>CM059020.1:7006020-7606020 GCA_030272315.1 Paspalum vaginatum | reverse complement strand
TCGGGCTAGCCGCGAGGCGCGCGGGCGCGGGGTCAAGCGAGGTGGGGCAGCAGGGCCGCGGGCGCTCGTGCCGAGGGGCGGGCGTAGTGGGGGTGGGGGCACGCAGGGTGTGATACTGTGATGCCTCCTTTGGCTACCGTTTAACTGTGCGTTGCTGCAGGAGACGACAAAATCTCAAAACAACATATATATATATATATTATACAGGAAGAGTTTTATCTACATGCGCATGTAGCTACACTCACCTTCAAGAAATCAACAAAGGTATGTCCGAATACTCATTTATCAGTTTAAGTATGTTCACATACTTATTTTAAGATACCTCAAATGTCACCACACGAAAAAATTACAAATCAGCCCCTGATTTTAATTTATTATGATAATACATTTATATTAATACATATAATGTGGTATGTCCATATACCTCAGGTATACTCACATACCTCGTGCACATACCACTACAGATGGCCTAGTATCATTACATACTCCATGTACATACCTTTCGTTCGACCAGATACCTTCAAAATGTTGAGATACACATGTGAGTGTAGCTACATGCGCATGTAGAAAGGAATTTTCATATACATACATATATATATATATATATATATATATATATATATATATATATATATATATATATATATATATATATATATATATATATATGTATATATGTATATATATGTGTATGTAGGAAAATTCTTTTCTACATGCGTATGTAGCTATATATATATGTGTGTGTATATATATATATATATAGAAATCCTACCTATTATAAGAATCGAATTAGTGTTTGATGCCCCATGTATGGGGATGGCTGTCCATCCGAGTAATGATCAAAGAGTGTAAATCGAATTAGGTCAGATAAAGCATTTTTCCTGGGAACCAACAATCGATAGGTCTGCAGTGCATCAACTGCTGTTTTTTTTAAAGAACTAAAACATATCTACACACCAAGCTCAACCGATCAGTTGAAGCTGCAACAGAGGTATTATTATTTCTAGGGATGCAAATAGATCGGGGTGGATAATGCATTTTCCATTTTATAATCCTATTTATTTTATCGGATTTGGAGCTGAACGGATATTCCTCTATTACGGATATGGATACGGATTTTTAGAATATCGGAAATGGTGCGGAGTCGGATCAGTGTCGGAGTGGAAGCGGATTTGGAAACATTGGATAATACAGCTTACATGTAGTTTTTTTACAATGATAAATAATTCATAAACTAAAGTATAATTGTTCACATTATAATTTACATACCAGAGATAAAAATAATATTGACGGTACTTTTGGCATGAATCAATCATCGTTGACCTTCATGTACTTATCAAACTAATCGAATATTATCCTATTATAAACATCGGATAATCCGCATTTAAATATCGGATACTCCATGCCTGTCGGATTTATATAATACTCCGCATCCGTACGTAAATCGAATTCGGATTATCCATATCCGCATGGATATAAAAACAACCCATCCGTATCCGTATAATTAGGATTCGGATCGAACTCGGGTCGGATAATTATCCACACCACACACACCCCTAATTATTTCCTGTCCATCGGATCAATTGCTATATACTGCTTGTGAACTCATGAGCCATACAAATGAACATTGTGGCAATAGGCAATCACAAAGTAAACACTAAGAACTTAAATTTGAATGCAGCTTGTTCTCTCACACTCCATGGGCTAAAAGAAAATCATAACAATAACCTGGTATGTCTCTTCTTTCATCGCCAGTTCAAGGGAGAGGCTAAAAAAGCAGCCTACACTTACGACCAAATTGTAGCACGTGTTTCCTTAGTCCCTACAATATGCTTTAACTTTATTCCATCTGGGAATAAAGACATAGGGTGGAGGGTAAGCACTTACACAATAAAGTTACTGCTTAGAGTTGTACAATTAGAAGTGAATTGAATTTGGCGTCACCAAAGAAATAAAGGCTTAGTTTCGGTTACTTTACCCGAAAAAAGGCATATGCAATTATCAGGATGTGGTATTGCAGATTAGGTCATGAAAACATTTCCTCATCCAGAGTCGCATGATCTATAATTTCAGGAATAGTCAGTGATGAATTTTCCAGGTACAATGTGATTCAATGGAATACAACTGCAATATCATACAATAGAAACATTTTCTTGAGGAGAAATCCGATGCAGGTATATTAATTATTAACCATCATTTTTGTTGGTTTGCACACATTTTATTGAGAAGAAATAACATGCGAGTATATTAGCTATCGTTTTTCCATATTGCACATTTCCAAGGTGCCTAACAATTTCCATTCCTCTGCATACTTCCACGCTCGTTATCTGGAAAGCAAAGGCCAACAGTCTTTTCAGAGATAGGTGAAAGCAAAAGTGGAAGAACATGTCACAGTAAAAAGAAAAAGGAAAAAAAAATAGAGAGGATTGGTCAAGATGGAAAGGAACGGAAAGAAACACTGCACATATATGTGAAGACATGTTTGACTTGTTCAAGTAGATCAATGAAGAAAGACGAAAAAAGAGCCAAAAATTGAAGAAACGATAGGATCGAGCACCCATCTGCAGACATGTATTTTAACCACAATACTAATCACTCGAAGATATTATAAGAAAAACTTCCTGCAGCAGTAGTTACGGAAAGGGAGTATAAAAAAAATCTGCTAATAATACAGGCAGCTGCCAACGATATTGATATGCTGCTACGTACACACGGGCTGTGGTACGTACCATGAGTCAACGACGATGCCGAAGAAGACGCCGACGATGGCGATTGATCTGATGACCGAGACGACGAGTAACACCGAGGACTTAAGAGAGTGGACGACGCCATGGCTGCCCCTACCTGGTGCCGTTCGTCCGCCGGATCCATGTTACGCCAACAATATCTAGGCGTACACAGCGGGGAGACCGCAGCGGCATCCCATCACGTGGACTATCGAACATGCAAGCGGGTGGACGGGTGAATCAACGAGAGATCGAACGGAGACGTGGGGAGTCAAGTGGGCAACGCAGAGGCAGGCGTCTCGGCCAATTTGTCAGTGCTCGTTTTCGGGGAGGGGCACCACAGGCAGAAGGCACGAAGGATTCGTTATTACATAATAGATTGTAGAGATTATTAGAGACAGAGACTTGGTTCCAATCATTTCATGAAAACCAGCTGCCAAAGATAGTTGCAACGGCATATATATCTAAAGGATATAATGATGCTTGTATTACAGCCAGTGGCTATGGTTTTAGCTCCACATTTACGCTGATCCTATTTGCCGCATTTGCAAAAATGTTTCGAATTCCATTGAACTAAATTCATAGAATTAGTAGCCGAAGATAGTTGTATGCGGAAACGTATATCTAAACGTTACCAGGATGCTTACAGCCGATGGCTACATCACTTTTTTTTTTTTTTACAAAAAAGAGCTTGATGTTTTTTTCTTGGAAAATTAATCCGAGTGCCACCCGATTAATCCGTGAAATCCATGAACGCCAACGTCATTTCTAATGGTACATGCCAATTGCCACATAATTGCAGCGACGTCTCTATAAGACACAGGATGCTCACAACCAGAGGCTACGGTCTTGGCTCTACAGTTTACGTCTACCGTGACGTTTTTTTAAAGTTTAATCGAATACTTGGTAAAATGCAATTTAGCTCGAGCGCCACTGAATTAGCACGTACGGAATATATTGTAGCAGTAGTCCATAAATAAAATCCGTAATAAGCTAAAATAACCCCAACAACAGAGCATACCAGGAACAATCCTGGTTATGGCCCCACCAGTCTGTCAACGATTGCTAGTACTAGTATTTTTTAAGTTGCAGTCAATGATTATTATTTGTCCGCTGTAAAAAGTTCCCCGCTTCCTCCGCCCCGTTCCGTACCGCCGGCGCCGCACGCACCGCAGCGGGAGGCTCGGCCACGGTCGCTGCGGAGGTGGCCCCACATATATAAGGCTCGGGCCTCTTCCCCCACGGTTCCGCGATGCCGCCGGGCGCGCACACGCAGGCGCAGGCGCAGGCACGCAGGATTAAACAAAAAGCGAGCGCCTAACCAAAAACACCAGAGCGGCAGAGAGCGGCGCTGCGCAGGGATCGCTTCCTCCGAGCCGCGGGCAGCCACTCCGGGCGCGGCGCAAGCAGGTGCGGTTCCGGCCACCCCCGGCGCCTCGAGCGGCCCCGCATTGCTCCCCGACCGGCGGCGCGCTTCGCTAGGAATCATCCGTGGGGCCCGGGCCGTAAGGCCCGCCGGCGCGTTTCGTCCCCCCCCACCTCTTCCATTTCGGGCGAATTTCTGGAATCTGCTCGTGCTTCTGCAGGGGTTTTAGCCTGATGCGTGGTCCCTGTGGGGGTGGTGGCTGGCTGGGGGCGCGATGGGGTGGGAGGGCCTCGGTGATTGCGGTTTGGGTGGCGCATTGGGGTTTAGAGCTGTTGATCACTAGGGGGTTAGGGTTTAAGCCGAGGCTAACGTCTCGGGTGTCGCGGGGCGCCGATCGCGGGGATCGCTAGTTCGTTGCGTTGTTCAGCTGTTTATCGCGGTTAATCGCGCTGGTTTGGTGGGGTTTTATTTGGTTGCCGAGGCGCCATTTTTTAGGGGAAAAAAAAGGGACCCTGCAGTTTCCGTGGGCAACCGCGCCTGCATGCGATTTTGTTTTCTGTTTCTTCCTTTCGCGGCAGGCACAACTTGGTGGATTTTCTATATTTTCCACCCCCACGGGTTGGCGGGTTGCACACGATTTTGTTCAGTCACGATGTGAGACATGTGTCCCGTGGGATGCTAAATCCTGCGCGTGTTGCGACATGCACCCTCTCTGACCGCGCTACGCACAACTCAATTCTGCTCACATGCCATCGGCTGTATCGTTTCTCTGGCTCGCTACCCTGGTTGTTGTGCTCGCGCGCCGCTATTAGTTAGCAACAAGCACTCGCCAGCTAAGAGGCTCGTGTGGGGTGTGGAGCACTTGTGTGCGCTTTAATTGTTTTGTGATGGCATGGTAGCTTGAGGTGATTGCTTCTGTATATGCCCGTCCTTGTTGGAGCAGCGATGTGGCTTCTGTGCCATGGTGACTAAGCCTAAGCCTTGTGCATCGCAATTAAATTATGTACTTTTTTTGTGCTCAGCATGATTCATGAAAGCTTGTATTGTAATTTGGAATGTAGTCTTGGTCCTGTAAAACTGGTTAATTAGGTGGTGCATTGGGTATGCATTTAGTTCCTGTTGATCAAGGCAGGGGAGTAATTAGATGCCAGGGTGTGGAGATTTTAGTTGAGGGGTTTGTTCAGGGCTGTGTGCTTTAATTGGGGTTTAATTTTTCATAGGTGGGTGATCTTTGTTGACTGATTTTTATGGCCACGGCTCTATTTTTGCCGCTAGATTTAGTTTTGTTTCAATTTATTGATACTTGTGCTCTGCATAGCATTTATGGCTTTGCAATATAACTGTTACTTCCCTTGCTCAATAATGGACTAGTAGTGGTTACACGTTGGCATAAATGGGTGATCTATATGTCAGTTTGATCAATTTACCTATGCCATTCTTATTTTTCCTAGAATGGGAACCCAGTCTGTGCTAACTTGGATGCTTTGAGTTGTTTGTACTTGAAAAAAGAATTTGTTGACAGTGTTTTAAACCACTCGATTTTTTGAATCACTGGTAATTGTATGCTTTCTCCACTTCAGATATGAGTTCAAATCCAGGTGTCATCTCCTTGATATCATTGTTTTTGTTTGACTTATGTGCTTTCTGTGCTCCCAAAATTTCTGGAGAACAGGTGCTTGAAGCAGGGACCCACAATCTTGCAATGCAGGCACTTCATCCAAATAGCCAGTCTGTGGTCCAGCTACAGATTCGTAATCTCCCAGAAAAACAACTTGGAGCAGTAGTCTTTGGCTGCAAACCAGAAACAATTGAAGAATGCTTCACAAAACAGCTCTTTGGTATGCAAAATACACCTTTAATCTCTTGCCTTAACTTATGATTCGTAATTCCGCAATTGGTCTCTTGCAACATCCTGCTTAGTTGTGGCACTACTATTGGGCTCGGTTTATGAACTAATGATCATATGATTAACTGCTTTCTTAATTTCTTGCCTTAATTGTACTGTGTTTCCTGTTTGTTTTATCTTATAGGTCTGCCTGCAATACACTATTCATATGTGAAGAATGTCAAACCTGGCATGCCTTTGTTTCTATTCAATTATACTGATAGAAGGCTCCATGGTATTTTTGAGGCTGCAAGTCCTGGTCAAATGTCGATTGATCCATATGCTTGGAGTAACGAGGACACATTGAAGACACCTTTTCCGGCTCAGGTATCAAATTTTCAATATTGGCACAAATTGTTTGGTGGAATAGTTGAAACAGTTAAGTTTGTCCCATCCCAATCATGTCTGAAATGGCTGTTTGTGTTTTTAAGGTTCGTATTAGAACCAGGACTCGGTATCCACCAATGCTGGAGAGCAGATACAAAACAGTGCTTGGTAAAAACTATTATGACCGCCACCTCTTCTACTTTGAGCTGGACTGTGCGCAGACGAAGGCTTTAATTGCTTTGTTCAAATCGCCTGCCCCTGTTAATTCCAATCAAATTCCAGCTGCTTCAAGCAAAAGGAGTATTGCTGTATCTTTACCACCAACTAAAAGGAAGACACCAGTTCTTCCTGACCCAATGAAAGTCAAACCAAACTCAAAGTCAAAGGATATCAATCCATTTAGCATTTTATCAAATGCAAGTGATGGCGTTCAAGATAACTGCACTGATTCTGATGTGGAAAATGCTAGCGTCAGTGAAAGTTCACTCAGTGACACTGATGAGAAGAAATCTGAGGGGCCAGTCTCTGATTGGGAGGATTTGGATGACAATGCACTTCAATACCAATTTAGCCCTCATTCCAATCTAGATGAGGTCAGCCAAAACTCCTCATACAAAACAGTTTGCCAAGGAATAGTGTTTGCTGAACACGGTGATCCAGCTGTCAATCCTGTGAATGAAGAAAAACAAACTGTGCTTGTGAACTTGCATAATGAGCACGAAGGTGCTGTGAGTGTTGACAGAATAGAAAATGAGGTTCACAATAGCCCAGGTGGTGCTGGGGCTGCTGGGCTACAGCCTGAAAGACAGACTATCCTGAAAAGGCTGAAAGAGTTGTTTTCCATACGACAGCAGGAGGGATTTTCTTCCCAGGATTGTGTTGATTCAAGTTCAGATCAATGTGTGCCTGATGGAACACAGGTCAATGCAAACCTTTCATGTGACCCATTTGGTGCTACGGTGGATGATAAAGCCTCTTTTGAGGAACCCCATGGAGATTTTACTGAGGTGTCTATGTTATTCATTCTCTTCGCGTATTTTTTTATCTATACACTGCCTGCAGTCGCCTTATGTTTTTGTTTTTTGTGGAACTGTAGTCCCTCTTACATTATTTTTCAACTTTCCTCTGTAGCTGCGACAAATTGTTGCTGATTTGGCCAAGAGGGCTGAAACGTTGGAGAAAAAGCAGGTTCTTCATTCTTCCTTGAACAATGGAAATATTAAATTCATTGGTGCCTTCATTTGTTTTGTTGCACAGTGAAAAAGAAATGAGTTTTGCTCCCAGGAAAATAAATAATAAATAAATGAGTTTGCTTTCCCTATTATGCGATTCTGTTCATTGGGCAATCTTTAATTTGCTAATGATTTTGATAACTTATATGACTAGTTCAGTATACGAGTTCATTTGAGCGTGAAACACTATAGTAGGGGACGTTTGGATTCTTTGCTAGCCCTTGGCTAGCCTGGCCAGGCAAGAATGGATGTGTAGGTGGTCTGCTTGCTGGCTGCCTCAGTTCTGCTTTCAAGATTTTCTCTCGCTAGGCCAAGCAAGCCAAATCCTCTTTCTGGCCCTGGCAAGGCTAACCTTGCTCAGAAAGATGAGGCAAGCCTAGCAAGCCAGTGAACCAAACTTGCCCTATGGTTTTCTTATACGAACTATTTAGCTCATGTGTGCATTGCTTATTTCTTGCAATGCATGACCTGAACTAGATGCCTGTAGTTCCTCAAATCTGCCTGCCTTAGCGATCCAACCTCCTGGTGCAAACTTCGTTGCACAATATTTTTTGCTGCCTAACAAATGCTTTTGCACAAGATTTTCTGATATCACGTTATTTTCCCAGGATGGGTCAGATCAAGCTATACTTTTTTTGAGGGAAGTCGTTAAAGACTCAGGGAGAAAGGTACAGCAGCTGGAATATCTTGTAGATGAGTTACGGTTCAAATTTGACTCTTCATTGTCTCTTCTTGGAAGCATGTGCAATACTCTAGTCAAGCCATCAATATTCCTGGTTGGTGGTTATAATGGTGAGACCTGGTTATCATCTCTTGATTCTTTTTCTCCTGAGAATGGCAAACTGGTGGGTCTCGCACCAATGAGTTCTGCCCGCTCATATGCATCTGCTGCTGTATTGGATGGCCACATGCTAGCTTTCGGTGGTGGAGATGGCAGGTCATGGTATAACTCAGGTACGCTATGGTATTTATGATATTATTTCGCTACTTCTTTTGCACGACCTTTCCTTCTATCTGTTTCTTCTTGTAGTGGAATGCTATAGTTCAAGGAATAGCGAGTGGGTGGAATGCCCCTCGCTGAACCGTAAGAAAGGAAGTCTTGCTGGTATCAGTCTTAACAGCAAAATATATGCTATTGGTGGAGGAGATGGAAATGGATCTTTCTCAGAAGTTGAGATGTTCGATCCATATCTTGGGAAATGGATATGTGGTCCATCTATGCTGATCCCTGTATGTTCTAATCCTCTCTTTGATTGCAATATCTACCTAGTTCAATATCTTCTGGCCCATTATAATGTAGTCTTGGACTTTGATTCAGCAGTGCTTGTATTCTGAATTTCTGATGACCTCGGTGCCCTTAAGAACTAAAAACACATATGGAATGGGTTTATTTATAGTGTAAAGATACATATGCTGTGTATTTTTTTTCAGCATCAAATGATGTTCATCTTCTGCATGAACAAATCTGCTTCAGAATAATTCATCTGATAAGTTCATCGTTGTTTGCATACATTTTCGCTTATAATTGTAC
This sequence comes from Paspalum vaginatum, assembly GCA_030272315.1. Classification (NCBI taxonomy): domain Eukaryota; kingdom Viridiplantae; phylum Streptophyta; class Magnoliopsida; order Poales; family Poaceae; genus Paspalum; species Paspalum vaginatum. Next base: position 7,596,953 of record CM059020.1, on the reverse strand, counting down.
TACAATACTTAGCTATTTGATGTTGCATTTTCATAATAATTTGTTGTTACGTTTTCATAATAATTTGTTCCATTACGTGTAATAAGTAGAGTATCTCAGATTGTTGAATAGTCTCGGCACCAATATGTTAGCTTTGTCACAATCTGTTGCAGCGATTTGCTCTTGCTGCGACCGAATTGAATGGCACCATCTATGCAACTGGTGGGTATGATGGAAGCAGATACTTACAGTAAGTTGTGCTCGACACCTCATGTTGTTACATGTACTCACATAACAAAACTAACCATAGGATACACATTGTATGCAGATCAGCAGAACGCTATGACCAAAGGGAGGGCGTCTGGGTCCGTCTTCCAAGTATGAACACAAGCAGAGGATGCCACGCCCTAACTGTTCTGGGAGAAACCCTGTCAGTAGCTTCCTCTTATACTAGTACTTCAGATCTTTCTGACAGAGATGGTTGTAAATCTTGGCGATGGGCTTAGCTAGCAGTTTGACTTCTGTTTCAGATACGCAATGGGCGGATACAATGGGGGAAGCATTGTTTCTAGCGTCGAGATCTTCGATCCTCGGCTCAACGCCTGGAGGACTGGGGATCCCATGAGCTCCCCAAGAGGATACGCCGCTGCGGTTACTCTGGATGGAAGTGTGTACCTCATTGGTGGCGTGGAGTCCAATGCGAAGATCCTGGATACCGTAAGTAAACCACGTACTGCTGCAGATATCTAGCTGTTGCCTTGCAGAACCTGTGTGCCGTTTCCTGAAGATGACTCGTATCTTTTTTGTCGCAGGTGGAAGTTTACAACGCAAGCTCCGGCTGGTCAGTTCTCAGCGTCAGTTCACTCGGGAAGAGGACCTTTGCATCTGCCGTTGTCATGTAGTCACCGATCAGGAACTTAGTGTTTATAACGTCAGGTTTAACGTAGTGCCGTCTGTGCAAAGAGTGAGTTAGAGGTAGACCGGGGCTAGAACGCCCTTTTCCATGTGCTGGGGTTGCGATCCACGAAAAATAGGCATGGTATGGGTATGGAAGACTGGGTATTCTGTACATTTGACATCTGAAACCCCGTTGCCAGTCCCGCCACCACGTCTCGTCGAAGTTAGCTAAGAGAGATTACGATATAACCAAACTCGACCACGGAGTTTAATGGAATTACAGTAGAAAATGTTATGTGCTGCTTCTGCTTGTTTAATGTTTTTTTTGTCGTTGGTGGGTGCTGTCCTGGTGGCGGTTGCATTCAGGGTGGGGTTGAGAAACTTTGAGTGGCTGATGAGCTTGCATGTTAGAAACACGGGCTACTTCTGTTCCCCATGCATTCATTATGGTGCATGCGTACGTATCTCAGCTCAGGACCATATGCTCTCGATCGTCACGAGATGCTAGTTCGTTGCAGGCTGCGTTGCGGCCGTGCAGAGACTAACGCACATGGCGTAGTAGTATGTTAGTCCGCGCCGGCGGGCGTGGCTCCTATGATGGTTGCTAGTAATGCGCATGGCAGTGCGCAGCTAGCTGAATCACACACCTCGGTTGCCCGTCGGTTCGCCAGGCGTCGTCGTTCTGAATTTCTGATCGGGCCGGGCGGCGGGCTAGAAACTCACGGCACAGTTGCGATTGTTTTTTCTTTTGATAAACATAAACGGCATCAAATTTAGCTTCCAACCACAGCCGAGCCAAGTCAGCATGGCAAAGTACAACCAAAATAAACTAAAAGTTCACGATACAAAGCATGCCGGAGACCAATTTACGAATAAGAGAAAAGGGACCAGGCGTCCAGGCCACAGTTGGCACAATCCACCAGTGCCAAAGCTAAGAGGCTTTCCCGGCAGACGGGGGTTTGCTCGCTGCGTCCAGTTTCGACAGGGGCCGGAGGAAAAAAAAAAACGAGCCCCGAAGCAGACATCTGTTCCTCTCGCTCTTCCGCGCTGTGAACGTACCAACCAATATAGGAGCTTGTTTACAAACTGATCCCAGGAAATCAGAGTGGCGCAGCGGAAGCGTGGTGGGCCCATAACCCACAGGTCCCAGGATCGAAACCTGGCTCTGATAGCTTGGTCGGTTTTTTTTTTTTTTTAAATTTGGGTTACCTCACTCTCTGCTCGCGTTTTCACCTTTGCTGCAGTAAGTGCAGACTCTGCGCAAAACAAAATTAAAATCCAAGGAACGACGAATGCAGAGCACGTCTCGCTTGGTTTCCTTATCCACGCCCACCCTCAGACGATGTAGAGCTGCTGCCTGCTGGTCGCCTCGCCTGCATCTTCTTCCTTTGCCGCCGCCGCCGCAGAGCTCGCGCGGGCGTGCAGGCCCCGGGTTGACACGCTCCGCTGGATCAAGCAAGATGCGATTCAGCGCGCCGTCAAAGCAGCAAACAGCTAGAGGTAGCAGGATCTGCTGGATACCTGGATTCTCCTTTGTGCGGACCCTAGTTGGGGGGGTTTTCTACTGCTGCCCACTGGTTCGGTCTGTCGTTTTGAGTCTGAGGCAAAAGGGGCCCGTGGGCCTGGAGCGGTTGGGAAGGATCAAGAACGCATACAGCTCGATAAAAGTAACGTTGAGAACTCAACGAGCAACGGAATCGAAGTGGCCCATAACCCACGGGTCTCAGGATCGATACCTAGCTTTAATATCTTTTTTTTTTTTTGCGTTGATCTGCATTTTGCTGTTGTATCCGTTGCAGCCTAAACTGCTCCTTTAAGGCTTTATGAACAGCTCGACATGTTCCAGGTTCCAACCGTGCGATGTAAACCCATCTCTTTACCAACTAACAAATCTCGGCCACCTAAAAAATCTCGAAAAAGAAGAAATGCTACCTGTAGCAGTGTGTTTGGTTCTGCTCGCGTACTTTTAGCAAATGCCGGGGCTGCCTAAACAGTGAGCGCTCGCTGGATTCGTCCCCAGCTAGCGATGCGGTTCCTTGGTGCCCCACAGCCCCTGCGTGGGCCCAGGTAAGGGTTTTTTTGTTTTTTATTCATGATAATTTATGTTTTTATAAAGTTATGATTGCGTAAAGTTATTCTAATAAGTTATGTTTTCGTAAAATTATCAATTTTTTTGAATAATTTTAGTTATGATTCCAACTTTTCATATCAATAAGCCATGTTATGTCATATAATTATGATAAATTATGATACCGTAAGTTATGCTAGCATAATTTATGTTAGCATATTTGTAACAGGAGTTATGATAAAAAAACTTACATGCTAAAATTGTTATAATGAGCATCATGCAGTTATGATAAATTATGTTAGCATAAATTATATTATCATAATTTTATGTCATAATTTTTACCATAATGTTATAATCGTCATAAAATTATTATGAAGAAAAAGGAAGAAAAAAAAATTATGTTAGCATAATTTTATATCATACAGTTATTATAAATTATGTAGATAAATATGAAAAGAAGAGAGAAAAAATAAAAAAAGTGAAAGATATAAAATTGGGATTGAGTTGGAGTCCATTTATACTATAAGTAATCACGCTAGATTTTTTTTACACCCTGTTTGGATGTAGAAATTGGAGTATGGATTCCGCTATTGGAATACGATTTTCTGAATTTTTTGTTTGGTTGCATGTGAAATTCACAGTTAGAATCCAAATCTAATTCCTTGGTATTCGGCTCTAGAAGTTAACTCTCCAAGTTCGGAGCCTCACACCTTCGTATGAGGCGGAATTGGATTTTAGCTACCAATTCCTTTATACCCAAAAAACACATCTGTGATTGTAAACCATTTTCAAATACCGATCTGCGTCCAAACGAACTCTACAGCCTTCGAAAAAGGCAACGGCAATGAATGCTTCTATGGTCCTGGGAATATACTTCTTTTTTTGTTGCGTAATCACTTAGCTAAATAAGTAAACAACAAGGGGTGTTAAGATGAGGTAATTGCGATGCATAGCTTAATTGGTCAGGTTGCTTGTGGAAAAAGATGCTCGTATTTTAGCGGTAAATGACGTTTCTTCGTGAATTTCTTCATTCTCTATTGAGCTCGTCACAAATGTTGCTCAAATAAACCTAGACAACAGTTGCCTTCGTTGCAACCAATCGGTCAAAGAAGGCACTGGGCAACTGTCATTCATACTCATATACTCAAATAATGTACTGTAACATCTGTTACCACGCAGTCAGAATACGGAGAGAAAAATGGTTTAACCAAACGCTTCCTAGGTTTAGGGTTTAATGACCAAACACGTCCTTATAATGGGGATTTTTTTGACATCCCAAATTTCCCCTCGCATATAAAATTAAAAAACAGCTTACGTTAAAAAATAAAATAAAATTAAAAAAAAAAAGCCTACCTTAGCCCCACGTGTCGCCGCCACTTTTCATCCCCGTGGTGGCCCAGAGCTACACGGCCAGAAGACTTCAACGCGGGGCCCGCCCCACAGCACATCCCTGCCCCGGGCCCACGCCGCATTCTCTCTCGGTTTAACCCCCTCGGCCCCTCGTCTCCTCCGGTCCTCCTCCCAGACTTCCCAGTCCAACTACTCGGCGTCGGCGCAGGACGACACCCGTCAGGTCTCCCCCTGTCGCCGTCGCGCGCGCGCCATGTCCGGCACCGGGTGCTTCCCCGCGGGCGACCCGGGCTTCGCCGCGCGGGCGTGCCGCGACGGCGCGGCGGCCGCGCGGCTCAAGGAGGGCTCGCTGCTGGCCATCCTCGTGGCGAGCGCCGTGGGCATCTGCCTGCCCGTGGCGCTGACGCGGGCGTTCCGCGGCAGCCCCAACTACGCGCGCGGGCTGCTCCTCGTCAAGTGCTACGCGGCGGGCGTCATCCTCTCCACCTCGCTCGTCCACGTGCTCCCCGACGCGCAGGCCGCGCTCGCCGACTGCGCCGTCGCCTCGCGCAGGCCCTGGCGGGACTTCCCCTTCGCCGGCCTCTTCACGCTCATCGGCGCCCTGCTCGCGCTCCTCGTCGACGTCTCCGCCTCCTCCCACCTCGAGGCGCACGGGCACGGGCACCAGGAGCAGGAGGCGCCCCCCTCCTACGCGCCCATACCCAAGAAAGCGCCCGGCTTTGAGCTCGCCGGCGAGATGAGCCCCAAGAAGCGCGCCTCCCTAGTGGACCACGACGACCAGGAGGACCCCGCGCCGCGCCCGCGCGCCGACGCCGACGCGGACCGCGACGACGTCGCGCTCTTCGGGGCCAAGAAGGGCGCCGCGCGCGCCTTGCCGCGCAGCGACGAGGTCCCGGCCGTCGGTGCCGGGTGCCACGGCGCCGGGCACCAGGTGGTGGAGGTGGGGCACGAGGAGGAGGAGGAGGCCAGGAGGAAGCAGAAGATGGTGTCCAAGGTGCTGGAGATTGGGATTGTGTTCCACTCCGTCATCATCGGGGTCACGATGGGGATGTCGCAGGATGTCTGCGCGATCCGACCGCTTGTGGTCGCGCTCTCCTTCCATCAGGTGTTCGAGGGGATGGGCCTCGGCGGATGCATCGCACAGGTGAATGCAAAGTCTTCTCTTCTCATTTCGTCGAATTACGTGCGCACTGCGCAATTGAAAAAAAAAAAAAAATCATGATCGGTTTGCTCATACTGGCTTCTCCTTTTTTTTCCTCTCCCTCTGGGGTTGCTTGTTTGACTAGTATTGGTAGAGTCTGTCATCATCGGAGTAATAGGAGTGACACTTAATCCCATGACTAATTTGCGAATTTTGATGCAAATTCAGATTTTCTAGTATCAGGCACTCGGAATGTCCACCTTCAACGAATCTGTGATGTCAGTGTTCTCTTTTACACTGCACTAACCTGGATACAGTATCTGTGCTGAACTGATAGTCTTATTACTATGTGGGGATCATATTATGTTATTTAGCTACCTATATGGTCCTATGCTCATGTCTGACATGATAATTTTCACGTAGACAGGACAAAACATCATTCCCTCTTATTTTAAATGGTTGATCTGTCTGCCTTGGATTAAGCTTGTCATCAATTGTTTTCAGTTTCTAAATTGGGAGTCTGATCCAGTAAACTGCATTGTTTGATTTGTTTTAAGCACCCCAGTGTACCCTGAACCCTCCGTGCAACTTTATAGACTTTATAATGATTCTTGGTAGAAGGATCCTCGCTGTCCACAACAATTAACAAGACTGAGTTCTTTTTGTACGGATCGTTGGATATTTGCTAGCAATAAAAACCTGAATGCTGTTGCACCATGAAAACCCATGTGGCCAATCTGTTCTTTTTCTCCACCCAGTTCCGTTCGGTCACGTTCTATTTGTATCCAAGTTATCACAATGCTTACCTTTGGTCCTCATTCCACTATAATAAGGAAGGCTGATGTGTTATGCACACAGGATAAGTGACACATCAATAGCACTAGGGCCTAAAGTCCTTTTGGTTATGTGGTATCTTGCTGGATGGCAATTCCACAAAGAAGGATAGTGAAAGAGTTTGCAGGATATGCCCAAACATTAGGACTCATAAAGATTCATCGTACCTGAAAAGTACAACAGTAATACAAGAGTAATGTGTTTAGTGTTAGCAGCCGTGCTAGTGCAATTTTCCTCCGTTGATAAAGCATAACGTACCTAATAAAACCATCAGCTGTGGCTTCCATTTAGCACACACCTTTATAAAGCAGTCCTATTTTGATATTCATTCATAAAAAAAAATCATAACTTGAGGTGAAGAGCAATTTCAAGTTGCATCCATTACCAATTGGTCTGCATAGTATTATACTATCATCTAATCATTGAAACATACCACGAATTGGCTAAATATGTTGTATGCATTTGTCTACTTCTCAGGCTGGTTTTGGGGTGGCAACAGTTGGCTACATGTGCATAATGTTCTCAGTGACAACACCGTTGGGAATTCTTCTTGGAATGCTAGTCTTCCATATGACCGGTTATGACGACAGCAATCCAAATGCCTTAATAATGGAAGGGATTCTCGGTTCCCTTTCAGCTGGAATTCTTATTTATATGGCGCTAGTCGATCTAATTTCTCTTGATTTTTTCCATAACAAGATGATGTCAGCATCCCTAAAACTGAAGAAGGCATGCTACATCGCATTGGTGCTTGGATCTGCTTCCATGTCAGTATTAGCTCTCTGGGCATAGGTAATTTGCAGAAGAACCTTATGTACGATCTTGAGAGAAACACGGTGTATATCTCCTCAGATATCTTGTGTAGGAAGGAATGGGTGCTTTGGGGGGCTAACACGACCCCCCTCATGTAAAAATCGAACACAAAGGAAACTGAAAGTTCACGATTGCTGTTTGTGAGTTGTGCATACTGACAAGTGTTGTAGGAACATGTTTTTGGCTGTGCTGCTTATACTGTCGTCAGAAATGGAAGGAATGCTTATCGATGGGGGTTGAGAATTAAGCTTCTTTTGTGAAGCAGGCAGTGAAGGATTTGTGAATAGCGTCGTGTATAAGAACGAATGTGCACGATCACTCAAGTTCTCTCCTAATGTTATGGTGTTTTTGTTTCAGATTTCTTTTTTTTTTTTTGGCGTCAGCATTGCGTTGTGGTAGTACTAACATTGGTTCTTCCATTTACTAATACTGTAGCAAGCAATTGTTGCTTCGTTTTACTTAGCAGATTTTATGACCGTCAATCAATACTTGATTTAGTTGTGCACCTGTGTATTGCTAATCAGTAATCAACATACACAGACCGAATAAAAAGTCGATATGAAAATTGAATGGCTGTAGCGCCGGTCGATCGCGTGTGTAATGAACGTGAACGTGAATTTAATTGCTAGTACAGTATAAAAGAATCGTACTTGGTGATGTATCATGTATGCGCTTGCAGGCTTTGTGGCTTGAATGTGCGTCGTCTATAAGAGATACACAAAGCTTGCAAGTTACAAGGGTTCCTAACTCAAAGATTACTACAGTACATACGTAGGGAGATACAAGTAGGCCTGCGATCTTGCACTGACCCGGATCTGAATTGTCATAGCCTCATAGCACGAGTGTGCGTTCATTTCTGTAGAGTTTAGGGAAGCATTGCTGTTTGCTCAAGGTATCTCTGATTCCCGACTAGGAATCTCATATAACCAGTGCAATTATAAAAAAAAAATCAAATATACTACCCCCATGTATTAAACATTGCAAATATATGCCATTTGACAACACTTATTGTATGATTATTGTTAGATTATCCAAGTGCAACCTTACTATTACTGACCGAATGCCTTAAAGGAATCATTAATCAACTTGGAAGATGTAGAACAAATTTCAAAAACAAATCTCACAAAAATAAAAAACAACTTGCCACTATGCCATTCGATCTAACAATATGCAGTAGCCTCTAGCAATAACAGATATTAGATCTATTCCATTTTCTTTAAAAAAAACTATGCCACTATAAGAGCTAATAAAATTACCCACCAAATTTACATACAAATTACCACTAAATTATTATAAAGATAACCTAACGTATTTTTATTTTCATATAAATATCGCACTATGCTATTATGAAATATGATTTAAAATAATTCTAAATTTGCATATAAGTCACCCACTGCCGTTATGAAATATGATTTAAAATAAATCTCTAAATTTGCACGTAAGTTGCCCACTATACCATGATGGAAGATAATTTACAATAATACCCTAAATTTAAATCTAAATTTCCCATTATAATATCTTACCAAACCACTTAAGTTTGAACGAAAATTATCCATTCCCAACATTCTTAAAAATAAATAAAATATCCCCTCAAATCTACATCTCACTACCAACATCTATTATTATAAAAAAATGGATAAATAAGAAACACACCTATATATGTTTCTAAACTATAAAAGTTTACTGCTAATAGTATATAGTAAAAATAAATAAATAAGTATTATACATATTTGTAAGTTAATAGATAATATAACACATTTAAGTTTGCATGTAAATTACCCGCTTTGTCATTAGAACAAAATGTCCTCTCATATGTAAGTCTATTATTACCAACATATACTAATAATATAGTGAATTGCATAAATATAAATTATGTTTATATATGTTTCTGAATTACTCAATTCTATCTCAGTACTAATATAGTAAGGAGCTAACTCAATGTAATAAATCTTAACTAGAGTTCATCATGGATGGATAAAGGTAAAAACATTATATGAGTATTATAGAATATGAAAAAAATAGAGATAGATAATAAATATTTACAATTTTGATTAATTGTGGAAAATAAATAAATTTCTAACTTTCATGTTCTTAGCAATACTAGCCCGTGTGTATATATACTAGTAGTTCAGTCATCAGTGCAGTGCAGTGCAGTCACATTAATCAGTTAAATAAAGGACACAATATGAACATTAAGTGAATTATTGTTCCGATCTAGTGTAATAAAGTTGAGCAAATACGCCGTACTCAAAATGAATTGTATGTGCGTTGTGGTTGCTTGGTCATTTCAACGGATGACGATACTCATTGATACCTATGTACCTCTGCAATCAAGTCGATTAGCTACCCTGAAAATGTGAGCCTACAAAAGCAACACAAAGCTTCCAAGCTACAGCTCTCTCAAGTCACATAGGTTCACCTTGTCGGAATGGCTATACCCTGATCCTGAGTTGTGCACTTCACATAATTATATAGTGATCTCCGCCTCCTATGCCCCTTGGAAATTCCTCCTTGATTTCATTCATTTTCTCCACATGGGACATGACTACATAAGCATGCGAGGCATCAGGAGATGATGTTGTTGACAGAGATGACGATTCTGTTTTGTTAGTGCAGCATATGCCTTGTATGGACTCGGCGTTGCTAGTTTGCCAGAGCGGAGATGAGACGAACAATACGACGCGATGATCCGATCGTGTACATACTGTGATGTTGGATCCTGTTCTCCCAGTGAAGATGCTCCGATCGGCCTTCCTCAAGCGTTGTGGGTATTCTAGACCAAAGCGTTGTGGGAATTCTAGACCAACAATATATATAGCTGATCACTAACAAAACTAGACAAACATATAGTAGCAACAGGTATTAAGTGCTGGAAATCCCACTTTCAAGATAAAGATGGTTTTGCCGCCTGTTTTTTTCTTCTGTTGATAAATACGGCTTTGCCTTTTCAAGAACAGAAGAATGATGAACTTTGTCATTCCCGGCAAGCCCATTTGTTCAGAACGAACTGGTCGGGCATAGCTATGATCTGGTTGATGCAGGCCTAAATAATGATCATCCACATACTGAAGAAAAACATAGCAATGTACTGGCCGTAGTGATCAGTTTAGTATAGTAATACATATACGAGTCCAATATTTCCATCTCTAATTAGACAGAAATTTGCTCTGTTCTGACCATATTCAAATCAGCCTAGATAATCACAACTAAGTAACATCTGACATTCTACATAAAACTAAACCGTGAACGCTCGCATTGAAGGGTTATCGTCAAAGATGGAGCTCATATGAGTAGTGGACAAGCGGGAACAGCAGGGCGTCCACTGCATTCCCTGTGGATGGCTCCAACTGCAGATCTACATATGCTCGCTCAATTTGCGAATGATATGGACGTTCATCTCGAGCCTTTTTGTGAAGGTCACCAGCTCGAAGAGACAGATATCACCCAGCTGGAGACGATTGTCAGAGGCGAACTTTGCCCAACCACGGGATATTCTCACTGTGTTATTGCGCGAATGACTGGAACCAATCTGAACGTGCAGCACTGTTTGCCACTCCTCGCTCTGGCAGCCCTCCAGGTGAAGCGTCAGACCTTGGGTTGCTGATGGAAGACATCTTCTAGCATATTCCATGGTAAATTTCTGTTTACAGTAAGTAACTAGTCCATCAACTATTAGAAAATATAGATTTAATCTTTAGTAATATAAGAGGTGGTTATTTTAATTATTTTTTCGTAATAATTTTATAGGTGATTTACGTGCAAATTTGGAAATCATTTTGATTTATCTTTCATGATAGCATATTGGGTAACTTATATGCAAATTTAGGCTTTATTTTCATTCATCTTTTATAATGATATGGTGAGTAATTTATATACAGATTTAGAAGGTTATTTAATCCATATTTATAATGGCATGGTGGGTAATTTTTATGCAAATTTAAGAGTTATTTTAATTCATATTTTATAATGGCATGGAGGATAATTTTATAAAAATATATGGGGTTATTTTATTCCATCTTTCATAGTGGCGTGGTGGGTAATTTTTATATAAATTTAGAGGATTATTTTATTTCATTTTTTATAATGGCACAGTAAGTAATTTTTATATAAATACCTTAAGACGTTTGTTAATTTTCTTCTCATCCAAAATTCGTTTCCTCTTGATTCGAGCTTTTAGAGATCCATGATTTTGTAGATGATCTTCCAAGTTGCTGATACACACTTTGATTGATTAGTTGTGTTGGAAAGATGATCTAGATACTAAATATGTTTAGAATATATATACCTATGTTTATCCTGATTTTCTTTCTCCTGCAAATTATTTGAGATAATGTATTGTAAGTAATCAAATTTAATATTAGAGGATAGATGTGTATAGGTAAGTAACTACCTTATTTCTTTTTTTATAATCTTTCTTCCTGTTTAATCGATTGCGTTGAGCTTTGCATAATTGATGTTTCATGCTGTAATGAGTCAGACTTTAATATGTGGTGAAGAATAATTAAATAAGTCAAACCATAATATTAAATTTAACACTATGCCTAATATTAAATTTAACACTATGCCTTTACCTTTGTTTTATTCCTAAACCTAAATTAAGGTCAAACTCTAGGAATATCTCAAGCAGGATGTAACGGCCAAAGATCCGAATGCAAGTTGCTGCCACACGCTGAGGAAAGCAAGGCCAAGAGTTTTTTAATTTTTAATTTAAAAAGCAAAACTGCCAATGAGATGTCAGAAACAGATAATTACCTTTTTAAATTCAGAGTCTGCAACGATGATATGTGTTTACGTAGATGGATTAGTGTGATGCACGGCGGCACTCTCGTGTAGACAGCGCTTGCTTTGCCTATCAAAAACTGCTTCCGCAGCCGATGTGTAGGCAGTGACCGGACTTTGTATTCGCCTAGACGGAGTTATGGCGGATGTTGGCAATGAACTTTCGCTGATGAAATCTCCTCCGTAACCTTCTCTGATGAAATCCCCTAAATCCGATACGATATCTTAGCGAAGGCAACTCCGGCCAGCACCTGTTACATACGTTGGGCGAAAGTTTTGGAAGGCTGTACGTAGAAGGTGGGCGGATGGCTGTACGTAGGAGGCTTATATAGGAGGCAGCTGGGTGCTTGGAATGCTGTACGTAGGAGGTCCTCGGGTTAGGATTAATCTAATTGTTTTGATTATTTGATGGTATAAATGGATGGACGGAAGTTTCATTTTTTTCTGAAAATTTCTAAGATCTATCTTTTTTCTAAAACGTCTCGTGAGAATTAACGTAGAGGCTGCAAAAAAACTTCCAATTAGTAATATTAAGATTAAGATTAAGATGAGGATTCCATGTGGAAAAGACAAATATCGAATCTAAATTCATTTGCATAGTCTACAACCATTATTCCGTATCAACCAAGGAGAAGGGAATCCACACCTAATTGGAGACTGGGGATGTATGAATGATTGACGGGGCAGTAGTGATTAGTTGATTACTGATTACGTGGGAAGGCTTGCCGCTTACCGGGCTGCCATCATCCTCTCCGTCACACTGGCATCCCTCCATGGCGTGCAATTTGTGATGTCGTCGCTCTCCTGTTGCCTCCGCATGCTTGGTGCGCGTAGGACTGCCAGAGCTTCGTGCCTCCTGCAGCGCGTCATCTGTGTGGTCTTCGCTCTCCTCTGCCCTCGCCGCACAGATGACACGCGTAGAGAGGACCTGCGGCTGTATGCAGGAAGGCGGGCGGATGGCTGTACGTAGGAAGCCCTAGGGTTAGGATTAATCTAATGGTTCTGATTATTTGATGGTATAAATGAATGGCCGGATGTTTTGTTTTTTTCTAAGAATTTCTAAGATTTCTCTTTTTTTATAGAGTGTTTTCGTGAAAATTAACGGAGAGGCTCTTCCAATTAGTAATATTAAGATTGGAAAAGAGCTTCAGATGACAACACAAGTTTGAATTTCACGTGCAAACAAGATTCAGGAAATCGGTGCTTTAACACCTACCACCAAATCAAAATATCATTCCCTGTCATTGGCATCTACTACCAAATAGCTCATCTACTAGTGCAGAATCTTCACCATCTATTCATATGATGTAAAATTGTGATTCAAATGCAGAATTCCTCATTATCAGTACAACTCCAATGTCAAGAGAGTAGTTATGTCAACAAAGAGATTCCATGCAGTTTTATTTTCCTTATAAGTAAAGAGAAATTTTACGGTGCTTGGAATTATATTAGTTGTTCATTAGTGTAGATCGGATGGTTAAAACATAAAAGGAATCTATTGGGAAGAATCCAAGTTGTGGGCCGCAACTAAAAAAATTATGGGCCAGGAACCTGTCTTTTGTGGCCTAAATACAGATTATAGAGGGTATATTTGTACTTTCCATATCAACATATGAATGAAATTGAATTAATGGATCGATTTGCTCTTTGTAAGCTTGCCGGCTGCCGGGCAGGGGATGCTAGTGGCGTTGGCACACGCAGGAGCGGCAGAGCCGCAGGAGGTGAAAGATTGACAGCGAGGAATGGCCTATGCTGAGCGCCGGTGAGAGTAAGTCAATGGAAGTGTGGCTTGCATATATATATTGACACGAAACCTTGGCCGGAGGTCGGCTAGGCAGCAACCGCCGATCGGCAAGGCCCCTTACTGCATGGCGGCGGAAGTGTGCCGCATCACCGAATGGCTGAGAGCGGTTGGGAGGCAACGAACCTTTACGCCTGTGCGGCAAGCACGCAGGCATGCAGCAACGAGCTCATGGCAATGGCACCTCGGCGGCAAGCAGGCAGCAACGCCTATGGCACTAAGGTCTCCTTAGAGAATATCCTTGAACAGCAGTTACTTATAATTACCCCTTCAACAGACCCTGGTGTTTCTATTTTGATCTATTCTGAATCAACGGTGCATGTTATTTTAGAGGAAAGGAACGCCCTGTTCCTTTCAAGCACCGTGACATACCTCGTAGTAAAACAATTGATCCGTTGCATAGCTTTTCTCAATAAAAAGGAACAATAAATGAATATCCAGCGGCGAAACTCGCCAACCAGAGGTCAGCAACCAAATGTACAGTTAACTTACCAATCTAGAACAGCATGTCTCACTTATGTTGATTCTGCTCATCACTGCCACAGAAACTAGGAAATCTTAATTGGATTGGTTGGACTTTCTCTAGAACCATCTTCTCCTGTGCTCTCGATAGAGATACCCATACCCTACATGATATAATGTAGCCTACATGATATAATGTAGGGAGGCTGGGACGGCCCCTCAGAGCTGCTGGAATTTTGATCAAGTACCTGTATTATATTAAAACATGGCAACACAGTACACGCGATACAGGAACCACCTAGAAAAGACAAGAGGGGACAGCTGGCCATGCCACTTTACACAAAAGACCTTAGCAAACAAGAAAATTACAATCAAGTCCAGACGATCTTTTGTGCCTCCCTTGCGCGTTCCTCGTCGCCGTCGCCGTCCGCCGCCATCAGCAAGGCCAACGCCGGAGCGAAGAAAGGACGACAAGGACGCCAAATCCAAGGCCAGAAGACACTCCATCGCACAACGGCTTTGACATGAGCCGCAACAGAATGAAACCAAGGAAGCACATCGGCCGGGGACGCGCCCCAAGCATCTCAGGCCAAGGGCTTGCTCGTTTCGCCGGTGAGCAACAAGAAACGAGCAGCGACCCACCCACCTCGCAGCCAACAATCCAAGCGCCGTCCCTCTGCAAAGCTCCATCGACTCCCAAACCGTACCTGGTTGAGAAGACGAGGAGCACCCTCCTAAGCCGGAGCCGAGAAACAGAGACCACGCGACAGCAGGGCGCCCTGGATCAGCCGACTCCACCCTCACGGACTCCTCGCCGGCGTCGCAGCACACACCGGCAAGACGGGGACGGGATCGGGGAGACTTATTCCTCGACGACGACGACGCCACCGACGCCTGGAAACCAAAACCTAACTGAAGTAGTACCTAATCTACACCGCGCGGCTGAGAAACGTAGTTCCCCTCCACATCCGAGGCCGCATCGGCCGCCGGAGGCGAAGAGGAACCCCGCTCTCGCCGGCGGGAGCACCAGTGCCTTCCCTTTCGCTCCTCTCAACTGTAGCAGGGGAGGGGAAAAGGAAGGGTTCGCGAATGCAGAGCTGCTGGAATTGAGAGTGCTCTGATCAACCCTGACCTCCATAGACTGCCTGAAGATCCTCATGAATTTCATGCTCTGTAATATAGGCCATGTACTCAAATTATAAGAGTAGAGTAAACAAAAGAAAGCGAAGGTATATAAAAAGATCGCAAATAACTACAATGCCATGACTTGATTTAATGTGTGCAGGAAGTTGAAGCCGTCCTACTTTTTGCACAATGGCCCAATTGCCGCTTCTGAAGTGTAGTTGTGTATGCTGCCACAGTGTTAATGATCATCAGAACTACCGCAGGTTAGATCAATGATATCAACCAGTTATATGGGGTGAACTACCCAAACAATGAAGGGATTTTCTGGCAACCATTTCTATCAAGGATGAAAGCTTCAAGGCGAGAGTTCCCTTTGTGTCTAAGAACTACTGATGTCGATCACTCTCTTGCATGTGATGAGCAACCACAAAAGCATCCCATCCAGACTGGAGAACTATTTCACCATCACTCTGCTGGGTAGCTGAAACACTGTATACATTGGAATCAGGAGCTTCTAGTTTAACAGTACCAGTAAACACCCCTCCAACATATTTCATGAGTACAGATGGAAGGCTCTGCAGGAAAACAAAAAACAAGATGAACTATTGACCAGCAAAATCAAATTGTAGTAACTGGATTTCGCAAAAAAAAAAAGTAACTGGAGTAAACATAATTACAATCATCTGGAAAAAAAGATGCAGCTTACAATAAAGCAACCCTTCAAGTCAACATTGCTTTTGTTCATCACTGCCTCATATAGAGGAGTTTCGGACCTGATTGTTCGAGCCATTTCTAATATTTCCTTGTCTTGCGCCTTGTTCAGTGCAAAAATGTTATCCCAACTACCTTTGGTGTCTTGCCTTGCTAAGAACATTTTTTTTTACTTGGGCTCATTTAGTTTTACAATAGTCCTGTTTGGGTTTGTAGTAAGGGTTCATGCACAAAAAGTTGGAAATCAAGCACAAACTTTCATGCGAGGGTAAAATTCAAATGAAAATTAGAATGTTGCCTGCTTGTGTGATGAGTTGGAGGAGGCTGAATGTTGGCCCCAGAGAAATTTGGCGAGGAAGTGAAAACAGCAGCAGGAGGCATAATGACGCTCGGTACCGTACCTGTGTAGGCATCGGCGGCGACGTAAATCCATGCAGTTGACCTCGTTGTTAGGCATCTGCTGATCTAAAATGAGACGCCATTGCTGCTGTTTCCTTAAAGAGGAGAAATGCGCTACTAATCTGATATCCCTTTGTTTTTACTACTCCATTGAATATTTATGTTCCCTCGCCAATAGAAACTATCTATATATTATAATTGGCTGGCGAAGTTGCCGCCTTTTTCACTCCATTTGTGTTGGTGCGGGGCTAAATGAAGTCGAGGGGAAAAAATTGGCCGGCCCAGGTCCTGGAGGGGAGGGAGGGAGGGAACGAATGGCCTCCACGTGTGCGGGGACACGCAAGCACGCAGAGGACACAGAGAAGTGGCAGCCGCACAGGCTGAAGAATGAACATCGATCATCTCGGTATCTAGATGAGCTGCTCCTCCCACCAGGAACCATACGGACGAATCGCCATGAGGGAGACACGCCACGGCGATGCAAGAGGAGCGGGGCGGGGCATCGAGATTCGCAAGGACGGGGCGCAGTGTCTTCTGGGTCGGCAACGTAGCCCCCGCTTTCTCTGTCCCTCTCTCTGACACCGTGACACGGCATCTTCTCCAGTCCCTTCTCTCGTCTGCTTCTTCCCACCACTTCCTCATCGACACTCCATCCCCTATCTCCCCCTCCCTAGTATTATTGTCCCCGAAGCAGCTAGCTTCGGCAGGGGGCAGGACCAAGACGACAGACCGCCACATCCTGTAGCTGGGGCACGGCCGGAGCCAAGTCGGCGAGGCGTCTTCCACCTCCGTCGACTCGTCGAGTCGAGTGCGTGACAACACCAGCGCCAGGACCGCCGACCTCTCCAAGTCTCCAGACCATGGGGTTCCTCGTGCCTGCAGTGGAGAGCATTTTCGGTAGTGCAACCGGGGTTGCCGCGGCCGGGCTGGCGGCTGCTGCGGCCGCGAGTGCTGCAGCCGTTGGCGCCGCGGGTGCTGCAGCCGTTGGCGCCGCGGGTGCTGCTGCAGCCGTTGGCGCCGTTGGCGCCGCGGGTGCTGCTGCAGCCGTTGGCGCCGTTGGCGCCGCGGGTGCTGCAGCCGTTGGCGCCGTGGGTGCTGTTGTGGATAGAGGTGAGCAGAAAGGGTATAATT
Organism: Paspalum vaginatum; assembly: GCA_030272315.1. Classification (NCBI taxonomy): domain Eukaryota; kingdom Viridiplantae; phylum Streptophyta; class Magnoliopsida; order Poales; family Poaceae; genus Paspalum; species Paspalum vaginatum. The sequence continues at coordinate 7,579,463 of CM059020.1, read as the reverse complement.
TCTTTCTTCAGCTGCCAAGCGCGTGGTGACATTCATGCTATATATCTCCTTCTAATCGCTCCTCTAAAACCAGTTCGGGAGAAGGACGACATCGCTGAGCTGAAGGAAAAAAACGCCACGCTGGAGAGCGTGAAAACCGACCTGATGGACGAGATCATCAAGCTGAAGAACGAAATCATCGAGCTGTTGGACGAGATCTTCAAGCTCAAGGACGAGATTGCCGAGCAACAGAAAAAGAACGACGACGAGCAGGAAAAGAAAAAGAAAAAGAAGCTCAAGGATAGGATCAAGAAGTTCAAGAAGTTGGTCAAGTGCCTCGTGAAAAAGATGAAGCAAATAAGGCTGGAGAAGGAGAACGCCGAGCTGAAGAAAAAGAACGCCAAACTGGAGGGTGAGAACGCCGATCTGAAGAAAAAGAACGCCGAGCTGAAAAGTGAGAATGCTAAACTGGAGGGTGAGAACGCCGATCTGAAGAAAAAGAACGCCGAGCTGGAAAGCGAGAATGCCAAGCAGAAGAAAGAGAACGTCGAGCTGGAGGGCGAGAACGCCGAGCAGAAGATAAAGAACACCAAGCTGGAGGATGAGAATATGAAGCTCACGGAACAGCATCTCCAAACTAGAGGGTGAGAACAGTGAGCTCAAGGACAAGAATGAAGGACGAGAACACTAGGTTGTTCGATCATACTAGTAAATAGGAGGGTGAACCAGTGCTAGTACTACCACAGCACAATGCTGACGCAAAAAAAAAAAAGAAAGAAATCTGTAAGGAAGCCACCATAACAATAGGAGAGAACTTGAGAGATAGTGCACATTCGTTCTTATACACGGCTCTATCTGCAAATCCATCACTGCCTGCTTCACAAAAGAAGCTTAATTATCAACATCCAGCGATAAGCATTCCTTCCATTTCTGACGACAGTATAAGCAGCACGGCCAAAAACGTGTTCCTACAACACTTGTCAGTATGCACAACTCACAAACAGCTATCATGAACTTTCAGTTTCCTTAGTGTTCGATTTTTACATGAGGGGCGTCATGTTGGCCCCCAAAATACCCATTCCTTCTGTTGCCATCCCAAAACCAGCCTGAGAAATAGACAAATGCATACAACATATTTAGCCATCAACAAATAAGGCAAGCTCCTCAAAGCGGAATTCATGCGTTAGTACATATTGCAAAGACAAGACTGCAGACCAATTGGTAATGAAATTGCTCTTCACCTCAAGTTATGAATTTTTTTTTATGAACGAATATCAAAATAGGACTGCTTTATAAAGGTGTGCGCTAAATGGAAGTCACAGCTGATGTCTTTATTTTGTACATTATGCTTTAATCTACGGAGGAAAAGGAGAGAAATTGGCAATTGCACTAGTACGACTGCTAACACTAGACACATTACTCTCGTATTACTGCTGTACTTTTTAGGTACTATGAATCTTTATGAGTCCTAATAGTTTGGGCTTATCCTGCAAACTCTTTATTTTACTCTCTTTCACTATCCTTCTTTGTGGAATTGCCATCCAGCAAGATACCACAAAACCAAAAGGACTTTTAAACCCTAGTGCTATTGCTGTGTCACTTATCCTGTGTGCATAACACATCAGCCTTCCTTATTATAGTGGTAAATTGGATAAAAATAGTACAACGTGACAGAACGGAACTGGGTGGAGAAAAAGAACAGATCGGCCACATGGGTTTTCATGGTGCAACAGCTTTCAGGTTTTTATTGCCAACATAAATCCAACGATCGGTACAAAAAGAAAAAACTCAGTCTGGATCATTGTTGCGGACAGCGAGGATCCTTCCACCAAGAATTTTTTTTGAGGGTAACTGGAGGGGTTTTATCCCCTACAGAAACAAATATATTAAAAAACCAAACGAAAGACAGAGAGTTAATTACAAACCAGGAAAACCAAAGGAAAGGAAAAGGAAGGAGAGAAAGCTACAAAAGAGAGGAAAGCCAGACACCTAAGCCAGGGGAGTAACAGCGTTTAGCTCTCTGCTTTAACAAGGCGAATTCTCTAAAGAAAGTTTCCTTGCATTTACCGATTGAAGGAGGGATGGCATTGAAAATGAGGTTGTTCCTTGTAGTCCAGATACTCCAGCACATGATGATGATTATTTCCATGAATAAAGGAACATTTAGATCTCTTCTAAATCTTGATAGAGTGGCAAAGCGGTTGCTATTTGGATTAGCATTGAGACCCACCAAGGACCAACAGTTAGTCGCGAATTGGCAGTTGAGAAAGAGATGGAGCAGAGATTCCAGTGTGTTGCTTTGGCAAAGAATACAGTGGACAGAAGGGAACTGCATGTTTCGCCTGTTTAGTATGTCTCTAGTGTTGAGTCTGTCATTAAGTAGAAGCCAGAAGAACACCTGATGCTTTTTTTGACATGAGCTGCTCCAGAGCCATCGAAAACAGGGATGAACTAATCTTGAACCAGTGAGAATTCTGTAAACCTTCTTTGTGTGATAGATTTGTGAGCCCCAACTGTAAACCCATTTGTCTGGATCATCTGATAACAGAATTTGTTCAATGATTTCTGTGAGGTCTAGAAGTTGTTGATATGCAATTTCTGACAGAGGCAGGTAGGGAGAGGGTACTGAGATCAATGGTATGCCTTGCCTCTTCCAAAGTGAGGAGCTTGTTTTTTGCATAGGAGATCAATTCAGGGAAAGTTCCTTCCAGGGTTGATTGTGACCATTTATCCAGCCAAAGAAAGCAAGAAGATCCACTTGAAATTAAAGGACTGGAGAATTCTTTGAATTTTGGGATTAGTTTCGTCACAGCTCTCCACCAGAAGGAGCCCTTTTTGACATGGGATGGCAATTTCCCGTTAGAATAATACTTTTCCCAAAGGAGATTAACCCATGGTATGTCTAGTTTGTTGTAGAACTTGTGTAGATTTTTGGCAAGAAGGGCCTCATTATGAGCTCTCAGGTTTAAGACTCCCAGTCCCCCTGAGCTTTTTTCCATGCAAACCAGTTCCCAAGCAGCTTTCTATGGGGCTTTGTTATTGATGTCAAAACCTCTCCAAAGGCAGTGTTTCCTGTATCTGTCAATCTAACTAATAATCCTTTTATGAACTCCAAAGGTGCACAAGTAGAAAGTTGGTAGGGATGAAAATACTGAATTAACCAATTGGAGTCTACCCCTGCCCCCTTGTGACACAAAGGCTAAGGTAGAGCACAGTCTTCTTTCACATCTTTCTACTAGAGGTAGAAAGTCTTCTATTCTGGGTTTGGTTGTTCCCAAAGGTAAACTAAGATAAGTGAAGGGCAAAGACCCTCTTGCACACCCAAAGGTTTTGGATAAGATCTCCAATTTGTCCTCAGGAATGTTGATGGGGGTCATACAAGATTTGCTAAAATTGTCTTTCAGCCCTGATGAAGCTGCAAATGAATTTAGGAGGGCCTTTAGGATGAATAGTTGCCTTGCATCTCCCTCCATTATTATCAAGGTGTCATCAGCATATTGCAAGATGGGGAAGTCACTGCAATGTAGGAGAGGTATTGGTAAGTTAATGAGCCCAAGATCCTTTGCCTTGTTCAGAATGTTTTGGAGTAGTTCAGTTGCAAGAACAAAAAGGAGAGGGGATAATCGATCCCCTTGTTTGACTCCCCTCTTAAAATGAACTGTTTTTCCAGGCACACCATTTAACAGAACAACAGAAGTTTCAGAACCAAATATTGAGGAAATCCACTTGAGCCATCTGTCCCCAAAGCCCTTGTGCTTCATAATTAGAAGAACTAGTCTATCAACCTATGTTCTCGCACGGGTTAGAGTTTTAGGGGATATGGATTTAATGTGTAATAGTATTGAAGCTAATTGTTTTAATTCATCTTTTGTAATGTCATTGTGGGTAATGTATATGCAATTTTAAAAAAAATTAATTTATATTTTATGATACCATATTGGGTATTTATACGTAGATTTAGGACTTATTTTAATTTATCTTTTATAATGGCTATGTTGAGTAATTTATATGCAGATTTAGGGGGTTATTGTAATTCATATTTCATAATGGTGTGCTGGGTAATTTTATGCAAATTTAAGGGGTTTTAATTCCTATTTTATAATGGCACGATAGGCAATTTTTATACAAATTTAGGGCATTATTTTATTTCATCTTTCATAATGTCATGGTGGGTAATTGTTTAGGAACTATAATAGATCTAATGACTATTTTTATTAGAGCTATATGATGGATGACAAGATATTTCTATTTTGTGAGAATTTTTATGATTTATTTTTTAAAAAAAAGTTACATAATGGATGACAGGATGTTAATTACATAGAAAATATATTTAATGGCTATTAAGATTTAAACAATCGACGATAGTATGTTTCTGATTATATGAGAATTTCAGTGATTTTATCTTTTTACTTAGCGTATCTTGTGAGGATTAAAAAGGAGGCTCCAAAAAGGGTTTCCAATTAGTAATAGCAAAATTTAGTACAAAATATCTGTTTCATAGAAAAACTTCTAGCATCTTTATGAAAAAAGTTACGGGATCATTTAGCAGTGTAAATTTATAAATGGGAAAAATTTTGACAAAAACTGAGAGTAAATTTGAACATGGAAAAAATCCAAAAAAAATTGCTTTTATTGAGAGTTGAACTCAAAACCTCTCTCATAGTGGCAGAAGTGGGTAATTACTTAAAAAATAAATAAAAAATGGGAAAAACGGCCAAAAAAGAAGAATTTTGCTTTCGTTGAAAGTTGAACTCAAAACCTTTCGTAACGCCAGAGGTGGGTAATTACTTAGAAAACAGATCTAATGGCTATTAATATTCCAAACTGTCAATCGATGGTCGGATGTTTCTGATTTTTCTGAGAATTTTTAGGATTTATCTTTTTTCTGATGTGTTTCGTGAGGATTAACGTGGAGACTCAAAAAAGATCTTGGAATTAGTAATAGTAAGATAGTAATCTTGTCAAAGGCTTTCTCAAAGTCCAATTTGAGGATAATCATCTCCTTTTTTTATTGTTGACACATATAGATGTAATCGGCCAGGCAGTTCTGAATAGTTCTGCTTTTAATAAACCCATATTGATTTTTGTGGACTAGGGATTTGCTGCAACCTTGTAGCCGATTAGCCAGCAATTTGGTAAGAATTTTGATGGAAAAATTCAGCAAAGAAATTGGTCGATAATCAGAGACTGAGCTAGGTGAGTCAGTCTTTGGCAATAAAGTAATGTAAGATGAGTTGACACTTTGCAGGCAAACCTCTCCCGTGTAAAAGGCTTAGAAGTCTTAAAAACCAACGATGGGACGGGTGGGCCCCAGATCGATATCCAGATGCGCTCATACATGTATGGTTTGGTCCCGGGAACCAAATGCAACCTAAGTGCTGGAAATCCTACTTTTAAAGATAAAGATGGTCCTGCCGCCTGTTTTTTTTTCTGTTGATAAATACGGTTTTGCCCTTTTAAAGAACAGAAGAATGACGAACTTGCCATTCCCGGCAAGCCCAATTGTTCAGAACGAACTGGCTGTTGATGCAGGCCTAAAATGATCATCAAGTCCAATATTTCCATCTCTCTAATTAGGCAGAAATTTGTTCTGTTCTGACCATATTCAAATTAGCTAGATAATCACAACTAAGTAACATCTGATATACTAAATAAAAATAAACCGTGAACTCTCACATCGAAGGGCATCATCATAGATGGAGCTCATATGGATCATCCTCGCAAGTAGAGACTATGAGTAGTGCACAAACGGGAACAGCAGGGCGTCCACTGCATTCCCTGTGGATGCTCCAAATGCAGATCTACACTTGCCCGCCCAAATTACGAATGATATGGACGTTCATCGTGAGCCTTTTCATGAAGGTCACCCGCTCGAAGAGACAGATATCACCCAGCTGGAGACGATTGTCAGAGGCGAATTTTGCCCAACCATGTGATACTCTCACCATGTTACCGGACGCACGAATGCAACCAATCTGAGCGTGCAGCACTGTTTGCCACTCCTCGCTCTGGCAGCCCTCCAGTTGAAGCGTCAGGTCTTGGGTTACTGATGGAAGATATCTTCTCTTGTAAATTTCTGTTTAAAGTAATTGAGAAAGACTTTCAGATGACAACAGAACAAGTCTGAAATTCACATGCAACTAAATTCAGGAAATCGGTTCTTTAACCTACCACCAAATCAAATACCATCCCTATCATTGGCATGTACTACCTAAATAACTCATCTACTAGTGCAGAATCTTCACCATCTATTCATAACTTTGTCAAATTATGAATCAAATGTCCTCCCGTTGTGTTTGCTAGACTGTCTTGCCTCGGTCCTCGGACCGTACCTTTTGTTTTCCGAACTCTCTCCTTTTAATGATTAGGCAGAGCTCCTGCCATTTCTTTCAAAAAATGAATCAAATGCAGAATTCCTCATTACCAGTACAACTCCAATATCAAGAGAGTGGTTCCGTCAACAAGAGATTCCATGCATGGTTTTTTCTTATAAGTAAAACAATTGATCCAAGAGCAAGTAAAAAAGGGACAATAAATGAATATCCAGCAGCCAAACTCACCAACTAGAGGTCAACAGCCAAATCCTTACAGCAAGCTGTACAGTTAACTTACCAATCTGGGATAGCTTGTCTCACTAGTAGTGCTTCTGCTCATTACTGCCGCATAAATAGGAAATCTAGATTGTATTGCTTGGATTTTATCTAGAACCATCTTCACCTGTGCTCTCGATAGAGATGCCTTACATGACATAATGTAGGGAGGCTGGGACGGCCCCTCAGAGCTGCTGGAATTGAGAGTGCTCTGATCAACCCTGACCTCCATAGACTCCTGAAGATCCTCATGAATTTCATGCTCTGTAATATAGGCCATGTACTCAAATTATAAGAGTAGAGTAAACAAAAGAAAGCGAAGGTATATAAAAAGATCGCAAATAACTACAATACCATGACTTGATTTAATATGTGTGCAGGAAGTTGAACCCGTCCTACTTTTTGCACAATGGCCCAATTGCCGCTTCTGAAGTGTAGTTGTGTATGCTGCCACAGTGTTATCATCATCAGAACTAGTGCTGTTTAGATCAATGATATCAACCGTTTCATGGGGTGGATCAATCACATACCTATGCCAAAGAATGAAGGGGGTTTCTGGCAACCATTTCTATCGAGGATGAAAGCTTCAAGGCGAGAGTTCCCTTTGTGTCTAAGAACTATGATGTCACTCTCTTGCACATGATGAGCAACCACAAAAGCATCCCAGCCAGACTGGAGAACTATTTCACCATCACTCTGCTGGGTAGCTGAAACACTGTATATATTGGAATCAGGAGCTTCTAGTTTAACAGTACCTTCAAACACCCCTCCAACATATTTCATCAGTACAGATGGAAGTCTCTGTAGGAGAACAAAAAACAAGATGATGTATTGACCAGCAAAATCAATTGTACTAACTGGATTTCGCACACAAAAAATATGTAGTAACTGGAGTAAACATAGTTACAATTATCTGTAAAAAAGATGCAACTTACAATCGAGCAACCCTTCAAGTCAACATTGCTTTTGTTCATCACTGCCACATATAGAGGAGTTTCAGACCTGATTGTTCGAGCCATTTCTAATATTTCCTTGTCTTGTGCCTTTGTTAAACGAGAGCCTCCTGATGTGAAATAGTCAAGCCCAGCTGGCTTTTGAACATGCCCAGGACAAGGCATCTCATTTCCTGCACATAGAGAACATGAGTACAATTGTCACAAAATACCGATGTGTAATACTAATACCATTGGGAAAGTGATGATCACTAGTAGTACTGGGAGGAACAGCTCCATGGATCTCAGGATTTTGATTAACATAGGAAGCAATCTTCTGGGAACCACTACATGAACTGTATATCTGAACCTTAAAGGTCGCCTTTCCACAGAACTTGAACACAAGACTGTCATTCTGTTCCAAGCTATGAGCAGTGGCAAACACATCCCAGCCAAAACGAAGAATTATCTCACCCATCTCCCTGCAAACCCCAATATCATATATGCAACCACTGGGAGCATTTAGCTTGATGGTATCACTATCAGAAATGATTTCCCTCAAATAACTTCCGAACTCCTGAGGTACACGCTATTGTGGGAAAAGAACAATGTTAGGTCAGCACAATAAAGTTCACAAATTAGACTTTTTTATTTGTCATGTTATCTGAATGCACCATTTCAGATTTCATGGTTAACCAAAGAACATGGCACATTAACAGAACATTTGTACAATCAAGATATCTTCAAAAAGTTAAAAAAAAAATCCCCCTTTCTAGCGGTTTGGTTTGGGTTTCAAATCTAGCCTACCCCAACTTGCTTGGGATTAAAAGGCTATGTTGTTGTTGTTGTTGTACAATCAAGATATCCATTCAAGAGGATGAACAAGAAGGTTTATGCTTCAATGGCAATACCAAATTGCATATCTTTTTGCAGGTGACAGTATTATAATCATTACCTCAATAAGAGCTCACAAGACCTTTTGCTTTCAATGAATTGTTTGTACTTGAAATATTGCACAACATAACTAGTAGTGCAATAGTGTGGAAAAAAAAAGGACAGGCCGTGTACAAAGAATAGAATGGCTTGACTGGGAACCATTAATTTTTTCAGACCTTCTCATACTGTCAGTGATATTGGAATGCTTGATGCTAAAGTACTAGACAAATGTAAGCATTGAGCTCAGCTAATAATGCAATTGTGTAAATTGTATAAGGATGAAACACGCCTCATGTATTAAGATAAATACAAATAGCTTGGCCTGAAAACACTAACCCAGGCCGTGGATTCGGCATGTACTTGGTCCGGATTTTTCTACCTTCTAATACAATGACACACAACTCTTCTGCGCGTTCGAGAAAAAAGAAGAGCTTGGCCTGAAAATCTTTGTTATTGAATACACTCTCCTGCTTCCTAAGATATTGAAAAGCATATCCACAACTGTCATCTAGATGCAAGTCATCACATGGTAACAAAAAGAGTGCTAGAGAAGGAACGCTAGTTCCAAAGAATTGACTGAAATAGATACATGTCAGGTGCATGAGGTGCCAATGTCAAGTGGATCTAACTTACCATGTATCTCTTGAAACCTTCACCAGCTACAACATGGAATCTCCTCTTCTTGTTGCTCATGCCGTTCCTGTCTTGGTCATCCTGACACCCCATACGGTTCTCACAGGCACTGCCCATCTATCAATAAAAACCAAGACACACCAAGCAGTTGGTTGCTGCTTCACTGGTAATAGATGGTGCAAGTTCAGAGGCAGGGACACTTCCCCCTTATCTAAAATAAAAAAAGGAAATGCATCAAACCAGGCTTCGTCTTGTGCCTTTGAGTGAAAAGTTAGATGGAAAGCAATTAGTTGATTCACTGGGTAATACTCGCCTACAGACTGTTCCTACCCTTTTGAATTACGTATCTTCTGTTTTATTGTTCTCTCAAAAGCAAATGTGCCACCTTTTTTTAGGAAACTAAAGCCTTTTTAGCAGAACCAAAGCCAAAATTAGGTGGGGAAACTGTCGAAAGAAGGAAGAGTAGAATCAAGAGATTATGCAGAATCTCGCAAAGAGAGAGAGAGAGAGAGATTATGCAGAAAGAAATTAGGTGTAGCCTAGTTCTTGCTAACATTTTTCTCGAATTTTGATTCTTGCAAAAAGAAACACCAAGAGAAGAAACTCATAGCGATTCACATCGCAAACGCAAAAAAAGAAGAACAATTTGGGAATACGCTCGAATCTTCACAGAGCATTTTGGGACCCCGCCACGGAACTGGACGGCCTCCCCTGCCAGCTAGAGCTCAATCGAACAAAGTATAAGCACACATTGCCCTGCCGCCGCCGCCCTCAGTCACCCCCTCCACGGCCGGCAGGGGTCCCCGATCTCCCGTCACCGCTGCGGAAGACAAAAAAGATCGCCCTAGCAAAGATTACTTTACCTTCTCCCCACCCAAGGAAAAGGGAAAATGGATCAAGTTCAAGAAGAGAAGCAGAGCATAGCAGCCTAACCTTCCCCTCCCCCGGTCGAGCTGCCTCCGCTCCGCTCCTTGACAGCCACGTGCGGCGGCCCAGCCGTTCTCCACTGCTCCGGTTCCTACGTCGCATCGATTTCAGCTGCCCAGCGCTAAGATCGAGGTCAGTGGATATGGGTGGATATGGACGTAAAAAATTGAGAGTGAAAAAACAGTGTTTACGCACTGTAATGCACGCTCCGGTGATCTTAGCCTAATAGCGGCTGGTTGTGCATACCATGGATATGGGCCGTATTTGCGGTAACAGCGTTATTGGCGCTACAGTGTAAAATAGCATCGCTATGCTTAGCACCATTTAGCGTATAGCGCGCTATACCGAAAAATGCAAAAATAGATTTTGAATGTTTGTTTTATGTGTGCTTGTTTAGACTATTGTACTCTATACTATCAGTCTTGTGTTTTCTTAGCGTCTTTATCATTGCATTATGCATTTATTTGATACAATATCTATCTATTATCTCTATTGAAAATGCCAACACGATGACTTATGTGTCATATTTTGTTTTAATTTTTTTGGCAACGCTAAACGAAATAGCGTTTAGCGTTTCTAAAGGTGCATCACTAAGTTGAATAGCTGTTGTCGTCTAGAACCGTTCGTGCTTAGGCAAAGGACACATAAGGGATGCGGAAAGTACGCTGTCGCTGCGGTCGATCCCTCCAAACGGATCTGAGGGGGTCCGGGCGTGCCACCCGGCTTAACCTTTCAGCCGGGGAGGTTTCCTTGCTGTGCGTGCGTACGCGTGGTCGTAGAATAGTCTTGTAGATACACACAACAGATCGGCATTAAATTACAGCTGGTCGCTGGGATGTGGAGCCGATCGCCTCGCATCTTGGTGTGTTAGTTCGTCATCAAAGCATAAACAAGAAGGCAATGATAAAGAACCTTGCTTAAAGCATGATTTAAAAGATGTGACTCCCCTAGGTTGACATCCGTGCGCACATAACTATATAGATCTAACCAGACGTGCAACATAGATCAGAACCCCTAAAAGGGTTCACCTAGGCAAGAGGATACAAGCTAGAACATGTAAAGCAGAATGCCAAGCATGCATTGATCTCTCGAGCTGCCATGTGCATATGTTGCGGTGTCATGTTGTGGAGTGTAGCAACCAAACAAGCCATGCACGCTTGGAGCATAGACAAATAGATAGATTGGTAGCGTGTGAGATAGCTGATGGATCTCGTGCCAAGCAGATCTTGCCATAAAAACGGTTCAGTATGAGATCTTCCAGGTAAGCAAACGCTAAACATACCCTAAAACAACCGTGAGGAAAGATTAGAGCCGCATAGCGCTTACTTGGTTGAAAACCCTAAGAGCTAGTTGCGGCGATGCGCCGAGATTAAGGAGACGAAACACCGCTGCTTAGAAACGATTTATTATGAACAAAGGGTTACATATTTATAATCCAGAGACTTGGCCCTCAAGGTAAACCTTTTCTAAAGACAGACTCAACTTTTTTCTAAACTAATAGGTTACAACTCAATAGTAATTCTAGGACTCTATTATAAGGTCTGGATCCTCGTAAAGCTTTCAAATATCAGCCGAAACATGTCGTATAATCCTGGCGGATTCTGGTTATCCTATTGCTTCGGCAATTCCCAACAACTCCAAATGTATTTGGAAGTGATTCCAATTGCATTGGAAATCTTATCTCCCTAGCTTTCCATCCATGTGTAGAACTCCCCAAACGGAGTCCGTATGTGGCCTAAACGCCCGTTTTCATACAACATATTCCTACAGTCCGAACCAGTCACGAATAAACTGGGTTTTAACATGGATTACGCCTATGACTTCATCTCGGCTTGGACCTTGGGCACACACTTATCGTTATATTTGGCCAAACTTAAGATATAATCCTGACCGAGTGATTTCTTTCATCAAGGTCTTCTACTGGTATTTTGTCCCAACTAGACTAGGTCAGAATCTGGCAGCAACAATAGCGCGTTATTTCGTACATTGGCAACGACTGATCAGTAATAAATATTTGAAGAATAAGACCCTAAGCCAAGTGAATAAGAGGCTAGGAAATCTGCATTTTTCGTCAGGCCCAATGAGAATCAAAAACCAATTTCTTAATCTAGGATCTTTTATCCTAAAAATGGGACTTAGACCAGATTTTAGGAAGATACTTTGCTTGGAAACCAACCTGTAAAACATCAATACCATTCCTTGTACAACATTGTTTGGAAAAAACAGGCAACTGTAGCGGACATTTTAAGCTCCTCGCCTTTGAACATGTCCGTAAGGAAAATATGCCTTAAGTCTTGTGCTTAGTTCTCTAATGTGGTTTTGGTGGTTGAGTTGACAATACGTAGCATTTGGAACTAATATTTGTGAAAGAATGTTTTTCTAAGTCTCAGGGTGCATATATAAAATATGAGGAACAAACACCTCAACGGATAGAAGAGAAAGCATCAAGAAATGGCTCAGATAGCAAAGCGTCTATGCACCGGACCGTCTGGTCTGGTGCACAGAAGAACTAAGCCAGTGTCGGGGTTTAGTAACAGCAGTGTACCACGGGATATATCACGCGGTGCTTTTTTGGCTGGCGAGATCGATCGTAGCTCAATGGTTCGTGTGTAACGCGACGGGAACAGGAACACACGATTTATAAAGGTTCGAGCCGCGAAAAACGTAATACCCTACGTCCTGTTTGTGACTGATTGTATTGCTTTGAGTATGTATGAGGGTTGAGAGATTATAAGATCTGTTTGATGTGGAGAGAGATGTCTCTGGGAGCGGTCCCTAGCCCGCGTTATATAGTCCGGCGTGGCTTGGATTACAAGTTCTAGTTCTACTAGGATTGGTTTCATCTCCTACTAGGATTCTTCTTAGATCTTCCTTGTACAGATCAAGTCCTTGTCTTGCGCGCCATGGTGTTCAGCACCTCGAATCCGTCCCATGAGGACCCAGGAGATATCTATCCCCCACAGCCAGCAGAAGCTTCCAGGCGCAGTCCCAGCGGTGGACCATCCGGAGTTCATGAGCGGACTGTCTGCAGTGCACAGAAGAACCCAGGCGCAATCCCAGCGGCGGACCGTCCGGAGTTCACGAGCGGACTGTCCGCAGTACACAAAAGAACAAAGCCAACAGAAGAGCTTGAAATGGAAAATGAGGTGCTTAAGCAAGAGATGGATCGGCTCATGAATGATGTGGCAAGGCTACAAGATCACAGGGAGCAAGCCCAACCTTATCAAGATAACCGCCCTAAGGTGGTGAAGAAGCCCGAGGAGAGTCAAACCATGGTGTGCTTCCTTTCCAATAAAAAAGGCCACAAGTCTTTCATTTGTAGGTCAAAGAACAAAGGGGAGGCCAAGAAGAGAGAGAGAAAACAAAAGAAGACCGTCACTCCCAAAGCGTCGTAGAGCCACAAGGGCTAAAGAGGACTTGGATATTTAGCTACATTTGGATATAAGGTCACAAGATAGAAAGCCAAGTGATGAAGCTCATCTCATACCCAAGTCTTCCATATGTATAGCAACTAGGTTTGCTTTCAATTGGTATTTCTTTTAGCATCTAGTTGCTTTATCTTGCCTAGGCTTGCATGAGCATATTTAATTTCAAATAATGCATGCCTCGGCTATCTTATGGTAGGTTGCTTGTGTCTCACTCTAACCTATGATCAACCTGCATGGTTTCTTAGTTTAGGTAGTTGGCACTACTTTTAATTCTTATCTTTTGTGCCAAAGTCCAAACCATAGGGTGAGCTCCTCAATTGGACTTAAAAGTCCAGTGCATGTCTCTCATAAGCAATTCAAAGCTTGTATGCACACATTTAGAGAGAGCCTATCCTATAGTTTGTGTTACTTTGTGACTAACGATGTTTTTCAAGCTTATTATATGTATAGTCTCATCCATGTCCCCGGAGGTATGCATGACGTTAAGCAAAGCGGGCTTAAAATTGCTAACACCTTCCTTGGTGTATATTTTCAATTAGTATCATATATTGCTATCTCCGTGCATAATATAGTTTAAGCTTTCTTGTGTCTAAAACTGACCAATTGTGTATATGGTTCGTCTACCATCATATGTATGCACACTTTTAGGGGGAGTTTAGCCTATGTTATGCGAGTCTTATGTATTGTGATCCATTCGACTTCCATATCTTAAGGATCACAGTATGTGGGACTCTCCTTTGTGCTTTTAATGCTTTCCTTTTCGGTGTTTGATTCCAAAGGGGAGAAATTGTGGACTCAAGCAAGCATGCAAGGATTTGAACATGAACCAGAAAAGAAGATCAAAGAGGACCAAAAGGTGGTTGCTGTATGATCAAGAAAAATGGGGAGAAATGAAGATCAAGATCAAAGCAATGGTCCAAAAAAAGAGGGAAGTGGCATTGGAGTAAGGGGGAGCCTTATGTCCATGAACCACATGAGGGGATAAAATTATAGCATGGGTAAGACATGAGCAAATTCTTCTAATCTTTGGTGAAATGAAGTGTCAATCGGTATCATTGCATGTTTCAGTTAAGCATTCTTTGATCTTGCCTTTGCATTGCATCATAGCAAGTAATATGTTCTTATCCTTCATTTGGTATCTTTTATTGCTTGCTTGGTCGTGTTGTCATCAATCACCAAAAAGGGGGAGATTGTAAGGAAAATGGCCCCAAAGCCTTGTGCTTAGTTCTCTAATGTGTTTTTGGTGGTTGAATTGATAACACGCACCATTTGGAAACTAATATTTGTGAGAGAATGTTTTTCTAAGTCTTAGGGCGAATATAGAAGATATGAGGAATAAACACATCAAAGGATAGAAGAGAAAGCATTAAGAAACGGCTCAGACAGCAAAACCTCAATGCACCAGACCGTCCGATGCACAGAAGAACTGATCCAGCAGAAGCTTCCAGGCGCAATCCCAGCGGCGGACCATCGGGAGTTCACGAGCGGACTGTCTGCAGTGCATAGAAGAACCCAGACGCAATCCCAACGGCGGACTGTCCGGAGTTCATGAGCGTACTGTTCACAGTACACAAAAGAACAGAGCCACCAGAAGAACCCAGGCGCAATCCCATCGACGGACCGTCAGGGGTTCACAGGCGGATTGTCCGTAGTTACCCGAAGAAGCCAAATTAGCAGAAGAGACCGGTGCATTCCTTGCACCGGACCTATGCACCGGACCGTCCGGTGGTGTCACAGGACATTATAGACAGAGGGCGTGTCAAGTTGGAGACCGAAGCATTTCAACGCACCGGACCGTCCGGTGGTTCCATTGGTCATATTTTAGCATCCAACGGTCGACTCGAGAGGGAGCAAGTTAAACGCACTGGACCGTCCGGTGTCACGCAGAAAAGCTGCAGTTTGCTCCCAATTTGCTAGTGTGGAGGGTTGGGCTATTTATACCCCCCTTGGCTGGCCTCCACAATGTGGTTGGAGACTCTAGAGCTAACATAAGTGTAGAGGTACCATCTTGATGCATCCAAAGAGACATAGACACACATTTGTGAGCCCAACCACCACAAGAGCTAAACTAGACACATCTCGGCATAGCTAGTACTTAGTTGCATCTTTGCTTAGGCCTATTTCTCTATTACCCCGTGCTTGTGAGCACGTGTATCCTTTATAAGTGCGGGACTTGTAAGTCTTGCGAGACCCTCCGGAGTGTGGAGTAGCCACCACCTTACATGTGAGAGGGAGGAAGGACCTCGGCAGTTTGGCCAAAAGCTTTCCATAGTGGAGACGGCGAGGTAGCTCTGCGAGAAGGACTCGGAAGACCCCAATAGGCCGTAGTTGCATACTACGCGAGAGAAGGGCTCGTGTGGGTGTGTACTAAGGATATCCGGAGACCCAACCGGGGTTGCTTGACTTTCGCAGAAGTTACTTTGCCATCCTCCACCCTTGCGAGGGCGAGGCCACACTCCTTTGAGGATTGCATGAGGGCAAAGCTTGCAGGGGGCACCTAAAGAGGAGTAGGGGGTGAGACGGCCTGCGGGTTTCCCCGAACCTCAGGAAAAATCTCCGTGTCTACATCGTGTGCCATCGCCGACATCGTCATCGCGAGTTTGCATTCTCTACCTATCCCTTTAGCTTCCACATTTATATTCTAGGTTAGTTTCTAGGTGAAACTAGGTTACAAGACTTGGCCACGGTAGAGTTAGCAACACTCAGCAAAACCGTAGTGCATATAGCGAGATTTCTCTTGCATAGGTTTTGCTTAGTAGTTGTAGTTTTTAAAGAGCCTCAGTTTTTAAAAATCCTAATTCACTCCCCTCTTAGACATCGGTCCAACCTTCAATGTCTTTTAGAACAGCATTATTGGGAGACAAGCTTACATATTGGCACAATCTTGTTCTAAGATTTATGCATGTGGCTTTACAGGAAGGTGATGATGTGTTTAGATGGAATCTTTATAATAATGGTTCTTTGTCGGTTCGGTTAATGTATAGATATCTTATCAATAATAATACTAAGGTGTCACATGATATGTGGCGTACTTAGTTACCTCTAAAAATAAAAGTATTTTTTGGTACTTTAAGAAAAGGGTGTTGTTAACTAAGAATAATTTTAGTAGATGGAGCTGACATGGGGATAAAACTTGTGCTTTCTGCACTAGGACTGAGACTATTCAACATCGTTTTTTGACTGTCTGAAGGTTAGGCCGACGCCTCAGAAGGGGTGTGGATTATGATTTTTAAAAACTAAGACTCCTAAAAACTACAACTACTAAGTAAAACCTATGCAAGATAAATCTAGCTATATATGTAGTAAGGTTTTGCCAAGTGTTGCTAATTCTACTGTGGCCAAATCTTGCAACCTAGCTTCACCTAGAAACTAACCTACCAAGCTAGTTTAGAAAAGTAAGCACGCAGTTGCAAAGAAGTATACACGGAAGCTAAAGAGATAGGTAGAAATATGCAAACTCCCGGTGACGATGTCGGCGATAGCACACGATGTACAAGAAGGATTTTTTTTCCGAAGTTCGGGGAGACTTGCAGTCTCTACCCCCTACTCCTCGTTTGTCACCCCCTTCCTCGTTTGTCACCCCCTCACAGGTCTTTGCTCTCGCATAGTCTTCAAAGGAATACGGCCTCGTCCACACAATGGTGAAGGATGGCAAAGTGACCACCGCAGAGGTCAAGCAACCTAGTCGGGTCTCTGGATATCCCTAGTACACACCCACCTGAGCCTTTCTCTCGCGTAGTCCCCCACGGACTATGGCCTCACTCTCGTAAGGGTAGAGGATGGATAATGCCGTTGGGGTCTTCCGCGGCGTTCTCTCAGAGCCACCCTGCCGTATCCACTAAGTGAGCTTTGGTCAAAATGCTGAGGGCATCACTCCCTCTCACACTTAAGGTGGCGGCCACTCCACGCTCTGGAGGGTCTCACAAGATTGACAAGCCCCACACTTAAAAAGGGTAAATGTGCACGCATGCACGGGTAATAGACATCAAGGCCTAACCAAAGATGAAACTAAGCACTAGCTATGCCGGGATATATCTAGTTATGCTCTAGTGATGGTTGGGCTCACAAGATGTGTCTCTACACTTCAAATGGGTATGGAAAATGTGTCTCAACACTACAATGAGCTCAGGAGTCACCAATCATGGAGTGGAGGCTGGGCAAGGGGGTATTTATAGCCCAAGCCTCAAAACTAGCCGTTGGAAGCCTTCTTCCCTTTTCTGCGCGACCTCCGGACCATCCGGTGCATGCAATTGGGTAGTCGTTGAGTTGACCGTTGGACTGTAATTCGACCGTTGGAGACCACTGTCCGGTGCTGCACCACCGGACCGTCTGGTGCATGTTAGAGCATGGGTTTTCGAATTGCATCATGTTCTGCCCAGAATGTTCGTTCGGTGGTTCACCGGACCGTCCGGTGCATGTAAATGCAAGGACATGGTCACCCCTTCTTCTTCTGCTGATAACGTCCGGTGGTGAACACCGGACCGTTCGGTGCGTGCAAACCGCATCGGGTCTTGAATCCTCTGGCTCGGCTCCTTGTGTGCGCTGAACCGTTCGGTGCTGCACCACCGGATCATCCGATGCATGCATTTTCCTTCTGCCTGAGCCTTTTCTCCATCTTTTTGCTTTCTCCTTTGATGTGTTTGTTCCTCGTATCTTCAATTTGCATCCTAGGACTTAGAAAAACATTCTCACACAAATATTAGTCCCATGGCACGTGTTGTCACTTTAACCACCAAAATCTTATTAGGGAATTAAGCACAAGAGTTAGAGCCCATTTTCCTTACACTGTCATTATGCTAAGTTTTTGTGGCGCGTAACTTATATGTCCATTGGGATTTCCCCCGATGAATGTAGGCGATTTGTTTGGTCGCTAGTCGAAACTGGGAGGGCGAAATCAAATCACATTAGTTCTACTGGGTGCAGGCGGGTTGTGCTGGGCATTACGATTATCTAGAAATAATATTGTTTTCGATAAGACTAGACCCAAATCTTTTTTTTTCAAGTTTTCTTCATAACTCAACGGCGTTAGTTATGGGCCAAGTTGCAACGAAATAAAGATCAAGTGCTAACGATTGCGTAGGGCTGCTGACAGCTAGAGACGGTTGCTTTATAAGTATTTGTGTCTTTTAATTGGTTGGATCTATGTAGCTAGGATTTCATTTTATATTTGTTGAAACTTTGTAAGGTGCGTGTGCTGAAAAAACAATACTAGCCCCGTGTGTGTATGTACAAGGCAAAGGCCATAGCGTAGGAAAGACGTAGCGCCCTGACACGACTAGAGCCGCACATCGTATGCAAGCACAGGCGTCGGTGTCTCCCAGGGAGGACACAACAGCAGGCGAGGCGCGGTAAGATGAACGCCAATTCTCCCCGCGCTGTAAAGAAGACTACTAGTAGTTCAGTCATCAGTGCAGTACCGTCTGCACTCGGGAAGAGACCGTTCAGACACATTAATCAGTTAAACAAAGGACTCGATATGAATACGAAGTGAACTATAGTTTCCGATCTTGTGTAAAGTCGAGCAAATATGCCATACTAAATGGATCGTATGTGTATTGTGGCTGCTTGGTCATTTCACTGGATGACGATACTCATTGATACCCATGTATCTCTGCAATCAAGTCGTGCTTGGTCATTGCACTGGACGACGAAACTCATTGATACCCATGTACCTCTGCAATCAAGTCGATTAGCTACCCTGGAAAATGTGAGCCTACAAAAGCAACACAAAGCTTCCAAGTTACAGCTCTCTCACGTCACAAAGGTTTACCCTCTCGGACCCGGAAGGGCTATCATGATTCAGGGTTGGGCACTTCACACAATTATATATCCATCACCTCCATCCATGCCCCTCGGAAATTCCTCCTTGATTTCATTCATTTTCTCCATGGAATATGACTACATGAGAGATGCACACATAGGCCAGGAGGTGATGATGTTGAAGGAGTTGGCTAACCTGTGGAGCATATGCCTTGTATGGTCGGCGTTGCCACCGGAGACGAGGCACGAACAACACGGTGATCCGATTGCATACATACTGTGATGGTGGACCCCTGTTCTCCCAGTGAAGATACTCCAATCAGCCTAGCTCAAGGGTTGTGGATTCCAACTATAGACCAGCAATAACTGACCACTAACAAAATTACACAAGAGGAAAGACATGCTATAGGCTAATAGCACAAATTATTAGTCACCGACCTCCTGGGAAAGATATCGGCCAGTGCAGGAAGTCCTACTAAAAGATGGTTTTGCTTCCTTGTTCTTGTTTTCTTTTGATAAAGACGGTTTTGCCTTTTCAAGACCAGAAGAATGACAAACTTCTCGTGCCCATCAAGCCCATTTGTTCGGAACAAACTGGCTGGGCGTAGCTATGCGATCAGGTTGAGCAGGCCAATGCAAACCCATGCTCTTCCGCATACTGAAGAAAAACATTGCAATGTACTAGTCGTAGCGATCAATATAGTATGGTAATATACGAGTCCAATATTCCCATATCACTAATTAGTAGCGTTGCCGTTGGTTATCTGTATCCGTCGCCCATATCCACACCCACGAGAAACGGGTAGGATATTATCGTATCCATCTAAAGCGGGTAGGGGATGGGTATACCCATTCGCGAATTGGATACAGAGATGATATTACCGTGGTTACTCATTTATCCGCTTATCCAATCCATCTCTCCACGAGAACACGGTCGTCGCCGCCGAGGGCGATCCCACGAGGCGATCTGACGAGGGTGACCGCTCGCCGGCGAGGTCGACCCGGCAAGCCCCCAGTGTGTTCTGGTCCCTCATCTCTCTTATCTTCTTCTTGCGTTGTTTGGTTCCCTTCCTTTCTCCATCCAATTGCGATTCTATTCTTCTTCTTGCAGATCTGGTCCGAGATTTGTTCTTATTGTTTGCACGCAGCTAGATCTGTCTGGAACTTGCTGCTGGTGGCACGCTATGGATTGATCTGTTGTGATTTCAGAATCTTGGCTACCTTTGTGTCTGTACGAGCCGGAGCAGGAACAACCGATGGCAGATGTCAAGGTATGTGTGCTCGGCCTAGTGATATTTTTATTCATTGTGTATTTGCTTCGTTGCATCTATACGGTTTTAGGTGGAATCATTAGCGCTAGAATATTAAGGATGTAGAGTGATTTATGAGTTGACCAACTCTTTAATCCATGGAGTGCTGTCAGTTTTTCAATTTAAGCAATCAAAGGATCCATTCCAAAATTAGTCTGTTGTCAATTTAAGTCCGTTGGATTTCTTGAATTTTAAAAGAATTATCTAGTTACATTTTTTTATTTTTTATAGAGCACATAGACAAGAATGGAACCAGTCAGTACTTCTAGCACGGTTGGAGGTATGTTCTTCCTTCGCTGGTAGTTACTAGTAGCTAAAGCCCACACTGCTCTAGTCATGTTAGTAGATTTGTGCATTGGAAATAGTTAGTTTGTGGAAATTGTCCACTGAATGTATATACATGCGCTAGAGACTGAATTGAACTGATGAGATCTCTTCTTAGTTCTTACTCCTTTTGCTTTGTTCAGGTGTTGAGAAGAATTGCCTCCTGTTGCGGTTCAAGCTTTATTACCACAGTTGGTTGGGTCTATTTATTTCGTCAAGACTGTCAAAATACTCATAATTAGGAGTTCAGTATTTGTGTCTAGACGAAGAATGTATCTAGTTATAAACCTTAAGTCGTTTCTCCGAGAATGATGAGCTTATTTTGCTGTGAATGATGAGGTGTTCAGAGTGAGAATGATGTTTCAGTATAGAGGAGCGAGCTGATGAGGCTCTTGGAATTCTTTTGTGAATGTTTATGAATAGCATGATGCCAACACATCCATACTTTTTTTTCTTAATTGTTTTTCTTTACGTACAGACTACATACAACGGAGAAACATGCATTTTTCATTACGTAGTCAGCGACTCAGCGGAGGCAACGGAGAGACATTTGTTTCCGTATACAAGTGGAGAACGTACATACAGTGGATAATCTCTTCATTACCCATATCCGTCCGTTTTACCTGTTATCCATCGGGTGTGGGCAAAATAAGCTGGATTGGATACGGGGAGGGTGTGGATTGGGTAATTAGCTTGTGGGTGTGGGTAGGGGAAAGCTTGGATTTGCCCAAAGCTTGCCCAACGGCAACGCTACTAATTAGACAGAAATTTGTTCTGTTCTGACCATATTCGAATTAGCGTAGATAATCATAAGTAACTAAGTAACATCTGAGATAAGACTAAACTGTGAACTCTCCCGTTGAAGGGTATCGTCATAGACGGAGCTCACATGGATCATCCTCACAAGTCATAAGTAGAGACTATGAGCACACATCAGTGGACAAAGGGGAACAGCAGGGCGTCCGCTGCATTCTCTGTGGATGGCTCCAGCTGCAGATCTACATATGCTCGCCCAATTTGCGAATGATATGGACGTTCATCTTGAGCCTTTTCATAGAGGTCACCAGCTCGAAGAGACGGATATCACCCAGCTGGAGACGATTGCCAGACGCGAATTTTGCCCAACCACGGGATATTCTCATCATGTCATTGCCAGCACACCCTGAACACGCAGCACAGTTTCCCACTCCTTGCTCCGGCAACCCTGGGTGGCTGATGGTGGAAGACACCTTCTAGCATATTCCCGTCCAAATATCTGTTTGCAGTGATAAAAAAAGTCAGGTGACCACAAAACAGTTCAGAATTCGACATGCAAACTAAATTCAGGAAAAACGACGCATTAATGTACCACAAATCAACCAAAACTATTTCCTACTATTCGATTTGATACCGGTTTGAAATCAACCAAGACTTATGCCAAAAATGGAATCGATTTGATGAAGCAGGACTAACATTCCAAATTCAATTAATAATTATTGTAAATCCACCCAAGATCCAACAGCACATTTTTTTCGCATTAGCAAACATGTGTAAGGAAAAGGTATGCACGTGCATAGTGACAACTGACAGGCACTAATAACTTCTGCCTCTCTACCTCTCCATGTTTTCTTTGCAATTGCTAAAATTCGCTGGCCATGCATTTATATAGTTCATCAGGCTGATCTACTGCAGTTTCCAAGTGTCCTACTCACTCTTAGAAAAAACTGCACACTATGAAACGCTGGAACAGAGGTACCAGCTGTTACACATCTCTCCTTTTCTTTTTGCCCTCTCAAAAAAAAAATTAAACTAGCTGTAACCCAGATCATGAGTCATGAGAATTTCCCCGATCTTCTCATCACAGGATAAAGCGAAAGAAAAGAAAAAAAAGTGTGAATCTTTCAAACATATCAAGAAGAGAGGAAAGCCCTCGCGATTCGCATAAACGCGAAAAGGAGGGATTTGGGAAGGACACGTTCGCATTTTGAGAAAACATTCTGGGAACCCGCAGCGGAACTGGACCTCTCCGGCCGGGGAGCCATAGTTCAATCGGACACAGTAAGCACAGATTACTGGCGCCGCCCTCGTTCACCCTCCACAACACGGCAGGGATTCTCGATCTCCCGTCCACGCCGTGGAAGCAAAACGATGCCCTAGCAAAGAATACTTTACCCTCCCTTGCCCAGAGAGAAAAGGGACCAATGCAAGAAGAAGAGCAGAGGCCCTTCACCTTCACCGGCGAGCTGGCCTCCGCTCTCCTCGTCTCGTCCGCCTCCTGCTGGCTCCTACGTCCCGTCGATTCAAGGTACAGCGCCCTGCTGCTTTCACAAATTTTGCATTGCAGCCGAATTTTAGTGAGCACAGAGGCAAAGCTGCCAGCGTGCGGGGTTTTCTTGGGTTATGCCGTGCTACCACCTCGCCCCAATATCTTGGGGTATCGACTTCTTTCTTAAAAAAAATGCGACTGCACCCCATTAACGAACACACAGGCAGCACGCGAGATTTGGGTTGAGTTGTACTGCCGGAAGCAGTTCAGTGGGACTCGCTGCCACTACCGCATGGCTCCCATGCTAGACGAGTGCACTTGGCCCACCTCGCCCAAAAAAAATGATACCGGGTCATTGTCTTGTACTATTTTATATGACCTGTGTTTTTTTTTAACTTGTTGTGAACTTTTATAAACTGTGTTTCTCTCGTAACTTGTTGAGTTGTTGTGAACATTAATACTCTATATTTCTACTTCAAATAAATAGTTTTAGCCTGCTCCGGAGGCATTAGGATTCTGCCTCCGACAACCCCCACACCCTAACCAACGGTGGTGGCAACGGCGTAAGTGGGCTGGACCAAGAAGCACGGAGAGATTGGGGAAGAAGAATGGTAGTAATTAGGCATTCAACGATATTTTTCCATAAAGATAGGGAAGATTGAGCATGAGTTCGCTTTTGAGCTGTGATGAGAGTGGACCATTGGCCTGGGGTGTATGCCACTAGGATGGGCTACATATTGGGTCTGTTGGTTTCAGTTTTAGCGTGGAGCTGAAGTTTGTAATATAACTTTAAATTGCTTTAGAAAATAATTTTTAATCTATACTAAAATAAAATGACTTCTAAATATTCACGACTCCAGCCACGATTCTCTAGAAATCCTAATGACCTGTTCCATCAACTCTATTAAATTTTCTGGAGGTGTAGCAGTTCCAAACAATCTGATGGCCAGACCTGTTTATATATCCCAATTCCCTGATACGACACGTGGCGAGATGAGAAGGGGGTGCTTCTTCCGAGGTGATGCTTGCTTGCGTGCAAGGAGCAGCTCTTGCTGTTGCTTTTGCCCGCCATGGATGCTTGGGCTCTTGCTAGCTCAGAGTCGGAGAAGAGGGTTCTATCCTCTCCGCGAGTGAATGGGTTTGTGAAGAAAAGATTACGACCAGAGTGAATGAATAAAAAAATCTCACAAGTGGGTCCAAGGGTAAAACTGTCTTTTCCTCCTCCAGCTAACAGCTGCTAATGCAACTTGTGACGACATTAGGCAGACTCTAGCGGTCTGTGCATTCTACGGTGCACAGTGTTGTGCATTTCAAACTTATCTTTATGTACAGTGTATCTATGTTACTCAAACAGTATTATGCGCAACCAAATACACAAATAGCTGCCCTCGGTCTTAGCACAGAGAGAACAGGGAAACGGATGGGAACAGAAATTTTCTGGCGGTGCATAGAGAATTTGTGCGACATTTAGTGACATAGAGAGAACTATCTCTAGAGATAATCCTAATATATCACAAATACTTTTGATGACTCCAGCTGTAATATATCTACGCATGGTCGCCTGACTTGCGAATGATATGCACCTTCATCTTGAGCCTCGTCACGGTCACCAGCTCGAAGACACAGATATCCCTTAGCCTGAGATTATTGCCGGCGGCGAATTCTGCCCAACCACAGGTTATTGTCCTGAAATCGCGAGCGCTACTGTGACCACCCTGAACGTGCAGCACTGTTTGCCACTCCTCGCTCTGGCAGCCCTCCAGCTGAAGCGTCAGACCTTGGGTTGCTGATGGAAGACATCGTCTAGCATATTCCATGGTGAATCTCTGCTCACAGTAGTTGAAAAGAGTTTCAGATGATAACAAAACAAGTCTGAGTTTCAGGATATCGGTGCTTTAACCTACCACAAATCAAAATATCATTCTCTAGTATTGGCATGTACTCCTTCCTTCTTTTTTATCCGTCCCATTTTAGTTCAAAAAAATGAAGTAGCAGACAATAAATATTTGAGAATTGATGTAGCACTACCAAGTAACTCATCTACTACTGTAGAGTGTAGAATCTTCACCGTCTATTCAAATTTTTGTAAAATTGAGTTTGAAATGCAGAATTCCTCATTACCAGTACAACTCTAGTATCAAGAGAGTGGTTCTGTCAACAAGATTCCATGCAGGGTTTTTTTTCTTATAAGTAAAACAGTTTATCCAACTTCCAAGAGCAAATAAAAAGGGACAATAAATAAATATCCAGCAGCAAAACTCGCCAACCAGAGGTCAACAGCCAAATTCTTACAGTTACTTACCAATCTGGAACAGCTTCTCTCACTTGTGTTGCTTCTGCTCATTATTGCCACAAAAATAGGAAATCTAGATTGGATTGCTTGGACTTTCTCTAGAACCTTCTTCTCCTGTGCTCTCGCTAGAGATACCTTGCGTGATATAACGTAGGGACGCTGGGATAGCCCCTCAGAGCTGTTGGAATTGACAGTGCTCCGATCAACCTTGACCTCCATAGGCGCGTGAAGATCCTCATGAGTTTCATGCTCTATAATATAGGCCATGTACTCAAATTATAAGAGTAGAGTAAACAAAATAAAGCGAGACTGTATAAAAATATTGCAAATAACTACAATACCATGTCTTGATTTAATACGTGTGCGGGAAGTTGAAGATGTCCTCCTACCTTTTGAACAACGGTCCAATTGCAGCTTCTGAAGTCTAGCTGGTTTTGTAGTGCATGCTGCCACAATGTTATCATCATCAGAACTACAGCTGCTTAGATCAATGATATCAACCATTTCATGGGGTGGATCAATAACATCCTTCATGCCAAACAATAAAGGGGTTTTCTGACAACCATTTCTGTCAAGGACGAAAATTTCAAGGCGAGAATAACCTTTGTGTCTAAAAACTACGATGTCATTCTCTCCAGCCATCCAGACTGGAGAACTATTTCACCATCACTCTGCTGGGTAGCTGAAAACTGTATACATTGGAATCAGGAGCTTCTAGTTTAACAGTACCTTTAAACACCCCTCCAACATATTTCATGAGTCCCGATGGAAGGCTCTGCAGGAAAGAAAAGATGAAGTATTGACCAGCAAAATCAAATTGCAAATGACTGGATTTTGCAAAAAAAAAAAAAAAGTAGTAGCTGGAGTGAACATAATTAAAATCATCTGGGAAAAAGAAACAACTTACAATAGAGCAACCCTTCAAGTCGACATTGCTTTTGTTAATCACTGCCACATATAGAGGAGTTTCAGACATGATTGTTCGAGCTATTTCTAATATACTATTGTCTTGTGCCTTTGTTAAACGAGAGCCTCCTGATGTGAAATAGTCAAGCCCAGCTGACTTCTGAACATGCCCAGGACAAGTCATCTCATTTTCTGCAAATAGAGAACATAAGTACAATTATCACAAAATCACGATACATAATATTCTATTTCATTGTACCATTTCGAATGTGATGATCACTAATAGTACTGGGAGGAAAAGCTCCAAGGATCTCAGGATTTGGATTAACACAGGAAGCAATCTTCTGGGAACCACCACATGAACTGTATATCTGCACCTTAAAGGTCGCCTTCCCACAGAACTTGAACACAAGATTGTCATTCTGTTCCAAGTTATGAGCAGTGGCAAACACATCCCAGCCAGAACGAAGGATTATCTCACCCATCTCCCTGCAAACCCCAATATCATATATGCAACCACTGGGAGCATTTAGCTTGATGGTATCACTATCAGAAATGATTTCCCTCAAATAACTTCCAAACTCCTGAGGTAGACGCTATTGAAGGAAAAGAATAATGTTAGGTCAGCATAATAAAGCTCACGAATTAGACTTTTTTTATTTGTCATGATATTTGAATGCACCATTTCAGATTTCATGGTTAACCAAAGAACATGGCACATTAACAGAACATTAGTACAATCAAGATATCCATTCAAGAGGATGAACAAGAAGGCTTATGCTTCAATGGAAATATCAAATTGTATATCTATTTTCAGGTGACAGTATTATAGTATTACTTCATTAAGAGCTCACCAGACCTTTTGCTTTCAATAAATAGTTTGTACTTGAAATATTGCACAACATAATTAATAGTGCAATAGTGTGAAAACAAAGGGCATTCCATGTACAAAGAATAGAATGACTTGACTGGGAACCTTTGATTTTTTTTCATGCCATGTCATACTGTCAGTGATATTGGAAATTTGGAATGCTTGATACTAAAGTACTAGACAAATGTAAAGCATTGAGCTTAACTAATACTGGAATGGTGTAAATTGTATAAGGATGAAACACTCCTCGTGTATTAAGATAAGAAAAAATAGCTTGGTTTGAAATCTTTGTTATTGAACACACTCTCCTGCTTCCTAAGATATGCACATGTGCAACCCAGGGGCAGAGCTAGGAATTTGACTTAGGGAGACCAATGTCCACAAGCAACAAAATGTAAAAATAAACACGCTATTTTCACGAAGATAACAAACATTATATCAT
The DNA here is from genome assembly GCA_030272315.1 of Paspalum vaginatum. Lineage (NCBI taxonomy): Eukaryota > Viridiplantae > Streptophyta > Magnoliopsida > Poales > Poaceae > Paspalum > Paspalum vaginatum. The sequence goes on along the minus strand of CM059020.1, from coordinate 7,551,887 downwards.
TCAATTATGTAAATATAGATAAATAACAACTAATTACAACAGCATATTAGTAAGAAATACACCTAAAAATCATAATTAGCAGAAAAATTAGAGTTAAAATCCATCTATACTTGGCCCCTAGATCCCACTCTCCGCCACTGCCGCAACCGTCATCTAGATGCAAGTCATAACATGGTAACAAAAAGGTGTGCTATAAGGAACGCTGATTCCAGAGGATTGACTGAATAGATGCATGCTAGGTACTGAGGTGCATGAAATGCCAATGTCAAGTGGAGTGAACTTACCATGTATCTCTTGAAACCTTCATCAGCTAGAACAAGGAATCTCCTCTTCTTGTTGCTCATGCAGTTCCTATCTTGGTGATTCTGCCACCCCATATGGTTCTCACAGGCACTGCTCATCTATCAACAAAAGCAAGACAGGCAGTTGGTGAGTGTTAAATTTGCTGGTTACTGGGTAATAGATGGTGCAAACGACGACACCTTCATAAAACAAAGCGTGCCTTGTTTAATTTTGCATGATAAAGAAGGCTGGCCACAGCTAAGAAATGCTAAGTTAGCCGACCTATTAAGATTAATGCCATCAGGATTAATGTTGATCCTGCTCCATCAAATCAACTATTATTTTTGGCATTAATCTCAATTTGTTTACTCTAAAATTGAATATTAGTGCCAAAAAATGATAGTCAATTGATGTAGCAGGACTAACACTCCAAATTCTGGATTGATTAATGCTGTCAGGCATACATCTGATTGCAAACAGTAATAACTGGGAACTGCCGAACTGGTAAAAATAACAGCGCACGGATATTTCAATTTAAGTAGGCAAATTTGAACATGGAAAGCAAAACTAGAAATTGGCACTACCCTAGTACCCGAGTACCCGACCAAGTAGCACAGTATGGCATCTAGCATGTATCAAGTAAATAAACAAAGAAGTAGTATAAATAGTTAAATACACTGAACAGCACAACTTTCTCCTGTTAAGCAAACATGTGAAGGAAAAATGTTAATAACATGTACATGGTGGCATGTAAGGGGAAAGCAGTCAAGAATACAGCCTTAGCTTAAGGATCTAGTCATCTAGCTAGTATTACCTCCATCTGCAATTGTATGGCGTTTTTTTTTCCGAACACGCGTGTTTTTCATTAAGAAAAAGAGCAAGTACGAATGGCAAGCCGAGGCTTCCCAAACCCACACACACCAAAGTCTTACAGATTTATATTACATCAATGATTGGCGACCCAGGAGGAAGCTCGTGACTCAATCCCCTTAAGCCACTAGAGAGGGCCGGCAACAGAGATGACAGAGTGAGAAGAGCATGAAACCCAGCTAAGCACCACAACCTGCCTTGAGCCACTAACTGAGAAAAAACTTCATGGGGCAATTGTATGGCATTTCCAACCAGAAATTTGTACTCCTAAAAAAACCACAAAATTGTACTAAAATGAACTAAAAAGACATTGCAAAAAAAAACATCAAGAGAAGAAATCCATTGCGATTCACAATTTGAATTTGGGAATGCATTCACATTTTCACGCAGCATTTTGGAAACCCGCCATGGAACAATTTGGGAACAAAAAGTATAAGCACACATTGAACTGGCGCCGCCCTCGTTCACCCCCTCCACGGTCGACAGGGGTCCCCGATGATCTCTCGTCGCCGCCGGGGAAGCAAAATGATTGCGCTAGCAAAGATTACTTTACCTTCTCTCCCCAGGGAAAAAAGGGAATGGATCAAGTTCAAGAAAAGAATCAGAGCATAGCCGCACCTTCCCATCTGCCTGTCGAGCTGCCTCCGCTCCGCTCTTGACACTCGCCTGCGAGCTGCGGCCCTGCCGTCCTCCACTAGTCCACTGCTCCGGCGTCGATTTCAGCTGCCCAGCGAGCGCTGAGCACAGGGGCAGGCGGGCACCGGGCAACGTGCGAGTTTTGAGACTATCTGCACCCCAAATACTGAAATACTCTAAATTTCTTTTCAAAAGGATTATTCAAGCCCAGCAAAATTCTTTCATCTATACTACAATTCGCTGAGTCAGTATTTTCTCCGTACCTAACTATCAACTATTCTATTCATTTCCTACCAACTACCATCCCCAATTAAAAAAACATATATGTACCAGCATGCATGCAAATGCATGATTCTGCATGCTGCTCGCTTCGTTTGTTCAAAGGCTGTTGCATGATGGTCATTTTTGCACGTCTCGTGCTCTAGCCTGCAGTTCGGCCCGTGCCCAAAGGCCGCCTGTCACTTTTGGCTCCTCAGTGGGAATATATTCTCTGGGTGTGCATGGTGCTCGTGCAGCCGTGCTCCAACTAGTTGCGAATATATTCTTTGCATGCTGCTCTGCATGGTACTCGTGAAGTATATATTGTGCGCACAAGCTCTTGCATATTTTCTCATTCACAACCACAGCATATACAATGGCTGCCTACTACCTTGGCTCAAGCTCTTTGGCAAAGTACTGGACGATGGAGGAGGAAGAAGAGGACGACTTCACCGCCATGGTTGATGACGACGATGAGTTTGTGCTTGAGTTGGTCTCCATGGAGGAAGCGGAAGGATCTCGTCGTAGGGGTCACAGGCCACCCAAGGATCCTCTAGGCTCGCAACACCTCCCGCTGCGTCACCTTGCACGCCACCTTCCTCTCCGAGACGCCCAACCGGAGAGTCGTCGAGATTGGACCTCCTCGCCTACGCTCCGCCTCCGCCTTCTGGCCGAGCGCACGAGGGATTGGTCTGGCTAGAGAGAAGCCGCCGCCACATGAGATGGAGGAACGAAACGATTCCGCTGTATCTGCCGGAACCGAGAGTGGTGGCGGAACCGGCTGCCAATGTTTTTCCGCTATATTGTTGTGCCAAAGAGTACCAGAACGGGCTGCAGATAGTCTGAGTACTCACGCCGTCCCAAAATACTTTTCACCTTCCCTTAATTTCAGTGCACGACAAATCATTTGTTTTATTCAAAAAATATTTGCAAATTTTATTTTTTATAATTGTGTTTGTAATCATATTACAAACATAATTATAAAAAATAAAGAATATTTATAAATACTTTTTAATAAGACGAACAATTTACCGTGCACTAAAATCGAAAAAGACGACAAATATTTTAGGACGGAGGGAGCAGGTTGTAGGAACCTCACGCATTGAGACTGTATATCAGTCCTCTGTTTTTCACAGTGTTTTACCTCGTTTACCGCACAATATGACCTATTTATATCTTGTTTTGTAGCTTTGACAACATGCATATACTCTCTTCGTATTTAAATATAAGTCGCGGTTGATTTTTTTTCAAAACTTCAATCACTCATCTTATTCAAAAAAGTTTACAATTTATTATTTATTTTATTGTGATTTGTTTTATCATCGTGGAGAGTTTGAGCATGACTGTTTTCCTTATATGCTTACACAATTTTTTTGAATAAGACGCAATTGAAATTTTGAAAAAAAAAATCAACCATAATTTGTATTTAAATAAAGACACAACTATGTACAACCGACTTTTTTTCAAGTTGTTTAATTTTACCTCTATACTACACTTTTTATACTCTCTCTTCATTCTTTTTAGTCAACGCGGTTGACTTTTTTTTTCAAAACTTTAATCTTTCATCTTATTCTAAAAGCTTATACAAACATATGAAAACTCAAATCATATTCAAAATACACCTAGTGTAAGTAACAACAAAATAAATGATAAATAATGAAATTTTTTAAATAAGACAAAGCATCAAAGTTTTGAAAAAAAAATTAACCACGTCAAATAAAAAAAGAACGGAGGGAGTATTTATTATCTGAATTTTGTATTCCATTTTCTGATAGGGAAACAAGCTAATATCTTTGAAAACAGTGCTAAAATTAGAGTAAAGATGACGGGCGTGCATGTACCGTTTAGAAAGTTTAGAGATGACCAACGTCATGTTTTATAGGTGGGCGGTGAAAAGGACCTTTTTTAGATTAAAGGCGTCTTGGACTCTCGTAAAGCTCGTTGGGCTGCAGGTTGGAATATGTAATTGGGCCAAGATGGCTGGGGTAGTCTATTCGTCGCCGGAGCGACGATTCGTCAATCCATCGATGAAAGGAACGTTCGCCCAGCACCGTTGCTATTGGGTCGATTCTATTGTTTGGCCAGCACATATATTTTGTTGTCTGACATAGAATATGAATGATTGTACACTAATAAATTATTTACGTGTATAGATATATAAATTGTTTTGTATGTATTATGAATTATTCTAGCGTATAATAAATTATTCTAAATGCGATATGAATTGTTCTATTCACATAATAAACTGTTCTACACACTTGTTCCGCTCCTATAATAAACAATTCCCATTCAATATGAATTGTTCTACTCACATCATATACTGTTCTCCATGCAATATAAATTTTTCAGCACACATGGCAAACTATTTTATACACAATATAAATTGTTCGGCCCACATAATAAATTGTTAAACCGTTCTCCATGCAATATGAATTGTTCTGTGCGCGTCACAAATCACAGGACACACAATATAAATTGTTCTACCCACATAATAAAGCGTTTTACATGTAATATGCATTGTTCTACGTATATTATAAAATATTCTTCACACATAATGAATCGTTCTATGCGTATAATAAAGCGTTCTACACACAATATAAATTGTTCTAACCACATAATAGACCGTTGTACATATGCATTGTTCTACACGCATAATCAAATGTTCTACACATATAATGAATTGTTCTTTGTGTATAATAAGCTGGTGTACACGCAATATGAAAGGTTGCACCCACATAATAAATCGCTCCCCTATAATATGAATTTTTCTAAGCACATAATAAAATGTTCTACACACATAGTGAATTGTTCTACCCACATAATAAACCGTTCTACATGTAACATGCATTGTTCTACACGCATAATAAATTGTTTTATGTGCAATATAAATTGTTCTACACACATATGTATTGTTCTATGCGGAGAAATAATATTTTCTACACATACACTATATTTGTATACATTGTATACATAGATCAAACTATAAACTTGTACAACAAAGATGTATATATTAAAATAAATTATAATTTATGAATAATACTAGCCTATGGACAAATATCTATACAACTAGAACAAAATTACACAGACTCAAGACAAAAGTTTATAATAAAAATTTAAAAAATAAACAAATGCAAAAATCGTTCTGGAAAAAATAACATTAGCTCATAGAACAAATATGTGTATACTTAGAACAAACTATCAAACTCAGAAGACAAAAGATTTAAATATCTAAAACAAATATATATATATATATATATATATATATATATATATATATATATAGGAAAATTCATTTCTACATGCGCATGTAACTACACTTACCTCTATATCTCAAGATTTTGAAGGTATCTAGTCGAATGAAAGGTATGTACACGGAGTATGTGATCATACTAGACCATCTGTGGTGGTATATACGTGAGGTATGGGAGTATACCTGAGGTATATGGACATACCTCATTATATTTAATAATATAAAAGTATTATTATAATAAATTAAAATCAAGTGCTGTTTTGTAATTTTTTCATGTGGTGACCTTTAAGGTATCTTAAAATACGTATTTGAACATACTCAACCTGATAAATGAGTATGCGAACATACCCTTATTAGTTTATTGAAGGTGAGTGTAGCTACATGCGCATGTAGATAAAACTCTTCATATATATATATATATATATATATATATATAAGAAAATTCCTTTCTACATGCGTATGTAGCTACACTCACATGTGTATCTCAATATTTTGAGGGTATCTGGTCGAACGAAAGGTATGTACACGGAGTATGCAATGTATATATATCACATAAAATAGCGATTTATATGTATAGAAACAAATGTACAATAAAAATAATTTATTAAATTACTCCACTTGAATAACAGTTTATTCTACTAAAACATAAGTTGTTCGAAGCTATTAATGAACTATTGCACACTCATAACGAATTATTTGACATCTTAAAAAATATATGAACTCACATATCAAATATTTGTATGTTAGAACAAATCATATCAATATACTAGTTAAATAATAAATCATGTTATGGGAGCAAATAATGTGATTCAGGTGAAATAAAAAATTAAAAGCAGAACAAAATAACTACAACTAGAACAGATCATACTTATATGTTAATCATATTTTTTTTGTCGCTCAATTGACAGAATACTAGTGGAACAAACAAAAAGAGTTATTGGTTAAATAAACGAAAATTTACATCTAGAGTGAATTATACAACTCTTGGTTGGTGGTCTGAATTAAATATGATCAAAAAACAAAATGTTATAAAATAAAGTAAAAAGGAGGAAGGAAAATAGTGCAAGGTAGCGAAGAAGAAAGAAAACAGAAAATTCACATAAGAAAAAAAGAAGAGACCGGACGGAAAAGAATTGGACAACAGAAAAGCTACAGAACGAGAAAAGAACCAAACCAAAAAAAAGGACGGAAGGAATGAAACCTTGGGCCGTCGGACGGTGCACATGAGCAAGGTGGGCCGAAGAAACAATATGGTCCAAAAATATAGAAGCGGAGGAGGGAACCTTCGGCGACGGAACCGATCGCAGTCGCCGCAGCGACAAATAGTTGTCGCGACTCGCGAAGATGGCTGGCCTTGCGTTGCGTTGGATTAAAGAGGGAGAGAAAATTATTTGCGGCAGTGTGCTTCGAGTCTAGGGGTCGATTAATTTAGTCCAGCAATTGTTTTGTGCGTGCATTCAACTGTTTTCTAGTAACTGGTAGTTGCAACATTTTTGGAGGATGATCACGACCACTGGACTCTATGCAATTGCGCCCTAAGTCCCAAATTGTAAAGGTCCTAAGCCTCAATTACATTCATTCATTTTTCCATATACGTGTTTTTGTCTAAAAATAAAAAGAAGACCGGAACCCTTTACAATTTGGGACAGAAGGAGTAGTATACAATTTTCCTGTCGTTCTTATTCACAATCATCAGAATATATACAAGGCTGATGTCTATTGCCTTCATTATAGCTTCATCTCTCTAAAAAAAAAAGGAACTTCACAGGCGTGATTTTGCTGACGCAGCAGGTTTGAAGCTCGCAATGCCGGTGATCTCTCTGCCAGTCACTAGGCTGTTGATGTCATAGGTCCCTTCGTACGAGAAAATCGGCTCCAGATCACAAAATGCCTAAAGACATAAGAATTGTTTCGGACACTTGTCAGGAATGATTGTAAGTTGAGCCACATGGATTAGAAAGTGTCATGAACCTATACGACAAGAAAGCAGCAAGATCAGAAGAATAAAGCTCAGTAAATGTTGTTGAACCCCTCTTACCTTGGCGACCAGAAAATCAGCCAAAATGCCATTGCCGCCCAATAGCTCTCGGCCAAGAGAAACTACTTCCCTGGCCTTCCTGGACGTCCACGCCTACAATCAGTCATTATCAGTGTACTGCACAAGAATCTACCGCGTGGGACTCGAGATGCGAAAACCATTGCTAGCTATAGTGTAACCTACAAACGAACCTTGCCCAAACTAGCATGGCCTGGTGTCATTTTGCCTGACTCATACAGCTTGCACAGTCGCCAGCCAATGAGAAGCATGGCCTGAATGTTGCCAAGCATTCGGACAAGCTTTTCTTGGTTGAGCTGAAAAGCTGCCAACGGAGCTCCAAATTGCTTCCTTTCTTTCAGATACCTATTTAGTAAAATATTGTGATATAGTGGAAATCTAAAATGTATCAGGCTGCATAAACTAAAAGCTGATGTAGTAACATGAATCCTACCTGTGGCAGATGTCAAAAACTCCCATTGATATGCCTATTGGTTGCCATGCTACCATAATGCGAGACATAGCAAGGACCTGTTTCAGAAGTTAAAACTTTGACCAAATCAAATTCTTATTCTCCAAAAAAGAAGAGCACAAGAGGTTGTAAAAGATGTATTCAGTACCTTGTTTATATCCTGAAATGAATTGATGCCTGTTAATCTGTCTTCCTCGGGGACAAATACTTTATTTAGAATTATATCTCCATTTTGAACCATTCTGAGTCCAATTTTGTTTTCAATTTTTGTGGCTTTTAGACCAGGAGCTCCTTTCTTTACAATAAATCTAGAATAGTGTAACACATTTGTTGTCAGCAAGCAAGGTAATCCTTGCATTGATCAGCAATATATATAGGCATTGTATCAACAACATAAATGATAATGCCAGGAAGAAAAGATGAATACCCGTTTAGTTGGTTTGTATCTGCATTCCTAGCTAAAATGATGAGCACATCTGCAAAAGTGCTGTTACCTATCCAACGTTTTTGGCCATCTATATGCCAACCACCAGGTACCTTTCAAAATAAAATCAACATGATAAGGTAGTGAGAAAAGAACATATTTTAATCATCAATAGAAATATCCAAGTTTATCATCAGGAAAAAAAAACATGCTCCCAAATGATCAAAACCTTGGTTGCTGCGGTCCTTAAGGAGCTTGCATCACTTCCAAAGTCTGGCTCTGTCAATGCCTGCGGAAAGCAGACAATCCACTCAGAAAGTTGAAATATCAAATAGCATGCTCGATACTGAAATGATGAGTGGTGGGTGCAAACAAATGATTATAAAATAAAGGAACTAGACAGTGCAACTCACCCAACAACCAACAGTTTTGAATTGGGCAAGAGATGGTAAGTATTTCTGCTTTTGAGCCTCAGATCCACAAAGGGCTGCTCTTCAAAAAAAATAATAAAAAAATGAAACACTTAGCTTAGGTGTACAAAGCTGTTTTCTTGGCCAAGATTTAACGGATGCAATGTATAAATGTTGTGACGAAATCTGGATTTACCAATCGTGGACATAGCCAACGAGGAGTGCACTAGAATAAATGTGGAGCAGCTCGCATCAACCCGTGCAACTTCTGCTATCGAAATAGCACTAGCCGTAAGAGAGAGTCCTGGGCACCCATACCCCTGTAAATTTGAAGGGCAAAAAATCAATAAAATGTCAGGGTAGCCTTACCTTCAAAATAGAGTCCCGATTTGTTTGGTTTCTACCTTTATTGTACCACCAGCTAAGCCAAGAGTCGCAAGGTTGGGAATGGCATGGAATGGGAATTCAGCCTTCTCCCAGTACTGCAGAGTAAAATGATAGCATGTAAGCCTTTGGCAAGATGAGTCAGTATAAAAGACTTGCAGTGAGTAAAACGTCACAGTAGAAAAGTAGTATGGTATTCTAACTGGAACACTACAGGATTTCAGCACATGAGATATGTTTCACTAAGAAGCTGCTCCATGTTAAAGTTAAATGTTTTGTGAGAAAAACAGAATGATTACAAAATGTTGTTTAGTAAGTCTGGGTCGAGTGGTTACTCTCTAGCAGCATAACGCCTTTTTATTGATTTTATCCTGTTACTTTAGTAGCCCAGTCTGTAGATTTCAACTATATATTTCTTCTTCAGCTTTGTTTTTTTAGGAAAAGCCATATAGCTTAATGAAGAGCAGTTCTCCTGTCACTCATTACTCGTAAAAAAGGAGAGGTAACCGTCTTTGGCAAGAACACACCTCAGTCATAATGGGTGCAATTTCCTTTTCCATAATGCCTCGGACCTTCTTCCTGAGTGCCTTCTCTTCGTCAGTCAGCAAATCATCAATTTGGTAGTAGTCCGAAACTGCAACAAACAGCAGGTCAGCTCAAAGGTAAAAGAAAATTGACAACTGGCATCACTATGATGCGGTAGTCACAGCTTGTAATTTGTAAGTAACACTATGCAATCCTAACTAACCTAATTGTCCACGGGCATTTAATCAAACAGTAATCGTAGAAGGTAGAGATTTAAAAACAAAACTCAGTTGTTTCTGACAACAACCAAGCATGCCATTTGTGGTTCAGTGCAAGCTGTACCAGTGAGCCGCCCAATTACTATACAATAAGAACTCAGAAGCCCTCTTGTCACAAGGAAACGAGGGGCATGGGAGCATTAAGTGCAACTGTTGAAAGCCATCCATCCACTGGCCCACCAGCCCAGGTATTGATTCCAATTTTCAATGCATAACAAAGAATCCTACTAGTTCGTAGTTCCTACTCCTACGTTGGAGTAACAAGGCCACAAGAAATCCATGCCGTCCGCCTCATTTCTATTTCTCCTTGTACTAGCTAGCTCTAGCTCTAGGAGACTAGTACACACTGGAGCACTGTTAAAAAAAAAGGGGGGGAGTAGAGAGGATAGCTGCAAAAGGATGAACAGAACCATGAATCCTCCAGTCTACATGTAAGTGACGATGAGCCAGACATTGCTCTCGCGGTTCGTCGGTCCAAATGAGAAGCAAGACGCGTTTGCAGCTTAAACAAACCGCAACCGATCCAATCGAGCTGCTCTGGCCTCTCCCAATCTAATTCTAAAACAAAAATAACCAAGTTGCTGGTTCTCGCGAGAAGAGCGGGGGCAGAAAGGGGCGGTAACGACATCTGCTCACCGGCGGGCGGGAAGAGCGACGCCGGCGTGGCCTGCGGGAAAGCGCGCGCCACGTCCAGCGCCGGCAGCCCGACCTTGGCGCCGGCCCCGGCACCGCCGCCGCTACCTGCAGCAGGGAAAGGGAAAAAAAAAAACAAAATTGGTCAGCAACCGCGAAATAGCACCCCCACCAGATCCCGCCGCCGGTCGGGCACCCACCTCCTCCCATGCTGCCCATCGCCGCGTCGCACTGGAGGTCGAGGGCCCGTGAGCTTCGCCCCCTCGTGGATCCGGCGAGCTCGGAGCTCCTCCTGACCGAAGGGAGCAGCAGGTGGAGTGGAACTGGAGGAGGGCGACGGGAAGAGGGGAGAAGCTGAGCGGCACGTCACCAAATTACGGTACGGTACGAAACCCAAACGACTTTTATTTCGGAGAGAGCTGGAGAGTGCGGAGCCGTTACGTGCGGGGACAGGAGTTGTCGCCGACCCCACCTGTCATAGGGAGCGGGCGGGGCGGCGGTGACGTGGCGGGTGGATGCGGATGGATATGGGTGCGTGCATGGATGCGGTTCGGCGCCGGATGACGGGGCCCACGTGGCGGCGTCAGAGCAAGAGGGCTGGGTCGCGCACGACTGCCCGTCGCCGTGGCGTCACTGGCGTGCGCGTGTCCGCCGCCGGCGACTGACTGGGAGCGCTCGGCGGCGCGTGCGGTGCACATCCGTCCACACGTCACGGACAGCTCGGATGTGCATAGACTTGGTGATCAGCACAAGAATTTTTTTCCCACGAAACAATTTTGGCTGTCGGTATGTATCTTCTCGTTTGTAGCAGTGACCTTTGAGTTCGGTCCATGTGAGTCGGGCTCCATGCCCATCCAGATTGGCATATGCGAGACAAATACTTTATACTTTGACTGTGTTTTCTATAGAAACAGATACTTCTGTCATGTCAAATTATAGCTCGTTTGGCTTTTGATAGCATCTTTGACCCATTCTTATTATTTTAAAATTTTCAAAGTTATTATTTATTTTCGCTATGATTTATTTACCAAAGAATATATTCTAGCTCTCTAACTTGAACTTTTTGTATTTTTTTTAATCAGGCGAGAAGGTAAAATTTAGTGTCGAAAAATTCGAACAACCTATACTTCGAAACGGAAGGAGTATCTTCTAAAAGTATGTGTATCTAACCAAAACAAAATAAAATATGTATCGATACAATGATATTTGAAAAATAACGTTATTACATCCATATAATAAGAAAATTATTGGTCAAAATATTGTTCTAAAGAAATGTAGTATGCCTACAAATTTGAAGAGGGGTATTTCTTGATCTATACCTAGCAAGAACAATGGATCTCTCATGTTTGGTTGAGATCTAGCTTTATAAATTTTGAGCATACAGAAAACATTTTGATAAATCATTTGTTCATGTTTTAGAATTTATATTAAATATACATTTCAAACCACTTAGTCTAGTCTACAAACTCTAGCTCCAATGTGGGGCTAGAATCTAGTACATTCGTTCAAAAAATCTTTTATTTTTGCTTCTAAGTCAAACAATCTATATTTTGACCAAATTTATATAAACAATATCAATATTTATACAAATAAGTATTATTCAATTTATTATGAAACATATTTTCATGTTATACACATTTGGTGCCATATAGATTGATATTATTCTCTATAAACTTGATCTAATTTGACTTATGGTAAAACAAGATATGTAAACAAACCTTAAATATACTCCACTCTCGTATGTTTCTCCACCAGTATCTTTCTCAAATAAAGAAGATGACATATTGTCTGTGTGTTACTCCCTCCATCCTAAGTGGTATAGTTTTTTTGTGTTCGAATAGATTCATACATTGTTTCATATATGTGTTATGTATACATATTTAAATTCATCAGCATTAACGCATGGATTGAAGACAGAGGGGGATATAATCCATTAAAATTCAGGACGGAAAGAGTACTACCGAGTACCAACAACCTGAGGCTAGATCCTCCCTCTGATGTCTTTGCCTTGTATCCTTTAATACATTTAGCTCTTTATGTAATTTCATTGTTCTTTTTTGCATATAGCCATATTAATCAAGCACTAAAATTTTAGGTGGGCAAGTTCCACAATCCCAACTGTACTGTGTGAAAGCTGCAAAGTGGGAATGTGATGAGAAAGCAAATCCCAAGCCATGTTTCCGCTCACTTTGTAATATGATCATTGCAATGTCTTTCCAGCGTTAGCCTAAACGGTAAACGCTAAACAGTCGGTCACCCTCCGTTTAGCAATTAGTCGGACTTAACAACCGTTTAAACAGGCTAAAAACATATTATACATGATTAAATGATTAAACAGACTATATGGCCAAAATGGGTTATACATGATTAAATGATTAAACGGACTACATAGCTAACACAATTAACCACTGAGTAGCGTTTAAACGGCGTGTAAATCGTCAACATGGCCATATAGACGAATATTGATTGAAAGGTTCAGGTAAAAACACTCCACCACAAATGCCTTATGGATGTATGTGAACTTCTATGCTTTTTAAAAGTTAAGATATGGTAGCTGCCATAGTAGGCCATAACAGGTCCTCTGCGACTAGCTTAGACATAAATACGGTGTACAATAATTTAAAAAGGGAAAAGTCTATTTCACAACCTCAAACTATCCAAATCGTCCAATTTTTAGCCTTGAATTACGAAACCGGACAACAAGCATCTTAAACTATTAAAACTATTAGAAACCGGGCAATCTTGGACCTTCCGGTTTTGAAGACAGTTTTCTATTTTCAAGAAATAATAATATCATATTTTATCCCTAAAAATATAATTAATTCATTTTACAATGGCAAAAATATGAAACTTCTACCATTTTTTGCAGAAATATAGTCTATCTATTAATTCTTCATTTATGATTAATTGGAATTTATTTGTTCATATATCTCATATTTTATTTGGAGCAAAAAACAATAAATGTAGAAATACGGAAATTCAAAATGGCTCCAAACTGATCACCGGTACATAGATTATATTTTAAGAAAAATTTTGGTAAAGGTTTCACATTTTATTATTTAAAATGAATTAATTATATTTTTTAGAGATCAAACGAGATTTTATTATTTCAAAATTTTGAAAAGAACCATCAAAACTAGCTCAAGGTCCAAGTTTGTCCAGTTTTCTATAGTTCAAGGTGCTCAATATCCAGTTTCGTAGTTTGAGGTTGAAAATCAGACGAGTTGAATATTATAGAGTTGTTAAATAGACTGTTCCCTAATTTAAAACTTTTTATGTTCTAGCGTAAAAAGGCATCGCCTATTAACCTAGCGACATGTTTTAGGATAAAATTACTACTCCACTGACACTCGAATTAGTATCATTCTTTTGCTGCTCTTGTTCCCAAGTTTTTGAGTTTGGATTATATATCCACTCTCATTGGGGATTCACCCAAAGTTTGTCTAGGCATTTAAGCATACAAACTTATCCTATTACACTTCGAGCCACCCAACACATCAGCTCAAGGAAAACAAGAGTACAACATCACAGGCGTGATTTCGCTATCACAGCAGATTTGAAGCTCGCGATCCCAGTGATCTCTCTGCCAGTCACCAGGCTGTTAATGTCATAGGTGCCCTCATACGAGAAAATTGGCTCCAGATCACAAAATGCCTGCGAAATAAGGATGGTTTCAGACATTTTTTCTGCAAGAACTGATTTGACTATGAGCCTGTGACAAACAAGCAGCTATTGTACAATGTTACAGACAATCTTGTTTTTTTCGAATCATTTGGCCATGTCATGTCCATGTGATGATCAAAAGTAAGTCTAAATAAATGCTGGCCTGCTGGGTCCCTTCCCTTCTTACCTTTGCGACCAGAAAATCAGCCAAAATGCCATTGCCACCCAATAGCTCTCGGCCAAGAGAAACTACCTCCCTGGCCTTCCTGGAACTCCATGCCTGCATCAGTTGCTATCAGTAGAATGCGCAGGAAACAACTAATGATGAAAACGTAATGTGACTCAGAAAGTCAGGTTGAAGGAACCATTCAGTATTTGCCGACTATATTACAACTTGCTACAAACCTTGCCTAGACTAGAATGGCCTGGTGTCAATTTGCCTGACTCGTACATCTTGCACAGTCGCCAGCCAACGAGAAGCATGGCCTGAACGTTGCCGAGCATTCTGACAAGCTTTTCTTGGTTGAGCTGAAAGGCTGCCAGCGGAGCTCCAAATTGCTTCCTTTCTTTCAAATACCTATTCAGAAATAGGTTGTGTTATAGTGGGATCCTGACGATATGTTTCGGATTGAAAGAAAAAACGAAAAATAGATGTGGTAATGTCACTCGCACCGATGGCACATGTCGAAAACTCCCATTGATATACCTATTGGCTGCCATGCCACCATAACCCGGGACATGGCAAAGACCTGTTTCAGAAGTAAAAGTATGATCACATCCAACAAAGTATGGGGGCAGAGATGACAGTAAAAGATGTATCCGGTACCTCGTTTATATCCTTAAATGAACTGATGCCCGGTATTCTGTCTTCGTCAGGGACAAATACATTATTGAGAACAATGTCTCCGTTTTGAACCATTCTGAGTCCAATTTTGTTTTCAATTTTTGTGGCTTTCAGACCAGAAGCTCCTTTCTTAACAATAAATCTAGAGTAAGTGTATCATTTTCAGAGCAGTAGGATAATCCTTGAATTGATAAGCAATAGATGTAGCTTCATATTGGAATTTAATAACAATAGAAACAATCAAGATGCAACAATAGAAACAATCAAGATGCATTCATAGGAACAAAATATAAACAATACCATCAACACAGAGATGATTACCCATTTAGTTGGTTGGTATCTTCATTCCTAGCTAAAATGATCAGCATATCTGCAAAAGTGCTGTTACCTATCCAACGCTTTTGACCATTTAAATGCCAACCACCAGGAACCTTCCAAAATAAAAACTAACATTATAAGGTGGTGCAGAAAGGCCATATTGCCGCCATAACTAAATTTTTTCAAATGAATATTCCGTAAAAAAGTTATGTTTCTAAACTAATTAAACCTTGGATGCTGAAGTCCTTAAGGAGCTTGCATCACTGCCGTAATCTGGCTCTGTCATTGCCTGTGGAAAGCAGACAACAGTCTCAGAAAAGTGAAATGTGAAATAGTTGAATACTGAAGTGTTGATTGCTGACAGCACAAGCACAAAGGGTTTAAATATAACTTTAACAATAAAACTCACCCAACAACCAAGAGTTTTGAACTGAGCTAGAGATTGTAGGTACTGCTGCTTTTGAGACTCTGATCCACAAAGGGCTGCTCTTTACCAAAAAAAAAAAATAATAAATAAATAAAATTGAAACACATGGCTCAGATGTACAAGTAGTTGTTGGCCAAAACCCCATTGAACATAAAGTACAAATGGTAAAGAAATAATGATATATTTTACCAATTGTGGGCATTACAAGAGAGGCATGCACTAGAATAAATGTGGAGCAGCTTGCATCAACCCGTGCAACTTCTGCAGTTGCAATAGCACTGGCAGTAAGCGAAAGTCCAGGGCACCCATATCCCTGTAATTTCGAATACAAATTTGAAAAAAAAAAACATATTTCAGTTACATGTTGGTAACTCCCTTTCCAAAAGTGCATATGGGTGAGGCCTGAGATTCAGGGGCGGAGCTAGAGAAAATTTGTGGGGGTGCCACACTTATCTTAGTTTAAAATGTTCATGTGATATCTTCAAAAAAATAAAGGCTGTGGGTGCACGTAATTGGAAAAGGGGGTGCAAAAAGGGTCAAAACTTGACATTTACACTTGATTTTCAGTTTAGGCCTCGGTGCGGCCGCACCCACAGCGGCTAACATGGATCTGCCCCTGCTGAGATTTGAAAGTAGAGCATCAATAGGAATTGTTTAGTTGGTACCTTTGTTGTACCGGCAGCTAGGCCAAGAGATGCAAGTTTGGGAATGGCATGAAATGGGAATTCTGCCTTCTCCCAGTACTGCACCAGTAAAATGACATCATATAAGCCTATAACAAGATGAAGCAGTAGTACATGGCTACATGCTAGCATGCAGAAAGCCAGAAACAATTGAGTGAATTGCATGTACCACTCAGTTCAATTGTCAAAGCTACCGATCTACTGTCTTGAGTCTTGACAAGTCAGACAACACATGCGTGCATGTAATATGTGTACTAGTACTCTGTATCTCCTGTCCTAAACCCTAAACTCAAATCATGTCCTAAGCTAGCTGATCGAGAGTCTTACGTGCAATTATGATATGTAGAGTGCTGCCTTGTCCAAAACAGTGATATAATCACCATTGACTAATGTCTGCAAGAGGGTAATAGATTTTGATCTTGCCGAAGAGCCTTCTTCCAGAAAAAGGACGGAGAAAATGGAGCCCGCCACCATACAAGGCCACCCGTCCCTTTGAAAGGTACTGTAGCATGGGCACTCAAATCTATGAACAAACTTGCTTGCTCTAACAATGAAATGAACCAAAATTGCCAAAAAAAAAAATCTCCTTGTATGTGGGCTGCATTGTTCACGGTTGCACCACCTACGGGCTAAGACATGACATTGTCTGTGGCCCACTTCTTCGCCTCTTCCCCAACTAGTCCCAATTCGCAACGCACCGATCCGCCACCAATAGAATGGCGATCGAGGCACCAGTTGCCGGAGAACCCCGATTTCTTCTTCTCCTCCTCTAGCGGTGTTCGAAGAAATGACTCTCTAGTTCTCTTGACCAATTACAAGCATTGCTTGTTCGATGAAGTGAAAGTCAAGCGTTGCTTGTGCACTCACAAAGCCAAGCGTTTCTTGTTCGACAGGACCCGGGTCGAAAAAAAATAGGAAGAATATTGCTACTTGAGCATTAAAAGATTTGCAAAAAAAATATATGTTTCACAAAAAAGGGTACTTCATGCTATGTGTTCTGTGACCTTTGAGAATCAGTAAGATAGGTGTCTTTATCTAGAATGTACGTACTTCAGTCATAATGGATGCGATTTCCTTTTCCATAATACCTCGGACCTTCTTCCTGAGAGCCTTCTCTTCATCAGTCAGCAAATCATCAAGTTGGTAGTAGTCCGACACTGCGACAGACAACAAGTGAGCTAAAAAGTAAATAAATAGCAGCTCATACTTCACATGCTGCAAATTGTGATGCGGTTGTCCGAGCTTGTAATAAGTAACTGATACATCATGCTGACCAACCAAAACACAAGTTTAGGCATGAATAAAAAATATTCATAAACAAACTCCACCAAAACTAAATAATCCAAATTCCAAAATATGATTCCAGACTCTAGATGCGCAATTAACATATCCGTCATTCTCCCTCCAAGTTCCAACAACTCTAGTGGAGTAGGACACACTGGAGCGCTGCTGATTTGCACCCAATCAAGCAACAACAGGATAGAGACTATACAGCAAAAGGCTGGATCGAGCAGCACATCCTCCGTTCCAGAAGTGATGAGCAAGACATTGCTCTGAATTACTTTTCCCCGATTGAAAACCAGATGCATGCATTTGCATCTTAAACAAACATAGCCGATTTATTAAACTATTTTGACCTTTGCAACTTGAACTTGACCATAGGGTGTGATTGGGCCAGGCAGGCTGAGAAGCAGATGCAGCCTAGGGCCTAGCCCGGGCCAGGTTCCTTGGAGGCACCCTCTAGTGTCTTGGTCGCTTCGTTTCTGGTTGGACTTGGACAGGCTGTGTTGTACTGTTGTTTGGTGGTGGTAGTAATGTGGTTCAATTAGCTTTTCCTAAACATTGCAGTGTCCCTTGACTCCCTGGCCACCTCTACACGCCACTCATAACTGTAATGATGGCGAATTTGTAATTGCAAGGCGGTTATAGTTACAATGACGATGAACAGTTTGCAGCAAATTGTGGAAAAATTACTTCAGTTTGCGCACGAGGGTGACAAATATTGATGTTCTGAGAAACATTACGCACTCAATTCTTCCATGGAAATTTGGCGTCAGCATCAGGTCTGTAAACTCCGTAGTATCAACGAAAGGAGAAAAAAAATACAGATCTGGGGAGAGGAGAAGGTGTGGTGAAGTGAATAAGAGGTGGCGAGAGGGGAACAAGGAAAGAAGATGTCCCATGTCGTCTGCGGGCGCCTGCCACCTAGGGGCGGACCCAGCGGGTGGCCAAGGTATGGCGAGGCATACCCTAAGATCCTATTAGGCAAAGACTACATCACATAAAAACACTTGCTGAGTTGGTTGGAGCTCTGTGTTGACAATAGGATGGTGCAGGTTCGAGTCTTGCTGTGCGCGAAGAGGTTGTTTTTTTGCTCTTTTTCTCCTCTGCAATTTTTACGACCATTTTTTCTTTTTTGTCAATGTATTTTATGTGTTTGGCATACCCTATGAAAAAAACCTAGGTCCGCCACTGCTGCCACCATTGCCAGCGGATGAGGACGGTTCGCAAGATAAAATGTGATCACCAGGCAGCATGAGCAGGAGTGCAGGAGAGGACGAGAGCTCGCCGCCGCCGAGGAGGGGAAGGGGTGAGAGGGAGAGGGAGCAAGAGAGTGGCCTGGAGCTCAGCTCACCAGCGGGCGGGAAGAGGGACGCCGGTGTGGCCTGCTGGAAAGCGAGCACCACGTCAAGCGACCGCAGGCCGACTTTGCCGCCGGCGCCCGCGCTGCCACCAGCAGCGCCTGCAAGCAGGAACGAAGGGAATAATAATTAGCCACCTCGAAACCGGGTGGGCCACTGCGCACCGCCGGACCCCACGCCGCGGGAGAGCTCGATCGGTTCTCCACCCACCTCCCGAGCCGGGCATTGCCGCGCCGGACTCGTGGATCCGGCGAGCTCCCCGAGTCTCCACCCGATCAGGGGCGTGGCTGGCAATGGCAGGAGTGAAGTGTTAGACGAAGGAGCAAGGCATGGCTCACGAAGTCCGTGCGGTGAGACGGTGGCGTAGTTATCGACCCATGAAGAACCGGTGATCCTGCCGAATGAGTAGCCGTGGGCCGCTGACTGGTGGGCCCGGTCCAACTTGGCAGCGAACAAACGGTGTTTGCACAATTTTTGCATTTTGACCCTCCCTCAACGAAATTTCACAGATAACCTCCTCCTGAAACTATTTTCACTCCCTGACCCTCTTTGCGGCGCCGCGGTGTGCCACACTGGCAGCCCTCGCTCGCGGGCGCCAGCGTGGTTAGTCGTGGATCCCACATGCGGTGCCACCGCCCATGGCGCCGCAGAACCTAGGCCCATATGGGCCGTGACCCAACCGGCCATCTCTCTCCGCTCTCACATTGAGTTTTCCTCGTACACTTGCAGCCGCCATCCCGTTCCGCCGCGGCGCCGCCCCCTTCCGCCGCGCCGTCGCCGCCAGCGGCGGATCCCCATGCCTCCGCCACGTCGCCGCCCACAGCCGCCTCCGCCGCCCTAGCCGTCTCCGCCTGCCTCATCCCCCACGCCGACAGCCGCGCCGTCGCTCGCAGCCGCCTCCGCCGCCCTTGCTGCATCCGCCTGCCTCCTCTCTCACGGCTCCTGCCGCGCCGCCCCCCACTAGCGCGGCCTGCGGCCCAGCAGTGCCGCCTCGTCATGCCTCCTCCTCCTCCACTAGCGGCGCCTTGTCCTCCTCCATTGCCTCTAGGTATGTATTCTCCTCGCCATACGAGTCCTAGTGTTAGGGTTAGGGTATATTATGTTAGGGTTAGTGTTAGTGTCCTAGTGTTAGGGTTAGGGTGTATTGGTAGGGTATATTGTTAGGGTTTAGGTTTTTTTAGATTTAGTCGTATTGTTACTGTTATTGTCAGGGTTAGTTTTATGGTTAGAATTATGGTTAGTGTTAGGATTAGTGTTGTTAGACTTCTTGTTATGGTTGGACTTTATGCTCCCGTTAGATTGCATTCGAGACATTGTTAATCCCATGTTCGTGGCACAATGTTCTAATTCGTCCATTAAATGTGGTTTTTGTAGATGGGCCGTTTAGTTCGTGTGTTCCACGGCGGCATTGTTAGAGAGAATGGAGAATTTGAGAATATGAGAGAGGAACTAGAAATCTTTGATAGTCCCCCAACATTTTTTTTGAATTGGTGGCTCAAACCCATAGGTTGTTGGGTGGTTCGGCAGGGCAGACAGAGGTAATGCTACGGGGCCTCTTTGATAGCGGAAAGTCAAGGGCTCACTACGTCTTGATGAATATATCTTGCAATTCTGATTGGACGACAGAGGAAATTGTGAAGAGTAGCAATGTGAGATATTGCGAGGTTGTCGCAGAACTACAAACCATGTCGGATTTTGTGAGGGTGAAGAAAGAAGTGGTGGAAGCAATGCTCAAACTTGGTGAAGAAGACGGTGAAGTCAAGGGGCGGATGGTCTGTGATGGCCATTTGGCCTCGGAAAGGGATGCTAGGATGGATAGTGGGTCATATTAGGACAGCCGTGATGCTGGTTCGTACATGACTTTTGATATGTGCGACAACTTTGACCGCGCAGTGGTGAGCGATAGATTGGATTCGACCTCATTGAATGAAATTGAAGAGGAGGAGGATGGTGACATATCCTTAGGATCGGATGGAGAAGACGAGGGAAGCGAAGAGGAAGGAGGTGAGGAAGAAGGGGAAGCCGACGAAGAGGAGGGAGTAGGTGAGGATGACGAGGAAGCTGAGGAAGGAGGGGAACATCGGTGCAGCCAAGGCGGTGGAGGTGCCTATGTAGGTGCGGAGGTAGAGGTGATGGAGGATGATCGTACAAGTGATGGTGGTGGACGTGGCTTAGATCGACCGAGTGAGGATGTGTTAGGGGAAGAGATGTGATCAGGCGATTGGTGAATGGTCAGGTTGATGCACGCCCAGGAGACGACATGGGCAGATTTTATTCGCTCATTTCCAGAGGAAGAGCGGAGGATTCTTGAGGCACAGAATGTTCCACTTCCTGAAGTACACTTCCACAAGGACCTTACCCATGTGGACTTGGCAATATGCGACACGGGTCTTGGCACAATAAATGAGACAACGATTGCAACGGAGGCGATAATCCAAGACGTGTTGCGCTTTGAGACGCTTGAGAAGTTACAAGACTTCCTGCGTGATAACGCTGTTCGTCATCACCACCCTTTTAAGGTGAAACATTCGGACACCGGGTTGAGATACACCGTCGTGTGCAATCAAGGCTGCCCGTGGTCAGTGCACGCCCATTGTGACAAGCGTCTTGGGGGGTGGAAGATCACAAGCGTGAAGCAACCTCATACATGTCATTCATCGTAGACCAATCGATTGCATAGGCATAACACGTCCAAGTACATAGGCCGACGTATCGCCGGTGTTGTTGCCGCTGACCCATAGGTCAAAATATGCAATCTGGTTGCGAGCATCAAAGCAATAATGGGTTATGAGGTGAGCTATTCGAAGGCTTGGCGAGCCAAGCAATACGTGATGGAAATGGTGTATGGGGATTGGAAGGAGTCATACAACTTGCTTCCTAGCGTCCTGGATGCCATTGAACATTACAATCCAACAACAAGGTGGTACACGTAGCCCGGGGATATAATCACTGATGAAAAGAGTGGCAAGACTACAATGTGCTTCAGCGTGTGTTCTGGTGCTTTGGTCAGTGTGTTGAGTCCTTCAAGCACTGTCGGCCTGTGCTCCTTGTGGATGGTACTTTCTTGACATGGAAGTACAAGGGTGTTCTTATGATGGCAACTGCAGTCATCCTGAAGACCAGCTTATTCCAATGGCTTTCACGGTGGTAGAAGCAGAGAACAACGATAGCTGGCAATGGTTCTTGTACCTCGTTAGGAAGGAGGTGACGGGGAAGGGAAGGAAGGCTTGCTTGATTTTGGATCGTCATGCTAGCATACTTAAAGCAACGAGGCAGTCATACGATGGCTACGCACCCATGGAGCATTGATGGTGCATGAGGCACTTCGCAGCAAACATGTGGAGCGGCAAAGAAACGATAATGTGGTTGTGAAGCTTAAGCAGTTGTGTTATGCCCTGAGCGAGAGGGAGTTCTACAAGATATATGAGGAGCTGGACAAAATGCTTAATAAAAAGGTGAAGGCATGAATAAAAAAGCAGATGGAGAAAAAAACATTAGGCCTTAGCATTCTATGAGGGGGGTTGGCGGTACATGATCATGATGACGAATGCCATGGAGTCACTGAACAATGTGTTTAAAGGTATACGAGTCCTGCCATTTTGTGGGATGGCGATGTACTCGTTCGCCAAGTTGAACTCGTACTTCGTGAACCGTTGGGGAAAGGCACGCAGAGCGCTCGATAATGGTGTTGTATTTGGATGGCCTATGACGTCACACTTGGTCAAAGAGGAGGTTAAATCCCTTTATGGGCCGGAGAGGAAACTATACAATGTCAAAACAGCACATGGTAGTGGTCTCGGCGGAGAACGTTTTGGCGGTAGGAATTACAAAGTCGAACTTGATGAGGGGACATGCCAAAGCAATATTCCACAGCTTAGCCACGCTCCCTGTTCCTACCTTATTATGGAAATTATCGAGGCCTAGACTACAAATGCAGCAGGTACCTGAGCCCATACTACGCTAAGGAGAAAACTCTAAAGATATGGGAACCCATGTTTTAGCTGTACCTAGATCCTAGCCAATGGCCCCCTTACGATGGTTATGATTTCTGCCCAGACCTGAATTTGTTGAAGTGAAAGAAAGGTCGTAGGTAGAGGAAAAAGCTAAGGGGAGACATGGACGCTTGCAACAGGTCCCGCAAGGAGTACGTCACTGGGGATTTTAGTGACGTTCCAGGCAAAATCTGGTGCTCCACTTGCCACGAGGTTGGTCACAACTCGAGGTCACACAAGAAACAGAGATAGGACAACGCTATGCCTCGGGTTACAAATGTCCCCTTGAGGACAAGACAGGTAGGACTATTTGGTAGGACGTGTGCATTCTTAATTTGTACACATGCTGAATTTGTTATGTTTTACATCATTGTCGTGAGCAATTATATTTTTGTATCCGTGTCTAACATTTTCTCTAATGTCTTAGTAGGATGGCGGACCACCAGTACCCCAACATTCTTGAGGCGGCGTACAAGGCAGAGCACTGTGCACCACGTATCACTGCAGGAGAGGTAAAACCACACTTTTTTTGAATTTGTATAGGCCCGTTACCAAATGTCGATATATGGCTAACCTTTGAAAAAAATTTCAGGTGTTGCCACCTCTTGTGATGCCCTGGGCATCTCCAGAGCATTATCATGTGCATTATTTATTTAATTACCTCTCATGAGCATCATCTCATCTCTTGATAGTGTGCATTTGACTCTTATGAACAAGCATGATGGAAATAGCTAAGCGATGCACTAAGATTTTGCATGAATGACACTAGTATTTTGGGTGTGGCCCTAGTTGTGTTAAGATTTAGGTGAAACCTTTTATACCAAACTTGTGGGTTATGTTGTGATGAAAAACTTTGTTAATTGGAGCTTAGATGGAAAATGGACATAGCATAGGGTAAAAGGCCTTTTTCTCTCAGCCAAGAAACACACTCAAAAATCTAAATTTCATAGAAATATCACTTTTTCTATAATTTACAATCATTTTCATGCAAAGACCCAATTTAGGAAGTTGTAGATCTTGGAATTTGGACCAAAGTTGGTATAAAACACTCCCTGAGTTTTTGGCCACAAATAGGACCTTTAAATTTTTCTTTAAAAAGGCTGGGTAGGGCAAATTCAAAAATCTGAGGAGAAATTTAAATTTAAATCATACTTAGACTTGGATTTTGAACTTGAGCTTTTTGACAAAGTTGTAGATATGAAAGAGATCAACTTTTCTTTCAATTGGGCCTTTTTCAAATTCGGCTTCTAAATACCTCAAAATAGCAATTTTCAGAGCCTTACCAAAAACAGAAAAAAGGTGGTTTTCCTTTTTGGGTCCCTGGGCCAATGACGGGTGGGCCCAGGGATCCGCGGGCGCGCGCGCTGCCGAGCCGGCTGGCCGCCACGCATACGCCGGCGTATGGCCAGCTCGGCCACGCCGCGGATCGCCCCCCCCCCCCGCCGCGCTCGTCGTTAAAGCGGAGGCCGCCCTCTCCGCCCGTTCTTTCCGCGCGTCCCCGCCTCGCTCGCTCGCTCGCTCTCGCCGTTCCGCTCAGCCGCCATTGACAGACCTTGAGGGAGCTCGCTCCGAGCCGCCTCCGCCCACTCCCCGCCCCATCCACCACCACGCCGAGCTTCGCCATCCTTCCCTCCACCGGAATCCCTAGCTCTAGGCCGCCGGTTCCGCCCCGCCACCCCACATTTCGTCGCCGATGGGTACACCTTCCCGAGCTCCGTCGCCGGCCATCTCCGCTCACTCCCCGGCGAACCCAAGCACGGGGTGAGATTCCCCACGCTCCGCTCTCTCTCCCTGACCCCCGCCGGCGAGCCTCCGCGCCCCGCGCGGCCGGAATCGCCGCGCGCCACCGGAGCCCCTCCTCCTGTCGCGAGGAGGAAGACGACTGGAGGAGGAAGACGGAGTTTTGCACTTTTGCCCTCCTATTTTAGCGGTTTTACGTTTCCATACAGAGCACTGTACATTGAGTCTTGAATATCTTGCATGTTAGCCCTCAGAGACTACGGATAATTATGTATAGGTCCTGGATCTGTAGATTTTCGATTTAAAATGCATTTAAAACCGCTGAAACTTTGAAAAATCGTAGAAAATTAAAGAAAAATCCAAAAATAGCAAACTAAGTTGCATTTTGACCTTTGTTATCAGATCTATCCGTTGGTTATGATGGTTGAGTAGGAAAAGACAGTTTTGCCCCTGTTATTGTGCATGCTTGATAAATCAATATAATTAGGAAATGTGGACTAAATGGTCTCTAAAAATTGCCAAACTCGCTCACTGTTGAAATGGGGTACTGTGCATGTCAAGTATGGTTAGTGTTTTGAAATTAATAAGTCCATGCATGTTTAACTTAATAAATAGGAAATGTGGTTTAAATGAGGGTAAAAAATTCTGAAATTTGGGCAGAAGCTTTGCTAGCATACCTAAGCTTAGTATAAAATTTGATAGCCCAAATGCTTACTGTTTATTTACTGTTTTACCCTTGCCTATTAATTAAGCATATAATTAGCAAAAGAAAAGAGTTCTAGATAAAAATAAGCTATAGGGGGCTTTGTGGTATTTATTTGGGTTCTAGATGATGTAAGTAGCTCACCGCTGAAAACGTGAGGCCATGCATGTAAGGTTTGACCCTATTTTGAAAATGGTAGACATAATGCTTATTTAAGAAAATAATAGGAAATATGAGACTAGTATATTAATAAATGCCACCATGGATCATATTTGGAAACTTAGGAGTATGTAAACCTTAGCCACTAAGTTGGAATGCAATGTAGGTCTTCACTACTGTTTTAGAAATGCGTGATAGAAATGTTAAGCTAGCTAGGTGGAAAAGGGTTGTTTAAGTGAGCTCGGCCATTTCGCATGAATCGGTGCTACCCTGTCACACACCCCCACGTTGTTATGTGTGACAAGCTAAGTTATCTTAGGTGATGGCTTGTACGATTTCTTAACGCTAAACAAGTTTCATCACGAAAATGCATAATTTTATTCCATCAATCGTGATTTCTTGCATTGCACTCGCATCATGAAGCAAGCATTGCACTAATACATGCTCCAATTGCACTATGTCATGCATATAGATCCCGCGAGCGAACGACAACCGCCGGACCAACCAATCGTAGAGGAGCCAAAGGAGGAGCTGCACCAGGAACTGAAGGACCAGCAGTAGGGGCCCGACTACGCTCCGGAAGAAGCTACTGACCCTAACGAGGAAGGTAGGCAGGACCATACCTAACCCAGCAAACAAATTATACTTGATGATTGCGCATATGCATTAGGAGTTGCTTGAAACCAGTTGCATTAGACTCCCTGGACGCCCTGGCCCTAGCACCTACACATAGAGTTCATAGGGCGAGTATGCATAGAAATTGCTAGGTACGAGTAGACATGAGTGTGTGGACTCGTCGCGTAGGTGCTTTCAAAGTTACAATAGCTTACTATTACGTCAATTATTACTGTTGCTCATGAATTAAATGGAGATCGGGCGGAGATTTATTTCAGTATTTACTTTTCATAATGTTGCACTTTGGACTCCGCCCGAGTCGCATAAGGCCCGTCTGCTGTTCGCCTATTGGTCGGCATAACATTGCTAGAGTGCTTATCCGGAGAATGGGACCGGTAAAGTCTTTCCTGAGCTCGTCCGAAGCACAGAGACACGTTCGTACCCGCTGGTTGAGAGGAAGGTGGCCCGGGGGAGCTTGGTACTCATGGCGGGGAGACCGAGATGTCGGCAGGCTCGTCATGGGGGCATAACCCGGGGGCTAGGCGGGTGTGAATCGAACTTGGGATGAGATAGGTTAAGATTGGGGCTATATGTGGGAACGCGATGGCTAGTAAGCATATACCCCTGGAATGATAGTTATTCCTGGGAATTAAAATCGATTCGAATCGCTGATGCCCACCAGGTGTGGGAATGCCAATACCTTTGACGTTCAACGTAGTAACTACTTAAACACTCTGGATTTAATACTCATGATTTTTGGAATACCACATATTTGAATTGAACTGTTTACCTTACTGCAATTTACTATTATGTTGGTGGTTATACAAATGATGAAAACTTGTTACTTATGTTACACATGATACTGTTTAAAACCAAAGGCTAAGGATCCACTTGCTAGTAAGCCGCTTCGCGTCAGCCGTAAGCCAAATCCATTAAGACCTACTGAGTAATTAGTACTCAGGGTTTGCCCCCATATTTTGAGCGCAGGTATGGAGTTCATGGTTTGCACTTGTGTTGGAGGTGGTGCATGCCCCCACTTAGGATGAATCGGCATGAGTGGCTCAAGGGTAACATCGGTGGGCTCGATGTTGTTACCTCTATTGCAAATCTTTTGTGATATCATGGTGACCTCTGAACTTATCATTCCGCCGCGAGAAACTTTTGAACTTGCTATTTTATAACCCTATGTTGGACTTGTACTTTATTTGAAACCGGTTTGTAACTAAGTCTATTATTATGCTATTCAACTGCCTGTGATGATGTATCTGTTGTGGCTCCATCGTGGGTCAGATGTGTATGATGTCGGTTCCTCTGGGAAATGGTAATATCGGGGGTCAAATGACTCTCGACGGACGACCGGGTTTAGTTTGGCCTAATCACATTGCGAGCCAGAGG
The DNA here is from genome assembly GCA_030272315.1 of Paspalum vaginatum. NCBI lineage: Eukaryota > Viridiplantae > Streptophyta > Magnoliopsida > Poales > Poaceae > Paspalum > Paspalum vaginatum. The sequence goes on along the minus strand of CM059020.1, from coordinate 7,524,249 downwards.
TGGCAGATGTGCTTAGTCTGGATTAAATCGGCGGTTCCGCCACAGCTGGTATCAGAGCCGATCATACACAGGCAACAGACATATCATCCAGTTTTGATTTGCAAACCTACTTTCGAAAACCCTTTTCGAAGTATTTGAAAAATGAGAGTATCGATACGCCCATATTAAGGATGTTAGTGTAATACTAGGTGACATCGCTAACATTCTGACCTAGATAGAACTCATATGCATATTCGGCGCTTTGGGAAGCAACATTTCGGCCATAGCCATCCCCAGTACTGGCGGAGCGCTATTGGGATTTGCGGACTGTTGCGAACCCTGCATTCATGCTGATAGGGCAGAACTCTTTAAGGGGGGTGGTCACGCCATTGGAGTGTTTCGTGACCACTTCTGCTTCAACCAAAATTATAGCTAGATCTTGTTGGCCACCGTTTCTCTCCCCAGCAATTCCCCAGTACTGGAGGAACGTTGGGTGCGTTGGGAGAAATGGCGCCACTACGTCGTCCACCAGACGTAGCTTAAAGAAATTCGTGGATGCCACTTCTAGGGTTAGAGTGGTAATGTATGATGATGGTGATGATGTTGGTATGAGCATGCATTTTTCTGCAGGTACACTAACTACGCGCGAAACTAAGATCGAGTAGAGACGACTAGTTGCATTAGAGAGTGCCGTGCATATGTGTCACCGAAATATCGCTAGCTATGTATGTATATCTAGTATGTGATGAGAGGCCGAATAGGACGAGACATGCATCATATTTACTTTCATTGTTCATATTTGGGGTTATTGCTAAAAGTCGAATAAAGTAAATCGAAAGCTCAAAGATATCTTCTGCACACATCCCCTTTTTTTTCGTGGAATTATATGCAACTAATACCTATTACTGATTAAAAGTCTCTTATTTAAAATAGATGGCTAGGACCAAGCAAACTGCCCGCAAGGCCACCGGTGCGAGGGGACTCCGCTTGCAGGAGGGAAGGGCTGTTCCCCTCCCACCAGTGACCCACACCCCTCCCCAGCTTGAGAACGGGATGATCCACACCCGTTGCCATGAGGAGAACGGCCTCGCGCAGATCCTTTGTCGGGCTCTGCGTGAGATGAGGCGCAGACCGTGCCCCTTCTTCTCCGTGCAGACAGTGCACGCGGAGGGACACTGCATGGCCAGTGTTGTCCTTCCCTCGAGCCACACCGCGGCCCGGCAGACGATTACCGTCTACGGGGCCAATGAGGAGGACGCTTACGACAAGGTCACCTTGGCAGCCATTACCTCACTCAGCTCCTCAGGTGCAGCAGGGATGTCCCACCTAGTGACAGCGGGTGTGTGTCCTGTGTAGACCAGCCCCGTCGTTTGGATAAATAGTCATCGACGCATAGCTGAGATCTGTAGCACCCGCCTTTCTTGTCTGGGTTATCGGCACTCTGGTGTCTGAAAGTGATTCTGCAGTATCGGTGTCCAAGTAAACCTGTTGAGTAGAGTACTAGTTTGTTGAGTAAAGTTAAGTTGTCATATTTAAAGTAGCGATCCCACTCTGCTCTGTTTTATATCTCTACAATTGCTGGTTTTACTGTTCGATTCTATCTGTTCTATGTTGAGTTACTCCTCATTCCTCATGGATTTCGATACCCTATAATACTCTTGGGTGAAAGGCTACAACGTGTTTCCGAACGCTTGCGGATTTATATCAGTAGGCTAAGAAACGCCAACAAGCTTTTTATGGTGCCGTTGCTGGGGAATGATAACTAATTTGACTAGAACTCAGGATCGTCCATACTCACACCATACACAACTACCACATATATCCCCATCAAATACCACATATCACCCTACCATATGGATTCCACACCTATCTATCAACTTGCCGCTCCAAAGGGCGATTATTTGGAGCCTCCACCATCATCTGCACCTATCATCACAGAAGGCTATTAGCTACGTCCCGGCTTGATAGCCATGGTTCGGGACCAATCATTCGGGGGATTGAAATCAGAATGTCCCTACGCACACCTCTGGGAGTTTGAGCAGTTATGCAGCTGTTTGGTCATCTCGGGAATGTCCGGCGAAACACTTCGATGGTTGCTTTTTCCGTTTTCATTAACGGGGGATGCAAAAGTCTGGTGCAAGCAGGTAGTTGGTAAAGTAGAAGGGAGTTGGGAGGACCTAAAGGCCAGTTTTTGTCTCTGTTTCTTTCCACCAAATAAGGTTGTCGATCTCCGTTGAAAAGTTTTATCATTTCGACAGCGAGAAAGAGAATCTTTGGGGGTAGCTTGGGCACGCTTCAACCATCTGGTCTCTTCAGGACCAGACTTGGCGATTCCAGAGGCAATGTTGTTGCAACATTTCATCCGAGGTCTCTCACCTGGTGCCGACCTCTGCCTCGGCTTAGCCTGAGAAGGATCGTTCTCACACCTAAAACCCTCTGAGGGAAGAAAAATTCTCGACAAAATCTTCGAGAAGGCTTCTGACCTTGGTACATTAGAAGAACCACCTCCATAGAAGCCACCCAAGTCACTTGAACATGAAGAGAGACAAACACCATCTCACCCATCTCCACCATCACCCCCTCGGATAGAGGAAGTCCCAGAACCATTGTCATGGCAAACTGAGAGGATCAGTTTAGCCTTGACGGTTCCTCCGTCGGCACCTCCGTTCTCCTTTGAGGACGAAATATTCATGGACTTTGGCGACGCCTCTCGGTTGCCCAAAGAAGACCGATGCTTCAACAGGACCTCACAACCAGCATACGTATTACCAGATCATAAAGAACACATGAAGGAGGACCTGCTCTGGCTTTCAACAACTATTAATCGAGATTGGCTAGAGGAGAGACGTCTGGACACAAGAGCAATCAAATTCTATCCAGACCCAAGTGTCATCCCTGGCCAAGTATCAAGGCTTCAACCGCAGGATATTATCTATGACCCAGGGTTAGGAGTCAATATAATCCCTAAGCACGTAATGGACGACTACTACCCGACACAGCCGCTATCAAGGTCTACCATGCGTCTGCAATGGACAAATGGTAGTTATTTGAAATGCGAAGGTGTTCTGCGGGTAATTCCAACTACCTTACAGGATACTCAGGTGTTCTTAGACTTCCATGTCTTTGACATCCCCAAGGGATCCACACCGTTGATTGTGGTCAGAATCCCAATCGCCGCCCTCACCAGCTCAGATATTTACAGAGGGAGACTGTAGCTTTAGCTTGGCGATGAGGAAATTAATGTCAACATCGATAGGTCACTCAACGCCAAAACTGAAGCGAAACCAGAGATTGATCCCATAGAAGAAGTGATGAGCCTTTCACTTGAGGAAATGGGTCAAGATAGCCTAGATGAAGAGGCTTTTAGCGACTTCAGTACGGTAGAGGAGCCACGGAAGTTCGAAGAACTAGGTGAATCCTTACGGACTGAAGCTCCAAAGATAGAACTAAAGCAACTACCACCTGGCATGAAGTACGCCTTCATCCACGAGAATGAGGATACACCGGTAATCATCAGCGACAAGCTGACGGAGAGTGAGAGCCGGCGATTACTTTCAGTTCTGGAGAAGTATAGATCTGTGCTTCGATACTCTCTGCAAGATCTGAAAGGAATCAGTCCCAACCTATGTACTCATCGCATCCCTATGGAGGTTGATCACAAACCAACAAGGGAACCACAGCGCCGACTTAACAACGCGATGAGAGAGGTAGTCAAGAAGGAAGTACTAAAACTACTTCACGCAGGAATCATCTACCCCGTGAGCGATAGCGAATGGGTCAGTCCAGTACAAGTTGTGCCAAAGAAGGGAGGAATGACATTTGTCAAGAATCAGAACAATGAGCTAATACCACAGAGAATTGTCACCGGTTGGCGAATGTGCATCGATTACGGAAAACTCAATGCCGCCACCAGGAAGGATCACTTTCCTCTTCCTTTCATTGATGAAATGTTAGACAGACTGGCAAAACACTCCTTCTTTTGCTATCTCGACGGTTACTCTAGATACCACCAGATTTCGATTCAACCGGAGGACCAGAGTAAGACGACTTTCACATGCCCATATTGACCTTTCGCATACCGGCGAATGTCGTTTGGGCTATGCAATGCTCCAGCATTATTCTAGCGGTGTATGATGGCAATCTTCTCTGATTTCATTGAAAATATCATGGAAGTATTCATGGACGACTTCTCGGTTTATGGCAAAAGCTTTGATGAATGTTTGGAGAATCTTGAAAAAGTTCTCCAAAGGTGCAAAGAAGTCGATCTTGTCTTAAACTGGGAGAAGTGCCACTTCATGGTCAGAGAAGGAATCATTTTGGGACACAGAGTCTCAGAAAGAGGCATAGAGGTAGATCGTGCAAATATCGAGGTCATTGAACAACTACCTCCACCCACCAACATAAAGCCCATCCGAAGCTTCTTAGGCCATGCAGGGTTCTACAGGAGATTTATCAAAAATTTCTCCTGCATAGCCCGGCCTCTGACCAACCTATTAGCCAAGGATGTACCCTTTGTATTTGATGAGGAATGTCTCGAAGCTTTCCACATGCTCAAAAAGGCACTGGTCTCAGCCCCAATTATTCAGCCGCCCGACTGGAACATACCGTTTGAAATCATGTGTGATGCAAGCGACTTCGCTTTTGGAGCAGTACTGGGTCAGAACAAGGACAAAAAGCATCATGCCATCTCTTATGTAAGCAAAACGCTCACTGGCCCACAATTGAATTACTCAACCACCAAGAAAGAGTTATTAGCAGTGGTGTTTGCAATTGATAAGTTCATATCATACTTGGTAGGATCCAAAGTCATCATCTACATAGATCATGCAGCTCTCAAATATCTCCTAACCAAGAAAGATGCAAAACCACAACTGATCCGGTGGGTGCCGCTACTCCAAGAGTTTGATATTGAAATCAGAGATAAAAAGGGAGTAGAGAATTCAATTGTAGATCACCTCTCATGAATGAAATTTGAAGAAACGTCGCCCCTACTGATTGGTGACTACATGAGAGATGATCAGCTCTTGAAAGTGACGACAGCGCAACCATGGTATGCTAATATGGTGAACTACATAGTTGCTGGCTACATCCCTGAAGGAGCATATAGGAGGAAATTGGCCCACGACAGCCGATTCTATCTCTGGGATGACCCCTACCTATACAAACTCTGCACAGACGGACTCCTATGTCGCTGCATTCCAGCTTATGAAGCACCGCAAGTCCTTGATAGATGCCATGCATCCTCTTATGGAGGTCACTATGGGGCTTATCGAACTCATGCAAAAATTTGGCAGAGTGGGTTTTACTGGCCCACTATGTATGAAGATGCAAAAGAGTTCGTGCGACAGGTGTCCAAGGTGCCAGCGCCAAGGGAAAATAAATCCAAGAGATGCTATGCCACTTACAAGTAATCTCCAAATTGACATATTTGATGTGTGGGGCATAGATTTCATGGGACCTTTTTCCAAGAATGGAGACAAGGAGTACATTCTTGTCGCAGTGGATTATGTATCGAAATGGGTAAAGGCAATACCGTGCCCTGCAGTGGACTCAAGGCACTCCATTAAGATATTCTGGGAAGCCGTCTTTCCTCGCTTTGGAGTGCCACGGGTCATCATCAGTGATGGGGCACACACTTCATTGACAAGCGCTTCAGGAAGTGTCTCACTGATCTCGGTGTGGACCACCGTGTTGCTACCCCTTACCATCCGCAGACAAGTGGCCAAGCTGAGACGTCAAATAAACAGATTAAGAACATATTGCAAAAGACAGTCAAGGCTATGGGAAAAGAATGGGTATCCAAGCTACCTGATGCTCTCTGGGCATATCGCACAGCATATAAAACTCCCATTGGTATGATACCATTCCAGATGGTGTACGACAAGACTTGTCATCTTCCAATGGAACTAGAATTCAAATCTCACTAGGCGGTAAAGAGGTGGAACATGGATCTCTAGTCGGCAGGCGGAAGAGGGCAAATTCAACTGCCCAAACTGGAGGAATGGAGGGAGAAGGCATACCACATTGCCAAGCTATACAAGGAGCGCACCAAAAGATGGCACAATAAGCGGATCAAGATCAAGACATTCAAACCGGGAGATAAGGTATTACTCTTTAATTCCCGCATTCGTTTATTTGGTCGTGGGAAGCTTAGAAATAAGTGGGAAGGACCTTTTACGGTTCTTGATGCCACCGATCACGGCGCCGTCACCCTCTAGGATGATGACAAAAGGGTTTTCAAGGCGAATGGGCAATGCCTTAAAATCTTTCTTGAGCCCGAAATGCCTCCGCTCGAAGAAATGGATGTCTTCGAGCTGCACGAGGTAGTTTGATCACACATCCATAGTCAAGCTCAGACCTTAAAAGAAGCCATGTACACTACCACTTTTCTCCCTTAGAATTCTATCTAATCTCACCTTTTGCTAAAAATCTCAATAGAACCAATGTCCCACCTACGAAAATGGGCCTTAAGCACACCAAACAGGGGTACTCCCAACTTTGGCACACCCAGCCAAGTTGGCGGGATCGGCTGGCTCATGAGCATGGCCGACCGACTCCCTAGTGCGGTCGCCCGACCCTAGGTTAGGTCACCCGGCCATCTAAAATTCAACTTTCAAGTTTTGGAGCGCTTTTCCCTACTTCTTTGCTTCTATTGAGTGGATGAGATTGAGGAGGGTGACATTTTAAGGAAGGGGAGACCGTCTTCTTCCCCATCTAAACTCCTTTCATCCCCACACCAGCCATGGCACCACCTTCTCCACGCAACAATGGCAAGGCCATCATCTCCCTCAACTCGGGCACCACCGCCACCTACACCCACACTCCGGCGTCCGAGGACTCACCACGGCCTTTACAATCCATTCTGAGGGAAGAGAGCCCCGAGAGACTCATCAGGAAGTTGCCCTGGCCGACGGGGCTTGGTCCCCATGGTCGGCCGACCACATCCAACGGTCGCCCGACCATAGATGTTGGTCGCCCGACCATGGCTGACAGCCCTCGTGGCCGGTCGGCCTCCCGAGATGGTCGCCCAGACTCTCCTCGGCAATCCATAGTGTGGATAGTCCCCCTCATGGTCTGTCCCCCTAGAGAGCCATTGCCAAGAAGGTGGCGCGCCCATCTCCTCATCCTACTTCAGGGGTCCTTGCCCCGGTGAAGTGCATCAAGAGTCTCTTCCAGGAAGAGGACGCCGGGCCATGTAAGGAGCCGGTTTTCCCTAGTCCATCAACCCATACCCTCCGTGGAGTGAAAACTCCCACGGGTGGGTATGCGAAGGTGTTCATCCCTAGGGTTGTGAAGTTAGATGCCTCCATAGATGAGTCCATTGACTCAACTCCACCAAGGAGGACGGTGAAGAGGGTGGCTGTTCCACCTCCCATAAGAGGTCCGCCAGGGAAATTTGAAGATTTGTCCGATGAAGAAGACACGGTGGCCTCTCTTAGGGAGGAAAACATAGCGCTTAGGGCAAAGTTGCAAAACCTAGAGGAGCGTTGTGCTGAAGGTGAACTGTGGCGGATGGACATTAATGATAAATTCGATGTCCTTAGGAAGGGGATGTCCGCCAAAGTTCGCCGCCTCGCAAAAGCCATGGGACATCCTGATCTTTATGATCCACCTGCACCATAGACTCCCATGCTTCTAGTTATCTTAGGCGCATTAGTTTTAATTCTTAGGTTGAATATTTTTTGTTTGTTTAATTCCCTTTTGTAATATGCGCCTCCAAATTTATTGAATTCAATAAAGGTAGGATAGTTTCCCTTTTCCAATAAAGTTTGGGTGGAATGGCAAAAGCCATTCGACCTCCTGTCCCTGATCCTGCTGAAACCACGCAAGACATACCTTGTGTAGGATGTCATCTCGCTACTCAGAAAAATTTAGGGGAAACGGCAACAATGCATGGCCGCCCGACCTTGCCCTAAGGTCGCTCGACCATGTGTTTTCCATGAAAACATGTTATGCCGCGTTGTCACATCTCCCCAAGGCTCCCTCAGTGGAAACGAACAAGAGTACGGGTCGAACCCCAAAAAGGAATGGCCGCCCGACCTACTGACAGGGTCGGCCGACCATGGTCCTGGGCTGGCAGGCCCACTCTCATCCCAAACTCGCATTTTGGAGGTCAGGTTCACGCACGTTTCATTATGTATACCTCTCAAATTTGGCGCTTTATGAAGGAAACCTTGCTAAATCATGCTCTACATGATCATAATGTCAATTTCAATGTGTGCTTGCACCATGTTATTCCTTATGCTAGATTAATCTTGCCTTTGGATACTATCATGAATAGGGAACCACTTGTTGTTTAGTTTGTTGATTCTTGCTATATGAGATAATTGGATAATACTAAAGGAGCCTCCCACATGAGTAAAGAGTTTTATTTGCAAAATAAAAAGAGGGCTCCATCTTGGATGATCTCAAGTTCCTATCCCTGTCCCACTAGTGACACATATGAAAAGAGAATTCGTACACTCTTGCTTCCTTGATTGTTTTGAGTCTTCTCAAATTTGTGCCATTACAAGAGTCCGAATCAATCGAGAATTTTGGCCTTCACACGCACGTCCCATGAATTAACGTCTCAAAAGAAGGTGTGCAATGAAATATCAATGATCCCATTCAAAGTACCGTTTGAAAGAAAGAGAGGCATGGAGATTCAAAGAGAGAGAGAGAGAGAGAGAGAGAGAAGTATGAGAAAAGAAAGAAAGGAAAATAAGAAAAGAGACGGACTCCATGCCCCCTACTCAAACCAAGCACCTACAAGAGACAAACCCCTACACTACACTTGCACTTGGCCAAATCTCACTTGATTATGAATTCTTTATTGACACTTAATTTGATTCGACAATATAAACATGACGGGAAAGCCTCATTCTCCAAACTACCTAAAGCTCCACAAAAGCCTTAGTAGTTTAGGATGTGAGGAATGCAAGATTCATACACAGACACTCTATCCCCTGAGCGACTGAGAGTTGGTCTTGAGATCAGAAAAGTTGGCATGCCCTGTTTTGAAAATCTTGGAAACCCTCTCTACTCATGTGATGTGAGAACCTGAAGTTAACTCTGATATATTCTTGTTCCATGTTTCAACATTCCAAAACTCAAGTGTAGACACCATTGAAATCCCAGGCAAGGTGAAATAGTCGAGAATAACCATTGTGCATGCTATGGTGGTTGTTGATGCTATGACCTCTCCACTTGCCCTTAACTCTCTTCTTTGCTCAAGGACGAGCAAAGGTTTAAGTGTGGGGGGTGTTGGTGGTCGATAAAACCCATTTCGACCACCAACATTTCATGTTTTAGAGTATGCTCTACTTAGTTTTCACTTATTTCTAACTAGTTCCACGAGTTGTGCATGAGAGTTGTATGCAGGAGTTCCTCATATTCAAAACAATGGAGGATCGAATGAAATATAGGCAATGAGGCAAGGGGAGAGGGAATGGGCCAAACCTCTAGGGTTGGCCGACCATCTCCAGGGTCGGCCGACCACTTCCAAGGTCGGCCGACCTCGCCCCAGGGTTGCCAGACCATCAGGATGGATAGGCAGCCCACCAGGCAGCCTAGGCACAGGAGGCATGGTCCCCCGACCATAGTCCCTGGCCGCCCGACCCTACCACATCACCAATCTTGGACCTACATGCAAAGAAACACAAAACACATCGAATACAACCGTTGGATCAAGTATCTAATGCATCCAAGCATCGGAAGTCCATCATACAAAGGATTGGTGACGTCAGCAATCCGAGGGGAACAACATGCAGCCAATCAGGTGGCCGCCCGACCATTCACCATGGTCAGCCGACCATGAACCGACCTTGTTTTGCATGTGTATCAACTACTCCAACCGCCAACTGACTTGGAGAAGCATTCTTAGTCGTCGGATGCACTAAGTCGGTAAATCATGCGGTTGGCCGACCATGTGACTTAACTGTTTTACATGCAAACTGACTAGGGCAACCACCAACCGACATCAGAAGTCAAGATCAGTTGTTGGATGGCCAAAGGCGGTTCATCGGACGGCCGCTCGACCACCACAAAGGTCGGCTGACCTCCCCCATGTGGCAGAACTGCCCAGATTAACCCGGATTTAGTGCGTAATCACCAGATCCGAACTAACCTTGGTAGTCCTTCAGGATGTAAGTATCCTGACTTGGCCTTCCCATCCGGATCGAGTTTGATTTTTGAGGCGACTCTCGAAGGAGTCCACAGGTTACAACATACACAGCCACATTTATTACATAGAGTTGAAATATTACATATAGAGTTTGGTAATTATTACATCCCGGCTGATAAGTTCTTCAGCCATTTTAACAAAAGTTAACATAGATCACAAGTTTTTTTTTTCCAACACACATCTTACTCTGCTCAAGGCGTAGGAAAGCTTGTATCAGAAGAAGGGATGAGTAAGGTAAGGATCCCATTCGAACCAAGTGTATTCTGCTCCTGTAAAAAGAATAGGCAAGAAGCCTGAGTACTAATTACTCAGCAAGACTTACCCGACCACTGGGTCAAAACCCGACTCTCTAGCCTATAGCCGGGGTGATTAGGTCAACTCACACTGCGGCAGGCCTAATAGTACATCCTTAGCTCTTAGAATTTGGTTCATCTTACCTGACCAGACTAAGTTATTCTTAATCTACTAACCAACAAGAACAAACATTTCGTCAAAGCATTCTTTATTAACAGGATCAGTTTTCTTACTACGATGTTGGTTCGCGATCAGGCAGCTTACAACTGGCAAGCCACAGACGATTCGAATCGATTTTTCCACCTCTCGAGAGGGATACTCAGACACCCGTCATATGTGTGTACACCGACCCCACATACGACAACCCAACATCTAGTGCCACCTAGCCGGAACCATCCTCACCGAACCCGGGTGTCAGTCCTTCGACACCCGCCCAACCTCCTCCTTCCAGTTGGTCTCGTCTAGTTCCGTGCTTAGGTACAACTGGACGAGAGGTTTACCGGAGCCCGTTAAGGACGGCAAGTGAATGAGGCGCGTTCGGCCCAACCAGGCCACACATCGGACGGCCTTATGCGACACAGGCAGTATCAGGGTCCATAGCAAATAATCATAACATGCAAAGTACGAAAGCGAAACTGATCCCGCCGCATGCCTGTCCAATTATTAACATCCTTCTCATTCCTAACCAATAAATTTTTGTAAAAGAATTCCGTTCTAGGCCTATGCCACTTAAGCCATCTGCTGCATATAGGATTTTTATGCTGGATAATGATTAATCATGCTCTAGGGTTTCAATCAATTCCTAACTCTAGTGCACAGGCATAACCCACTTTTTTATTTATTTAAAGGACTCAAAGAAAATAGGTAATGCACCGGGGCTTGCCTTGGGTCACGGTGTCTGTCTCCGTCGGTGACTCGGAGTCTCCTCCTGCTGGTGTGAAGGACGTCTCGGCCACACCGGCTTCCGGAGTTTCCGCTGCGGTGGAAGACTCTTCAACTGGAAGTGGCGGAAACCAACGTGCCTAGGTTGATGACATGCAGGAGTTTAAAAGTATGAGGATGATCAACCTGTTGAAATTGTAAAATGTACAATTTTCTAAAGAAAAAGGGTGGTTGGTTGGGGTTAAACATCTGGATTTTTGGGGCGTAGTTGATTGTCCTAGGGTTCAAATGAATTATATTTTATTTTTAAATATTTTTAAAAGCTTAAATGAATTTTCTAGAAATTTTTGAATAATTCAAATGTATTTTAGAATTAATTCTATATTTTTAATACATTTTTATGAATTTTTTTGCATTTTTAAATAAAAGCTCACTTTTTAAAATTATATAAACTTTAATTCAATTTCTTTTTAGAAATACCAAAATATTTATATGAATTAATAAATAATTCTAATAATTAATATAAACAGATTAATATTAAATTAAATAACTAATTTGAATTAAGAAGAAAAAGTAAACAGAAATAGAAATTGGAATTCGGTCCAGCCCACGAAAAAAAGACAAAACAAAAGGTCCTAATTTCCTCCTCCAAAATCCACCTAGGTTCCTTTTCCTCTGGCCCAGCCCACTAGGTGGGCCGGCGGCCTTTTCCCGGTGCGGCCCAACTCCCTCCCCTTTCCAACTCGGCCCATCGGCCGAGCGGGCTGGCAGGCCGGCCTGCCGGGCGGACAGCCCAGCGGACCGGCCTCGCCCGGCTGCCCGGCGCGCCGCGCAGGCGCGACACGCTCTGCGCGTCGCCGCCTCACCGGCAGCGCCGGCGACAATCCGGCGCGGCGGAGGCCGAAAGGCCTCGCCGGCGGTGGCCTTGGGCGCGGCGTGCGTCCCTGTTCCCTTTCCCCTCCCTTTCCCCCTCTTTCCCCTCTCCCTTCCCTGCTGGTGCACGTCGTCCGCCGTGGCATGGCGCCCGCCGACGCAATGCGCCGGCGTGGTGGCCTCGCGGCGGCGGTGGTGCCCGTTGGGGTCAACCACCTACCGCACGGGGTGCGCGCGTCCGCGGGAACCCTAAGGGTTCCCACGCGCGGGGAACGCGGCGGCGACGACCACGATGGCCGCGGCTGCCATGCTTGGCTTCGAGCTCTGGCGAGCTCGGACCGGCCCTCAGCGCGGCGCAAGAGAGGAAGGAGGGAGCGGGGAGGTTGAAGCTCACCGGCGCGGGCGCGGAGAACACGACGACAGCGGCGGCGCGGGGCGCGGAGCAGCGAGCAAAATGCTCCCACCCTGCTCGGCGGGGCGAAGAAGAACCCCCCCCCCCCCCGCAGGTCCCACCTGTCAGCGCCGCCTGATATGGGGCGCGGGTGGCGGGTGGGCTGGCCGCCACGCGGGCCGCCGCCCCCGGCTGGGCTTCGCCCAGCGGGCGCGTGGCCGCGGGCTGGCCAGCCGGCCTCGCGGGGAGTTTTCCCCTTTTCTTTTTTTTTTACTTTTACCATTTTCATTTTTAACCCTGGATTTTGACCTTTTTCGACAAGGGTCCAAATACAAAAGTGAAAGGGCTTAATTTAAACTACCCTTTCACATTTTTGCCCCTGGAAAACTCCAAATTTTTGAAAAGGCCTCAAATTTAAATTTGAATCAGATTTTTAAAAGAAAATTACGATAGTTTGCAATGCACTTAGGGTGTCTTAAATACGGAGTATCACAGCTGTCGCCACCAGCAGAAGTACTCGAGCATCGGTGGGTGCCTCTACCTCCTTCAGGTGTGGAGTTGGGAGCGGCTACCGATCGGGAGACCTTTGCGGCGAGAAGTCTCGGTAAACCAAGTCTTGAGCTAAATTTGGCCTTTACTTATCGATTGCATGGTTAATATATGCCTTTTCCCCAATGGATTCTTAATAGATGACTTTTGTTCCAGCTGTAGGAGTGGCGGTTCGAGGACTGTAGGCCTACCGTCTTTTGGTTTTGGACTGCCGCGGAGGCCGTTCATGGCAGGATTGATCGGAGGTATAGCAGGTACACAAATGAGTTGGACTGTATCACTGTTGACGGCACTTAAGCACGCCAAACCTTATACTGCAAGCGACAGTATCGGTGTAGCCTTTCCCTTAGGATGAGTATCTAAGGTTTTGTCAATCCGTGGAAAACTAAGTTTAAACTACTATTAATCAAGGATTAATCAATTACTAACTAGTTCTAATAGATCAATAAACTAAAGGATAAAAGAGAGTCTAATTACTGACTAATATATATCTAAACTAAACTAAAGGATGATAAACGATGTTCTAATCACAAACTACATATAAAACTAACTATAGCATAAACCAGATCAAGAACAAGAGATTAACAAGATCAACTAAGCAAGATCGATCAAGAAGCTAATACGGCTAAGGATTAGCAAGAGATATGAGACAAACTTCTTATAAACTATGAACCACCCTTAAGCATGGATCTAACGTGAAACATAGAATAAACATGATCATGAATGTCATAGACTTGCTCGAACCTTTCCCCGGGCTCTACTGTCACTAGTAACCAGGTAATCGACGAACTAGCAAACCTAAACCATCTCTAAGCATGAGCAGATTCAATCAACTAATTAAAGTAAAAAGATCTACTAAAAGACATGTGGTTTAAATAACCCCAGACTAGGTCACATGTAGAGATGAAGCATTACAAAGATATGGATCATAGATCATGTATAAACAAAGAACTAGTAGCAAAGAGAGTACTTCATTGATCGAACTCAAGGTTTATCATAGTAAAATAAGAAGAACAGAGAGTTACTCGAGATACATCATGAACTTGAATCACATAGTTGTCAAATTCGGCGAGACGAACAACATACTCGAAGACGAACTCGAGACTCCCTGGGAACAGGGGTGGTCGGCCGACCCTGGGGGGTAGGTCGGCCGACCCCCTCCTTTCCTGCCTCCTCTTGCTGCATCCTTTTGCCGAGATCTCCTTCTCGACGAGTCTTGCGAAGATGGACCCTAAACCCTAACTTTGGAGCTCTGGTTTACAATGAATTCGATGGAATTGGATACCTCTCCCTCTAGGGGGGCCATATATTTATACTCCGGAGAGTCCCCTGTACATGGAATCTAATAGGTCGGTTCTAAGAGTCCTAAGACACCTAAAACACCTATTTCTATGTATATACAAGTTTCTAGAAGAGTCCCGGTCGTCCATATACTTCCTTGCTTGGAGATGAAGTCATTGTCCTAGTCCCTCCCGAAATCAGCTTTCCATATTCTGCAGGCTTTAGTATTTTGACCATAACTCCCTCATCCGAAGTCCAAATAAGGTAAACTCGGACTCTAAATCATAGGGCTCGAAGAGATCTACAACTTTGATATTCAAACTTTCTTCATTTGATGCCGTTAAGGTCTCCGAATTTGGCCAGCAAGGTGCTGCTCTCCTGGAATCCGAGAATATCTCGAGATTTAATTGGAGTTGGGATTGGACTCTTGATAAATCTTCCTTATCTTCATATTCTTCATACTCAAGCAATCCTTAGTCACTGGAACCTTCTCCATAATGGGCTTGGGCCATCTTTCGGGCTTCAATTGTCTTTCTTTTATTAATTATCTCTCCTCCTTGGACTAGTAGCATTAATCCATCAACGAGAAGCCTTCTCAATTATTGCAATTATTCACCAATTATTTGTCATTTTCCTGCAATATTTAATAATGTGCAAAAACAAAGAGCATTCTCGAAAACGGGGTTATTTGTTAGCAAAATAAAACTAAATCATAAGATTAACCTCTGAAAAAGCATAAAATTATGTAAAAATAGAGCATAAATTTAGTTCATATCTTGCGTCAACAATCACCCGACCACCAGGTACTACAAATCAGTTGTATCACGTTGGCTCGAACCGCTTGCCGTGACAAACCCAATCAACCTAACATTGTATTTCATTTGTTAGGTTGAGTGGACGCCGTACTATCGCGACGACCATAGAGGAGGCGGACTTGAGCCCACTGTGCCGCAGGGAAGAGACCTTTTGGAGGGTTGTCGTGCCCCTTATCTACTTCGTCGTGGTGGAGTACCAAATCCCCTACCGTGTGCTCCGGCAGTTCGGACGGAGGTAGGTCGTACCGCCACAGACAGTCCCTATGGGCCACGGCACTCCACAAGTAGGTTTCTGAACAAAACGTGCATTATTTTCCTATGTGATATTTGCATGTGCACTTACATCAGTTCTCTTATCGCTACGCAGGGTCACAAAACAAGGCCGCTACAGTGAGTTCGATTGGCGTATCACCCACGTTGTCCACACCGGCAGGTGGGACGCGAGGGAGCCAACTCCGGTCGACTCTAGCGCGGCCCACGAGGACGACTACTTCAAGTAGTACGTTTGCTGGCTGCAAGGAGTGTCTCGGGTTAGGCTACGACCTACCGAGGATCACTGGCCGATTGGTGATGTCGACTCGGACGCAATCGATGAGTATGACGCACGTACTCGCATGGGAGTCTAGCCGGAGAGAGCGCCCTTATTGGACTACGTGGTACAATACTATTTCTTCTCATATTTCGAGATGCGGACTATTATCTATGTCACCTAATTCATTCTTAATTACAGGGTCAGCAGTTGGCCTAGCTATCGAACGAGGCGGGTGCTGTACTTTCTCGAGCCAGACCACGACCCAGCGGAGCCCTCAAGTCCTTCTTCTAGACAGTTACCCGGCACTGCCGCAAGCTGTCCCGGAAGATCGGGTAATACAACGCAATCTTCATCCCTAGTCAGCCATGGGCCGCTGCTGGTGCCTCTTTGTCTCGGCAAGGCGGGAACTCCTCCAGGACAACACAGAGTTCTAGGTTCATTGAGGTCACTCCGCCTACCTTCGAACCGAGCCACGATGACGACGAGGGGGGCGGCGATGACAGTGACGAGGAGGACGACGACGGCGGCGGGACCCACGGTCAGGAGGTCCTCTCCAGTAGCCAGCTGTTTGATGCGCCACCCCTCTTCACACAGATGCAGCACGACACCGAGGTAGTAAGTTTTTAGCTATTGTCGGTAACGTACAAGTTGTCCAGACTGGTCGCCTAAACTAACTACTCCAATGAATAGGGTTCGAGTCGACCTTAGGCTACTAGGTGGCGTAGGCGTTCTCCTGACATGTCTGACGTGGGGGAGCCTGAATGGCTCCCCACCAACCCTGGCAGGACTCGACGCCCCAGGACTAAGTTCACCCCAGGTGGGCAATAGGTTTTTAGGGTTTGCCATGTCCTTGGTTTGATTTGTTAGGTTGCAGAGACGTTGTGGATTCTATATTTTGTGGACTTTGATGTCTTGGATGATTGTGAACTTGGATGGTATTTCTATGGTTGGTAGTCGAAACTCCTTATGTTTCAATGCATAACAAATAGTACTCGATCGATGCCGTCATTCAAAACAATGCCGCTAGAAAATACTGGACACAAACCACCTATTACCAAACAACTACAAAAACAACAAGTCCAAAAACAGCAACAAGAGATACAAAAAGTTGTTAGAGGAGCACTTAGACAATGATAGCATGAAGGAGCAGAAAACTGACACAACAGCGACATGAGGAACAAAAAACAAAAAACAAGCAGAAGAGTAGGAAGAAGAACTAAAAAATCTGTTCTGGTGTTGCGGCGCCACCAATGTTGTTCCGCGGTAGTCTGCTGCGGTGCCACAAACTATGGCGCCGCAAGGCTTACGGTGCCAGCCACTGTGGTGCCGCAGTGCTGGA
The DNA here is from genome assembly GCA_030272315.1 of Paspalum vaginatum. Lineage (NCBI taxonomy): Eukaryota > Viridiplantae > Streptophyta > Magnoliopsida > Poales > Poaceae > Paspalum > Paspalum vaginatum. Next base: position 7,507,152 of record CM059020.1, on the reverse strand, counting down.
CCCAGTTGTGATGCCCCAATCGGTTAAAGGTGCTTTTAACCAGGTTAGGGGCTCGGGGGACGTGGGCTACTCTTGCGGCACCATGGACCATGGCGCCGCAATAGCGGCAGAGGCCGAGCTCCGGTTTTCTTGCCTTAACTGGTTGTGACTGCCCTTTAATCGCCTCTTAGGGTCGGGATGGCGTCCCCCCACTGCAGCACCACGGATCATGGCGCCGCAAGGAAGACCGACCCTCCACGCCAATTAAAGGGTCCAAGTGTCTGGTTTAAGGGCTATATTAACCGGTTCTAGGCCTCAGATGGGTCGTGTCTTGTGGCGCCTAGGCCCATGGCGCCGCAGTTGAATACTGTGGTGCCACAGTTTATAGCGTCGCAGTGGCAGGCCTAGGCCAACACTTTTCCTCTTGGGTAGGGTTACATGGGCGGCAGCTCTTACATAATTGCTCACTCCTCTTCGTCCCAGCCTCCTCTACAGCTCCCTTGCCCCTTCCCTAAACCCATCCTCTCTCCCAAAACTCATTAATCAAGTGAAGAGGCCAAGATCGGAGTGAAGGAGGATCTTTCCCACGTCCTACTGTGTATCTCCTCCAAGTTTCAATGTGGCTTCCCTAGGGTGGCAACGTATGGTCTTGTTTATTTCGAGCCGATCTACCAATCCCTTGGGTGGGAGTGCTTTCCCCACCATGAAAAGGTCACAAAAGCTATTTCGACCCGATCTATCAATCCCTTGGGTGGGAGTGCTTTCCCCACCATGAAAAGGTCACAAAAGCACAATACGACTAGCATGTCATGAAGGTTTATAGTTTAAAAAAAATCTTTACGTGTATGGGTTATATCATGTAGGGATGCATCGTTCTCGTGGAGGACCGCGACCGAACTATGCCGATCCAGGCAGTGATGATGGTGTCAATGGTGAAAAAGAAGTGGCTGCTACAAGGGTCTATGAAAGGCAAAGGTATAAGGTCCAACCTAAGAAGAATCGGAGGAAGTCAGTTGGTGCAATCAACCAATCTGTCGAAAATACAATCACTGTTGGTCAAGGTGATAGGGTTCCTGGATGCACTAAGAGACGAAAAGAATGGCAAAGCGAGGCAAAAAAACCCATAGAGGATATGTCGGACCATGGGAGGGAGCTTGATGGTGAAATTAGTTCCCCTCCTCGAAATGCCGATGTAATTGATGACCTGTTCATTCATGAAGCAGTTTTGCTTGAGGAAGCTGGCCGCACACCTAAGAAAGCAATTAATTATTTAGTCAAGGGGCATGGCGACCAGCTTAAACAATTCAGATTATGAGATGAGACCCTTTGGCAGAGGAATCCTAGGATACAAGTTGTCCGTTTCAATTGTCAGATTCATGTTGATTTCTACAACTCGGTTGTTCGTGCAAAGGTGAACCAACCCGTGTTGAAACAGAGATGCATAGATTGGGAATGATGCCAAGGCAAGAATGACAAGTACATGGATGATGCCCCATTCATTCTTCACAAGAGAGGTATCAAGCAGATGATGACTTTTCACCGACCATGGAACTCAGAGGTCATTGCCCAGTTCTATTCCACACTTTGGATTGAGATGCCAAAGAAAGAAGAGGGGGCCTATAAGTTTCCGTACCTTCATTTCAATATCCAAGGACAATGGTACAAATGGAGCTATCGAAGGTTTGCCCACATTCTTGGATTCACCGATTTTGACATCGACAAAAAGAAGGAGCGTGCTCATGACCACGATATCGTAGCTATTGATGACATCGTAAATGGCATGCATATGGACCGACATGGTACATTTTGGGTGTCAAGCAACATGAAGCCACCTATGCATTATTTGAATCATCTTCTCCGTGCCACTGTTGTCCCAAAGGGTGGCAACTAGTCTGAAATTCTAGGACTGAGCCGTACTATCCTGTGGCTACTTCATCTGGGCAATGAAGACAAGATCATCAATGTGTTCGATCTAATTTTCAAGAGGTTTGCCGAGCTTCAGGGAACCCTTTGCAGGGATGTGTTCATGCACCTTACTTGATGACAATGATTGAAGTAGTTACCCAATAGAGATATCTCCCGTTGGATGAAACATGTTCAAAGTATAAGCCATGTCAGGTCTACCTTGAAGACGAAGCACAAATGGTGGAGGAAAAGGGCCCACTTTGTCCAATAGTGCATCCATGACCATATATGCCAACTCATGGTAGTGCTCACGATGCAACACTTGACACAGTACTTGGATTCATGAAGAGAGGGTGAGAAGGATGGTGGAAAGCTTCCCAAGAACAGAATGCGTGGTTGGAGGTCATTGAACAGTGCTAACATGAGATTCTTGAGTATGTCCAGAGCATCCGGCGTGATAGTGCTGCAGGATCGTCAACAAGGATTTCTCCTCCACGTGAGTATGTCCTTCACGAGCCTTGGCCGGAAACTTTTGAGGAATATTCCTCCAAGCACTGTGACGGGCCTTGTGTTGCTGGGGATGGGGAAGAATATCAGGGCACCGACATTCAAGAAGATCACGAGTTCATGCCTCCTCCTCATGGTGGTAACAATATGTAGAACTCGACCGCGGTGAGACTAGGATTGCCTTGGACGACACCCATACAAGTTTCAATGATTAACTACCCTATGTATGTTCTCACAATATGGACTTGTCGTATTATTTGTGCGCAACAATGGCCTATAATGTGTTTAAGTAGTTGACTCTTAAGTATTCGCCTGTAAAGAGAGGACATATGGCTCGTATGCATTGCCCCATGCCCATTATTTTGAAAATGTATAGCTTAAGGCTCTCTTATGCATCGTGGGTGCCAAACGGTTCTCACCTATATGATTATATATATATTTTCTATGGGAAAGAGGTAGGTATGAACGCATGCCTCACATCCTCGCTAGTGGAGGAAATGAAAGGGCACACAGCTAGATTGCTACTGCGGCGCCATGGGCCATGGCGCCTCAACAGACCACTATGGCACCATGGGCCATGGCGCCGCAGCACACCGGTTAAATGGTAGGATCAACCGGGGGATGTAATATTTAACCAGAGTGGAGGCTCGGTCGGAGGGAGAGTGCTGCGACACCAAGGATTGTGGCACCGCAGTTCAGCGCCATAGTCAATGGAGCCACAAGTCCTGCGACGCCATACTCCAGTGGTGCCGCAGCACCAGCTATCTACCAAACCCTATTTCAGTTGGTGAGGAGGGTCATCTTCTCTAAAAAACAAACTCAAACTGGAGTATCAAATCTTGAACTTACACATTGGAACAAATATTTAAGTTCACACGACTAATACATTAAACACTCAACATCCAAGTCCATTCTTAAAGTTTTACAAGCATGATAAAAGACATAATTAAGATACAATGCATAGCATCTAAAAACTATCACTCGTCGTCTTGCACAACTTGCTTCCCTCACGCACTCGCTCTCTCCTGCCGCCTTATGTACTCTTCTCGGTCCCTTTCCATCTTCATCCTCCAAAACTCCCTCACCTCTTTGTCTTCTTGTCCCTAAGGAACCCCAGCTGCATGCCTAGACCGATGCCTCCTCCAATAGGCCAACCTCTGTGAGTTTGTGTAACATAATCCACTAGGTGGACCTAAGTCCCTACACATATCCTCCCAGAGCTTTTCAAAGTCTTGGCGTCTCGGGATAAGGACGCCATACTCCTCTCTAATCTTGTTCTTCCGATTCTCAATGAGCCTTGCTCTTTCTGGTTCCAACATAGGCTGCCTCATCTCCTCGAACCACTCTTCCTAACTTGAGAAGTACTCCCAATCACATCCCCTTCCCTCCTACACAAGCAATGGACAATAATCAGGCAAATCATTTCACAAAAATATATAGGAGTTCAAGATACTTACCCAAACGTCTCCATACGAGTTCCCACAAAACCATCCTTTACCAAGCTCAGAAGGAACTATGCCTCTCTGGGCCAATATACCGCATTTGCAATGAAATGGAGGGTAAGACTTGCAAGGCCACTTCTTCGTTCCAGAGTTGTATTCCTCGATTTCAGCATCTGTTGACCAATGAGACTTAGCCCCACAAACGTACTCCTGGAAGTCACAGATTTGTCCACCCTCCTGCAGTACAATGTATCAATAGTGCCTAAAAAGCCACATCAAAATATGTAAACAAAAGCACCAATGACGCACTTACTGAATCTCTTAGAGGGCAACGGAAAAAGGGAGTAAAATTAACACCCGGGTTCGGTCGTATGAGCCTCAAAGGTTGACCATAGTGGCAAAGTGGTGGATTCATGATACGCATTACTTGCCTCCTCCTTTTCATCATATGTCATGGGTGGTGGGTTGGGGGAAGGAGGGACCCAATGCCTGAACTTAAAGGGTATGTTTCCTCACTTCGCCATGGAAAAAGCCTTATCCTAGGGTCGAATTTTTCAAGACCATCTATCCACTTGAAAATTTGACAAGGATCAATGCGCCAGTGATCGCCACGTGCAGACTTCACGTGGCATGTGTAAAAGGCTTGTCCGGCCGTATCTTTAGACCGAGATTGCTTAACCTCTATGGGAAATCCACAATCACAATATGGCACAGGGAGTGGAGATTCAAGCTCCGGAGCATCCTTGTCCTAACAATAATAACCCCAAGGTACCAAGTGAGCAGGACCCGAAGCAGGAATAGCAACATCACCAAGTGAGACACACATTAGACGTGGCATAAGTGTGACAACCCTAAAAATTTAACCCAACTCTTATTTTAACATACGCATGCAAATGGAAAATTTACCAACATGATATAACCCATACCTAACTCAATATTCTAAGAGAACAACCAAACCCTAACTCCAATATTCTAATGGATACTTAACCAAGCCATAATCCTCACAATTCAACCAAACCCTAACAAAAATTCCTAAGAGAACAACCAACCCCTAACTCCAATTCCTACAACAACAACCAAACCCTAACTCCAATACATAAGACAACAACCAAACCATACCACAAATTCCTAAAAGAATAACCAAACCATAACTATAAAAGCTCTAAGAAAGGACAATACCTTTGAAGGAGGACCCCATGAGCACAAGGAAAAAGACCCGGGATTGAGGGGACTTGCAAGGGTGAGGGGAGCCGGCCGGAGAAGCGAGATTGGGATGGGTTTGGCCGGTGGGGGTGGGTGCCGCCGTGGGAAGGGTTGGAGAGGAGAGGCAAATGGGAGAAGAGAGGGAGGCACCTAGGAGGGCTGCGGCCCATATGGGCCTCGGCGTTGCGGCGCCATGGCTCTCGGCGCCACAGATGTGGCGCCGCAGACAAGGCCCATGACGCACCATGCTGGCGTCTGTGGGCGAGGGACACCAGCGTGGCATGTCTTGTGGTGCCACTGCGTGTGGCGCCGCAGTGTGTTGCTGCGGCGCCGCGGTCTGTGGCGCTGTAGGAGAGGTCAGGTAGTGCAAATTGTTTCTGGAAGGGGTTATTTATGAAATTTCTTTGAGGGAGGGGTCAAAATGCAAAACTTTATCTAGTGTTTCTGCTCCATCCGTGTGCCTCAACTTCATTTCTATATTACTCCCTCCATTCGCAGACGTAGACGTGGTTAGTTTTTTCTATAATTTTAATCATTTAATTTATATCAAAATAATTATTTTGTTTTATTACTTAATATAGTTTCAGTATGAGTTGTGTTACATGTTTGAACTTTTTCTAAATAAAATGAATGATTGAAGTTTTAAAAAAATCAACCACGTCATATGTTAGCGAACGGAGGTAGTACTACACTGGTGTATGTATGACTTGGATCTACACTTTTATGCTCTGTTGTGCTACTCTCTCTGGTCATTAATATATGACGTTTTCCACTATAATTTGTATAAAAATGTCATATATTAATGTTTGGGGAGAGTAATTATCTGATGGTTATATCATATACAACGAAAGATAGCATTACCATACTAGAATTTTAATGGCTTCTCTAGGGTTATTTCCTTTCCCCAAGAAAGATTTACATGTCCTAGAGAAAGTCTATTTCCCTAGATTGATATTATTTCAATATCATGGAGAAATCTAGCTTCTCCTAGAGATTTGATGCTTCCTAGGGACAACTCCATGTTCTTTTACTAAACGTCCTTTGATAAACATGACGCCCTAACAGGTAGAGAGGGTACAATCTAATTAATGGTGCAGTCGATTGTTCAGATATCTTCTCACAGGTGAAGTACTTCTCATTTTGAACAACATGGGCATCAAAACATAGCTTTGACTAATATTCTTTACTAAAATATAAATAAATATCCTAACAACTTTATACTTTTTTGAAAGTACAAATACTCTTCCCCACAAGCCATTGGCACCGTGTCAGTGATGCACTGGACAAGCCGGCACCACTTACTAGACAAGCCAGTAGCGGCCAACTAGCCATTATAGTTCAAATGGCCCCACCGGACAATACGTCTCAAGGCCTAAGTCACTCGGCTGGAAAGACTACAGGTGAAAACCTCCATAAGAGACACACCTGAACTGAGGGAGAAGGACAAGACAATATCCAAAGAGCACTCAATAATAAAGCTCAGGGCACTGCCGTCCTCACCAGACAAGCCGGTATGCGAAGACTCAGTACCTAAAACCCTCACAAGGAGTGATAAGGCACGACTCTCTCGGATACTAGCTAGAGCACATGTTGACCAGTGACTTTCTAGACGTAGCCTCCCTCTTGATAGGACGATAGTACGACCTGCATACTCAAGATAAAATATAACTCATGAAATCCACTTGAGTCTTCCAGTTGATGAACAATGCCGGTTAGATCAATTCCAATAGAGAGAGAAAGCCAAACTGAGCGTCTTCTGATAGCAATTCTCTTTGAGCTGAATAAATTGGACTTCAATGTCAAAACCTCTTTCATAAGTACATGGAGCACATTTGCTCATTAATCATTCAATATCGCTGATCTTCATCTTAACTGGTTGATATATGCAGTATACTTTCACCTTGATCAGTCACTTGCACTTTCTAAAGAAATCTTTTATTACAGTGACGTCCAAATGGAAAAAATAATATCCAGGTCAATTTTATCAATGAAATAACTAAGAATCCAAAAGTGCATCCAATAGAACACCGTGATAACCAACAATACAAGTGTCCAACTCATTGTCAATGTATGTACCAATGATAGTGTCAATGTATGATCCATGAGTATATTCATTAATGAGATTATCTTTAGTCAAATATTCTTCAATACAGCTATTCAGTGTCAACGTACTTGGGTTAGGGTCCACCAAAGTTTAAGGGGCACTGGTGCATGTCGCTGCCATTGTGGGCCTGACAACAGACACACCAGACAAGCCATTAGGGGCACCAGACAGTCCGGCAATGCCCCGGACAGTCCAATGGGCGCGCCAAACTGTCTGGCAGTCCGATTGAGTTTGTGTGTGATCTCGGTGGATTCGACTTGTACAAGGGTCCAGACGTCCCCTTGTACAATCAAACCGATCAATTACATTTTACTTTATTTTTTATGTTATCTCTATTTCTCAAACCTTAATTCTCTTCTCAAACCCAAATTGCTTTCTCTCTTCGACTCTACGTTGACCTAAGGGGTTTTAGGTGACCTGTCGACCTTGGAACAACCCTAGAGCTCGTCCTCCGTGACAGGGTCTCTTCTGGGAGGCTAAGACTAGGTTTTACCAACTTTCCCATATTCTCTGGGCGCTCCGGCGTCTACGGCATGTCTAATACCCCAAATTTTTAAGTACATTTAAGCATGTCATCATATGCACCATTTGAAATACTTTGTAGTAAATAATTCTTCAAAATTTTGGAGTTAAGATCTAAATTCCTTTAAATCAAATTTGAATTCAAAATCTTTCAAAACTTATTTTTGTTCAAGGGCAAAAGTGTAAGCTGATAGTATAATTTATATCCTTTCACTTTTGTATTTGGATTTTGGGGTAATTTTGTTTGTATTGTGGTCTAAAAACAGAAGTAAGAAAATTAAAAAAAAAAGAAAAAGGAGCAAACCGGTGGCCCAAAGCCAATGGCGACCGAGCCGAAACTATGGGCCGGCGTTGGCCACCCTCCCCTGTGCCACATGGGCCCAACCCACGGGTCGCCCCGCCCCTGCCCTTCCTCCTCATCCGACCGGGGAGGAAGCAAAGCGGAGCTTCACTCTCGCCGCCGCTGTCTCCACCACTGTTAAGCTTATCCCGCCGCCCTTCACCGCCCTCCCTGCCTATTTAAGGCTCCGTCGAGCCCCGCCGCTTCGTCCGTGGCCCTAAACACTGCTCGTCGTCATCACTCTGTCTTCCCTCAGCCACCACACCGCACGCCCCTGTCCACCAATGTGCCTCGCCGTCGATTCGCATCATTTGCGCCTCTTCTCACCGCCGAAGGGTAAGAACCACCGTTCCCCATCACTCTTGTCCTCCTTCATCAATCCTCATAGGGGATTAAGCCGACCCGAGCTTGATTAGATCTCGGTGCCAACCATGGCGCCGATGGCCATGGCCATCACGTCGCCCAAGCTCCCTCCACACGCGAGCCCCTCTTCGACTCCCAACCTCGTGTGCTGGGTGCGGAACACCGCCCGCGCGGTAGGTCTCCGACCCCGTCGCGGATCATTACCGCCGCGCGAGCGCCTCGCCGCCGCGCGTGTACGACGCGTCCGCCATGGCCACCGCAGCCAAAGCGAAGAGAAGGGGAGAAGGGAGAGAGAGATTGAAAGAATAATTCTAGGAGTAAAATGGAACTTTTGCAAAAAGAACTTTTGTGGGCCTTGGTCTTCTTTTTAATTTCTAATTTTCTAAAATTATTTCCTAATTCGAATTATTACAATCCAGATTTTATTTCCTAAAAAGGATTATGTATTTTGTTAGTTGGTTTTAAAATCCCTAAAGTTTTATTTTATTTTTAGATATTTAAAAAAATAACTAAATATTTACTTTATTATTTTGAAAATACTTTTTTATTCCTAATGATTCATTTTTGGCTTTTGAAATTCTAGAAAATTATTCTAAAACTTTATAAAATTATTTTATTATTAAAATACTTATTTAATTCTAATAAATTATTTTAAGCTTTTAAAAATACTAAGAATTATTTTAAAATCTTAGAAAATTATTTAAAAACCCTAAAACATTATTTCAACCTTAGAAAAATTATTTACGCTTAAGAGAAGGCCAGAATTTTGATTCCAGTGCCCCACCTTCTCTTTTTAAGAACCTTTATCCTTCTTTTTAATACAGGTTGATCATCCTCATACGTATGCATCATCCATGTCATGCATTTAGATTCAATAAATCGAGTAGACCGTTAATAAAAGATTCAAAGAGGAATCCAGAAGTCAAGCTCTACAACAACAGTACCAGGAGGAGCGTTGCTGATCAAAGTGCTAACTTTCGGTACCTCAACATTTGGAGTAATCCAGGCAAGCCCCGGTGCATTCCCTTTTCTTTTGAGTCTTAATCAATAAGTTATGTACGTGCATTAGAGTTAGGAATTGATTGAAACCCTAGTGCATTAATAACTCCTCATATCAGCATATTTAATCCTATACGTACTAGATTAGAATGCTTAGCCAAGCTTAATTCTAGGCCGTTTTATTTTTTTAAAACAACTTGAATCTAAACAAAGGAGTTTCTTGAGATGTTAATTGGAGATATTTGGCGGGATCAGTTATGCTTTAGTATTAATGATTATAGAAGGTCTGTTGAATGAACATGGAGTTGGATCCTGACCCTGCCTGTGTCGCATAAGGCCATCGAATGTTTGGCCATGCTTTCGGCCTTTGAACGCGACTTTTTCACATGTCGTCCTTAGAGGGCTTCGGTAAACCTCTCATCCTTTGTACCTAAGAGTTGAAACTATACGAGACCAACTGAATGATGGGAGACAGGCGGGTATCGATGTACTGTACACCCGGGTTCGGTGAAAATGGTTCTGACTAGATGGCCATGGATGCTAGGTTGTCATATGTGGGGTCGTCGTACACGCATACGACGAGTGATTGAGTATTATTCCCAAAAGTACAAAATCGATTCGAATCACTGGGCTTGCCAAGTGTAAGAGCTGAATTATCACCAATATCGTAGTTAAAAAGAATAATGCTTCTGTAAAGAATGATCCTGCAAAGTGTTTGCCTTAATTGATAATAGAATAGGTATAACATAGCAAAAGTAGGCTATAACTAAAATAAAGATAAATTTAAAAGCTAAGGATCTACTTGTAGGCAGTTGTCGTATGAGTTGACCTAACAAAATCAGCCATTGGTTAGAAAGTCAGGTTTAGACCCAGTGGTCGGATAAGTCTTTCTGAGTAATTAGTACTCAGGGTTGTGGCTTAAACTCTTTTTCTGGTATAAAGTCTCTAGCTCATCCCTCTTCTGCAAGAAGGCATTGAAGTTGGGTGTTCTACTGACGGCTTCTTTATAACTCTTAAAGTTGAAGAAATAAAGAAGCCAGATGCTTAAGCTTCATTTTCTTTTCTTAAATTTGTTTGAAGTGAAACAACACCAGTAGGCTCGATGTTGATTTCACATAATGTTATCATCTATATAGCAAAATTCCATCATTGGGTTCTCGTCTCCACCGTAAGTTTTTATACTTTTGTTATACAATTTATAAATTTTTTTATTCTTATCCTCACCTGTTTTGTTCTATTAAAGTTTATTATTAAACTTCTTGTATTGGAATAATCCAAAGACTCTTTATGGGTCGCCTGGTGTATATCCGATCCTGTCTGGCGTAGTCAAGGTTCTTTGGGGACCTGATGGAGTACCGGATTTAATCCAGTTTAGATGCTAAACACATGTTATGTGCTTAAACTAGGTTAGGTTGGGCAGTTTCGCCACAGATGGTATCAGAGGTATTATACACCAGAATGTGTTCCTTCCAATACAATTCTACTTTCAAATCCAACTTGTTTAAGCTGATTTGAAAATGATATTATCACGTTAATGCCCTAGTTAAGGATATTTATTATAGGTGGCTATCAACCTAACTTAAATAGTAATCTAACAGTATCACCCCTCCTTGTTGGATTCTTTTAGCCAAATGAAGATCAAGCAGATGATCTTCTCTCAAGTGCGTAGGTTAATCGAGTAATAAACGATTTGTTACCTTCATATAGGGAAAGTGCGAATATGCCACCGCATTAGTCGTTAGTTATAAACAATAAGGATATATGAGGACATCTAAAATGATCATACATCATTTTGCATTTATAGAACCTGACGTCCCTTCTCTCTATATTCAAAATTTATTATTTCCGAAGATTCCGATTGTTAAAAAAAATTTGTGTAAGTTAAATAAAAAAGAGTTGGAAGCTCATTTTTAAGGGTGAAGGTCCAACTTTTCAAAATATTGCTTTTAATTTGGGCATAAGTCAACCTAGGGTTCAGTGTACAGCCGACACTGGTTACCTCTAGGTGCGCGTTGGTATTAAGATTTGTAATGGAAGAACATTGCTTCAAGAATTGAACAATCAAATTCCTTCGTAAAACCTTCTGTAATACCTTTTTTACTATCTTATTTCATACTTCCAACACATTATTAACTTATCCTTTTTGAATCCCAAGAATGATTCACTCTATTTCCACCTTCTTGATCATTGTATCTCATTCTAATCCAACCTTCTTGATGATTGTATCTTGCTTTTTTTATTTCTTGAAAGCATTAATTTGACCTACTATTCCATTGATGTCCGTTTCATTGGTTGAATACTGTCTTGTGAGAGCAGTTTTCAAAATTTTTACCAGCATCAACATTCATTTATCTCAACATTTTCAATATTTCCCTATCTTCTTTTACAAGATAGTCAACATCATCCATGAACATATATTTTAGTATTCTTGGATAATCTTGATCGGTTGTTTCATAAATCGTACAAACCATCACCTTTCAGTTAGGTGGATATGATCTTCTTACCTAGGTGAATACAATCTCTCCTATTCTTTGTCTAGATTTCAAACTTCTTTTAAATTCAAAATATTCGATTAGAAGAGAAGACCAACTCGAACGAAGACTATCAACTTCTACAAAGGCCAAGAAGGTTGAAGAATCTTTTGTTCAAATTTGCATTCTTTCAAAATAAATGTAGTTTTAAAAGAAAGGGTTGTTTGCTTCTATTTTCTTTTTACAAGAAAGTTAAAATTTGAAAAATGGCGCATTTTCCTTTCTATTACCTAAGTTAACATCCTACCTTTCTGAAATCTCAGGACGAGATTTCTTTAAGGGGGAAGGGTTGTGATACCCCAAAATTTTAAGCACATTTAAGCATGTCATCATATGCATAATTTGAAATACTTTGTAGTAAATAATTCTTCAAAATTTTGGAGTTAAGAGCTAAATTTCTTTAAATCAAATTTGAATTCACAATCTTTCAAAACTTATTTTTGTTCAAGGGCAAAAGTGTAAGGTGATAGTATAATTTATATCCTTTCACTTTTGTATTTGGACTTTGGGGTAATTTTGTTTGTATTGTGATCTAAAAATAGAAGTAAGAAAATTAAAAAAAAAAGAAAAAGGAGCAAACCGGTGGCCTAAAGCCACTGGCGACCGAGCCCAAACTATTGGCCGGCGCTGGCCACCCTCCCCTGACCCATGTGTCGCGCTGCCGCTGCCCTTCTTCCTCATCTGACCGGGGAAGAAGCGAAGCGGCTCGCCGCCGCTATCTCCACTGCCGTTAAGCTTATCTCGCCGCCCTTCACTGCCCTCCCTGCCTATTTAAGGCTCCGTCGAGCCCCACCACTTTGTCAGTGGCCCTAAACAATGCTTGCCGTCATCACTCTATCTTCCCTCAGCCACCACACCACACTCCCCTGTCCACCAATGTGCCTCGCCGTCGATTCGCATCCTTTGCGCCTCTTCTCACCGCCAAAGGGTAAGAACCACCGTTCCACATCACTCTTGTCCTCCTTTGTCAATCCTCGTAGGAGATTAAGCCGACTCGAGCTCGATTCGAGCATGGTGCCAACCATCGTGCCGATGGCCATGGCCATCACGTCGCCCAAGCTCCCTCTACACGCGAGCCCTTCTTGGACTCATCTCGCGCGATAGGTTTTCAACCCCATCGCGACTCATAACCGCCGGGCGAGCGCCTCACCGCCGCGCGTGTACGACGCGTCCGCCATGGCCACCGCAGGTAGAGAGAGAAAAGAAGGGGAGAAGGGAGAGAGCGATTGAAAGAAGAGGAAAGAGCAGGAGAGTCGTGCCATTGAGCCTTTGGTCATCGCCAATGAAGGACGAGGACACTCCGCCGCGCAGGTGGTCACCGACGCCGATGTGGGTGTGCGCCCGTGCACGCCACGAGCGTGTCATGCACCCCGTGCCCTGGCCTGGGCTGCGCCCTGGGCAAAGGCCAGATGGACGCACACAATTGGGCCGCAAGGCCAGTTGGGCCGGGGAAAAAAAGAGGGGGGAGGCAGGCTGAGTGGGCCGGGGAAAGGAATAGAGAAGCAGGCCGGCCTGGTCTTCGGACTGGGCCGAGCTAAAAAGAGAGAAGGGGGGAAATTAGACCAAAAGAATAATTCTAGGAGTAAAATGGAACTTTTGCAAAAGAACTTTTGTGGGCCTTGGGCTTCTTTTTAATTTCTAATTTTCTAAAATGATTTCCTAATTCGAATTATTATAATCCAGATTTTATTTCTTAAAAAGGATTATGTATTTTGTTAATTGGTTTTAAAATCCCTGAAGTTTTATTTTATTTTTAGATATTTAACAAAATAACTAAATATTTACTTTATTATTTTCAAAATACTTTTCAATTCCTAACGATTCATTTTTGGATTTTGAAATTCTAGAAAATTATTCTAAAACTTTATAAAATTATTTTATTATTAAAATACTTATTTAATTCTAATAATTTCTTTTAAGCTTTTAAAAATACTAAGAATTATTTTAAAATCTCACAAAATTATTTTAAAAACACTAAAACATTAATTCAACCTTAGAAAAATTATTTAAACTTAAGAGAAGGCCTGAATTTTGATTCCAGTGACCTACCTTCTCTTTTTAAGAATCTCTATCCTTCTTTTTAATACAGGTTGATCATCCTCATACGTATGCATCATCCATAAATCGAGTAGACCGTCAATAAAAGATTCAAAGTGGAATCCAGAAGTCAAGCTCTACAACAACAGTACCAGGAAGAGTGTTGCTGATCAAAGTGCTAACTTTCCGTACCTCAACCCTTGGAGTAATCCAGACAAACCCTGGTGCATTCTCTTTTCTTTTGAGAGTCTTAATCAATGAGTTATCTATGTGCATTAGAGTTATGAATTGATTGAAACCCTAGTGCATTAATAACTCCTCATATCAGCATATTTAATCCTATACGTCCTAGAATAGAATGCTTAGCCAAGCTTAATTCTAGGCCGCTTTATTTTTTTAAAACAACTTGAATCTAAACAAAGGAGTTTCTTGATATGTTAATTGGAGATATTTGGCGGGATCAGTTATGTTTTAGTATTAATGATTATAGAAGGTCTGCTGAATGAACATGGAGTTGGATCCTGACCCTGCCTGTATTGCATAAGGCCGTCTGATGTTTGGCCATGCTTTCGGCCTTTGAACGCGCCTCTTTCACATGTCGTCCTTAACGGGCTCCGGTAAACCTCTCATCCTTTGTACCTAAGAGTTGGAACTATACAAGACCAACTGGATGGTGGGAGACAGGCACGTGTCGATGGACTGTACACCTAGGCTCGGTGAGAATGGTTCTGACTAGATGGCTATGGATGTTAGGTTGTCATATGTAGGGTCGTCGTACACGCATACGACGGGTGATTCAGTATTATTCCTGAAAGTACAAAATTGATTCGAATCACTAGGCTTACCAGGTGTAAGAGCTGAATCATCACCAAGATCGTAGTTAAAAAGAATAATGCTTCTGTAAAGAATGATCTTGCAAAGTGTTTGCCTTGATTGATAATAGAATAGGTATAACATACCAAAAGTAGGCTATAACTAAAATAAAGATAAAACTTAAAAGTTAAGGATCCACTTGTAGGCAGTTACTGTGTGAGTTGACCTAACCAAATCAGCCATTGGTTAGAAAGTTGGGTTTAGACCCAGTGGTCGGATAAGTCTTGCTGAGTAATTAGTACTCAGGGTTGTGGCTTAAATTTTTTTTCAGGTATAAAGTCTCTAGCTCATCCCTCTTCTGCAAGAAGACATTGAAGCCGGGTGTTCTCCTGACGGCTTCCTTATACCTCTTAAAGTTGAAGAAATAAAGAAGCCAGATACTTAAGCTTTCTTTTCTTTTCTTAAATTTGTTTGAAGTGAAACAACACCAGTGGACTCGATGTTGATTTCACATAATGTTATCATCTATATAGCAAAATTCCATCATTGGGTTCTCACCTCCGCTAAGTTTTTATACTTTTGTTATACAATTTATAAAAACTTTTATTCTTATCCTCACCTGTTTTGTTCTATTAAAGTTTATTATTAAACTTCTTGTATTGGAATAATCCAAAGACTCTTTATGGGTCGCCTGATGTATATCCGATCCTGTCTAGCGTAGTCAGGGTCCTTTGGGGATCTGACGGACTACTGGACTTAATCCAGTTTAGGTGCTAAACTCATGTTATGTGCTTAAACTATGTTAAATTGGGCAGTTCTGCCACAGCATGACCCCAAGGCCCTTGTTCTGCTGTGAGCAAGGTCTAGTGTCCATTTATTATTTGGTGCCTATCCGTGCCAACACCTTGGAATCAGAGTAACAAAACGGAAGCATGTAGATTAAGGCCATCCGCAGTGGGGAGTTTCATTTCGTAGTTTCCAAGAGTGTCGCATCAGCTTTTATCTATGCACAATGCATCCTGAGTTTCACCTAGATGAAACTCTCTCCCCTCCCAACTCTATCTCTATCTCTCTTCATAACCACTTTGCCATATCATCCATCATACCGATGTGTCAGTGTATGTAATGAAAATGAAACTCAAATGAAACCTTCACTCTCGGAATGCCCTAAGTGAAACCATGGACAATGACGACCAGTCAGGCACACTATTACAGGATCGATATTTGGGAGCGCCCCCTGTTATTTCTAGAAGCAGTTAGAAATTTGAGGTGTTCTTACAAATCATATGTGGGTCCATCTTGCCAACCTCATCTAGAAATCAATTTTCAAAAATATTTCATCTTATCAATCATCTCTGGAACTTTATTTCTAGAGGCGGTTCACATTACTAACCGCTTCTAAAAATCGATTCAGTATAGATACAAAAGGTACGCATCTCTTAGCCCAACAAGCGTGATGGTGTGGTGTGGTATGGTGGTGGGTAGGGTATCGCACTGGAGAGGGCATGTGGTGTGTATGTGTGTGTGAAAAATTGTGTATGATAGCAGACTTGCTTGGGGCCTCTTAAGTAATAACTATTTTTATTTTTTTATTTTTGATGCTATTTTCTGAAAACTATTTTCGACATGGTTCACCTTATCAACCAACTCTAAAATGTTTTAGAAACAATTTATCTTATTAACCGCCTCTAAAAATATATTTCTAGAACATCCGCTCCTATAAATGCTGATTTGTAGCAGCCTTTGAATAACAACAGCTCATTCCACTGAAGATTTTAAAAATAGCCTGCCAACCGTCTCGTTTGTGTAGTAGTGGCACACTGGCATCTGCTAAAAGTCCCATGAACCCGCCCCCCAGGCCCAAATTTCAAACACTCCCAATATTTATAAACAAAAGCCAATGCCCAAACACATAGGAGCACTATGATACAGTATGCCACAGGCCACGCACGTGCACGGAGATCATGTTTTAATTCATGAAAAGATTAAAAAAAAAGCAAGCAGTGATGGCTGCAGGGTCCAAGAGTCGGCGCCATGTGTGAAGCCGCAAAGCGTGGTGTGATGGGAAAGCGAATGGCGGCTGCACGCAGCTACGCGCCACGCCCCGCCGCCATTACCCCACTCCTCACAGGCTCACACTGTTGGATCCCTGTGTCCCAGCAGCTCGTCATCTCGATCATATCGATCGCGTCTGTTTCTTCTCGGCTAAAACCAGCTAAAACATCTCTTCATCAATGATGGCTCCTGCCAAATCTCAAAACAGTTACTACTACCCTATACAAATGATGAGCTCGTCCGATGAGATAAACCGACCACTGGTCTGTGTTCCACATTGATCGTTACGGAGAGCTACTGTATTTCAAAGCCAAATCTTTCGTGATCTCACAAGCATCATCCTAGTGGGGATCAGAATAAAATGTGAGGAAAAAAAAAGGTTCTTGTTGGCGTAGTTGGTTGTCAACAGTCTACGTACAGTAGCATACACGCACATAATATCCATCACACGGAGCCGAAACGAGGCCATACACTGTTGCTGTTCTTGCCGCGTAGCGCTTAGAACTAGAGTTCGTTGCAGTAGTTTATTTAAGTAGTGGCATTTGGCCTCTTCACCCCCATCAGTCCATCACTCGCGCCTGCTCGATCTTCTTGCACCGATCGATAAAGGTGGCTTAGTTAATTTAGAGCAGATGGCCACCACCACTGCATGCCAACCGTTTCGAGAAGGGAACCGCCACCAGCAACGGCGGCAAGAGCAACAGCGTCTGCACCGCCCGCGCCATGGCGGCGGCCGCCGTGTCCTTCCTTCGGTGTCCTCGGCGCCACCTCCGCCCGACGCGATGGAGGTGCCGCCGTCGTCCTCGTCGGGGACGGGGAGGAGGCTGACGCTGACGGCGGAGTCGCAGGCCCTCAAGATCCACAGCGAGGCCGAGAGGCGGCGGCGGGAGAGGATCAACGCTCATCTCGTTACACTCCGGAGAATGGTCCCCGACACTAGACAGGTCTGCATGCATCAACTCTGTACTTTCTCGCCGTTTCAGAGTCTTGAACGTTCCAGCAATTGTATATTTATATATAGCCGATTATATCGAGCAAGCAAATTTTCGTCTGGTTTATGGCTAAATCTTGAGCAGGAGAATGTATCAGTGTACTGCACCAACAATGATTAACATCAGCGTCATTGTCTGCTGCTCAATGCTCGTGAACAGATGGACAAGGCCACCTTGTTAGCCAGGGTGGTTGGCCAGCTGAAGGAGCTGAAGAGGACGGCGGCCGAAACGACAACACAGCCGTCGCCACTGCGCATCCCAGGAGAGGCCAACGCCATCGCCGTCGACTGCCACGCCGGCGTCACGGGCTACGGGAGGCCGGCGGCGTACATCAGGGCCTCCGTCAGCTGCGACGACCGGCCGGGGCTGCTCGCCGACCTCGCCGGGGAGTTCCGCGCCATGGGGCTGAGGCCGGTGAGAGCGGACGTGGAGTCCCTGGGAGGCAGGGCGCAGTGCGACATCCTGCTGTGCAGGGAGGAGGGTGATGTGGTGGGCGGCGCCGGGCGCTTGAAGGCTCTCGAGGAGGGTGTCCGGCAGGCGATGGCCAGGGCTGCGTTCCTGGAGACGGCGTACGGGTGCAATGCTAGGAGCAGCAGGCAGAGGCTTTTGGGGGCACGGCATGCACTTGGTCGTATTGAACTCGATGGAGGTGGCCATGGATGGTAATTCTTGGAAATGAAGTTGAAAAATGCCGTGGGTAATGAGGTGTGATGACTGATGAATTGTATGCGAATGGATTTGCTATCTTTGTTGCAACCAGATCCTCATTTTGTATACTAGTCCATCAATCCGTCGCACACGTTAGAGTTTTAGGGATATAGATTTAATCTGTAATAATATTAGAGCTGATTATTTTAATTTATATTTTATGATACCATATTGGGTAATTTATATGCAGATTTATGATTTATTTTAATTTATCTTTTATAATGGCATGTTGAATAATTTATATGCAAATTTATGGGGTTATTTTAATTCTTATTTTATAATGGCATGGTGGGTAATTTTATGCAAATTTAAGGGGGTTATTTAATTCATATTTTACAATGGTACGATGGGCAATTTTTATACAAATTTAGTGGTTATTTTATTTCGTCTTTCATAATGTCATCGTGAATAATTGTTTAGAAACTATAATAGATCTAATGACTATTTTTATTAGAGCTACAGTGATGGATGACAGGATATTTCTGATTTGTGAAATTTTTATGATTTATCTTTTTAGAAAACAGATATATTATTAGAGCTACATAATGTATGACGGGATGTTAATTATATAGAAAATATATCTAATAGCTAGTTTCTGATTATACTGAGAATTGCTATGATTTTATTTTTTATTTAGCGCATCTTGTGAGGATTACAAATGAGGCTAAAAAAATCTCTAATTAGTAATAGCAAGATTTGGCACAAAATATCTGTTTCATAAAAAGGTTTCTAGCATTTTTATGAAAAAAATGTGCAGGATCATTTAATAGTATAAATTTGTAACTGGAAAAAATTGACAAAAAACTGAGAGTAAATTTAGAAATGGAAATAAATCCAAAAAAGGAAAAAATGTTTTCATAGAGAGTTGAAATCAAAACCTCTCATGATAGCAGAGGTAGGTAATTACTTAGAAAATAAATTAAAAATAGAAAAATCGGCTAGTGTTATCCTAAACGGTAAACGGTGAACGGTCGGTGAGGCATCGTGTATACACGGATTAAATGTTTTACATTTAATTAATACAAATAAATACATTTACATATATTCATGCACGTAAAAATATGAAAATTGATATTTTATTAGCCAAACATAATAAATTACCAATTTTAAGAATCAAATAAACAAAAGATCAAACCATAATCTACTATTACTATTAGCAATTCTTGAATCGCATAACAATTTACTATTTACAAATGACAGATATCATACTAAGACATGATTAGATAGGGTTAATGGCGCCAAATGGCCTTTTACAAGGCATATAAACAGATTAAACGGTCACGAAAATGGATTAAACAACCGTGTAAACGGGTTCACCGTGTAATTACCGTTTATGGCATAAACTGCACAGTAGAGCACCGTGTAGTGTTTACACGCTGTATAAACGGACTACACGACCATGTAGGCGAACAGTGAAATATGCCAAAAAAGAAGAAATTTGTTTTCGTTGAGAGTTGAATTCAAAAACCTTCATAATGGTAGAGGTGGATAATTACTTAAAAAATATATCTGATGGCTATTAATATTCCAATCTGTCAATCGATGGTTATATGTTTCTGATTTTTGTGAGAATTTCTAGGATTTATTTTTTTGGTGCGTTTCGTGAGGATTAACGTGGAGGCTTCAAAAGGAGCTTCAATTAGTAATAGTAAGATAGTACTGGTTCAACTTATTTTTTGGTACCAAATATATAGTTTAGTGAAGGAAACTATAAAATTTCGGTGGCATTGAAGAAATAGCGTAAATTTCCGATAACAATGAGAGAATTGATTCATTTTTTAGGAACAGGAGGGGAAAAACCCTATTGGAATTTTAGTAAAAAAAATAGAGATGGAACAATTACAAGTAAAGTGTCTATCCATGTTACAAACCGTGGGACTAGAGAATTCTTAATTTTATGCCTAAGCAGAGAAAGTTCCTTCTTGAAAAAAGACAAGCAGGTAGGAACAAATGATTCTACTCCTTCAAAGATTTTTGAATTCCTCGAAACTCGAAAGCCAAATACTCCAACACATTAAAATAATGATTTTTGTATAAAAGTTGTGACGACGGGATCTAGCGACGCTGAAAGCAAATCGCTAGATGGACTCCCGAGACCGGGCATGCCAATATGCCATCCTTTTGAGACGAACCAAAACAAGCAGTTGAAATTGCGTGACCATAATGAATAAGTGGCACCGCCTGCTAAAAAGGGCTCCTTTGAGACGACTAGAAACACTCGCAGATCAACGAAATGTTCGCCTCTCTAATTTTCACTCATTTCCAGTCGAAATGGTGGGAAAAGGACCGCCGTTTTAGACTAACTACTAATCATTAGTTTTAATTTTTCTTAATACCGTGTCTGTATCTAGGGGTGTTTGAATAAGCAGAACTAAAGTTTAGTTCTCATTAGTCCACTTTACTTCACTTTGAAAAACAAATGGTCTAAGGAATAGAACGAATATATTGGTTAAATTTTAAACCTCCATTAGTCCTACATGTTTAGCTACAAATGGACTAAACTTTACTGTTTTGGATCTAGATACATCCTACATAGATAAACAAAAGAAGTGCAATTTATTATTTAGCACAGGTTGGTTCGGGATAGCTAATAGTTAGCGATTAATATTTAGAAGATCTAAACAAGCTACTCAATTAGCTAGTAGATTGTTTAATTGTATTAGCTATTAACAAATAGAGACGGTGGATCTAAATATATTATAAGACAATGTCAGGTATCTAATACTTGGGCTGTCTAGTACATGGGCCATGGGCCGTATCTCCAGTTGGACGGTTGCTGTGGTCTACAAAAGCAAGCAAGAGTAACACGGGGAGGCATCGAACAAGAGATTACACAAATCCTCTTCAACTATTCATCGTCTTCCCCAATTTCCCAAGCTTCCTCTAGGTCTAAGCATCTCTAGTTCCTAATTCTCTGTTCTTCCTCCATCTAAATTGCTTGCTAAGCTCGAGGCCTCCCTCTCCTCTGAGGTTGTGTACTCTGGATTGTATCCAAACCCTATCAGTTTATTGGTTGTGTCAAGTAATGGAGGGCCGGGAACGATGCCAACAGACAATGAGAAGGAAAATGATCCCCAGGCAAAAGAGATACAACTAAATCATAAACAAGGCTAGAAATACTAATTATTATATATTATTGGAAGCCATGTATGTTTCTTAGTTTATTGATGTCTGTATTTTAAAATCCACTCTATTATAGCCCATATACGTGCTTTGTTGGTGATAGCCTAGGATTAATATACCATGCACCATAAACAAAAGTAGAGTATGTGAGCGGATCGATAAGCCGGATCCATGCACCATAAGCCAGATCGATGGAGAAGGAGGAGGAGACCGTAGCGACGTGCACAAGTATGGGGCCGGCAGCAAAAGATGGAGGGAGAGGAGCTGGGACTAGTGGGGAGGCAGGCCAGTGCGCGCAAGCCGAAAGGAGAGGAGGTGGGGCTGGCGGTAACGGGGGAAGAAGACGGGGCCGGCAATGCATGAGAAAGTGGAGAGCACGGGATGGGAGATGGGAGATAAGGAGAGAGTATGGAGACATAATTGTTAAAATAAATGGAAGGTAATAAAAATTGTGATAGTTAAGATATAGTACGAACACGGAGCACCGTAGTTTATATTTTAAAATATTGATGAATACGACAGAATATTAGTCTTAGTATGAGTATATATAACCTGTAAAAAAGGGTTTCGGAAACCAGATGCAGTTTGAAATAAGGTGGGATATAAGGTGAAAAACCGAATGTGGTGAGGTTAGCTTAGCCACGGAAGCAACAAGAGCTAATAACTTTCGTATAGAATATTTTCCGTATAGAATATTCATAATGCATTTCTGCTGGCGATATAGCTCATCCTCAAAATGTGAAAAGCCCACAGAGAATTTCCATGAACCAGTAAAAGATACTACTAGGAAAGAAAAAGAAAAAGAAAAAGAAAACAGACCTGGCAAGAGGCCAGAGGCAGAGGACGACTAGAGGAGGCAGGACGCCCGCGCAGACGCGGCGGAGCCGCCGGCGCAGCCGCCACCGCCAGCCCGCCGAGCCGGCGCTGTCAGGTGGGGGCCCTGCTTATCCCCTCCGGCGGGCCCCGCACGCTCCGGCCTTTGCGGACTCCGACGCCTCCGGCTCCACAGCACCACTCCCATCGCTCTCCCGGTTGCACTTGCCCCAATCCAAACGGCCTCCCTCCATTAAAGCCACCTCCACCACCGCCGGCCCGCCGCGGCTGCTCCACGCCACGCGCGCTTTCCCTTGCCCCACCGGCAGTGCCTGCCCCCTGCCGCGCTCGCGCTAGCCATGGGGACGTCGGCGTCCAAGGGCATCGACGGCGCGGGCGTCGGCGGCGCGGCGGCGGGGCTGGGCGCCGGCGGGGCGGCGGGCGAGGGCGGCGGCGCGGAGGCGTGGCACGGCGGGGCGCAGCTGTACGTGTCGCTCAAGATGGAGAACGCGCGGATCATCGGCGACCTCGTCCCGCACGTCTACGGCTCCGAGCCCATCATCGGCTCCTGGGACCCCGCCCACGCCGTACGTACGCCCGCGCGCCTGACCGCCACCCAACCCGGTCGCTCCCCGCTCTCTCTTTGCTCTCGCCCCCGCGCTCTCGACCTCGCGCCGCCGAAATGATTCCCCCGTTGCTGCTGTTTGGGTTTTGCAGCTCGCCATGGAGAGGGAGCTCGCGTCCATGTGGGAGCTCAGCTTCGTCGTGCCGCCGGACCATGGTACGCTGCCCTGTTTTACAACTCAGTCAGCGTTAACTTATTATGGCCTCAGATTGGCTGTTAGTGCTTGTTTCCTAGTGGTGTAGCTGTCTCTTTACCCTTTTAATTGGCCTCTTTACCCTGGATTTTGCTGAATAGTTGGGCTCCGTTACCTTTTCCCCAGTCACCTTTTGATTCGCTTTAGAAATATGCAAGTGTCAAGGCTCATGAAAGCGGTGCACGCATTGTTCTGAGCGTTTCCACCCGTGGACTTTGCTGTAGAAACACTGGACTTCAAGTTCCTGCTGAAGCCCAAACACACGGAGACCCCGTGCATCATCGAAGAAGGGCCGCCGCGGCTCCTCACCGGAGGCATGCTCGAGGGCGATGTGAGGGTCGCGCTGTTCAAGCTCAATGGGGACGATGAGGTGCTCGAGTTCAGGGTGTTCAACAAGGCGGACACTGTGTCGCCGCTCGAACTTGCCGCGAGCTGGAGGGTCTACAAGGAGAACTTTCAGCCCTCTAGGGTCCGGGGGATCCCTGATATCAGTATCAATGTCGAGCCCACTCATGCAACCGAGGTGAGAGCATTTTTTTGCTTGATACTTTATGCTTCCTGCGGTGGGTCCATTTGGTTGCAAAGTTCTGTGTGGTCTTTGTACAACATGCCCAACTGCTTTATCAATCAATACCCTTAATTATCTAAAGCCTTACAAGTTGAAGGGGATATCTGCTTGTCCGAATGGCATGTTATTTGATAGCGAGAATGCTAGCAGGCAGGCAGCCTTCTTGGCACTTCTTTTTATAACCTTGGCCTATAAAATGAATATCTCCTTATCATTTTCTCATCCTTTTCTACTAATTATTTGCATGCTTATATTGTTATAATTGCATGCTGACGCCAGGCTAATTTGTACTGCAGTTTCTCACAGGTTTCTGTTTTCTGTCTTTCTACAGGAAGGATCGGGGGCTACTTTGGAACTTGATTTGGAGCATTATGTTGTTCCTACCCCAACTGCACCTCCTACAAATGAATATGCTGCAAACCTTGCGGCAACTCCGGCATCCTTGATTCAAACTGGGGCATTGTGGACAAACGATGTGCTTCTAAGTGATGGGATTCAGAGTCCAAGTTGTGTTTCTGCAGATCTTGAAGATCATAGAAACCACCAGGTTGGATGTTGTCTGGATTTTTCTTTTTTTTTTTGTTTTTACATTCTTTTATTTATCTGGACAATTTCTAATTTCTATGCCTGAAATTTATCCTCCTACCATGTCTTGGCTATATTCATACGACGAATTCTGCTGTCTTACATATGTTTGATACCTGTATGGTTGTACCACATGATTTTTTTGGTAAATCAATTATATTACCGTTTTCTCTAAATAAAAAACAATGTTGAAAATGCCATGTTTCTTTTTGTAGAATATTGAGGCATGGGCAACAGATTCTTCTAAGAAAACACAAACTTCGGGGCTCATTGAGTCCAAATCAGTTGGTACCTTTACACCACTGCAAAAGTCAGATGGTCAAAAGGGGTTGTTTGTTGACAGGGGTGTTGGCTCTCCAAACTTTCCAAGATCAGTCAGTGCATGCCGCCTGCCATCTGGGCTTAGTTTTGGATCATCAAAGGTCAGCATTAGTAATCTCCTTTACTAATAGTAGGTAAGACTATGGATAATATGCATGAATCTGAACTAATTAAATGACATTGATGTTGTTTGAGAAATGTTCCAGAGTGGGCTTTATATGTTTCTTCTTGACTATTGTTGACATTTCTGCAGACCATGCCAGAAGCAGCAGGAGCTGTTGCAGCTGCAGCTGTAGCTGATCGGTTACATGGGTCAAAGGAGGACCGGAAGCTGGCCATTGTTTTGGTAAATTGTTGAAATTGTGTGATAAACATTCTAGAATGACATTACAAGAGGCTCGCCACTGAGAAAGAACTAGAACGGCCAGAGGAATCAACTAGAATTAGCCCCTACCAGACGGCCTAGTCCCTGCCCCAGCAGGGACCCAAAGAGCCCTCTCCACTGTTGAGCATAATGTGGCCTTTGTGTTAAAAAGAAGCTTACTAAAATTTTTATTCAGTGCTTGTTACCAAAAGTTGGATATCCTTCTGAACAAGTTTACTCCCAAATCAGGTTGGCCTGCCAGCTCGTGGTAAAACCTTCACTGCAGTTAAGCTTACAAGGTACCTTCGTTGGTTGGGTCACGAAACTAGGCATTTCAATGTTGGCAAGGTAATCATATTCTTACTCTGATAACTGCCTTGATAATTAATATGTATGCTCTTGTTGCTTGCAAAATTAGCTGACCTTTCTTTTGTCGAAAATGTAATTGTGCAGTATCGCCGTCTGAAGCATGGAATAAATCAAGTAAGAATTACACTTGTTGCAGTTCTGTGGGTGGAATATATGCAATTTATGTGTCTCGTTAAATGTCATCGTGGCCAAAAAACCATGTCAAGTTTGTTTTTAGCTACAATAATAGATACCTAAGTCTATAAAAATTTAAAACCAATTATATTGTGTTCACTATGTTTCATATATTACAATATGCTTGGAATGCATTTTAAAGGGATAACTTTGGCATGCCTTCAGCATGGATTCATGATGCTTATAGGGGCAGAAATCAACATGTATATATTTATTGTCACCGTGATTGATGTTTTTCTCATATAGGTTGACCCAGTCAATGGGTAATACTTTTCAGTCAGGCCTTGTTGGGTTTGGGGATTTAGGAGGTGGGGGGTAAACTCCTTGCAGATCAAAATCCCCCTAAATACTTCCTAATACCCTGTAAACCGAACGGGCCCTATGTTTTTTTAGGGTATAGCCACTGCGTCTTATGGATATGTGCCTCCAAGATCCTTGTATTCTTGGCAAAGGAGTGTCATATACACTCGCTTAGTGGAGTGGAAATTCTAAACTACCTCATATTTGTTATAATGCTGTCTACAATCATTATTGCATATTTTGTTACATCATTGACTGATTATTGTCCCTTTTCAGATTTCTGTATGTAGTGTATTCAATGCCACCATTTGAGCCTATACCAGTAAAACTATTATTCTGTTTAAAGCAATCTAACAACTTTGTAGTTTTGTCGGTTCAGTCTGCAGATTTTTTCCGTGATGATAATCCAGAAGGTATTGAGGCACGTAATGAGGTTAGCACACTATATTGACTATTGTGCATTTTTTTTACTAAGTATGTCAAATCTACTCCTACCATTCAAAATAGGTGCCATCAAGACCATCTTCTGATTTACCACTATATGCTATTCTATGTTTTAAAGAAAGATGTCTTGTAATCTTTTCATTGGTCTCCTTTGAACAACACATTGGTAATCATAACCGCCAACCTTACTTAAGATATCAGGCCCTATCTGGAACACAAGAGTTCTTCATACTCTTGCTGGATTTGAACTATATCCTCTGAAAGTATTGTGGGATTTCTCCAGACCTTCTGGGTGTTAGGAAGAAGAATGGCAGCTCATCTATTCCCCAAGGGCCCAAAGGGCAAATGTACAAATGTAGAGTTACAAAGAGACCCCTATACACTAGGGAAACTACACAACTAATGTATACACATGTAAATACACTAACACCCCCCCCCCCTCAAACTCATGGTGGATCAACAACACTGAGTTTGGAGAGAAGAAAGTCATGCTGAGCTCGAGTATGGGCCTTGGTAAGCAAGTCGGCAAGCTGGAGCTCCGAAGGCACATAATGAAGAGCAACCACCTGATCCTGAACGGCAGACCGAACATAGAAGCAGTCGATGCCAATGTGTTTGGTGAGCTGGTGCTTCACCGGATCCTGAGCAATGCTGATGGCACCGGTACTGTCACAGTGCACAGGCGTAGAAGAAGACAAGTCAACCCCAAAGTCAGCCAAGAGCCATCGAAGCCAAGTCACCTCAGCTGTGACACAAGCCAAAGCACGTAGCTCGGCCTCAGCACTGGAACGAGCGACAACAGTTTGCTTCTTGGTCTTCCATGAAATCAAGGAGGACCCAAGGAAAACACAATAGGCAGAAATGGACTTGAAATCCGAAGGATCGGTACCCCAAGTCGCATCAGAGTAAGCCCAGAGCTGAAGAGAGTTGGAGCTAGGAAAGAACAAGTGACAGTCAATGGTACCTCGAAGATACCGAAGGACACGAAGAAGGTGACCGTAGTGGATGCTAGTGGGGGCAGACATGAACTGACTTAGAATGTGAACAGCATAGGAAATATCAGGACGAGCGATGCCAAGATAGACAAGACTGCCAACAAGATGGCGATAGCGATTGGGATCCTCAAGGGGGATACCATTTGTGGCACGAAGACGAAGGTGAAGCTCCATGGGAGTGTACACAGAGCGGTCATCAGTTAGACCAGCACGATCAATGATGTCCTGAATGTACTTACGCTGGGAGAGGTGGTAGTCGTCAGGAGTGGAGGTGATCTCAATCCCAAGAAAGAAACTAAGAGGGCCCAAGTCGGACATGTGAAACTGCTCACTGAGACGTGCCTTGACAAAGGCAATGTAATCAAGATCATCACTTGTGATCAACATATCATCAACATAGAGAAGAATGAGGGTGCGACCTCGAGGTGAAGTGTGGACAAAGAGAGCAGGATCATGCTTGCTAGCAACAAACCCAGCAGCGGTGACAACAGAGGTGAAACGCTCAAACCAGGCACGAGGAGCATGCTTGAGGCCATAGAGAGAGCGACGAAGCCGACAAACATGGCCATCAGGAATAGAGTAACCGGGAGGAGGATGCATATAGACCTCCTCATGCAACTCACCATGAAGAAAGGCATTCTTCACATCAAGCTGCGAGATGGCCCATCGGCGAACAGAGGCAACAGCCACAAGACTGTGGACGGTGGTGCGATGGGCAACAAGAGCAAAAGTCTCCTCATAGTCACGCCCATACTCCTGCTGAAATCCACGTGCAACAAGTCGCGCCTTATAGCGCTCAATGGAACCAACCATCAGAGCGAGTCTTAATCTTGTAGACCCGCTTGCACGTGATAGGAGTAACATAAGATGGAAAGGGAACAATTTCCCAAGTACCAGTGCGCTCAAGAGCAGCAATCTCCTCAGCCATAGCAAATTGCCACTCGGGATGGGAAAGCGCATCACGGTAGGAGGTAGGCTCAGAGAGAACAGAAGCGGAAGCGGAAAAACCAAGACGATCAGGAGGACATAGCGTACTCCGATCACGAAGGTCATATCGCGGAGGAATGGATGGAGAAGGACTAGGTGGTGGCAGAGGACGCGGGCGTCGAGTGTAGTGGAAGAGAATTGGAGGACGTGACGGAGGTGGAGGTGGTGAAGATGAAGACGGAGGCAGCGGAGGTGAAGGAGGCAGTGGAGGTGGAGATGAAGGCAGTGGAGGTGAAGGAGGCAGTGGAGGTGGAGATGGAGGTGACAGAGGTGGAATAGATGGAATAGGCAAGAACGGTGGAGACAAGGTGGAGGGTGTCCCAACCAACCTGAGAAAATCAACAGACTCAGAAGAAGGAGAGGAAGAATTAGCAGCAAAGAATGGACGAGACTCATCAAAGGTGACATCTCGAGAGACTCGAATGCGACGAGCGACAGGGTCCCAACAACGATAGCCCTTGCGCTCAGAGTCATAGCCAAGGAAGACACACTGCACAGATTGCGCAGTGAGCCTCGTCCTCTCACGAGGCTGAAGAAGAACAAAGGCAACACAGCCGAAAGCACGAAGATGACTATACTGGGGTGGCCGACCAAAGAGACACTCAAGAGGAGTGTCACCATGAAGAGCTGTGGAAGGCTGGATGTTCACAAGGTAAACAGCTGTAGAGACTGCTTCAGCCCAGAACTGAGGGGGAACTGAGGAGGCGAGCAACAACGCACGAGCAGTCTCAAGAAGGTGACGATGCTTGCGCTCAGCAACACCGTTTTGAGCATGAGCACCAGTGCAAGAATACTAAGGGTACCCTGCTCAGAGAGAAACTGACGAAGAGAGCGAGACAAATACTCTCCTGCAGAGTCAGCTCGAAAAACACGAATGGGAGAATCGAACTGGGTGCGAACCATAGTAGCAAAGTTCTGATATGCGGTGAGCACCTGAGCTCTAGAATCCAAGAAGTACACCCATGTGAAACGAGAGAAATCATCAATAAAGATCACATAATAGCGATGTCCCCCTTTTGAAACGAAAGGAGCAGGGCCCCATACATCAGAGTGAACAAGATCAAAAGGTCGAGTAGACACAGTCTGACTACTAGGATATGGAAGTTGTAGCTGCTTGCCAAGCTTACAACCCATACAAGGGAGAGAGGTATCACCAGAAACCTTCCCAAGAACACCACTATTGACTAGGGATGACAAACGGGACCCACACATGTGACCTAAACGATGGTGCCACTGAGCGAAGCTGACTGAAGTGGTGGCATCATTAGTGGAGGAAGACAGGCAGTGAGTAGAAGATGAAGGAAGACGAAGCCAGTCAAGCTCCCAAAGACGAGGAGGATCACGGAGCCGGCGGCCAGTACCAACCAAGGTCCCGGTATGACGATCCTGAACGGAGCAAGAGTCAGAATCAAGAATGATACGGCAGTCATGATCAGTGATCTGGCCAGCTGACAACAACTGCAAATTAAGATCAGGGACATGGGAAACAGAAGGAACATGAAACTGAGGAGTGTGAAGTGTGCCATGACTGAGAACCGGATGTGAGGTACCATCAGCCGTGTTGACAAATAAAGAAGCTGATGACGGACTCAAGGAGCAAAGGTGAGTAGAATCATGGGTCATGTGAAAAGAAGCTCCAGAGTCAAGAATCCAAGGTGCTCGAGGACCCGATGGGACACCGGACTGCGGCCCTGGCAGTGGCACACGAGTGGCAACTGAGGAGACCACTGAGGGAGATGGCGAAGCGGTGCAAAGACGCTCCATGCGCCTGATCAGGTCGAGGGCCCAGTCAGGGGGCAGTTGGTGTGCAGCAAGAGGGGCAGCAGCTGGAGCAGCGAGAACTGTTGAGGAGGACGACAACACGCCACGAAGACGAAGCTCCTCAGCCTTGGTCAAGGTGACCGCCTCGACCATGGATGGCAGAGGGGAACGGGAGAGGTCAAAGGTGACATGGGGAGGCGGCCCAAGAAGAGAAGGACAGAGATGTGTCGAAGAGGAACCGGCGTGAAGAGGAGCAGGAGGGGGCTCTGGGCTGGAGGAACGCCGGCTTGGTGGATGGCGTGGGGAGGAGGGCACCGGACATGGAGGAGAGGAGCAAGAGGGAGACGACATGGCTGCTGTGGTGGATGGGAGCGGGAGCACCGGCGCGGCGGAGGGCACAGGCGCGGGCACCGAGGAAGGGCGCCGAGAGAGAGAGAGAGCGGGCAGGCGTAGGAGGTCGCCGGCGGGAGGACGGGGCCACGGGCGCAGAGGACGGGGCGCGTGCCAGAGGCCGCGCACGGGAACGCTGCGAGCGGGGGGCGCGGAGGCGTGCAGGGAGGGCCACGCACGCGGGAAGGCGCGGCTCGGACGGGGAGGGGCGGCCGGCAGCGGGACGGTGCCGCGGGCGCGGTCGCGCGGGAGCGCCGCGAACGCGTGGGCGCCCGAGGGCGGCCCAAGTGCGCGGGGCAGCGCGTGGATGGCCGGCGAAGATGGCCGGCGACGGCCTGCCGGCGGGAGGAGCGGCAGGGAGAGGAGAGGATCCAAACCCTAGCTCTGCGCCATGTTAGGAAGAAGAATGGCAGCTCATCTATTCCCCAAGGGCCCAAAGGGCAAATGTACAAATGTAGAGTTACAAAGAGACCCCTATACACTAGGGAAACTACACAACTAATGTATACACATGTAAATACACTAACACTGGGTTCTAAACTGGATATTGTTAGCATTACCCTTGTAATTTTGGTCCAGAAATTAATAGAGTGAAATTTTATTAATCACTTACTGGTGTTTAAACGTCTCAGACGTGTAATTTATATTCAGTACAATATGTCCGCCGCCTCTTTTTTGCACTATAGTTACACCTTGTCGTTAGCTATAATTTTGGGACTTGGGTTTTCTTATAGAGTCATCTCAGGAAGGTTCTACCAAGGACATGATATCAAATTAGCACCCTACATTTTGAGAAGTCTAATACGATTTTGTGACACCTAAACCTTAAAAGGAGAATATTAAAGCTTGACTGTATCCTTGTGGCAGTGTATTTCTTGCAACTTGCTATATTATTCTTCTGGTGTACATGTTGCCAGGTGGCTGCTTTAGCAATGGAGGACATGATAGATTGGATGAATGGTGGAGGTCAGGTAAGTTGGTGTTGCATAGCCTGCTTGAAATAATGAAATATAATACTCAATCTGACCAGATCAAGTTGTCTTTAGGTTGGTATATTTGATGCAACAAACAGCACAAGAAGACGAAGATATATGCTAATGAAAATGGCTGAAGATAACTGTAAGGTAATTGATAGCACTCGTATTTACATCAGGACCGATTCTTTTATATTTGCTTACTCGAGCATCTAAAGCTAAAACTATTCACATATATGAAAGTCAGCTGCTGTGCTGTGGAAGTTTGTCAAATAATTCAATCATGTGCTTGGGTGCATTTGCATTTGTAATCTTGATCTTCTCTTCCTGATTGAATTCACATTTTTGCAGATTATATTTCTGGAGACAATATGTAATGATCCGAACATAATCGAAACAAATATACGTCTGAAGATACAGCAAAGTCCTGACTATGCTGACCAGTGAGTTTCATAAAATTCACCCTTTTCTAGATAGAAGTAAAATTGGAGCCTGAAACCCATGGAAATTTTGCAGGCCAGATTATGAAGCTGGACTACAGGACTTCAAAGAACGCCTGATGAATTATGAAAAGGTTTCTAGTATTTATGCTCTGATGAAGTGCTACATTAAATAAAATGCCTGAGTCCTTTGAACAGTTTAGTCTTGAATCAATCAGCATTCCATTTCGTAGGTCTACGAGCCAGTAGGGGAAGGTTCTTACATCAAAATGATTGACATGGTAAAGGGGCAGGGTGGTCAGTTACAGGTAATGTCTTCCATACCTTTGCATATTCTGCAGCACATGAGTACACACTTAAATTTTTTTAGGAAAAAGTCTAAATTATTCCCTCCAACTATGGACGATGTCACATAGCCCCCAAAGTTTTTTTATTCACTTTATCCCTCCAATAATTCCAGTTGGTCCAATCTACCCCCTAATAAGATTTTTCTTTTTTGTCATATTTTGTGGAGTGATAGAGAACATCATAACTTATGTTAGAAAAATACTTTATGAATTTTCATCATTATTTTATCTACAATTTTGTATCACTAAGGTTACTTTTTTATCAGATGCCTAACCTATAAAAAATAATTATGAAAAAAGTCATAATATTTTTTTCTAGGCTAAGTTATAATATTAGCTATCAACGCCCAAGTTTTGAACTTAAAACTCAATTTGTACACGGAGAAACAAAAAGCAAAATTTTGTTAGGGGGTAGATCGAACCAATTAAAATAGGTGGAAGGGTAAATCGAACAAAAAATTATTTTAGGGGTTATCTGGACATCGTCAATTGAATACTTAGGGAAATACTTGAACAGTTGAACATGCATATGATGTTATGTAAAATGAAAACATACTTAGATAAGCTATTAACATAAAATGAGTCAACAGTTGTCATGGTATGTTTTCAATTGTTGAATTTTGAGATGCTATATTTTGTTTAATGATTCTTCATTTGAAAGTTCTTACTTTTCTGCACCTTTGTACCCAGGTAAATAATATAAGTGGTTATCTCCCTGGGCGGATTGTCTTTTTCTTGGTATGTACTTCTAGGCTCATGTCATAAATAGTTACTTGCACTTTCTCAGTAAACATAATATCTTCATGCTGTAACAAATGCATATATTTATTGTCTGCTTTCATATTTATATGAGTGTATTCAAATTAATTGCTGACACATCTTCTCACATGATGCAACTGCAGGTGAACTCTCATCTTACACCACGGCCTATTTTGCTTACCAGGCATGGTGAGAGTTTACATAATGTTAGAGGAAGAGTTGGTGGCGATACAGTCCTAAGGTTTGCTTTCCCTAAGTTTTAACATAATGCCTTCAGATAATACTTTCTGCCCTTAGTATGTCATGTTGAGTTCTGCAAGTAAAATATTAAAATTCATGATACTTTTCCATTTAGAAATTTTGTATCGCACTAAACAAAGTATGATATAAATGTAATGATCTCATAGGAATTATCTTTCTGTAATGAACTAATACATTTCTCTTTTTAACTGACTCATTCTGGCGGGCAGTGAAGTTGGAGAGCTTTATGCAAAGAAGCTAGCCAGCTTTATAGAAAAGCGGCTCAAATCTGAAAAAACAGCAACTGTAAGTAATTTCCCATGAATGAGTGATGGATTTAATCAGTAAAACATGAGCTGACAGAGTGATTTGTAAATTTGTGAATTGTGATCATCCAAAATTTTTTAGATATGGACCAGCACCCTTCAGAGAACAATTTTGACAGCAAGTCCAATTGTTGGATTCCCAAAGGTATTTGGTTAGAAAATCTAGGATTCTGTCTTACATAACTCTTGCTGAGTAGGACATTGACGTTGCTTGACTTCTGTTGTTTGTAGATACAATGGCGTGCTCTTGATGAGATCAATTCTGGAGTTTGTGATGGGATGACTTATGAAGAGATAAAGAAAATTATGCCTGAGGAATTTGAGTACGTATAGTAAATTTTCATTGGCAGCATGTGCATGGGAAAACACGTACTTACCGTTCATATGAGGTGTCAGACCAACGTATAAAAAGTTTCCCTCCATGCTCTACAAATTAAACAATAATATAATGAAATTAACAGTGTTTTTTTGGCACTTTCAGTTGTAAACTAGTACAATAGCAGTATAGCACAGTACTGATTATTTTTATCTCAAAATACCTTTGTGAATGCTTGTTGCAACCAGGTCACGCCGGAAGGACAAGCTTAGATATCGCTACCCCCGTGGAGAGTCTTATCTCGACGTGATTCAGAGGTCAACATTATAATGTCTAACCATAAAGCCAAAATATGTATATGGCCTGCTTGCTTTGTTTGGAAATGGGGCGTATTATTGCAATCTTTTTCCATGACTTTTCTGTACGTCAAACTATAGCCTAACTGCTGACCTTGTGATAAACCCTCAGGTTGGAGCCTGTCATCATCGAGCTAGAACGCCAGCGCGCACCAGTGGTCGTCATATCTCACCAGGTAAATGTAATTAACTAACTATGAATGATGATGGAACGTGGTGCGCAGACTGCAGAGACGCTGATTTATTATATGAACTATTTGTCTCATTGCTAGGCCGTCTTGCGAGCGTTGTATGCCTATTTCGCGGACAGACCTTTGAGAGAAGTTCCAGACATAGAGGTGGAGCATCTGGCTTTCCTCTTCTTGATCAATGATGTATTAATAAAAAGATGCAATATGTTGCTTAATCAAACTAACAGCAAGTGCTCTTATGTAGATGCCACTACATACCATAATCGAGATACAAATGGGCGTCACCGGTGTGGAAGAGAAGAGGTACAAGCTCATGGACTGAGATTCATACAAGGCAACAACAGCTTGGCTGTTTCTTAGTCTTACAGCAAACAGATGACACAAGTGCGTGAGTACAGCTACCAATTCCTGTCTTACTCGGGACGGTGTAAAACCAACCAACCAATTTCGGTGTAAATTTTAACTGAAGATACATATTGATCATTGTGTAAAGACAAAAAAAAACTGTAAAATAACATATTTACTGCAAATAAGAAATGCAGACATACCTCAATGTAAAACAATTCCAATACCTGATCATAATAAGATATTCCTGTTCATATTTGAGTACTATGACCAGCCATATTTGTTGGTCCTGTGGCTCGTGTCAGGACCAATGAACCATCAGTGCTTGCCTTGTTTGTTCCTACGACTTGTGCACGACCTGCCAAGCCCTGAACTGTCATGTCCTCCTGTGGCCATGTGAGGACGCAAGGCAGGGCAGCTTTCGTGCTCCAGAAACTCTGCTCAAATGATGGCATGGCCCTCCAGAGTCAACAGCCTGCCAAAACTTCCCAGGATTCCATGCGGCATCCATGAACGCCATCGCTTCGTCCTTTGTCTGCTGCAATATATACTCCTACTTGCTCAGCTCAGTCGCCGCTAGGCTAGCTCATGCATGTCACCGTGTGCATGACTGACGCCGGAGGGAGATCGCGTCGTCGTCTGCGCTGCATGCGCCGGCCATGTCACTGGCTCGGTACGACGCCAACGTGCTGGTGGCCGCGGTGACCGCGCTCTCGGCGGCGGTCGCCTTCGTCGCCGCGCTGCACCTGTACGCGCGGTGCCTCCTGCAGCGGCGCGCCGCCCTCGCGGCGGGCGGCCACCCCCACGCGCTCGTGTTGCAGAGCCCGCCGGACGTCAGCTACGAGGTGGAGGTCGTCAGCGTCGCCGCCGGCGCGTGCGGCCACGACGCCGGGCTGGACGCCACGGCGCTGCGCGCGCTGCCGGTGTTCGCGTGGGAGTCCAAGGAGGGGGAGGAGCTGTGCGCGGTGTGCCTCGGGGAGATGGAGGACGGCGAGCTGGGGAGGCTGCTCCCGGCCTGCCGCCACGTGTTCCACGTGGCGTGCATCGACGCGTGGCTCGGGGTCAGCTCGACGTGCCCGGTGTGCCGGACGGCTGCTGCTGCCGCCGCCGCCGCCGCTCCGGCCGGCGGCGTGGACCACGGCGAGGTCGAGCCCACGCCAACGGCTGCCGAGTGCTAGTGCTAGTGCTAGTGTATAAAAGGTTAAAAATGCATGGCTCAATTTCGTCCCTTTCGTTAATGATCCACATCGTTCTGTGTGATACTGATACCGATACCACACACACATGGTGATGATTGGTGCAAATGCGTGAATGTCGGCTAGTTGAAAGCTAAATATCGTATTACTTCTGCTGTTACACTAACCTACCTTCGTTGTTCTGAACCAATTCTAGTCTCTCCTACTATTATTGCTGTTCTTCCATCTCTCCTTCGGTCCTTTGTTCTATTCTTCTGCTTATACAGGTTCTTTTGCGTATGACCTCGCCATGAGTAAACTGTGCGCAGCGCGGCAGCAAGCAACTAGGCAAATAATGAAATAAATAACGGTCGAGCACTTGTAGCAGAACCAACGGCACTAGATTAAAACGGCAACATGCCGCCGTTCCGTTCAGTATAATGGCATGCCATTAACAAACCAGCATTCAGGACACTGACAAGGTAGGGTTACTATTCATATATATACTGCTAGTGCAGAATCATATACGAAACTATTATGCGTCTCCAGCAGCTTCGTTCGTTCGGTTCTGCGATATGCACGCGCCATTCGAGCCTTCGAGGCTCAGGTAGTCCATTCAGGTCCGCTGACGCGCACGTTGGGCTTCCTCGCTCTGCTGGACCTGCGTAGCGGTGGCGCAGCTGCTGCCTTGCCTCTGCCTCTCCCTCCCGGAACAGCAGGCCTCCCTCTGCATCAATGTTCAGCATGGTAAAAAAAAGAAAAAAGAGGCTACATGAGCGAACACAGTATCAATTCAAGCGTACCTTGTTCTTCCCAGGTTGGTTCAGTTAATGGGTTCTTTGTAAAATCCTACTGACTATGCAAGTGATTGTTTTTATCTAATCTTACTTACATCCATCTAACCGAACCAACCTTGCCATGTTTTGTTTCCTATCAACATGACAAAACAAAGCTATCCTAGCAAACATCTCCAATCCAAGAACCGAGGCAGATACAGCTGCCCGGGAGCATTACGTACCTCGAAGCTTTGTCAGCCGGGTCACTTTGAGGACCTAAGTTCAGGCCAGACATAAGCACTTCAATTCCTTGACAGTACTCCTAGAGATAAAAATCATAAAACATCGACATGGAAAGGGGGATCAGACTGAAAGTTCATGAAATCAGATCTGTTGCGACTTGCTTAACAGTACAGCACAGCTCACCTCGGCCAACTTCAGGGCAGCTCCTTCCTCAGATCTAGATTTTGGTAGATCCGGCTGCATATCTCTATATGCATTAGCGTCAGCCAAAGCACTCTCTTTTTCACCCATATTCTGGAAGCAAACGCTCCTCTTTGCATACAAGGTTGAATCATTAGGGTCCATATCCAATGCCTGTATGTAGTCGTCGAATGATATCATGCCAAAGATCCAAGTTAGAATACTGATGTCATTTTCATAGTCAACAATGCAGATGGAAACACAATTCATTCAAGTAGAAAATTCACACAACTTCTTGTCTCAAAAGTTGTCAGGCCATTAGTTGTAGCATATAAACCAAAGAAAAACAAGAGATGCATGAACATACGAGAGTATAACGAGACGACGCAAGAAGATAGTCCTTTTTACGGAATGCAACATCTACTGCTGCTTTAATCTGGCGCAGGCGTACCTTAATCATATGCACAAGCTAAGAAGGTTCAATCGAACGAAACCTATAACGCATCAAAATTACAACGATCAAAGAGGTTATTTTATCAGTCTTCATAACAGCTACCAACATCAGTCTAGTTGTGGCATTGACACTCACTATTTTTCCATTTTGAATTACTCCATCGATGCTCCAGTCTGCATATTCAAGCAAAGGGTTTGTGACAGGGAAAAGGAGCTTAACGCATTTATCCCATCCTTTTTGCATAGCAATTTCTATTGGCATTTTACCGCTCTGTTTAGAAGCCACAACAAGAATAAGTTAAAAAAAAATAAACATAGGAGCCACATAGGAGCCCATGGCGAATAGTAAAAGAAGGCTTTCTGTTGCGCATTGAGTAACAAAGGATGTGGTAGAAACATTTAAACTCCAGGCATGTCACTAAGATTAGGGGAAAAAAGAGTTTACAAAATGGTACAGGGCATGCGTTACTGTACTAATTTATAGTACAATAAGATATTATCAGCAGTGAAAGTGTAAAAACTGCCAATATGTATTAGGAATGTGAAGTTTTTTTTTAACGAATGTGCAAAACAGTGAGTCATTGTATAAAATCAGAACAAAACTGTTCAATTTCCATGCCATTAGAATAGCATGAACAACAGAACATGTGAAATAAATGAACAGGTGCTGGAACATTTAGACTGGCCCTTCTGTTTACTTTAAAATTTAAATATTTTTTCCTCGTGGCAAAAGGAGGACCATGTAGACTTCAGTGTTTGCAAGATATGGAACACAGTTTTGAGAGAACTAAAATACTGTAATCCACGCTTAGGAATTAGGATATTGGACATTTTACCCTAATCAAGTTTCAGAACAGTTACAGTTACAGATACTAAAACAGTAATTGATGGCATTAACCACGCTAGTAAGTAGAAATGGTTTCTGAACCCACAAATATAAAATTCACATAGAACCAATCAAATCAGTTAAGTAATGTTATAACAAGAAGTGTTTTTTAATAAAATAAAAAATATGTAGATCTTATGCAGCCACAAACTAATCATTGCTACAATATTCTGGGATGATAATAATAAACAAAAATCTAGAAATTGGACAGTAGTGAGAACTAATGGGCTAAAAAGCAGCATTTACTCACTTCATCAGGAATGTTTGCATCAGCATGAGTTTCCAATAGACACTTGGTGCAATCGCTTAGGCCTTTATCTGCAGCTACTGTTAGTGGAGTAACCTGACTGCCGGCATTGACATCAGCCCCAGCCTGCAAAATTGGCGTGGGAGAAATTATTTTACCAGAACATGATGCAATTTATGGTCATATTAGGAATGATATAGTCAAATTTTGTTATGCTCCATGGGCAAGAACTGTCAGGGTGAGTGGAAGATCTAAAGGGAAAAGCACCGGACCCAGTGCTTAAGCTCTGGCTGGATGGTTTTAAATCCCACGTTCCCATGGCTTTAGGTCCTAGTTAGTGTTTAGGCCTCTCTTTGTTCTTTATCTGTAAATCTGTGTTTGTTTGTTAATAAAACTCTTGCTGTAGGGGGAAACCCCTCCAGTTTCGTCAAAAAAAAAAAAAAAAACACCGGACCTCAATAAGTACGTTCAAGCACTCCAGTGAAGAAGCAACAAGCGACACCACCATTGGTGTATGAACTGGAAAGTCTCTGCCCTGGGGAAAATGGAAGCGAACACATTAAGCTCTTGAGAAAAAATATAGCAGATCACTATGCAATTATCAGATCAGTAAAAAGATTGAAAAACACAGCAACTGGTCACTTTGATCAATATTCCCTGCAAAATTAAATTCTAAAATGGAAGCACAAGTCCATTTGATCACCTTTTACAGTACAAATTGGAAGAAAACAATAAAAGAAATCCAGATCAAAGTTCCAGCATTCAATGAAAAAACCACATATATTCTTGTTTCCTCCACCTCCAAACAGGCACTTCAACAATGTAGCAGAACAATCAAGATAATTTCAGGGTACACTAGATATCTAGCTATCCTCAGCAATCC
Source organism: Paspalum vaginatum (assembly GCA_030272315.1). NCBI lineage: Eukaryota > Viridiplantae > Streptophyta > Magnoliopsida > Poales > Poaceae > Paspalum > Paspalum vaginatum. The sequence continues at coordinate 7,467,503 of CM059020.1, read as the reverse complement.
TCCATGCTGACAGTAAGGTCTCGTACAAACCACCCATTGCAACAAGCAAAGTAAGCAAAACTTGGCCTGAACTTGACTTAGGTTAGAAACAATTATAATTTGACGATATAATAACGAGGAACAAAAGACACCCGTAACATGATACATTACTGTAGGAATGGGAAGAGCGAATTCCCAATTACGAACGTCACAAGATAAAAGAAAAGGAATGGAAATGACAGAAACCCAAGGCCCAAACCCGCAAGGCCGCAAGCAGGCAAAGGTGGCATTGCATACATCACGCCAGAACCTAGTATACCTGCCTACTGGGTTTCATGGGTTGGGACTTGGAGCATTTACAAGCATGATACATCACTTAAGTTCAACTCATAATATTGATGAAAAAGGGCAAACTAAAGCTGGAAGGAAAGGAGTCATTACATCTGCTTCATTCTGCAACAATAACTTCAAGACTTCCGCATGCCCATTTCTAGCAGCAACGTGCACCGGTGCTCCATGATTCTCACAGATGGGATCAACATTAGCTCCTCTGGATAGTAACAACTCTGCCACCTCATAGGATCCTGGACATCATGCATGAAAATATCGGCAGCGCGTTACCATTTAGGATATATACTTGGAAAGTATGTGTTGCATAACCAAAATCCAATTACCAAGGTGAGCATAATCTTTTGAGGATTTGATCAGTAAGACACTTCTACACATCTACACCTACAAATGATGAGGTAACAGCAATATGGAACACACAAGCTCTTTTTGTTGTGGCATTAAGACAAATCTTCTTCCTTATCAAAAAAATAAAGGAAAAGAAAAAGACAAACTCTTCTAGGAAACTGAAACAATATTAGAGATCGGGGCAATGGGTGGGCATGGGCAACATTAATTGTAAGCATTGTGCCTCCCCCCAAATCTAATCAAGTGGCAAGGTGCGTTCAGGTAACGCCAGCCTTCGTGACCAGAACAGGTTATATACCCTTGATCTACTGCTAGAGAAGCCCCAATAGGGCCAAAGGAGACCACACTATGTTAAAGCATTTCTACCACCAAATTTATGTATGAACAGATACATATACATATAGAGAACCTCTTTCTGCTGCAATATGGAGGGGCGCGATTCCACCATTATCTGCCTTGTTGGCATCGGCTCCATGACTGAGCACAAGACCTACGACAGCTGCACATCCCACACCTTGTATCGCGAAAATCAGAGGCGTCGCACCTAACAAAAAAGCACAACAATGTCGTCATGCACTCCGTGAGAATTACAGTAGAAAATAGTTGTAGCCTCCATAACTATTAAGTGATATGAATATGAACAGGCCAGATGACCAATGAATCAAAACATGAGATGCATGATGTCAGAAAGTTACAGCTAGTCCTTCTTTTGTTTTTGTGAGATGAGTTATAACTAGTCCTGAGAAGACAGTACTCCCAGCGCAGAATTGGCCCAAAAAAGACAAAATCGGCTCGGCATGTCGCTTCGCCTGGACCGAAGCAGGAATGGGCGTGGGCTGCTGGGCTACTTGGGCCTTCCACGATTAGATGGACGCAAATCAAAGCAGCCCGCTCGGCACGCTCTCATCAATCTTCAGCCACGGATGGAAAATTGCATTGTGTGATTGTGTCCGCCAAACCAACTGATCGATCAAATGTCCTAGATACAATGGTTGTGTTGGGTTTGTTAGCATCTCACGGCCACAGCTGTAACGGCATGGCACACAGCAAAACTACACAGCATGAGTTAGAAAAGCCTCCAAAATCCTTTTAAGAATAAATTAACTAAGATCTTTTCTTAATCGCTATGTCATATTTTCCTTTGCTTGAAATATTTCAGTTATTTATGTAATTACAATCATATTTACATACATTTCATTTAATCCCAAAACACATTTCATTTAATCCCAAAACCCAATATGTACATACAGATACAGGAGCTCGAGGAAAAAAAGAAGTGAAGTAAGGGTGAAGCGATAGGAAATGAGGTACGAAATGACTGCTATTGTGTACTTTCTACTAAGCTGATATATCTAAACTATATGGCTTCTAAACTCTCCAGTTATCCTGACACATACCCCTTTTCTTTTACATAAACAAAACTGCAATAGTACAAACAGAGATAAAATTAGCTTGCAAGTACTTCCACAATATTCTGACCCTTATTATAATATCTCTTTCTTCCAGTGAAAATTACCTCATTAGTGAAATACTATAATCTGTAACAAAACCAAGACCAGCAGGGCCTTTTTTTTAACCATTCGACAGAGGATCCGAACGAGAGCCAAAAGGTAAATACCATGCTTCCTTTTATTTATTAAACTAGTTTAGTATTAGCTATTTCTTTTATCACTTATCAGTAACTGATTATCCTGTTATGCATTTTTCTACCTGCTGCCTTTCTCTGCTGTTGTCTCTTGCGTGGAGCAAGCAACTTCACGCGTGCAATCACAAATCAAAAGGAAGTCATACTTCATATGTCAATTACTGGTCTGCATATTTGATTGCTTCCACTTTGCAGATTTGCTCTGCCTTGCATAACATGTCAATGTTACATACATGTGCCATTCACATCTGCAGTTCTGCATCCATATTCTAAGTTCTAACTTCAAAAAAGGTTCTGAACTGTGGTTGTAGGTGTAGCGCATCCTACTCTCTCAAACGAACTCCAAATCTCAGCCAGAAGCACAACGCTTATCAGGAGTGTGTCGAACTACAAGGCTTGGCATTACTGAATACACCTCAGATATGTTGAGCCTCTAAACAATGATTTTTTTTCTCACTGTGATATATGGATTTCTCATCCTACTGCACTTCAATTTGCGTTTTGGATTGAATTTTCAATCCCTGCCTCTTTTCAATGCAGATACCATTCGAGTATCGCACTAAAATTCAGAATACTAGAATAAGCGCTGGACCAATGTGCAATGTTTATTTTGTCGACGTGAGGTATGTAGTGATGCCAACATTTCATCCACTTTATTTATATTAGTTCGCCATGGTTTATATATTCTGCCAAAAACTATTTTATGCTCAGCGAGATCTAGCAAAACAGTAGTCGATCCATGAAACGAACATGATGATGCTTTGATGCCAACAGATTCATAGAGATGCCCGGTACATGATGGTGGTGTCTCTCTTTTGTTGTTGTGGCATGACACATATTTAAAGGTATATGCTTCATTTTCTTATTGATGCCTCATTCATCAGTTTAATTGTAATAGGATAATTGCCTCATTTTACCTTGAACTCTAATGTCATGAAAATCTATCACGGCAAGGACCTATAGCTCTGCCCACGGTATACAAATCTCTGAGCTTCCTGGAGCTATTGCATTGCAGGACAGTTCTGTGCCATTTCTTAGCACTACGATCGACCTCATATTTGCTTGAAGTCCTAACATAAATATTGTATGTATCTTAACTTTTCACTATTCATCATCTCAGGAACACCAAAGATTACCTAAAGCAATGCATCAAACTCCTACTTTTCAAACTCCTGCTTTTCACTATCTGATCAGGATACATCTTCAAGGCGATATTTGTGAAACTATATTGACAGTTTTGGAGTATATGAATCCACCATCACAACAACACCGTGCACCGGCAAACACCCGCACATTATCACAGGCGCAGGCGTTAGCGCGCCACCATCCCTAGTTAATTAGTTATTACTCCTCGCGCGGGGGACGTCGCCCTCCAACACCGCGTTGAGGAGACCCGCCGCCCGCCGCCGCCGCCAGATCGCCGTCGTCAGAGTCCTCTGCTGGTGCTACGGGTAGCGGCTCGAGTTCCAGCTGCGGTCGCAGAGAGGACGTCCACCCGAAGGTGGTGGAGAGGTCCGAGACGGCGAAGGCGGGTGAGGCCATCTCTGCCACACGGCCGCGCTTCCAGAAGCTAAGGCAAAGCAGCGTAAGGATTCGTGGTGGAACGGACGGAAGGGAGGAGGAAGGATATGTACAGAGCCAAGGGAAAGGAATCCGCACTTACGCAACGCGGCACTTGGGTTTCATTTGCAACTTCCAAGCGTATACGTCGATTCAGATTCTACAGGGGTTGGTTAATTAATTAATTCTAAGCTCTACAAATCAAGGCGCTTTATCTTTCTAACAAAAGATGACATGGACGTATACGCTTGGAGGGAGAAAGAAATCGAGGCGGCGCGCGAGCTGGGAGGAATGCGACTCAGCGGGAGGAGTCGGCGGCGCACGCATGCCTGAACGCGCGTCATGAATTGATCAGACTGTCTGCAGCCCACTCCGGTATCACTCCACAGATGCCGGAAGTACAGACCTTCGCCATCGCTTTGGCACCATGGGGCATTGGGGCCCATCAAGGCATCAACGACGCCGTCTTGGCGGGCTTCGTGGGAAGAGAGAGGTGATGTGGCGGAGTCAGCGTGGCCCCGAGCAGGTGGAGTCCGTACTAAGTCTATCCGCATTTATGCAACTCTATATCTTTATTTTAAAAAAGAATATTCTATTCAGTCATTATGATTTTGAAATACAGTCAACAATTCTCCACGTTTATACGACTCTATATTTTCAACTTTATACCAACTACTCTATTTTTTTATTATTTACCCATCCCTTCTCCACTCTCTCTTTCCTGTCCACCCGCATCGCATCTCCCCTCCCATCCCTCCTCTCTCTGCTCTCTCTCTTTCCCTCAGCCTCCATTCCCATCGAGCTCCGCCTCCTCCTCTCCGGCGACGAGCAGATCCACCCTGCCCGTCGTCTTCTTCCACCTCCCCGAGCTCCCGCCGCAGCCGCCGCCTCCCCGAGCACCCGCCTCCCCGAGCTCCCGTCTCCCCGAGCTCTCGCCTCCGCCGCCTCCCTGAGCTCCCGCCGCCGCGCCGCCCTCCTCTCCCCCACGGATCTGGCCCAGCGGCCTCTTCCAGCCGGCCGCGGCCACCACCCGCCTCGACGAAGATTCACGCTGCTGCGGCCTCCTCGCCGACCTGTTCCCGCCGGCTGCAGCGCTCCTCGCCGTCCTCCACCCACCTCGCCATTGTTTCAGATCCACGCCGCCTCCCCGTCATGGCGCGAAGGGCAGTCCGTTGCCTACGTGGATGAGAGAGAAGCCGTATGGGGGCGACGGGAAGCACCCCATATTTGAGGTGAGAGAGAGCCAACCTTACCGTAAGGTGGCCGATCCAATCGCCCGCTGCAGGAGACGCCTCGACTGCATCCCGCTTAGGGGGGACTTTACAGTCCCCCACTGCGAACAGCCTAAGAGGCGGCTCCGGATCTGGCGCGGCAGTGGAGGAGGGACGAGCGCAGAGGAGGTAGACGTGGCCGGAGCACGGAGGAGGCGAGAGGGACGGCCGACAACGGAGGAGGGGAGCTGGCACGGATCCAATCGGTGCAAAACAAATAAATTTGTTTCTTCATCTACAAATTGAACTTGAAGTTTAAATTTTGTAGGGTGACAGTTGGATCATAACTTGTATTAGAAAAATAAATAGGTGATTTTTTGTGATTGTTTTTCTTTACAATTTTGTATTAGCAAAGTCAATTTATTATTAAATGTCTAACTAATAAAAAAATTATAATAAAATCACCGTAAAGATTTGTAGCATAAGTTATATTATCCTCCATAACCTTACAAAATTTTAACTTCAAAACTCAATTTGCACATGGAGAAATGAAAAATACAAATTTATCAGGGGTAACATGTACCACCTGAAATAGTTGGGGGTGATTTGAACACGTTAGCATGCCACGTTATCAAAACCATCACCAAAACTACTAAGGGGGTTATTTGACCAGTTTTTTATACTTTAAAGGTGCAAAACATCCGGTTTCATAGTTTAGAGGGTGATGTATTTCACCATATATACTTTGGAGGATTATATAGACTTTTTCCATTACTACGTAGAGTGGTTTATTTGACTCATGAGGGCTAGATCTAATTTACTGCTAACTAGCAAAGTGCCCGTGCTTTGCTACGGAACATTTACTACTAACTAGAAAAGTGCCCGAGCTTTGCTACGGAACATATATCATTAGACTTCTTTATTTACAACAAACATATATGAAACGTCGTAAATGTTACTTACCTATCTATCTACCCAATAAAAGAACAAATTTAAAAAAAAATATTTTACATCCAAAAGTCATTCACCCAATTGTATACCCACCCTTGGATTGTCCATCATTCTCTAATCTATCGGTTATAAGTTAGAACGAGTTTTAAATAAATTATTTTCCACCTAAACATTACGTACCCAACAGCGTACCCACCATTGTGTTCTTTACCATCCTTAAATCTAAGGGTCATTATTAATCCATTAAGGTCCACAATCCTCGAAATCTCAATCAACTTCAGGGTCACACTTAAATCCTACGAACCAGAAAATCGGACTGAAAAATCCTAGGAACCAGAGGCAATAGCTGCACAAATTTCTTACGCATTTCTACCGCCGCACCCATTTTTTATCACCCAAAGAATTACCCACCCGCAGTACCCACCTCCCAACACAATCTCGAAGCGCAGATCTAAATCTTGAAATCAAAATATCAAAGTCCAAGTCCAGGACGGTGAACATGGCTGGTAAACAACAATCGTCAACCCCTCTCTCCATAAAGGCCCAACAAGTCTGGGAAAATCCAACATGCCATATCAAAATATATTAGTACCACATCGTTCATGTTATTCTGATTATGCCACCTAATAATTGATCAACAGTTACCAGAGCACAGCGTGACAATTAGAAAACAAAGCTGAGGCAGAGAGGAGAATCAGGAGACAAAAAGGCTTTAAAAAGAAAAGCTCTGAGCACTGCCCGTGCCTTCGCCTAGGCACCACTTGATAGGAGGCAGGATAATCCACCGGATTAGCGAAGGCTGTCCGGCTTAGGGCTGTTGATCTTGCTCAATGTTGAGTTTGAGCTATAACACTTTTTAACCCCTAGGCATTTCTACCTACTATGATATCCTACCTTGGATCTGGGCTCAATGTTGAGTTTGAGCTATAATACTTTTTTTACCCCTAGGCATTTCTACCTACTATGATATCCTACCTTGGATCTATTCTAGATTAAAACGGAGGCATTCCTGCTTTGGCAATCACCTCCCGCGTGGCATGTCGCAGCATCTTTTCTCACCCACCACGTCTATACCATCTTGTCGTGCTCAGCTAGCCCTCGCACCACCCCGTCCTCCCGACCCAATCCTACGAGGCCCCTATGACCCAATCATGTGAGGCCGATCGATTTGCCTGGCACATGTTGTCATTCAGAAATCATGAAAAAAAATCATATGCACATTGTAATGCCACCTAGATGAAAAAGAGAGACGCCAGCCGGTCGGAAGGAAGAAATGACCAATGATTTCACGGCCGACTGAATTCTGACAGTCGGTTGATTGGCGGCCGTGATCTGTTTTTGTTGAAGAAGGCCATATTCAGCCTAGGTGGGTAGTTAGATTCCCAACCTAAGCTCTAGGCCACGGTAGGACCGTGTGAAAAGGCATGGTTGGGTCATTTTGGGCAGCCACGAACAGTCCTGAAATTGTTTTTTTCTTTTCCTATTTTTCAGCATTGGTACAATTCTTTATATATGTATCAGGTTTTCTTTGAAGAATTCTTAGTTTATGCTTGCTGAAGAATAATGTTAAGCACTGAAGATTAGTAATTTAAATGCAATTGTGTGTGGCGCCTAGCTAAAAAATGTATCGTTCAATTTTGTTGATGGAAATATGAACAGATTATAAACTAGTATAGAATTAAATAAACTTAGACATAAAAACTCATTTAAACTAAAAATCCATGAATAATTAGAAATTTCAGAACTTCGCTTAAAATTTAAAATTAATTAGATATTACATAAATACAAGTGATTGATAGTATTATAGCTCGTAGAGATAATGCTCCTAAATAATAAATGATATTTGCACAAATATTCGTAGGGAATATTTAGAAAATAAAATTCACTTAATAAACCGTCTGAAATTTAAACTCGTGGGAATAATACTCATGAGAAATAAATAATCAATTGTGCTAATTTTAGAAATACTTAATCTCAAAGGTCTAAACATTGCATATATATTGGAAAATATTGTGGTTATGAAAATAATACCCAAAACTTAGTCGCAAGGAAAATAACTCCTTTTTTCACATTATTCCTTTGTTTAATCATTAACTTATATTTACATTAACAAGATTGCAATGCAATTTTAATCACGTACGGGACGCACGTGTATTTTCACTAGTGTTACTAAGCAAGTTAAACAATGTTACTAAACATGTTCAACGTATTGTATTACTAAACTAGGCTCTTACCATGTGGATCCATTGCACCTGGACGGCTGGACCACAAGTGCATTGCATCGTTTTCATCTTCCTGATGCCTTCTCCCGATCAGGGATGGAGGGCCTGCTATAACAGTCTAGTATATTTCGCGTTATATCTAAGCCCACGAAAACCTCTAACACTATTTTATATTTCAGCCCATGTTCAGCCTTAGTCCACAGCCTAGAAGCGGCCCAATGGCCCATGGAAGAAGGGAGAAAGAGTGAAAGACGACGTCTAACCCCTACCATCCAGTCCTAGGCGCCGCAGCAATCCACACAGCCTGCGCTGCGCCCATACCCCAGCGGCCCCATTGCATCTGGCGGAACGGCCGGGCTCTGCTGCCAGTGGCGGAAGCCATTGAGGAGACGACTGCGGCTTTTTTTACACCAAATATTTCCACCATTAAGGGTAGCGGAAGCATAGCGGAGAGGGAGATAGTCTTAGGCTACCCAAAGTGTGTTGCTCCTCTATGTTTTCTCTCTCTAAAATACTATTGTCAACCTTTTTAGAGATATTTTTCCTCAATGTCAATTCCTTGTGATCCATGTTCCTTAAATTATTATAGAAAATATAATTTTCAACAACATATTAAAAACAAAGAGAGAATAAAAAAATAGAGAGAACATGAGTATTGGGTGCTAGCTTAGTTGCTTGTGACTATGAGGCGACAGATCTCCAACGTTATTTTTCATTTTCATTTCTCAAATCACACTCCACTTTGTACGTCATGTCACCTATAGTGCAGAACCGTGTTAAACAGTGCTGTAATAATGCTCGACTCCTCAAAATAGGGCATACCATTGGAGAAAGCTTAGTCTCCCTTAGGCTGTGTTCACCAAAGGGCCTAAAAAGGGGCGTCCATACACTGTGCAGCACTGTAAACAGAGAGATGGGTAGTTAGAATAGTGGATGAGCGAGGTTGGATGGGCGCCCTGGTAGCCTTAGGGGGTGTTTGGATTCATGGGCTAAAATTTAGCTCATGTCACATCAGATGTTTGGACGCTAATTAGAAGTATTGAATATGGTCTAATTATAAAACTAATTACATAGACGAGGACTAAACGGCGAGACGAATTTATTGAGCCTAATTAATCCATGATTAACGAATGGTTACTGTATCATCACACGAGAGAAAAACTAGTCTAGGGTTTTGGAGAGTGCACTCTTTCTTCGGTGTCATGCGACCTCAAGCTCCTTCATCCTTGACGCCGGTGTAACAACACCGTGCGGGGAGAGTGGTGTCTCCAAAACCTTGCTCCGCTAAACAACCTGCACGGGTTGGTGCGAATCAAGTTTTTGAGTAGTGATCACGCGACGGCTCGCCGAGTTAATATGCTACGGTCTACGGACTTCATCAACAACCTCAACTCATCCATTGCAGCAATGTCCATTGTAAGTTGAGATGAGTTCTTCCCTCGTGATCTGTTCAAATGCATTTGAGATAGATTTCGTCTGCTATATGGACATGCCGTTGTTTGTTTTATGCCGTTTATCATTAGTCAAACCATACTGCATTAGGTATTACTTACATCTTTAAAGTGCATACATTTCTAACACTAAAGAAGCCACCAATGTAAACCACATAATCACAATGGATTATGTATTTATGTTTAATAAACCCTTATTCAATATGCAATCATGCCATGGTAGTAAAATTGTTCAATGCCTTAGTTTGTTGACATATCGTGTTGGCTATCTCATTTCGCTTCTCATTGTTGTTTGAGCTAATATGTTTAGGGTTTTGTGTTTCTTCTCCGCACCATTGGTTTAAATCAAACCTTTTTAACTAGTGTTTGGATAGGTCAAAGAGCTCGCAAGGTTCTCTTTAGCAGAGCGCGCAAACAGTTACGCATGCGTAAAGTTTGTAATGTATTAACACGGTACTAGGTGTGATGTTTGAAACGAGGAATGAAATGTGTGATGCTGGAGATAGCTTAGAAGGGTTATCCACTTGTAGTCCCTATTTATAAATCAAATTAGCATATATTCAAATCTAGTATGCATGTGCAAGGCACCGGGGCAACCTTCCGTCCATCGGTCCATCCCAAAGAAAAAACGTGAAACAAGCAAGCGCAAGGGAGGGGCAACGTGCCGCCATGGCCTTCTTCCGTCCACCGGGACCTCCGCCACGTTGGCCGTGTGCGTTGTCCGGTGCCGCGGTTCCATTTCCACCCCTACCATCCTGACACCGTGGGCCCGCCGCCACGACTTGGAAAACGCACCGTCTGAGAAAATCCCAAAAGGCCACCGAAAACGCACCCCACGTGCCACAGATCAGTGGGCCCGTCGCCCTCCCACCGCAGCCCCAAATCCGCGGCCCCCGCCACGCCTTATAAATTAGCCCCGCCTCCCTCAGCCACGCCCTTTCCCCCCGGAAGAAGCCACAGCAACAGGAACAATCCCTCCGCTCTCCGGTGCAGAGGTGAGAGAGAGAGACAGACAGAGACAGGGAAGGGCGGTTGCGTGCTCGCGAGGAGAAGGCCCTCTCGCTACGCCGGGAGGGGAGGCGGCCGCCGCGCCGATTCGATCCGCCGATCGGCCCTCCGGGAAGGTATACCCCTCCGATTCGGCCCCCCCAACCCCCGCTTAATCCGCGCGGTACTCGTGTGCATTCGATTCCGTAGGGGCACTGTGTGGTAATTTTTTTCCTGGTATAACCCGCCCTGCGTGGGCGGGTTGATGCTCGTGGATTTAGGACCTGCAGGATCGGTGCGCGAGTTCGAAGGTTACCGCTGGTCGCTGCTCGGTCGCGGCCGAAATTAACCGGGGGATTCGGCCATTTGGGGGCTGCTGTTCGCTTCGGCGCCGCTTTAAGTACCTGGATGGATAAGTGCGATTTGAGCAGGACGGTGCGTCGATTCTGTGCCGGGAAGCGCGGAGGCTTATGTGAACTGGAAGCTCCCCGAATCTCCGAATCCGTGGTGGCCTGGCCCCTTCACCTCATATTGTTCGACTGAAACTGCAATGACCTCTGGCTGCTAATGATCTGTTTGTATTCTAGCTGTTCTCTTCGTCTCTATCATCTAACCGCACTGTTGTTTCGTAAAAAACAAAATATAATCCCACGGTTCAGCCTCTTACGCCTTTCAGATGAATTGATTACTACACAAATCCATCACTAAACTTCATCTTCTACTGTAGTTCATGGGTGTGGCTCTTATGGTTGCTTATCAGACTCAGCTCTTGGGTTATCTCATTTAGCCTGGGTCCTGGGAAGCCCAATATCCGTAAATGTGGAATGCTCCTGAATCCTGATCCGTGCCCATTGCAGTACCAAAACTTGTCTTATGCTCATGGCTGGTTGATGTCAGACAGTCCTTATTGCCAGGCGATCAGCCTGCATCCCTGTGTCTAGTTATCTCCTTGTTACCATCTGTTTCAGTTATCCATTGTAAAACTATTCGTCACTATTTTTCAGCTTATACCTGTACAGCTGTACCCTTCTTCCCAATTGAAGGCTGAACGCATTACTAATTGGCATCTTGCTGGTTGAGGGATCAGTTTTCCTATCCCAATTTTACTTACTCTTTTTTTTAGGAACTCCACGCCTATTTCACCCACCAGCACAAGCACTACAATCCTTATTACCAGACGATCAACCTGCATCCATGTGTCTAGCTGTCTCATTGTTACCACCTGTTTTGATTCTCCATGTTCAAAACTATTTGTCACTATGTTCAGCTTATACCTGGCCCCTTCTTCCCAGTTGGAAGACTGCACAGATAACTAATTGCATCTTAGTTTTCCTGTCCAAGTTTTACTTACTCTTTTGTTTATGAACTCCACACCTATTTGACCTACCAGTGAAGTGTTTGAAGATTAACTTTGAACCATCCTTGGAGACATTCATGAGCCATGTCTTTGACCTTCGGAGCTTATGATTTGGAAATTCTCTTCTTTAGTTACCTCCCTTTCTGTTTATGAACCAGTCACAGAAGCTGACAAATATAGACCCTAGTACTAGCTCTGACCATCATTTGTCTCCACTTGTCTGAACACACTTTCTTGTATTTGTAAGCATAAACAAGAAGAATACACATAACTTTAAAGGAGTGCTCATTTTAAAACTATGCACTAGAAATGTAGATCATGCTACCACTTGACATATATTTGATCAAAGAAAAAAAAATCTATGAATGACTCGTGCTATGTCAGACTTCAAATGTACCTTCTTGCTGTGACACCTCTACAGCCATTAAAGTATTCAAGGTACCCTTTGATGCTTCAATCCATCTTGGAATTCTATAATTCCATCGGACAAAGAACATATAAGTTCTACAGTCTCAGTTTTTGTTTAGAAGCAGAAGAGTTGAACCTGCTAAAGGTACAACTCTGTTGTCCTTTGCTTTGATGGTAATGCATGAAATTCGAGGTTACTTGCACCAACATGTCTTCTGCATCTTCAGGTATTCTTTCTTGGTATTTAAACACAATATATATACAATATTCTTTGTCAAATGGCACAAAAACCGATATCTCTTATGGGAATGCAGGTTAGTGAGATCTGGCCTCCACATCCACAATAGTCACAAAGAAGAGATCTAAGGCGTATTATAGTTGGAGTTCAATCTTTGGGGGCATGAACTGATCCTGTTATTTGTTTGACTTCAATCTGGGGCAAATGTGGGCTTTAGGTTGGGTGAGGAATTGTTATTTCAACGAATTATCTGATGGTCAGGTATTCAGATTAGTGAATAGTTTCAGTTGGAGTTACATATTTTTGCTGGTGAGTAAGCTATCAAGTCATGGTGAGAATCTTAATTTATTGGGCACCACATCTACTCCTTTATTTAGGAGAAATAAACACTGTTTTTTTTCTTTCTTCCCTTATCCATAGCGACTTGAGCATTTCCTTCTCTCTAACTCTTCCGTTTTGTTGCTCTTCTGGTCCAACTAAATCCAGGACCAAGGAAAATGTGCTCCTTCTGGAGAATTAGTTCTTTTAGATACTAGCAGTGTATCATTAATTCGATCATTTGAAATTTTCTACTAATGACATTGCAGGTACTAGTTGAACATTGCTCTAAAAAATGGAGTTCCATTTCTTGTTTGACATCTTGATGTACCAAAATCAAGCTCTCATTAAAGGTCAAACAAATGGTCAAAATTTGGGCCTCTTGATTAGGTTTTTCAGTTTTAAGTGATGAATACTGCAGCAGCAAATGTGATAGCAATTCAGCTGATCTATGCCTTCTGAGGACTGTTTTGTCCTCAGTAAGAGCATATGTTCAACATCATTGTTGGACTTGTGTGCCCTTAGAGTGACATGGTGACTTCTCTTTCAAGATTGTAACAGCTTTTTAACTGCACAAGAGAGGCCCTCTAATTGTGAGTTTTTGGAAGAGCCAATTGAGGACCTGGAAAAGGTGGACCAGTGCCACTCTTAGCAGCGATCACCTAGAACTTAGCCCATTGGTGATTTGTATGGTGAAATGCATTGATCAAGCATAAAGGCGAGAAGTATAGTCTCATAGCCCACCGTTAATTTATAGGAGTGGGATATTGAGATCTGTAGATGTATTGGCTGGAGCAGCATGATCACCCACTAGTCCTGATTTGGATGATAGACTTGCAGATAGATTGGTGTAAATTTAGGGAGAAGAAACCTAAAATGTTGTTTCCTATCAAATTAGTTGATCTGAAGATCCTTTCTGAGTAAAAATCAGCTTCCCATGTGACATTGGTAGCTGGGCCCATGAAGTAACAGTTTATTTTGATCACTGGACACTGGGAGGATGCCATTCTATGTCATTGAAAGGAAAAGGAGGCTAAATGAAAATAGGTGAATTGATGGTGTTGGAAACAAGATGCATTTATCCATAAGCAGAACAAAAGGGCACAACAATTTCAAGGAGGAACATTAGCACTCTTGTGCATATGTCATTTATTTACATGGGCATGTTTGTACCTGACATGCTAGTGCTATGTGTACCTGCCTTCATTTTCCCTGGGGCTTCTGGAGCTGATAGCTAGCACTATACTTTCTGCCTTACATATGTCCATTTAAAAGAGTTATGTAAAACTTATTAGTTTCTCCCTGTGACTAGCTCGTTTTGATGGGCTTTTTTCATTCCATGTAAAGATACATGATTCTGGCAGATTTTCCTATGCTTAATAGAATGTAATATGAATTGTACTTTTTGAGAAGTGCTGTCATATAATTTAGCTGTGCATTGTTTGAACTTACTTGACTATTGCTGTATTACAGTTGTTACAGATGCTTTCGATAGAGTTTTTGCCATTTAAGATTGGTTCTTTTACCTGGTGTAGTCCAGAGTCCTGATGTATATATTGCTTTGCTGAATTAATGATCTAACTAAGGCGTGTGTCATATTGTAGATTAGGTGTTACTTTATACTGAACTATCAAAATATCATCTGTAGCTCGAGCCTAATATCAATAGGTTGTGTGGCTGCCTATCTAGTGTTTTTCTCTCACTCCGAGAAAAAACAATGCAGTCTTAAATTCTTAATATGCTACTTATAATCATCTTGTCTAAAACCTGTTTACATTTGTAAATAGAATCATTTATAATGGAGTGTCAATTCATCATGTTTACCTTTGTTATCTTCAAACATCCAAACACTTTTTATAATATTTATATGAACAGCCATTATAGCAACAAATTTTCTTTAATCCTTCAATAAACCGCTGCATTTCTTGTCGCCTTTTAGCTTCTTCCATCTTCCATTATTTAAATGCAAACAAACATTTGCACAAGGTAAAAAATTATTTGTGTCACTAAACTGAAGTATATTTGTTAGATGATAACGACATGACGATTACATAGAATTTCTCTGGCATGCATAGTTATACTCTAGATCAGTTGTGGAACTTGGTGATCTGGAAGTTTAGAGACTACTATGCTGTTTAAAAAGGTAGATTTTATTAACTATACAATGCTGTAAAAATTTTAGATCATTACTTACCAGGCCCTGTTACTTCCATTACCAAAGCCATAAAAAATTACTGCTACTTGTATTGGGATCAGGGTCGAGTTCCCCCCATATTAATTTTATGACATACTACCATGCAATACAATGGAATTGCCTTCTCTAGTTTAATTCTATAAATGATGAACAGTAGTTAATACATTTTCTGTTTTAGCTTAGTTAATTGCTTCAGTATGATTTCAAATGTTTGTAAAGTCCTTGGATATGATTGGGACTTCATTTGTGTTGTGAGCATTATGTTAAAGTTAAATAAGACACCGGATCTGATGGAATATGTGGGCATTTGGAACCTCTAGCATGTGACTGTAATCTGACAGCTTGCGGTTCTAAGGTTTGAGTTGTCCTTTAAAATTTGTTCCGACAGTCTAAGCATTTGAGATTTTCTGTATATTTTATATGTCTTCTAACATCTACACCCATTTGTATTGCTTGCTGGAATACTAATGCATCTCTCATAATTTTGCAGGTTAAGCAAACTCTAATCCCTCTGTTCATGTGTTATGGCGGGACATCATCATAATAAGCACACAGATGCCCAGGAATGATCATGTGAACAGGTTCCAGAGTGAACCACTGCCTTTTGGTATATGGACTTCACAAACATACCACCTATTACTTATACATTTCAATTATCGTGAATTCATTCAATTGCACATTGTCATCTCAGGTCCAAAGTTATTTATACATACTAGAAGTGATGCAGCAAATGGAGCTCAATCATCTGGTTATGGGGGCACAACAACAAGACTAAATGACATTCCATCCTCTAGTCATGCTGGGCCATCTCATG
Source organism: Paspalum vaginatum (assembly GCA_030272315.1). Classification (NCBI taxonomy): domain Eukaryota; kingdom Viridiplantae; phylum Streptophyta; class Magnoliopsida; order Poales; family Poaceae; genus Paspalum; species Paspalum vaginatum. The sequence continues at coordinate 7,451,472 of CM059020.1, read as the reverse complement.
CTCAGCAGACTGAAGCCCCTGGAACCATGCCTGCGTCCTATGCTGGCTATCCTCATGCTGGAAGCTCCAGTAGCATCTATACACCACATAATACTCAACATCAGCCTGCTTTGAGTTATCCACATAGATCTGAGGATAACTTCATTCACAGTTCCCATATGGATGACAGAAGGGTTGCACTGAAGCGGAGAAATCCAATTATTCACCCAGGGGATGGAGCCAGTATCAGGAGCTATTATGCTGGCAATTCGTCTGATCCTCAGTTCACTCGTTACATGCCTCCAAATCCTATTCCTGCTCCTGAACCCTGCCCTCCTCGAATAACATCAAATATGGGCTCGAGCTACTGGAGTGATAATCGCTTTGGTAATCATGGAGGGTCTCAGAGGAATGTGAGAGGACGCCATGATCACAATTCTATCCATATGGGACACAGTCAGCTACCTTGCTCATCAAGCAGCAATAACGGTCCATCACACCATGCTAATGCAGTTGGTCCTCTAAGTACAGCAATGCCACAAGATAGAGCTCCTTTTTCTATACCTCCAAGAGTAGCTGCCCCAGGTTAATTTCAATGCTTGCTCTTCTGGTAGATCTCATGACTTCATACTAGATTCAGGTGTTTTGTTGCTGTAAATTGTAATTGTTTTATATCATATATGTGCCATCAGTTGCAGCATAGCAATCCTCCATTATTTCTAGTTTGATGTCGTTACTCGTTCTAAATGAAATGATGGATTTACCAAGTACACCCTTCTTTGGGTGTTTTGACTTTTGATGTTATTCAACAAGTTAGTAACTTTCTGTTGTACTGTAGGTACAAATGGGAACTCTAGCGTTGCATTCAGAGAGAGGCCATACTATCCTGCTCCGCACAGGACCAACATAAATGCTCCCCCTGTCCCAACACCTCCTGTTTCATCTGATAGTCTACCTTTTGTGCATGGTGGATATGCCCCCAGAGCAGTCCCTAATGACACCATCCGCACCTATCCTGCCCCAGCTTTTGCGACTTCCTCCAGCTCGGCGGCAGTCACCCATGAGCCTGCTATCCTCAGCTATCCACCTGTTATCCCTAGCTACCTGCCTGCTACCTCAGCAGCAGCGCCAAGTCCCCCACCATTTCATGCTGAAGCTGCTGTAGCTTCAAGGCATCGGGGGCATGTGGCTCTAGGCTCCAGTGGCAGCGCAAGGAGTAGAAGGCTGAGAGATTCCTACCCTGCTTTTCGGCCATTGATTATTGAAGAAAATAACATAATTGGATCAGCAGCTGAGGTAGATGGTGTTAATTTTTCGCATGATTATGCTAACATTACACATTCTGAGACTCCACTAATACAGTTGCATTTTGTATAGAGGTTTATGATGCTGGATCAGCTAGTTATCAATGAATCGAGAGAAGATTCTGATCCTCACCGGGATATGAGGCTTGACATTGATGATATGAGTTACGAGGTAAGAAAAATTCTTGATATTTATCACAAACCAGCATCAGAATGATCTGCAACCAATATAACTTTCTATGTTGTCATCTTCAGGAACTGCTGGCTTTGGAAGAACGAATAGGCAATGTCAACACAGGCTTAGCTGATGAAAAAATTTCAGGCTGTGTGATGGAGGTAGCCTGCTGCAGCTCTGATGTTACCCGGGGTGATTCTGAGAATGCAAGATGCATAATATGTCTGGTAAGAGGATACCATCCTAGAACACCCAGTCTGACATTACACGTGCAAGTCCTGGTACCTTAAATTCAAATGCTTATATAACACTTGTGGCTACAGGAGGACTACGAATCCAAGGACTCTATTGGGAAGCTGAAATGCAGTCACGACTTCCATGCCGATTGCATCAAGAAGTGGCTGCAGGTGAAGAATGCCTGCCCAGTCTGCAAAACTTCTGCAGCAGAAGATGGTGAAGGGACCTAATGGAGCATCGAGCCCCCCCTGCGCCATTCATCCCTCTAGCTCAGGCCCAATTGTATCTATTCCTGATCTTATTTTCCGTGTAAATAAATGGTCCCCAAATGGATTATTTGTGAGCCGAATTTGAACTCAGTGACATATCGTGCCCGATGTAAATCTTGATCCTCAAGCCGGTTGCTAATCAATGGCAGCATTGTATGGTTTCAGAGATTCACATGCCGGTATCGTTTCTGGAGATTCTGATGTTTCTTGTGCTGCTGGAGGGGCAGCCGTTAAGAGGTGGTTCTCTTGCCGGTTCTCCTCTGCGCAATGGATGGTTCGGTGTTCATGTCAGTGATAATACGTGCGATCTCGCGTAAGCTGCTTGCCTCAGACTCCAATCGTCTCATTTGCATCCGAGGGATGCACCAACCCGCTGGTCCAGGTGGATTGGGTGGGCAAAATTAACCGAAACTGAAGAACTAAACTAAAAGGATAGAAATCGAACTAACCGATTTACAGGTCGTTTGACTTTATTGATATCAAGATTGATCGACTTCGTCTTATTCAAAAAAGTTGTAAAGATATAGAAAATTTTAAGTTGCAGTTAAAATATATTATATGCAAAACTAAATCACAATGAAAACAAACGATAATTTTGAAATTTTTTGAATAAGATGAGCCGATCAAACTTGACGCAAAAAAAGCCTAAATGATCTATAAATTGAAACGGAGGGAGTAACCGATAAAAAATTTAGTTTTGAAATAACCGAAGAAACTGAAAAAATTTCGGTTCTAACCACTAAATAACTGAAAAACTAAGATAACCGAGCTGTAAATGCTATCTAAGAAATAGGTCTCGCCTAATGCTGTCTGTACCCTAGCCCAAGTTCCCTCCTCTCACCTTTCCCCTCCCGCACCCAGCGACCTAGCCAGCTACCCCCGATTGGGACCCCCTGACCCCGCCCTCCTCCCATGGCGCGGTAGCCGGCGGTGCCCCCATCACGGGGCGCAATGGCGCCCTCCTCCTGCACGGCGGCGCGGCAGCACCCTCTCCCCTGCAGCAGCGCCCCTACTACCATTCCAGTTCGGTATGCTCCCCGCACCTGCACCCCTTCTGTGATTCATTGCTTTTCTAGTTCGTTCGGTCAGTTCGTTTAGAACTGGAACAAAACCGAAAACCGAAAACCAAAATGCTTGGTTCCAATTTCTTCTAGTCTGATTCCTTTTTTAGATAACCGAAATTCTAAAATAACCGAGAAATCGAACCGAAAACCGAACGTCCACCCGCACATATGGTTAGATGCAATGGTGGCACTACATGTTGCCGTCTCGGAAAACACACACTTGTGGGGACAGGACCTCAACTCGCTTTGTTATACAGAAGTACGGAGTAGAAGTTAAGGCCCTATTTGGAAACATTGTATTTTTGTGGTTTCCAGGTAATGCCATGGTTTGTGGCAATACCATAGTATTTTAGGCTATATAAGGTGTTTGGTTGCCATATCAAAAACAGTGTTTTGAAAACCATAGTATTGCAGATACCCTGGTATTTTTGGAGTATTTAAAACTCCATTCCAACCCAAAGTTTTCATAGCTTTATCTTATTTTCACTAAAATACTATGGTTTTGTACGTGGTCCAAACAAGCTATAAAGAATACCATAGGTTTTAATGCAGCTAACAAAACCATAGTATTGTCATGATAAATATAAATCATATTATTCAAATATTATGGTTTTAAAAAACTATGATTCCAAACGGAGCTAAACGTGCACGGGTCACGAATCACGATGTTACCTTTGGCGCATTTCGATGTATCGGACAGGTTTGTAACTTTGGATTAAGTAATTACAATAGCTCCCAAGATTCTTCCTAGGCAATCCGTAGCCCAACAAATGTATCGGAAGGAGAGAGAGAGAGAATCAGGTTGCTAAATTTTATCTGAGAAATTGTTCGCTCTCCTGTTCCTCTAGGATTCGGTCTCAGGTCGTGCTCTAGAATTGTCCCGTCGTGATCGAGATCACGATCGGACGGATATTAGGAGCGTCATCAGTCATCACGTACGTGAGGCACCATACACACAGTGACAGGAGATCTGTCTCTGCAGGCTCCATTCCAATGCTCTCTCCACGCATTATTTTGTTCTCTGGATGGATCCAGCAAGGCAGGAAGCATGCAGCCATGGCCCATATTTAGCTCTCTGTATATCCACCTTGCACAGTTGCACAGCTCGGATCGAAAGCTCCATCGATGCAAGTTGATAAATTGTTAGCAACTCTCTACCCGATTATTGTCACGATTTAATTAGCTAAGCCGTCTTTACGACGCCCATCGCCACCTAATTAATTAAGTTACAAAACACACACAGGAGATAGGATAGATAGACGGAGATCCGATCGATCGTCGCGCAACCCTGAACGCAAGCCCCACGCCAGTGAAATTGCTGCTCCACGAAGCAAGCCACGCCACCCGCTAATCAACGTGCCATCTCCCAGTCCCAGCTCGACGTCTAGTCCATGTCCATGGCAGCATGGCAACCCACCACCATTGCTCACTCGCTCATCAGCATCCTCCATCTCCATATATATAACCCACTCACCTCCATGGCTCCATTTCATACGAGCATCAAGAATCCAAAGCTGCAAGCTCTAGTGTGGTATAGGTAGCTATATAGGCAAAGCACAAAGCAGAGAACAGAGATACATATACATATACAACTAACCCACATGGCCATGGCGTCGCAGCTCGCAGCCGCCGCCCTTCTCCTCCTCGCCGTCCTATCGGCGGCGCCGCCGGCGCACGGCCAGGAAGCGGCGTCGGCGCCGGCGCCGGCGCCGGCGGCGCCCAAGACCATCACGGCTATCCTGAGCAAGGCGGGGCAGTTCACCAAGTTCCTGCAGCTGCTGCAGTCGACGCGGGAGGCGGAGCAGATCACGAACCAGCTCAAGGGCAAGCCGTCCGGCGGCGGCGGGCTCACGGTGCTCGCACCGCCCGACAGCGCCTTCTCCGCGCTGCCCCTGGGCACGCTCAACTCCCTCTCCGACCAGCAGAAGACGTCGCTGGTGCAGTTCCACGTCGTCTCCGCGGCGCTCCCCGCCGCGCAGCTCGAGACCGTGAGCAACCCGCTGCGCACGCAGGCCGGCGACACGGGGCGCGGCAGGTACCCGCTCAACCTCACCGCCGACGGCGCCAGCGTCAACGTCTCCACCGGGGTCGTCAACGCCACGCTCGACGCCACGCCGCTCTACGCCGGGGACAGGCTCGTCGTGTACCAAGTCAGCAAGGTGCTGCTGCCGTGGGCGCTCTACGGCCCGCCCGTCCCCGCGCCGGCGCCCGCGCCGGCCCAGAGCAAGGAGAAGAAGAAGGCAGCGGCGAACGCGGTGGCGGACGCGCCGGTGGCTGAGACCGCGGCGGGGAACACGACGGCATCGGAGGCCGCGCGGGGGACCCCAGGTGCCGGGCCGGCTTCCTGCGTGGCGGTCGCCGTGGCGGCCGCCATCTGGTGGGGCATGTGACCACAGTAAGAATGTGCATGCGTACGTGTGTCGTGGATATTCTCTTCAAATTTCGAGACACGTTTCTAATTGAATTCGACCGTGTTTATTTTGTTCTCGTTTTTGTATATTGTGCTTGTGTTTCCCATCGTTTTCGTAATGTTTGTGTTGTACTTTAAATTTGTATATTACATATATTGAGTGCAAATTAAATATTTTGTCATCTCATTCTTCATAGTTTTTACCAATTTACGCAAACTTTAACATGTACTACCTCGGTCATCCTAGAATATTAAGTGATTGGCCAAAATCTCTTATATTCTAGGACAAAGGAAGTACGGCACTATTTTGGTTCTGGTAAGGTGTCGAAGATAGATGCTCCAAAATACAAAAATTTGGTCGACAATCCAAATCATATAAACAATCCGGTTGTTGATGCGATGCTCTAAAACCTAAAAAAAAAAAACTTATTGTCAAGGATGCATACGCCAAGAGCATGATATGAGTACAAGGTATCAAGTAGCCATGTAGAGTTTGCAAGGCGTTTCAGCCGTTCAGCTGCTAGCCTGCTACCCTCTAAGCTACTAGCTATATCATAAGGCATATATTGCTTTATGATTTAAATTTTTTTTCCACAACAAATGTCTTCGGTTATAGCGGGATTATATTAGTAGCATAAAAAAGAAAAGTGGCATGCGTGCGTGCATGCACCAGACGAGCATGAAAAAGACGATGCGACAGAATTTTGCATTAATTCTACATGGTTTGCAGCATTGGTGCCGAAGTTTAATACCATAGAAGATCAATAGGCAATCAAATAAAATACCTTGAAAATCAAATCTTCCATATTTTTTGTTCCACGGATAGCCTAGAAAGCTTTCTTTGGAACAAAAGATCCCCCTGTTTTATGTTATATTTTTCTTGTGAAATTAATTTGTTTCCCAAGGAATTCTTGCGTTCCAAGGAGGCGTAAACATGTACAAAATCCATCGGGTACTGCTGAGGAAAGAAATAAAAAAAACGGAGGCATACACGGACTCCCCCATTTCGAACCAAGAATTATGAAACGACAAGATTTGCCTGAATTTAAGCGTTGGACTTTGAATTTGATCCCACGGAGAGGCAGAAAAAGAGCGGCTCTCACAAATCCTCACATTCTCAGGGACCCACACGTAACACCGCCGCACCGCGAGATCTTACACATCGCCCCTCCTTTTCCCCGCATCACTCGTGTACTCCTTCCTCGTCGCTCCGCTCCCGACCGCATCGCGATCAGCCGTCTCCTCCTCCGCCTCGCCGGAGATCAGACGCGCCGCTGCCGCGCGATGGACGCCTCCTACCGCCGCGCGGGAGCCGGGGGCGGCTCCGCGCCCCGCTCCGTCGAGGACATCTACAAGGACTACCGCGCCCGCCGCTCCGCCATCCTCCGCGCCCTCACCCACGGTACGCCTGCGCCCCCCGCCCGCTCCCGCTTCCAGCCACGCCCCCGAGGCCCCCGGCCCTAACCCTAGCGCCTCCTCTCGCTTCGCAGACGTCGAGGACTTCTACGCGCAGTGCGATCCAGGTGAGTCCTCCCTCCCCCGACCCCCACCGCGCGCGCGCGATCTCTCCGCGCCGCGGCCTTCGATTCGGTTTTGGGGGCTCGGGCTGATGCGGGTCTGGGGCCGTGCTGGGGTGGCAGAGAAGGAGAACCTCTGCCTGTACGGGTACGCGAACGAGGCGTGGGAGGTGGCGCTGCCCGCCGAGGAGGTGCCCACGGAGCTGCCGGAGCCGGCCCTCGGGATCAACTTCGCGCGCGACGGGATGAACCGCCGCGACTGGCTCGCGCTCGTCGCCGTCCACTCCGACTCCTGGCTCATCTCCGTCGCGTTCTACTACGCCGCGCGGCTCAACCGCAACGACCGGTACGGGCACCATCTCCACCACCCGGCCTCGCGTCTGGTGCTTGCCCTGCTGCGGTTAATTTTTCCTTGTTGGCGTGCTGTGTGTGTTGAGTGAGACATCCGTAGATGTGCCGCAGTTGTGCCGGGGCTTTCTCAGGAGTGTTCTGTGAGTGCGGGTTGAAGTGGTTGTCTGGGGATATGCATGATCTGCTCTGTCCTCTCTATGCATGTCATGCTGCGCATGTTTTCAATTCCACAATAGTTTTGACAAGTAACTTTTCAGATTTGGGCCTTCTGCAGAGGTTTTGTAGAATGTAAGTAATTTACTAATTTTCGGGGGACAAAGCAATTTGTTCCCATGTAGCAATCTAGTGTCTACCTTTGTTGTCCAATTGTTTACTATAGTTGTGACATTTTTGGTGAAGATAAGGAGGATCTCTGTTTATATGCGCTGTAGTTAGCAAACTTACCCTGATATGAACGTCTGAGTCTGCATGTGTATCCCTAAGCTCTTCATAATGTGCTAATTAAAAATAGTATTGTTTGTTTCGTGGAAATCTTAGTGGAGACCCTTCTCTGTCATCAGAATGTTCGTATACTGCTGAACTACAAAGGCCTCAGAAACATTCAGATACTTAAACCATGCTTTGACATTTTAAGTTGTTTGGAAATGAATTTCTTCCATCGTGGATATAGTTTATTACAGCATAAAGATATGAAGGCTTTTCCATGTGAGAAATTTCTAGTTTTATGATTCTTTAAGGACTCTTACTCTGATTTCAAGGAATTGCAACTTCTCTTTTATGGCTACACTTGTGGACTTTTTAGTTGAAGAAAGTATGCAAGTGTATGGTATCCTCTGATTTTCACATCTTTACTTTATATTTACGTGCCCACCCTCACCGTGCCTCCTGTTCTTGTCAATCAGCCATTCTTCACTAAGATTGTACCAACATTTGGATCTGTTGGATGGTTCTGATTATGGGCTTTGTTTCAGTACTCTTCTTCAAGAAGTGTTTACTAATCTTTCTGCAGAAGTAGTTCTTGATAACCACCCAAATCTGTACTAATAACAATAGCAGCAGCAGCAGCAGCAAAGTCTTTTAGTACCAAGCAGGTTGGGGCAGGCTAGAGATGGAACCCAGCAAGAGCCATGGGAAAGAGCATGAAAAGGAGGGATTAGTAAAGGCAAATCCGCACTAACTACTAAGTAATTTTATTTGAGAAGATTATTCTCTGTGGTTTAAAACTGTGCAGTCCTGTACATGCAAGACTGACTTTATTTCTGGTTGTTAAGATTTTATTTGTTGGTTTTCAACAGTGAAAAAGGTGCAATGTAAATAGAGGAATAGAGGAGTGTTTTTTGGTACAGGTGTCCGAAATCTAAATAGTAATATAAGTATTTCCCCATAGTAGTCAGTAACCACTTCTGCTTTTAAGATTAGTATTTTTTTCAAAGGGTAGTACCGAAGCAAATCCTCCTGCTTATTTATTGCTTGTTGTAGTCAACTCATTACACATGTGGCCACCAACTTTCTATACAACCTGAATCCATACTCTGTTGTGCACGAACAACTTAGATACTGTATGGGAGTTGTTTGGACCTGGTGTAGGATAATACATCCTCATGGTGGTTGTTTCAAATACCACCCCCCCCCCCTTATGGGTCTCTAAATTTATTGGCCCATGAATTAGCTGATTTCTGTTTAAAATCTGTAACACTGATGGTATGTGAGTTGGTTGCTTTCTGAAGTTAATTTGGACCAAACAGTTCATCCTCTCTGTTTGGTACTTCCATTTTTACACTTTTGTTATTTTTATTGTGTAATCGAAATATAATTACTTTGTATAGACTGAGGCCTTGTATGTAGCATTAAACAATTAATAATTAATTCGTGCGAAGCAACATTTCTATGAGTGTTGTTGCGTGTCTTCATCTTCATGTGTGCATGCTTATTTGAGTGATCTAACTGCCTTATATGTTTTGCGGACTCTGGGACAGAGCTGTGTGCTGCAGTGCTTTTGTAAGTAGTACATAGCTCAAGCTCCTCAACTCCTGTGCAATGTTGCCAGTTTAAATTTATGTTTCAGCAAAACGTCATGGTTTTAGAAAGTGTAGAGTAGCTTTGCGTATTTCGAGCTCTTCATTTCTTCTTTTTGGATGATACATGCCTAATTTGAATATAACTGTCATAGACCACCAAGGATTCCTGTAGGGTAATCAGCGACAAGTTGGATTCATATTTCCTTTATACAATGATGAGTCTTGGAATCTCAGTTACCAAGTAAATTCACTTTTATGCAGTAAGCACTACAAAAACAGCATTGTTATCTGTCTGTTACAACTTGCAATCTTATAATTGTGACATTGTTTTCATACCAAGTCAAGCAAATTAAGGAGCCTTGACTTGAATTACAATGGAAGTGAAACATTTCAAATTCCACTCTATGCAATCTCTACTCGATTATATTAGCAGTAATTCAGTAAACCCATTCAGTATAAATGATTCCACTGCCATTGAAGCAGTTGGTATTTTTGCAGTTAATCGTTTGTGTACATATATCAATTTCTTTTGTTCTCATATCCAACAGGAAGCGTTTGTATGGCATGATGAATGATCTGCCAACTGTTTTTGAAGTCGTCTCTGGTGGTGTGAAACAATCTAGGGAGAGGGATAGATCTGGTGCCGACAACAGCAGCAGAAATAAACTGTCATCAGTGAAGGTAACAAGAATTTATCACTGTTTTTACCACTTCTTTTCATGTCATGATGTTTGAACTTGCCCTATCCAGCAAACAAGCGAGCCACGAATAGAAAATAACGCCAGGGAGCCTGATGAGGGCTACGATGAAGACGATGGTGACCACAGCGAAACCTTGTGCGGGACATGTGGCGGAATATACAGCGCAGACGAGTTCTGGATTGGGTGTGATGTGTGTGAGAAGTGGTACCATGGAAAGTGCGTGAAGATCACCCCCGCTAAGGCGGATAGCATAAAGCAGTACAAGTGTCCGAGCTGCAGCTCAAAGAGACCTAGGCCACTGTAGCACCGTGGATGGAAGACTGAACAGGCAGGAGAGGTCAGAGTTGCTCCTTGCGCAAGGTCAATACCACCTTGCGATCTTTACTGTATCTTTTCGATTTAGCTTACATATGTCGACGGCAGTGATGCTAATGTGGGGAAAGATCACACATGTTGAGTATAGCCTTGCTGTGGTTTCTCCATGCCCTGGAGAGAATCACGATAGTCTGTATGTTGCCAGAGAAGGAATAGGGGCTGCGAGGAAAGCCTTTGTAACGTTGTTAAAGGTGAATTGAGCAACTTATGCGACAATAATCTGAGAGGTTTATGTTAATATATTTTACCAAGTTTGATGGTATGCGTCCCACCCACCCAATCAGAACATGTAAGCACACCCTTCAGAAAACAGCACACTTGAGGTTTTGCAACGTCCTGGGTGCGAGTATAGGTTTGGGAATTCAGGGGCCTACATTGAGGTCAAGCTTAAGGCGCATGTTACTCTCAAGGATGATTTTGGTGGCGAGTAAATCAATCCCAGTGACTCATGCATTATGCTCTAGTATCGCAATACTAGACGTTTTGGTTTGCACACTATCAACATATTTTTGTATTGACCATTAATACTGTTGGTACCCAGCTAACCAGGTACCCGCTTATACTAGACAAAATCTAAATACAGTCCTTAATAAGGCTCCACGCAGCCTGACAAGCTGGGTTTATTCCCTTGGGCAGTAAATGCCTGACTTGCCTATACTCGGCAGGATCACCAGTATCGGCAAGTATCTTAGTAAAGGAAAGGGCCCAAGACCACGTACAGGCGGGTCTGGCCTACCCCTTATAAGAACTAGGCCGAGCCTCTCCCAACCGCACGAGATGCCCCTCAAGGGAAGGCCAGGTCCGGACCACTCGGAGGTCCGGACCGCTCGGAGGTCCGGAGCTAGCGCGCTCGGGGGGTGGAGCCGCAAGCTACCGCGTACACCTACCCCCGGTGCGGGATGGTCCGGGGCTGCCACGTGCCCACAGGACGCGCGGCGGAGTCTTCGGCCAGGGCCTCGCCCGCCTGCTGCATTAATTGCGGGCAGGCGAGCGTGGCCCGTTGCCCGCTGACACCGCCGCCGTCAGACGGGCGTGCCCCGTTACCTGCTGACGGACGGGCGTGCCCTGACACCCGCGGGCAGGCGACGGAGACTATACTAAAGGGCGCGCCTTACCGAGGCGCGACGGCAGTGACGGGGCATACAGTCAACTTCCCCACCGGACGTTGGGGTTTATACCGAATAAACAAGTACACTGTGCTCATCATGAGCTGCGCCACGCGCGACGACCGCGCTCAGCCTAATACTAGGTAGCAGCACTGTAGCACCGCTGTGAGCGCTCCGTAATGTCACGTCGGCACGCCGCCTGCCTCCTCTGCCACTGAAGCCCCTCCGCCAGGTTCAGCGGTTGATGGAACAGGACGGTGTTAACCAGGACGGCGTGGCGCACCTTCCGGGCCACGCCGGGCCGCGTCAGTTGTGCAGGTACAAGACGTGGGAGTCAACGGTTGCCGCTACGAGGAAATACTGCGCACCTATAAATTTTGAATATGTGTATTATTATTAATTTATGGCCAAAGTATGGGGGAAAAAACAGGCAACAGCATGACTGGATGAGTAGCTATTGAGATAAAGCCTTTTTACTTGTACGGTCCAAGCTAGAATTACATTGTGTGCGACACTGAGACAAGGTAGTAGGATAACAGAGAAAAAGTTAAGTGCAATTCCTCTTGTTTCGAATATCTTCGTTTTGACCTCATCCGTAGCTAAGTGTGGTAGTACTAGACAATAGCCTGTTTGGATCAGTTAATTCAGCTAAAAATTAGCTACACTCAACCAGCTAATAGGTGCTAATAGATTGCACACCTGTTAGCTGCATTAGCGGCCTGTTTGGATAAAAACAGCCAAGTTTTAACAACTAGTACTAATTAGTTGGGTGTATTCAAACACCCCCTTAATGATCTTTCACAATCGAAATCAGCCCTCAAAATTGATGATCTGCCACTAGCACAAGACAAAACACAAAAAATATTGGGACCGATAAAATCTCAGCAAGCATATTTTGCTACAAATTGGGTCGCTGCTACTTTCAAACAGGGCAGTGAATTAGAGCGTGTTAGCTGCCTCAGCTAGGTTACAAGACCAAAACTGCAACCATGATGGATTGGGCTTTCTGTGTAATGTGATGTCAAATGTATAAATCGAACATAGTGGCTGATCACAGCTTGTAGACTGGTGTTATCCCCAGTAGTTGGAAGCACTGACGCATGACAATGGCAGTCGCTTGGCAAAGCAGCAACCGGCTCGTCTCCTCCGGTGATCCAACCACCTGTTGTGTCCAATGCAAAGTGAGTGGTTAAATAGCATGAGATTATCAACGGAGTGCTTTATGGAGATAAATAGAAGCTTGCATTAGCTGAAGCCAATCTAAATAACAAGAAACGATACAGGGGGAAGGGGTGAGGCACATGGAAAGAAAATATACCTGGCAATTGGTATAGAATTTTGTGAACATTTCAGATAGATTATACAAGTATTCGCACACAACATTTGGAAGGAGATTTGTGCATGCCTCTTCAACAACCTGAAACATATTATAGTGTGATCAGAAAAGCAAATTGATGTGTTCACTTTCAGTTTACAGTAAAAACTTAGATTGCAAAAACATCCTTGCAGTATTCAGTAAGGAAAAACATGGACCCAAAATGCCTCATAATTACAATATCATATCTAAGATAAAAAAACTAAAACATAATGATGACTCATCGCTAGCATTGATATCCTGAATTTTGGGACCTTATATAAAAGTAAGTTCACTAATAGTGAGGAACGATACCTCCGCAAATCGGATAAGATACAGCCCCAACACGCGCTCATCTGGATGGTCAAGAGAAATGGCTCCACTCTGAGAAGAAAACAGTAAGAAATTTTTGGCTCATGACTGGTACCCAACAGAATTGATGCTAATCCTTCACGAAATCAATGGCATAATCTGCACAAAGCTAAAACATGAAGTTTAAAGCTTACTATTTTTAACTCTTCCACATCCTTGTTGGATTTCCGAATAATGGAACAAATGCGAGCATGAGCATATTGAAGGTACACAGCAGTGTTTCCCTGTTCACATAGATAATGAACATCTAAGCATAGAATAACAAGGTATTGTGAGCATGCACAAAGATGAGCTGAGCTTTGTGCATGGTCAATACTAGATAGAAGCACAAAGTGACTAGAAAAAACATTACTATAAGGATCATAATATGTTTTCAAACCAAGGACCATATGCAATAAAATGTAAAACATATTATGGAAATTAGATCACGGTAACAAGCCTCCAACAGCACATTATATGGATATTGGAGTTTGATGGGTACCTTATCACTCAACATCTGTTCAAAACTAAATGTGTAATTGGTCAGCCGATTGTTCTTCAGATCAGCATACCTGTAGTGAAGTTGTAGAAATGTATTATTATAAATCGGATTATACTCTCTACTTAAAATACTTAGTTATGTAACTTTCTAAAACAAGATATTTCAGAACATACTTCACAGCACCATATCCAACTGCCTCTGAAGTTTGTTCTAATTCCTCCTCCGTCCAGTCAACAATTTTACCTGAATAAAAATAATGATCATATACCTTAAGGACAATTGAAGATAAAGTTTCCAAAACAGTGCGGTTTACCATTTTCAGTGAGGCGTTGTAGTAGTTCTGATTTGCTCCGAGATTTAGCTTCATCAAGTAGCTCTACTAATCGAACAACCTCGGTGCTTCGTGTGCGGAAGCGCTTGCCGTCTGAACCAAGAACAAGACCAAATCCAACATGGCTCGTTCTTGGAAACTTCTTTTCCCTTGGATCTGGGAGCCAACCGGCCATCCTTGCAGCCTATAAAAGACAACAAAAGATTCAATAAAAGCACAGTAAAGGGATACTGTATCTTTGGCACTGCGCTTTGCTTACACTGAAAAACATGTCAAAGTGCTGCTGTTGACCAACATCTGTTACATAAATGATCCATTCTGCCTTCTCAACATTGAGCCGATACCTCCATAAAACCATGGACAAAAAATGTTAGATCCACAAAATGCACTAGAGGAAAAGTAGATGCATCAACTACACAAATGCATTCAGTTTGCTATAAACAACTAAATGAGCCCTCAAAACACAACATATAGAGCACATCAGATATTGTTTGATGCTTACCAAAGAGCAGCCAAGTCTGTTGAGGCATAATTGAAGCCACCATCACTTTTGACCACAATCAAAGGGATTTGATGACCTTCAATAAATATAACTCGAGCACCCTCACTCTCCTTTATCAAGCCTTTGCCAGTCAATTCCTCCAGCACTTGAGGAATATAAGGATTATAGAAACTCTCACCCTGAAAGATGATACATTAATTAGTTGGTTTGCTCCTCAGTATGGGAAAGCATAAAACAGCAGAACGGTCACTGCTCCAGTGACTAGGCAGACAACATGAAAAGCATTCAAAAAACCAATGGGCCATACTTTGATTGAACAAGGGGTACAAATTTTCCAGTTAAAGGACAGTTTTCCTTTTTTTATTTGTAGGATAAATCACAGTAAGTTGTTGATGTGAATAGGATTGTTGTTGACAATGCTAGAAACCAAAATGTTTGTTTCTGAAGCTCAAAAATTTCACAATAATTTTGACTTGACCTAAAGTCCGTTGATAACCAACCTTTTTGAAAATAGGTTTCAACTACTAGGAAGTGTCGTACCTTTTCTTCAAGCTCCACATTTAGGCGCTTGTATACCAAGTCAAACTCGCCCCTGCTGATGTCACAAATCTTTTTCCATGCTTCTCTATATTTCTCCTCCCCTCCCTACAGATAAATACAATGCTTGGATGAGTTCATGAGAACATGTCAACTTTCCCAGACTCCATCCAAGATGATCCCATCACCTGTAGCTTGACAACTCCTTGTTGAGCCCTGGCTTTAAACTCTGGATCACTGTCAAACCTCTGCTTGGATGCTTTATAGAAAATCTGTCATGTAACAAATTGAAATATCAGTCCAAATGGCAGGAACAGGGTGTGTTCGTCATATGGCAAAAGCGCATTTTTGCGAACTATTTTATGGGTATCCAATGATTTTGAAACTCACAAATGTGCATTGTCTATTAAGAAGGAAAACAGGCAACCAACGATGATGTAGGCAGCAGGATGCTCAATTAGTAACAAGAAACTACCAATCAAAAGCAACATTCAATATACTAACCCCCTCATGAAACCCGCATTGAAGAAACAAATATAAGAACGCAGTGGATTTTATCATGACACCACATAACATCAAATGCTTCACAAATTTATGCAAAAATTGACAGGCATAAACCACTGCAGCAATAATACAGTGGCATAGACTAAACAATTATAGAGTCACACTGAATTAGTGTCACGGCCATTTGTACTCACAGGTGCTACCAAGAATACAGTCAAACCATATTCCAAAGATATTGTTTGTGTTTGGATATACGGCTGGTGTAAAAAAATCATAGAAATACTTTCATGACATTATTCAAGATAACATTTTTAAATATATGATAAGAAAGCATCGCAGTCAACTTGGCATTATTTTTCTCGAACATGAACCAGTCCCTTGCAGAACCCCTAGGGGCGAAGATCAAACTCACACGTTAATACACGCTGGCACGGAAACTTGGCATTAGATTTGACTTTCATGGTTGCATGTTCTCTATGCAGGAGAGCTAAGTGACAAATAATTGCATCACCGCATCGAACACCTTACCTGAAGGTCCCCAATTGCCTGGCTACCGATTTCCTGCCAGTTTGGAAATTTCTCAAACAGATATTCTATCAACATCCCAAACTGCACGAACAAAAAGAAACATAGTTTAGTTAGCATGTGCAGCAGTATATGGGATCAATTTTTCAGTCCGTCTACAGGAAAGAACTAGATATTTTTGCTAATAAGATACCAAGGCACAAACATCTCCGGAGATCCAGCCTCACACAAAATCATTTGATATAAGAATGAAAAATCACTGATAGAAAAGCCTAGATATATAAAGAACAACATGGCAGTTACAGATATGTAAAAGCAGTAATAATGTCAAGAAACCATTGTGACGCATCCATTGTGCGTATGTGTGTTCAACTGTAATATACAAAAAAGATATGTTGTTTCAATGAAAGCAAGTAATGCAATGGTTAGATCATAATGCATGGGTCGTTACCTGTGTACCCCAATCTCCGACATGGTTTCGTCGCAGAACATCAACATTTGAGAACTCAAACATGCGTGCTAATGTATCTCCAATAATTGTAGACCTTAAATGGCCAACATGCATTTCCTTTGCAATATTAGGTGATGAAAAATCAATTACTGCCTTCTTTACTGGCAGAATTGGTGCCCAAGTATTGATACCATTAACAAGCATGTCTTGTATTCTCTGCAATAATGTAGCTCGTCCATGATTTGCAGGAATAGATAAAAGCACTGGTAATAGTAGCATAATTTACAGATAAAAAATCTAACCAAACCTTTGCAACCCAGCGGTTCGATAAGGTAATATTCACAAACCCAGGTCCCGCAACAGATGTGGACTCTATAATATCAGAGGAAGGCAAGTTCTTGGAAATGGCCTGGGGAAATGTGAAGAGAAAAGTAAGTTGGCATAGTATAAAAGAGCAAATATTAGTTACAGGCCCTATGGGAAAGTTCTCATGCTGTAAGTCTATAGAGAGAAAAGCTAGACAGACACATACCTGCCCAATGGCATTAGGGTTTTTGAAACTTGTTCCGGATCCTTTAATCTTTGACCATAATCCCATAGCATTGTTGCTGCACATGGTTGGGGAGAATCAACTGATGAGCACACGGAACGGAAGGAACACTATGGAGAACTAAAAGGAGCAACAGAGACTCAAGATTGTTCGTGGAATTAACGCAGCAGGTGAATAAACAGGCGCCAAGAACATACCACTGGTAGTCAGCAAACTTTGTTGAAACTTCAACCATCGGTTCTACCTCCACTTCGGGCACCGTAGCCCGGAGGGACGAGCTGACCAGCCTGGAAAGCTGTTGCTTGACGCTCCCAGCGCCCTGCGCGGCCAAACCAAAATCAAGCAGGGAAAGCGGAGGAAAAGGTAGGGGATGCAATCGTCTCCAGAAGGGGTAGCTGCCCAACACACACCACGGTGGGTTCCTGCTCCTGGGCCGGGGCAGAGGTCGAAGTCTCGTCTCCCATGGTGGTGGCGCTGCAGGAGAACCGCAGAAGCCTGGAGGAAGAAGCTGCTCTACAGTGACCTGGCTAAGTAAACAACAACACCAGAACGAGAAAACAAGTCCAAATTTAAGCGACAAATTGAGCTCAAGCGATTGAACTGAAAGGCAGCTAACGAGTGCAATGTTGCTGATAGCGAATCCCTACCCACCGATAACAATCCAAACTAATCCGCGGATACAATCCAAACCTAGTGCGGCCCCCATTGATTGATTCGAAGCAATATTCCGATGATTTAAACTCCCGACCGTTTCATCAGTTCACGCTGCACCAATTCCAGCTGATGCGGGGCAAAGACGGCGAGGGTGAGCCCCCCCAACTAATTGAGCAAATCCCTAAACATCCAAACCCCCCGGGCCCTCCCTCGAGACGGCACAGGAAAACGAGCTGCCGCTCCTACTTCCAGATTCCGAGTTTCCAACGTCGCCCGGCGGAGGAACCACCAAAACCTAAACCCGGAACCGCGCCACCCCCAAAATCCCCCCTGCCGGTTCGCCCGCGGGAACCGGGGCTAGCCGGCCGCGGGGGCGGCGGATTCGGGGAGGGAGGGCGAGAGGAAGGCGCGGGCGGGAGCGGGGCTCACCTGCGCGCGGGGCGCGGGGCAGGAGCGGCGGGACGCGGATTCGGAGGCGCGCGGGGGTAGGCGCCGCCACTGCAGTTGCTGCTGCCGCGAGAGCTCGCATCCTCGCGTCGCCTCGGCCCCTCGGTTAAATACTCGCACTCGCCCGCCCCCTCGATTCACCGGTCACGCGTGGGCGGGCGACCGCAGCGGGGACGGGTAGCGGGGCGAGCGCGAGGGTTTTTGCTTGCTTGCCTTGGGCCGCCCTGTGTGCGGGACGGCCGGGTTTTGGATTGGGCTGAGGCCCACCGTCGATTCCATCCGCATCGTCCGTGATTTGCTAGCCTGGCCCTCCCGTTCTCATTCTGATGGTAGCACACAGCACAACTGCACAAGCATTAGCCTTGCAAGTGGGTTGTAGACGGTTGTAAGCTCACCGATCGTATCACAAAGCTATTATCATAGATATATGGTTAATTATCCGCAAACTTAATCGTGCAGCTAATAGTGAGTTTGTGATCTTTAAAGTATGCCCATGAAATTGGAAAGCCCCGCATACATGCGTCGCAGATTGCAGCGTGAGGTTTTTGCATTATGGTAGGGGTGGCGGCAATGAGGACCACCAACCAGCATACGGTTCGGGGGTGAATGGACAACCGCACAACACTGGAGCATGACCTTTTATTTTCATATAGGCTTTGCGGGTTCTTGTAGGTTAACGCTATTCGGTGGGTTTCGTGGGGTAAACAACATACCATGAGTAACTTTCTTTCGAAGCAGCTAGCCTAGTTCTCCTATCCTGTCTGTGATCCGCTTCTGGTTCTAGCGCGACAAGGAGAAAGCGTAATATAGGAATACCTAATGCCAATGGGGGCAAGTTATTTTCTACCGATGAGTGGTGACCATGTATGTCCTGTCTATAATCCAAATTTTGTTTACAAATAATGTCATGATACGTACATAGATCATGTCATTCTTTAATTGTAATGCTGCAACAATGGTATGTGCCCTGCAAATTATTTTGTTATGCTTGGAGGACTCTGCGCTCCATACTAAAAGTGTAGTATTTGTGATGTATTCGGTGGGTTTGGATAAGGTTATAAGAAGGTGGGATAGAGACAATGATAGAGATAAAAGGTGTAAACTGTGAGAGAAGTGGAATAGGGATATCCTATCTTACGCACCTATCCAATTATCAAAATAAGTCGTCAAGGATTGGCCTCCGTAAGTGGACGTTTATTTTTAAAGCTTTGATCCATGTTATGCCATTTCTGTCATAGATCCAATATAGATCACCGATTCTAAGAAGACATGGACATTACTAATGCTATTTTAGTTATTGATCAAATCAATTATTCAGATATGCTTCGGGTTATTAGTTTGCGACTTTGCGTACATTGATCGATGGCCACATCTATGTTTTTTTGAATATGTATTCATTCATGAACTAACATTATAAACAATCGATTCGAGGTGCAAACATGTAGCTAAATCATGTTATTATCTTCTCCGATGCTCCACTTTTTGCATTCAAAATTGTTGTATCTCTATCTCTTTAGACATTAGCACTTCTCTTATGGTATAATCCAGCATGTTTAATCCCAAATCAATTTAAAGCACCGCAACAAATGTGCGGAATATTCCACTAGTATTTTTATCTTGCTTGGTCTGTCGGGAGAAAAAAATTTCCTGAGAAACGGTATAAATAAGTGGAAATGCGGTCGAGGTAAACTGTTTGGTCTAGTTTCTACTTTTTATATAATAAATGAGGGTAGTGAAAAAAAGTAGCCAAAAGAAGCTGCAAAAATACACACGTTTATATGCTGTACCAATCTCAATGTTGTTATTGCTTACCGCATGTCCTTTCAGCATGAGCCAATCTCAAACTCTTCACGGATATAAGGTGGGATGAGGAGGATGTCCATATCCTAGCTGCGGCAGACTTTAATATGGTCTAATTGTCTGTTCTCAGGTGTTGCTTGTTGCCTGTTGTTCAGTATATGTTTTTTTTCTTTTGGCCATGCACGTCATAGTTTTTTTTTATGTTCCTAACTTCTGGGTGTTACCTTGGTTCTCTGTGTGTTGGTAGTCCTGCATCTTCTATGGTTTCACTAAAATTGCAAGTCCAGTTGTTTGGTTTGGTGGAGGTGTCTTGGCTAGCCTTAGTTTATCAAAATTGTTGTATTCGCTCTGTATTCCTCTAAAGGAAAAACGTTTGTGAAAAAAATGGTGCCAAACAAGCAAGGCCTAAGTGGCTACTAATTTACAGATCGTTTGATTTTTTTACATCAAATTTGACTAGCTCGTCTTATTTAAAAAATTTCACAATTATCATATATATTTATTTTGATTTAATTTAGCATATAATATACTTTAACTATGAATCGATTGTTTTTATATTTTCATAAATATTTTGAACAAGTTAGAACAGACGGCAGAAGCCCATTTTTCCAAAGGATGTTCCAAGAAAAAACAACAAAGCTCTTCGCCGGCCGCTCTCTGTGACTCTGTTGCTCCGTTGAGGAGGCTGATGATTCGGAGAGTGCACGTCGTTGTCTCGCCGGACTCCACGATGTGTGCCCTTCTCGGCGTGGTCACCTGCTCGGGTGAGTTGCTTCCTTCACCGCCCCCACCCCCACCCGCCAATCAGATTAGCTGAACGGGATCTTGGGCTGAATCAAGAGGTGCTATTCTCCACGGAAATTCCACCTTAGATTTTTCGTATGTGGTTCATTCCTATTTTTTCCGAAGTGGGAATTGCAAAGAACAAGCTGAGGATTGGAATTTATAGAATTTATAGTGACCCATCTTGTTTTCTTTCGGTCGTATATGCTGTCGCTCCAAAGAATCGACTAGGGGGGACACGATGAGAGTGTGGGAGGGACTAGGGAGGGTCACAGAGCATACGGCATAGTATATACAGAAATCCTCAGTCTTTGTGTGGAATATACTCCGATCATGAATTGATAATTTTGTTCTATGTCTCTAGTAGGAAGTAGTAGAAATTATAAAATAATCAACGCTGCCGATGCTGGAAGCAGAAATTATAAAATATAATCAACGCTGCCAATGCTGAAGTCTAGAACGAGAGAAACTTGTGGAATATGCTATGATCAACATAGGTTTCATGCGTTGGATTCGGCTACCAGTTTTGTAATAAACCACGATACAAATGTCGATGTGCATTCAAACCCTTGCAGGCTTGCAGCTCCGGAGACAATCGGCAGCATGGCTGAGGGCGTTGTGGGCTGGCTAATCCTTAGGCTCGGAGATGCCCTTGCAAATGAGGCAGCTGAGCTTGCGCATTCATTGTTTGGAGTGGAGGGTTATGCCCTGAAAGGCCTATTCCGTGAGATGCGCGATGTGAAGGGGGAGCTGGAGAGCATTCACGCTTTCTTGTGCGCCGCTGAGAGGTTCAGGGACACTGATGAGACCAGAGCTGCATTTGTGAAGCAGATCAGGAGTCTCGCTTATGACATCGAAGATGTCATTACAGAGTGCTCCTACCGTTTAGGGGAAGACGCTAATGGCATGTTCCTTCTCAAGGCAGTAAGGAGGATCAGACAGGCCAAGATATGGTACCGGCTGGCAGAAAGGCTCCAAGACATCAAAGTAAGTCTTAAGGACGCTTCAGAAAGACGGGGCAGATATGAGTTGAAAGGAATTGAGAGGAGCACATGTTTTTCAGGGAGCAGCAGCTCAAACTGGAGGTGTTCAGGATCCACGCAGTTCAAAAGGGTGGAGGATCTTGTGGGGGTGAAGAAGGAGAAAGATTTCTTGCTGGGATGGGTGAGAGATAATGACCGGCGAAATATGATAGCGTCGGTACTTGGGATGGGTGGCATTGGCAAGACGACACTTGCTGCTCACGTTTACAGTGTTGTCAAGGATGACTTTGATACCTGTGCTTGGATCACAGTGTCCCAGAGATATGAAGTTGATGACTTGTTACAACAAACTGTTCGGGAGTTCCGTAAGAATGACAGAAGAAAGGACTTCCCAGAGGATGCTGATGTGACTGATCACAGAAGCCTACCAGACATAATTTGCAGTTACCTCAAAAATAAAAGGTACATTCTTGTTCTCGATGATGTGTGGAATGTGAATGTTTTATTTGATAGTAAAGAAACCTTTCTTGGTGGCAATGGTCGGATAATTCTTACATCAAGGCTTTATGAGGTGGCACGATTGGCACCTGAAGCAAACATTATCCATTTGCAGCCACTGCAAGAGCGTGATGCGCTTAATCTGTTTTACAAAGAGACTTTTTGGAAGAACGAAGACATGGTTTGCCCACAAGAGTTGAGGCACTGGGCTAAAATGTTTGTAGAGAAGTGCAATGGCTTACCAATTGCTATTGTATGCATTGGGCGATTCTTATCATTAAGAACAAGCTATTTGGAATGGGAAAACGTGTACAAAGATATTGAGATGCGCCTCAGCAATAATCCTATTTTTGATATGAACATAATCTTGCAGGTTAGTTTGGAGGACCTACCACATAACATTAGAAACTGCTTCCTGTATTGTTGTCTCTACCCAGAGGATTATGTGATGCAAAGGAAGTCTCTAGTACGACTTTGGGTTGCAGAAGGGTTTGTCCAAAAAATTGGGCAGAGGACACTAGAGGAGATAGCTGAGGATTATCTGACTGAACTTATCCGTCGGTGTCTGTTGGTGGTGGTGAAGAGGAATGACTCTGGATGTGTCTGTGAAGTTCAGATGCGTGACATCCTTCGTGTTTTAGCTCTTTCCAAGGCACGTGAAGAAAATTTTGGCTGTGTCTATAACCCCTTGAAAACTGATCTCATCAGAGAAGCACGGCGTGTATCAACTCAAAGTGGGGACATTGCGGAGATTGCTGAAAATGCTCCACATCTTCGTTCTTTGCTTGTTTTCCAGAATTCCTTCACCTCTGCTCCACTTCGTTCATTGTCAAGCGTCAATAAGCTATTATCTGTTCTGAACCTACAAGATTGTTCAATTGAGCAGCTACCAAAAGAGGTGTTTGACTTGTTTAATTGAGTTTCCTTGGTCTCAGGCGAACCAATATTGCAAGACTTCCAGGATCAATTGGAAGGCTAAAGAATTTGCTTGTCTTAGATGCCTGGAAGTGCAAAATCAAGAAGCTACCAACAGAAGTTACAAAGCTCCGTAAGTTGACACATCTTATTATAACTGACAAACCAGCTCTATCATCTTTGCAATTTGTACCTTCTGTTGGTGTACCTGCTCCTACAAATATTTGTTCCTTGATTAGGTTGCAAACACTACTGCTGATGGAAGCTAGTGCTGAAGTCGTCCGTTGCATAGACACTCTTGTGGAGTTGAGAACATTCCGTATCAGCAAAGTGCAAGGTTGCCATTGTGAAAATCTGTTCAAGGCTATTAGCAATATGACTCATCTTACTCGTCTCGGAATCCAGGCAGCTGATAACCAGGAAATGGTGCAACTCGAAGCACTCAGCCACCTCCATTGCTTCAAAAGCTTTTTTTGCTAGGGGCATTATCTAAGGAGTCGCTACCTGGTTTCTTCTTGTCGCTCAGTAATCTGAAGAATATCACATTTCTAAGGCTTGTTGGTTCAAGGCTTGACAAAAACACATTTTCTTATCTGAAGGGGTTGCAATGGTTAGTTAAGCTTCAACTTTATGATGCATACAGTGGTGATAAGATGCTGTTCTCCACAAAATCATTTCCAAACCTAAAGGTACTGAAAATAAGGGGTGGACCACATCTCAATGAAATTACTATAGAAAGAGGGGCCATGCAGAGTCTAGTTGATCTCAAGCTCCTACTCTGTCCACAGCTGAAGATGTTGCCTGATGGTATTGAACATCTGAGCACTCTTGAAGAACTAACTTTGGACCATACTGCAGAAGAACTCATCAACAGGGTTCAGAAGAGGAAAGAGATTAGTATTTCTCATGTCCAGTGAGTTTATATTGGATTCGTCAGAAATGGTGAGCTGGCTTTTGAAAGGATAATATGATGCACTGTGTCAGGACAATAATGATTTGTCTTTCAGTTGTGTCGCATACAAGCCATCCGTTGGGCGTGTATTGCAGAAACGAGATTCCAATTTCTTGTATTAACCGTCATTTTTTAATTTCTGAGAATATTTTTGTGAAAATTTTGAAGCTAGGATGCTGTTACACTTCAATGCTTTTCTTTCCTGAATTTGTTAGCATGTCTTGCATATTGTTTTCCTGCTTTCTTTCTCAAGGATAACTGAAATCCTGGCGCTTTTTTTTTGAAACTGCTCGCCAGGCATCTATATGCATTGCATATATGTAAATTGTAAAATATTATATTTGCCAGCACACACAGCGGCACAGGTGATATTTTTGGAATTGGAGGGGAGTACATATCCACACAGAGGTCCTACTGGCCCAGCTACGCGGTCGACACACTTTGGCCTAGCATGGGCAGTGATTGGAAAATTATTCTAAGAGCCTAGCATGGGCAGTGATTGGACAATTATTCTAAGTACAAAAAACATTATAAGAGTATAAATAATTGTTACGGAAATTTTGCAGAGATAGAAGAAAAAAGCTATGGTCTGCTTCCCTTTGTGTGAGCTGATTTTGCAGTTTCTTATGTGTAGGCTACAAATTCTACAAATAGTTACGTGTAATGTGGGCCATAAATAATTGCCTCGGTGTTGCTTGAGACATTTTTTCCTGATTGGAGAGAACTATAGAGAGAAATTTATTTGTGAAATGTTTGGTTTGATAAATACGATGGTTCGTCATTTTCTCAATCCTTACTTCCTTAATTTTTAGAATAAAGTCCATTTTTGCTCCTCAAGTATCATGTTTGTTAAACTTTGATTCCAATTGCTATTTTGGCCAAATCAGACACCCAAACTTACAAAACCGTATAACTTTGGCGTTTCGGCTTGGTTTGGGTGGTTTTGGTCATAACGTGGACCGTTTTTGGCTAACATGAATTGGTTACGCGGGGCCGCTCCTTCTCTTTCTCTTTCTATCTCGCCACATCCATCTTCTCTCGAGTTCACCGTCGTCGCCCTCTGCTTGCATCTGTCTCTGCTCTGCCCTCTGCCGCACTTTCTCCACTTTCAACGGTTTCTATCTCCTGGAATATGAGAAGGCTCGCAGTTCCACTAAGCAACATCGATACTGGCGCCACTATGCTGATCTACATGCCCCATTGCCATACAAAAGGGGATCGAGCTTTGTGAGATAGGAGGGAAGGCGACAACATCCACTCCTGCTCGTGTGGCCAAGGCGGCGGTGCTCGGCCTGTGCCCTAGCCATCGCTCCTTATTTGCCTAAGATTTAGATAGAGGAGCCATGCTCTTGCTAGCATGGTGGTGCCTCATGTTAGCCATCGCCCCGCACCGCCTCTCCTCATCATGGGTCTCATGTTGTGCCATTGATCTAACACCGTCTCTCCTAGCCTCGTGCCACCACACCTGGTCCGGCACAACCCCACATCATCCTACCACCCGTCATTGTTGCTGAGGCGCACTGCAATGCTCATCGTG
The DNA here is from genome assembly GCA_030272315.1 of Paspalum vaginatum. Lineage (NCBI taxonomy): Eukaryota > Viridiplantae > Streptophyta > Magnoliopsida > Poales > Poaceae > Paspalum > Paspalum vaginatum. The sequence goes on along the minus strand of CM059020.1, from coordinate 7,425,790 downwards.
GCCTTGTGCCACCTCTCTTTGTCTAGGGCCGTGCTGCCCATGGCTGGCCGGACTTGTGAGAGAGAGTTTGGACTAGTAAGAGAGAAGTAAGACGCTGAAATGGAGGAAAGGGAAGGGGTGAGAGATTGAGATGTGGGCCTGAGCCATGTCATGGCTTAGCTAGCGAAAAAGGAGCAAAACCACTGCTAGGTCTTGTTTAAATTACTCCTATTGCCTCAGTCAAAAGTGGTTTCAAGGTTAGTTCAAGCGACATAATCCTTTTTAGTTTAAAAATCAATTTGGTGAGAACAATATAAGGTTTAAGCACGGAAAATATTTTTAAGCATCTAAAAATTCTTAGAAATATCTTAGAGATATATCGTAAGATGAAAAAAAACCCCCAAAAATATTTTGAGCTCGTGAAAATATCTCTGAAAGCTTTCAAAACTTCGATTTAGCTCTAGAAAAATAGAACAAAATATCTAGACAAATGGGAAATTTGTGTATATTCTAATTGATGTGTAAAGTATTGTGAAAACGTTACGATTAATCCTAAATGTATGTATGATTGTCGTATGTAACTTAAGTGTCGTGGAAAGTTTTCGAAATGTGGTTAGGTATCAACGTTCGATAATCTCGATGATTTTTATTTTAAATAATTTTTATGAAGAAATTTATAGAAATCTCACCCGTAATGAACTGCTTAGTGACGACGATTATCACCGGCATTCGCTGTATCCGCCATCGCTGTCTCGCTGTAACAAAAACTCAAAATACGCACTGTAATAATGCTAGCTATGCATGTGTTTGCATGAATTGTTCTTCATCTGGCATTTGAGGCGTATCATCGAGGGGCGATCGCAACACGTATTAATTTGGTTTATTAGGCGACGCGGCTGGAAGGAAATCGACCGAAACAAGCCCAAAATGGCACCTGCCGCCACCCATATCGTGTGCCTAACTCTGCTTCCTCGGCCTAATCGCACGGAACAAGGTGAGCTAGGTAGCCAAGCCTATAGCCAGCTGAGCGAGCAAGCTCCGAGCCAGCGAGGCCGCCGCACACGAAGCACGCGCGCATTTTCCATCCGAACCCGTACGTGCACGTGCTGGGCTAATCCCTCACGTTGCGCACGCGCGCGGGGCATATGTTCGTCATGCGACTTCGAGATCGGCTCCGCCGCGCCACGCGCTGCCCCGGCCAACACTATATATGTCTACCAAACACTCACAAGAACTACTCACAACGAACTCCTCGATCGGTCAGCTGCTAGCTTATTCGCCCGCCATTTCTGTGCTTGTGAGTGTGTGACTAAGAGCTAGTACGTCGATGATCATGGCGGCGGCGAGGAACTCGGCCGGGATGCTGCCGCCGGCGGCGGCGGGGAAGAAGCCCCGGAAGCCGTACAAGATCACGAGGCCGCGGGAGAAGTGGGCCGCCGACGAGCACGAGCGCTTCCTCCACGCCCTGCTGCTGTGCGTGAGCGCTTTCTTCCGTCGTCGCCCAACCATGCGTGCATGCAACATGCATTGCGTGCGTGCTCCGTCTCCATCCTCCAGAAGAATTGATCCAGCTTATCACTGACGTGATCCAATCCAACGCACGCAGTGCAATGGCGCGCGATCTCTTGTGTTGTTCGGCCTCTGCAGGTTCGGCCGCGACTGGAAGAGCATCGAGCGGTTCGTGACCACCAAGACGTCGACGCAGATCCGCAGCCACGCGCAGAAGTACTTCCTCAAGGCGCAGAAGCTGGGCCTCGCGGCGGCGCTCCCGCCGCCCCAGCTCCGCCGCGGCGCCGGCGTCCTCGCGTCGCAGTACCCGTACTACCCTCCCTGCATCCACCCAGACTACGGCGAGGGCGACGCCGCCGCGGTGGGTAGTACGTGCACGGCGGCGCCGGCGCCGCCAGTGTGGTCATTATTGCCATCCACTCCGCCGGTGAGCTCCATGGATCTCACGGCTCCATTATCCGGCGGCGCGCGGGAGAGCGCGGACTGGGCGCCGTCGTGCGCCACGGCTGGGGCCCACCATCAGTTTCATCACCGGCCAAGCTGCGGCAGCCGGGCTGCTGCCGATAGCCACGCTACTGCCGCCGGCGGAGGACGAGGGGGTGATGCAGCTCCCGTTGTCGCCGGACGACCCGCGCTTCGCTCAGGTGTACCGGTTCGTCGGCGACGTCTTCGGCTCCGGCGCGCTGGAGGCGCAGCTGCAGAGGCTGCGGGGCGTGGACCCTGCCGTCGTCGACACGGTACGTATACGTTCTCCGTCGCCACCTGACCGACCAGTGACCATCTCCTCGATCACTTGCACATTGCAATTGCGATTCTGCAGCGTACTATTACATTGGACTCACTGACTCACACGTTGTATTACACTCTGTTTCTTCTCCGAGCAGATCTTGCTGGTGCTGAGGAACGTCGAGGACAATCTGTTTGCTTAGGGCTTGAGAACGGCATGCATCCATTTCATGGTTTGGTTTCTATACTAGTCAGATCAGAGATCAGATGAGAGGATAATAGGATATAGGTGGTCGGCAGAGTAATATATATAGGAGATTATATTCAGTCTTTTTACCATCTGCATACGATGGTTGGTGTTCAGGCGTCGAGTTCAAAGGATGCCGTGTAGAGAAATCTCTGGGTTATTGTATATTTCTTGGTTCTTCATCGAAGCTAGCTCGTGGTCCGTTGATCCGGCCGGTAGGTTTTATTTCTGTTCTTGCAAAATTTGCTGAGAGGGGAGATATGATTACCAGTGTAAATTAAGATAGCCTATAGTGGCTATACCGCTATAGTATATAGGAGTACTTCTTTACAACAATCATATTTTTTTTCTTTCACGTTTTCTATTTTCTTTTTAAAAAAACAATATACTAGTAGTATGTAGTATCTCTACAACTTATTAGGCTCTAGGGGTATCGCCCAAGGATGAGACTCGTCTGACTTTAGCGGCGTGCAGTTGAGTATTGTGGAGCCCACGTGCAGTGACTCAACTGCAAGCGACCAAAGTCAGGGGATTGGCTTTCATCGTCCAACACCAGTTTCGTCGGTCCGCCCCCAGCCCCCGCTCCCACCCCGTGCCCCCGCGCAGCTCGCCGCGATAACCGCCCCGCACCGCCGCCAGCCCCACCCGCCGCCCGTTCGCGAAGCCCAAAGCCAGCCCCGCCGAGCGTCGGTCGGCCCGCGGCCCCGCGTGCCTCGCGCCTCTCGCAGCTTCGCGACCCTGGCGCCGCCGCACCCTGCCGGCCATCGCGAGGCCGGATCAGGGCGGAGCGGGCGGGGCGAAGGAGGAAGAGGAGGCGCAGCGGCCGGATTCGGGCGCTGGGCCAGAGGAGAGGAAGAGGTGTCGCGGCAGGCACTAAGCCGGAGCGGGGCTGCAGCACGGACGCCTCACCTTCGCCGGCCGCAGCACCCATGCGACGCTTGCATGCCGCCGACCGCACCGCCTGACTGGCGCCAGTCCGCTTGCTCTGCCTCTGCCCCGCGCTGCGTCTCCGGGCGAGGACATCTACTCCCTGGAAGCCTCCCACTGTGACCAGCCCTGCGCACAGGTGCTGAAGGCGTCCCATGGGCTGGATCTCAAGCATTGAGCCTGGTGCCGCGCGGCGCGCGCGTAGGTGACCACAGCTCGGGTCTTGGCGTGGCTATGGTCCAAATTCTCCAGAAATTCACATACGGGAGCAAGAATGCGGATCATTGAAGCGTCCTTGTTTCAGGTTCACCCTTCGCCACTTCCTTCTGTGTGTTCATCTTTCAGTTGTACATTCTACCTTCTCCTGATCATGCAATTGTACCAGCGGCTATAGTAGACTTACTATGGAATTTTTGGAATCTAAAAAATGTTTAGAATAACTGATCAAATTAGAACATGTAGCTTTTGTTGTAGGGCCTCTGGAATCATAGTTGGCCATTAATACCTTTTTTTTTGTGCTGAGATAAGAAACTCTGTTGGAAGTGCCAGAATTTACTACTCTGCGCTAAGAACTCTGGTGAAACATTAGTTTTTTGGTGGCTATTCATTTTTTTTTACGAACCGGTGGCTATTCATCAGTGGATAGAGGAACTTTGATTGTCATTACTGTTGTTCAACTTCTGGGCATGCAAATGGATGTGCTTTACTACTATTTGTGGCAAATAACTGTGTCAATGCTTATGGATGTTGCGCAATATGTCACAGTTTTTGCACTGGAACTGAGTTACTAGGTGGATGGGTTTGTAGCATATGCACACGGCACACTCCATTCCCATCTGACATGTTTCCCATTGTTGTCTTAAGGAAAGTGATTATGCCAACAAAAGAGTATACCGGTGCGTGTAGTTCTTTTACCTTTCTGAGCAAAGTACTTGATAATATAGAAAGAACCACCAGCACAGTGCTTGATAATTCAGATTAGGAGTGTCACTTTATGTTGAACCCAATAAACAGAGAAGTTTTGTGTATGCCAAAAAGCATGGATTTTGACAGGCTTACCAACAAGTTACTTATTTAAAGTTAGTCCTGAACCCTGATTGAGCATTGCAGCTTTGCTACCAACTCAAGTCAATGCTCACCAAGAACTCAAGGCAGGAAAACTCCAGTTTAGTTGTATCTATCTGCGTGTGAAGAATTGAATTACATGCTGTCACATCATTAATTGATGTAAATTGCATGGTACTTTACACAATCAATTGATGGATTGATGGAACAGAAAACAGAAAATAGTTTCTTCAGTAACTTATAACTTGTATTATTGCTTCAATAGGGCCCCTAATTTCGTTCATTGATGTCACACATTGCATCGAATAGGCAGTACAATCCAGTGTTCAGAGGGATGAACTCATTTATTTTTACTTAATATTTTAATGACATCACAATAGTTTGCAGTACATAATAGAAAGCAGTTCTAAATGTTGTTATTTGATCCATGATGATAATTCCCACTTTTGATCCATACAGATACTGCTTTCTTAGGCCATTTTTGGTACTACAAGGAGAACTCTCACAGCCTATGTGTCGTGCCAATTTCAACCGAAGAAGATTGGTGTCAGGCTAACTAAAGATAATAAATCTCTACACTTCGGTTTGGCTACAATTTCTTGTAGCTTGAAATATATATTTTTTACACTCCCTCATATGTCTTGTATGATCCATGGGTTCACACAATAGCTTGTGAGAATGTGACAGGACAACCCCAGCAAAAAAAAACTTAGCCACCAGTTAGTCACTCTTCAGCAGCATAGATAGCTTGTCTTATCTTTGATGGATCCTATTATTTATAGTCCAAAGATTTCCTGATTATTTTACATGCACACAGATGAAGAGTGGGCTGTTCACAGACTACAAGACACTTTGTGAGAGAAAGAGATGGACTAGGCATTAAATACACAGCTTACACCAAGAGAGAGCTGTTGTATAAGTGAACTTTTAGTTAGGATGCATGTGAAATAACAATCTCATATAGCCCATAGTGACCTCTAGTTATTAACCTTGCTCTGAGCCGATGGCTACTCCAAGCGGATGCGCTAATGGGTTAGGAAGGTGCCCTGTGCCGATTCCCCAGTCAGATCGAGGTGGTCCAGGCGTCGCCGCGCATGATTCCCGCGAGGCTGATGGACATGGAGGCGGAGAAGGGGGGGGGTAGATCGCGAGTGCGAATCGTGACGGCGTCGCCGCCCGTGTCTCCTCTCCTCTCCCCCCTTTCGAGTGCCGCGCACCACCGCCGTCTCGGCCGTTCACCAACACGCGACGGGAGCGCACCCAGGCTGGCCACGCATGCACGAGGTCCGCCGCGGCCTCGGGCGTTTGCTTCGCGTCGTGGCCCTTGCCGGCCGTCGGTGCACGAGGACAGTCCGCGCGGGAGAACAGTTGCCTCCCGAGCCAGCCTCCTCGCCGCCGCGGTGAGCCATACACGCTGGAGGTGTGCCGCCGCCCTTGCCGGCATTCCGCGCGCGAGGACAGTCGCCGCCCTGGCTAGCCCCCTCGCCGCCGCGGCCAGCCATATGTGCCAGAGGTACACCGCCTCCCTTGCCTAGCCCCCTCGCCGCGGCGGCCAGCCATATGTGCCAGAGGTACACCGCCTCCCTTGCCTAGCCCCCTCGCCGCGGCGGCCAGCCATATGTGCCAGAGGTACACCGCCTCCCTTGCCGTCTATCCACATGTGAGGGAGTCCGCTGCCCAGAGCCAACCCCCTCACCACCGTGGCCAGCCATCCACGTTGGGGAGCGGCCATCCTCATGCGAGGGGATCCATTGCCTAGGCCAGCCCCCTCGCCTGCGTGGCCAACCATCCGCGCGGGAGGTGCGTTGTTGGCCGTTGCCCCTGCCGGCCGTCGTCGGGACATTTATTTATTTGCCACTTTTACGGATGACAGCTTAATATGTGTCACTGACATATGAGTCACTGACATGGCAAATCATTTGCCACTCACCTCATAAGAGTGGCAATAGATTAAATATTCCTCCGTCATAGGACATTTTAGTCCACCAATACAAGAGTTGACGGATGGGGTTGGATTGTATTGGTAGAAGTTGACGAAAGGCCAAATAGGGAACCAAAGATAAGTTGAGTGTCAAATAGGGAAGATGAAGGAAGCAGTGATGTCGGTACCCAGCTAACCGGGTACCCGCTTATACTAGACAAAGTCTAAATACAGTCCTTAGTAAGGCTCCACGCAGCCTGACAAGCTGGGTTTATTCCCTTAGGCAGTACAAGGGCTGACTTGCCTATACTCGGTAGGATCACCAGTATCGGCAAGTATCGCAGTAAAGGAAAGGGCCCAAGACCACGTACAGGCGGGTCTGGCCTACCCCTTATAAGAACTGGGCCGAGCCTCTCCCAACCGCGCGAGATGAACCTCAAGGGAAGGCCAGGTCCGGACCGCTCGGAGGTCTGGAGCTAGCGCACTCGGGGGGTGGAGCCGCAAGCTACCGCGTACACCTACCCCCGGTGCGGGATGGTCCGGGGCCGCCACGTGCCCACAGGACGCGCGGCGGAGTCTTCGGCCAGGGGCCTCGCCCGCCTGCTGCATTAATTGCGGGCAGGCGAGCGTGGCCCTGACACCCGCTGACACCGCCGCTGACGGACGGACGTGCCCTGACACCCGCTGACACTGCCGCTGTCAGACGGGCGTGCCCCGTTACCCGCTGACGGACGGGCGTGCCCTGACACCCGCGGACACCCCGCGGACAGGCGACGGCGACTATACTAAAGGGCGCGCCTTACCGAGGCGGGACGGCAGTGACGGGGCATACAGTCAACTTCCCCACCGGACGTTGGGGTTTATACCGAATAAACAAGTACGTTGTGCTCATCATGAGCTGCGCCACGAGCGACGACCGCGCTCAGCCTAATACTAGGTAGCAGCACTGTAGCACCGCTGTGAGCGCTCCGTAATGTCACGTCGGCACACCGCCTGCCTCCTCTGCCACTGAAGCCCCTCCGCCGGGTTCAGCGGTTGATGGAACAGGACGGTGTAAACCAGGACGGCATGGCGCACCTTCCGGGCCACGCCGGGCCGCGTCAGTTGTATAGGTACAAGACGTGGGAGTCAACAGTTGCCGCTACGGGGAGCACGCGACATGACGACAGAGGGTGCGCTAGAGGGACCTGACCTCCGCCAGAAGGAGCGTAGGGTACCAAGTCAGCGCAGGATAGAGCTGTAGCATAGAGGAAGTAGGACGGGACCACCTGTTGGGGCCCGGCCACCATGTGCATGCCCCCCTTGGGCTATAAAAGGGGAGGCATACGAGGCTCTCGAAAAGGGGGGAAGGAAGAAAACACACCCACAGTGGACGTAGGGTATTACGCTCCGGCGGCCCGAACCACTCTAAATCCTCGTGTCCCCATCGTGCCACCACAGACCTAGCTAATAACGATCGCTCCCCCTAACTACTCTTAGTACTTAGGATTCGGGCGGGTGCATTCCGCCACCCGACCGGAGCACACACGCTCCGATATTTGGCGCGCCAGGTAGGGGGCAGCGTCAGTTAGCATCGTCTCCCTTGGCATGATGGTTCGCATTCGCGACATCCACGAGGATGCGGCCGCAACGGAGGAGGTGGCTTCGGCCGGGTCGCAGGCCTCCTCCCACGGTTCTTAGGGCGCGGCACGGACGCCGCGAGCCCCTCGACGCCCTGCGGGGGGCGCCACTGCTGCGAACACCGCAGTAGCAAGCGCCGTAGCGGCAAACGCCGCCGCGGCGAACCCCGCTGCTGCCAGCGGCCCGCTTGCCACGGCCAGGGAGCTGCTCCGTAACCCCCCGGGGGCGGCAGCCTCTCCTAGCGCCCTGGCACAGTGGCGGAGCGACGTGGATCGTCTGATCCACCTGGCCGAAGTCACCCCTGGCCCGACTAGGGCCGGATCACGACTCCCTCCCAGCAACGGGGGGAGGTCGAACCGCCGCAGGCAGCACGATGTGGCAACGTCCGTGCGTTCCCCCACAGTGAGGAGCGCGCAGACGGAAGACCTGCGAGCCGAGCTCAACCGCCGGCGAGCAGGCACCCATACCACCGTGGAGCAACCACGGGTGCAGCCAAATGCCGTCAAGGGCAAAAACCTTGACGCTGCGTTTGCCGCTGCAGCACCTAAGCCCCCGGCTTACGTGCAACCCCCGGCTAGCATGCAGACGCCGCCGGGGGTCATATCGGCTGGAGTTGGCTGCGCTCGCGGACAGTCTCCGCTCCACGCGCTGGCCGCCGAAGTTCCGGCCGCATCTGCCGGAAAAGTACGACGGGACCACCATCCCGTCAGAGTTCCTGCAGGTGTACGTCACCGCTATCACAGCGGCTGGCGGGGACGATGCCGTCATGGCGTCATACTTCCATGTTGCCTTGTTTGGGCCGGCCCGGACTTGGCTCATGAACCTCTCCCCCGGGTCAATCCGATCCTGGGGGGAGCTTTGCACTCAGTTCCTAGCGAACTTCGCGAGTGCATGCCAACAGTACGGTGTGGAGGCCCACCTCCATGCTGTACGTCAGGAGCCCGGGGAAACCCTCCGGGCGTTTATCGCCCGCTTCGCCAAGGTGCGAGGGACCATACCCCGCATCTCCGATGCGTCCATCATCACTGCCTTCCGGCAAGGCGTCCGTGATGAGAAGATGCTGGAGAAGCTGGCGACCCGCCAAGTGCAGGACGTCGCCACCTTGTACGCGCTGGCGGACAAGTGCGCCAGGGCCGCTGAGGGGCGTGCATGGCACTCCCCACAGCAGGACAAGGCTGCCCAGCCAGGCGCCTCTGCCGGTGCTGCCCGAGAGAGCGGCAAGAAAAAGAAGAAGGGCCGACGCCCTGAGAGGTTCCTGGAGGGGGCCTCTGTCGCCGTGGCAGCGCCTGGTGGCCGCGACGCCCGCGAAAAGCGCCCAAGGCAACAGGCGCGGAACAGTGGCGGCTCATGCCCTGTTCAACCCAACAGCGGTCACAGCGCCGCCAAATGTCGCGAGATACAGAAGCTCGTGCAGCGGCGTCTCAGTGAGCGCTGCGAGCGTCCGGCCAAGGACGACTCACCCCCACGCCAGCGCCCTGGCAAGGGGAAGGCTACCAGCGACGGCGGGGCCGCCGCTGGTGGCAAGGAGATGAGCTACCAGCCCCCGGAGCGGGAGCTCAAGAGCGTCTATGCTCTAGCCGACTCCGAATCCAGCGACAACGAACGTCGCAAGAGGCTGTACGTCATGTACGGCGGAAGCTGGGAGGTCTCCTCCCGGCGAGACGTGAATGCCCTACGCCGAGAGGTCCTCTCGATCAGGCCAAGCGTCCCTAGGGTGGCTCCACACCACAAGTGGAGAGACACCACCATCTCCTTCCGGTCAGCCGACTGCCCGGAGAACATGGCTGGGGCTAGCGTGCTACCGATTATCACGTCGCCGGTGGTTGCCAACATACGGCTCTACCACGTGTTGATCGACGGCGGAGCCGCCCTCAACATCATCAGCCACGCAGCTTTCAAACAGCTGCAGATTCCGGAGCCACGCCTGGCTCCGACGCGCCCATTCTCCGTCATGGGTCCGTTGGCGATCTACCCCGGACATTCGGGACCCCGGAGAACTTCCGCATAGAGAACGTCCAGTTCGATGTCGCGGAAGTCAACCTGCCGTTCAACGCCATCCTTGGTAGACCGGCACTTTACCGCTTCATGGCCGTGGCCCATTACGGGTACTTGGTCGTGAAGATGCCATCCCCGGCGGGTGTTCTCAACGTGCCGGGGGACCGCCTCGCCGCGGTAGAGAAGCTCCATGCTCTCGCTGCCGACGCAGCGAATCCTGTGGGGGACGACCCCTCGACCTCTCGGACCAAGGTTCCTGCTAAGGAGCCGAAGGTGCCCAAGGTATGCCCATCCGACCCAGAGGATGTGCCAGTCAAGGCCGTCCAGATCGGGGCGGAAGCCTCCCAGATCACCCGCATCGCAGGGAATCTGGGAGAGAAATAGGAAGACGCGCTCATTGCTTTCCTCCGGGCAAATGTTGACGTGTTCGCCTGGGAACCGTCGCAGATGCCTGGGATCCCTAGGGAAGTGATTGAGCACCGTCTGAAGATCAGCTCGGACGCCAAGCCGGTGCAGCAAAAGCCATGGAGGCAGTCCGTGGAGCGCCAGGACTTCATTTGTCAGGAGGTCCGGAAGCTCCTGGACGCGGCCTTCATCGAGGAGGTCCATCACCCCGAGTGGCTGGCCAACCCGGTGGTCATCCCTAAGGCGAACGGGAAGCTTCGGATGTGTATCGACTACACCAGCCTCAACAAGGTATGTCCTCCGGACCCTTATCCCCTCCCACGCATAGACCAGATAGTAGATTCCACCTCCGGGTGTGAACTTTTGTCTTTTTTGGATGCGTACTCTGGGTTCCATCAGATCCAGATGAATGAGGAGGATAAGAGGCATACAGCCTTCGTAACAGTAGAAGGTTTGTACTGTTACGTTGTAATGCCATGTGGTCTGAGGAATGCTTTACCTACGTTCCTGCGAGCCATGAACTTCACGTTCCGTGACCTGATCAGAAACATAGTAGAGGTCTATGTTGACGACATCGTTGTCAAGACCAAGGAAGGGTCGACCGTGATGGGAGACCTAGCCCTTGCTTTCGACAGACTGCGCACAACGCGCACGAAGCTGAACCCCGAGAAATGCGTCTTTGGCGTCTCGGCTGGTAAACTGTTGGGTTTCCTAGTGTCACATCGGGGCATTGAGGCAAACCCAACCAAGATCAGAGCGATCGAGGCTATGCGGCTGCCGGCCTGCATCAAGGACCTCCAGAAACTCACCGGGTCCTTGGCAGCCCTCAGCCGATTTATCTCAAAGCTAGCCGAGAGAGCCCTGCCCTTCTTCAAGCTTTTGAGGAAGTCCGGACCATTCATATGGACCGAAGAGGCTGAACAAGCCTTCCAGGAGTTGAAGCAGCATCTCACCACTCTGCCCATTTTAGCGGCGCCAGAGCCTGGTGAGACCCTGTTTCTCTACCTCGCGGCGACATCCGAGGTGGTAAGCATGGTCCTGGTCGCTGAGCGACCAGTGCATTCCCACGAGGGAGACACCGGGGTCCCCCAAGTGGAAGGTGGTGGTCCGCCCACCACAGAAGCTGCAACTGGCCCCGGTACTGGAGGTCCGGCTGACACACTGCCCTGCCAAGGCGGTGAGCCACCAAAAACAGGAGGGCAAGCCGCCCAGGGGCCAGCCTGGCAGAGGTAGGTGGCCTCGGACCTACCACTAAGGTCCGGACCACCCAGAAGCCAGTATATTACGTCAGTGAGGTCCTTCACGGGGCAAAGGCCAGATATCTGGAAGCTCACAAGTTCGCCTACGCGTTACTTATTGCTTCCAGAAAGTTACGCCATTATTTCCAGGCGCATAAGGTTGTCGTGGTGACCTCTTACCCGCTAAGAGCGATCCTGCGCAATTCCAACGCCACTGGGAATATTGCCAAATGGGCAGCGGAGCTGGCAGAGTTCCAGCTCGACTTCCAGCCCCGCAGCGCTACCAAGAGCCAGGTCCTGGCCGACTTCATCGCAGAGTGGACTCCCACCACCACGGAATCTGGAGGTCCGCAAGCCGAGGCGGGACCTTCACGGCCAGGCAGGACCATCCGGGTTTTTACCAAGCCGCACTGGACTCTCTTCTTCGACGGGTCCGCCCGCGAAAAAGGGTCCGGAGCAGGCGTGGTCCTCATGGACCCGAACGGGGATCAGGTAAAGTACATAGTACGCTTCGAATTCAAAGCCACTAACAATATGGCGGAATACGAAGGCTTGATCTTCGGGCTCATGGTCGCCCAGTCACTAGGAATCAAGCAGCTCCTAGTTAAGGGGGATTCCCAGTTAGTAATCAGACAGGTCCGGGGGGAGTGCTGCTGCAATAACCCCCAGCTCGCAGCATACCTCATGCGAGTGAGGGAGATCGAGAAGGACTTCGAGGTCCTGGAACTGCAGCACGTTCCCAGGAACCTCAACACAGTGGCAGATGACCTCTCTGCGAGGCCATCGACTCGGGGCCCAGTGCCCGAGGGCGTCTTTGAAAGACAGCTACTGAGACCAACCGCCCAGCCAGCCGAACTGGGCGAAGGGGGCAGAACTAGCACCTCGAAGCTAGCAGTCCCGGTGGTCCTCCATCTCTGGAGTCCACCAAGGATCGTGTGGACTGATGACCCCGGCATGTCATCAGGGACACATCCAATGGCTCAGGGCAGTCCCGATGCATGGATCTCCGAGATCCGGGACTACCTGAAGGACAAAATCCTTCCCGAAGAACGTGTGTCTGCTGAGCGCATAGTGCGATTGGCTAAACGCTACACGCTAGTAGAAGGGGATCTCTACCGGCGTGGCGCCAATGGCATCCTCATGCGATGCATAACCTGGGAGGAGGGCCGCGATTTACTTGCGGAGATCCATGGAGGCGAGTGCGGGAATCATTCAGGGTCCCGCACGCTGGTCGGTAAAGCCTTTCGGCATGGCTTTTACTGGCCGACAGCGCTCCAGGATGCAGCTGAGCTAGTAAGGTCCTGCAAGGCGTGTCAGTTCCATGCAAAGCAGATACACACACCAGCTCAGTCTCTGCAGATGATTCCACCCTCTTGGCCCTTCGCGGTATGGGGGGTGGACATCCTGGGACCTTTCCCTAGAGCTGTCGGTGGGTACCGATACCTCTACGTCGCCATTGACAAATTCACAAAATGGCCTGAGGTAACCCCAGTAGTGAGCATCACTCAAGGAACTGCAACAGCTTTCCTTAAGTCCATTGTGTGCCGGTTCGGCGTCCCCAGCCGTATCATAACGGACAACGGGACCCAGTTCAGGAGCCAGGTCTTCCAGGGCTACTGCGACGGCGTTGGCATCCAGTTATGCTTCGCGTCTGTAGCACATTCTAGGAGCAATGGACAGGTCGAAAGAGCTAACGCGGAAATCCTCAAGGGGCTCAAAACCCGCACCTTCAACTGCTTGGAAAAGCACGGTGCGAAATGGGTTGATGAACTCCCCTGCGTGCTATGGGGGAACCGGACCACACCCAGCCGAGCGACCGGGGAAACCCCATTCTTCCTGGTATACGGGGCCGAAGCGTGCCTCCCACCGGAAATACTCTTGGGCTCCCCAAGGGTCCAAGCTTTTGATGAATCTTTGCAGGAACAGGCTAGGCGCGACAACGTCGACCTCGTCGAGGAGCAAAGGTGGCAGGCTGCAATCCGGAACGCACGGTACAACCAAACGCTCAAACGCTACCATGAGCGAACCGTGCGGGGCAGGGCATCTTGAACCGAGAGGGGCGCAACAAACTCTCCCCCAGCTGGGAAGGGCCCTTTAAGGTGACAGAAGTCAGTCGCCCTGGCTGTGTTCGCCTCGCCACGGAGGAAGGAGTCCCGCTGCCGAACCCATGGAATATAGAACACCTCCGTAAGTTTTATCCTTAGGCAAAAAATTCAGGGCAACCCTCTTTCTTTTATAGGCAAGATAGGCCCACCATGTGGACCAGAGCGGTGAAGGCCCGCCCTTGTAATCATGACCTCTGGCTGACATCACATGATACCCAGTATCGCTTGATAAAAAGAAAGAGTTTTACCCTGAAATCCTTGTCTCCGCTATTTCTCTAATGTTTACTCAGCTGCCATCTGTGTCATTTTTCTAACCCCTACGTGGAATCCTGCTCTTGCCTAAAATCTCCTTGGAACCGGCAGGGCTTAGCGGCTCGAGCGTGAAACGGTTAGCTCAGAAGCTAGGAAGGAGGTCCGGAATATTGGGTGCCAGGTCCAGAGGAAAGGGGCTCGCCTTGGTAGCCCGGAGCTGTCAGCTGCTTAGCCTGGTCTCATACCCTAAGCACTGTACACTCCCTGTCTCGCTGTGGGTTCCCCCAGTATCAGGAACAGCGCGTTCAGTGCTCCGGACCACTCCCTAGGCTACTGGCACACCCCCTAACCTCGGCGGGAAGGTCCGGTTGCTACTCCAAGAACTTCGAGGCAGCGCAGTTACCTTTGTTTCACTAAGAGAGGTCCGAACGGCTGCAGGACTGGACCGGAGCTAAGATGTTTGGACTAGGGGTGGTCCAGGGCTGTGTCGCAGTTTTGCCTGGTTCCGTACCCTAAACTCACACGCCCTGCTATCCCACGAACAGACATCTTGGCCCCTGGCCCGGACGACAAATGGCCCGGACCTCGAATAGTTGAAAAGGTTAACTCAGAGCAGGCCCCGTGGGTACGACACTAAGGTTTGCCGTGAGTTGCATGCAGGTCTGGCCTCTGACTCGGTGGTAGCCAGCCTCGAAACTTAGAGCCTACCTACCAGGGGGCCAGGGGGTCAGGTGACAGCACACCAGCATGCAACAGGGAGTAAATGGAGATAAGTCGCAGCTTCTATTCAGCTTAGTCCATTCCATAGAAGAAATCTCTTTATATTACTTGTCCATACTGATATTTTACATAGTCTTGTAAAATTAAAAAAAAAACAACAACAAAAGCTGCTGCCCTACGGCGCTGGGGGAGCTCCTGCCCCTGGTGCATCCGGCTCCTCATCCACAGGGGCCCGTTGGAACCGGGCGGCAACGGCCTCCACCACCTCCTGCACGCTTTCCCGGGCGGCGGCCTCTGCCTCCTCCACCGGGCCAGCGATGACCGGGTCCAAGGAGATGGCGGGGTCGTGGCTCCGGAAGCAGACCAGGAGGTGCTCCGCCACGGCGCGGCACAGCTCGCGGCCCTCGGCTTCAAGGCGCTCCCCGAGCGTGGAGTCCAGGTGCCGGAGCTGCTCCACAGCGGAGTCGAGGACGGGGAGGGCGTCCGCAATGGTGGACGGCGGCTTTGTCACCTGGATCGGACTCAGTCCAAGCGGCACCAGAGCCGAGCTGGCCTCCCCGGCCCAGTCGGCGATGCGTTGGAGGCCGGCGCGCATCTGCTCCCGATCCTCCGCCACCGCCTGCTGGGCAGCATCCTGCTTCAGCTGCTCCAGGGCGGCCCGCTCGACCAGCAATTGCTTCTCCTGGTCCGCGAGCTCTGCCTCCCTGGACTTCACCCAATCCTCTCAGATCTTGAGCGTAGCAGCCTGGCGGACGGCGTATTCTTTGAGGGTCTTGGCCGCCGCCTCGCGCTGGGCAACGGAGTCCTCGCGGGCCTTAACTGCTGCCTCGCGCTCGACAAGCCCCGACTTCACCTGGTCGAGCCCCGCGCTAATGGAGGCCTGCCTCTCGGACACCTCCACCAGCTCTAGCCGGCGCTGCTCCACGCCTTTCTGCGCAGATTCCAGCTTGGCTCGGTCGAGCATCAGCTGCGCCTCGCCCACCTCAACCCGCTTTTCTCGGACCCCGACCGCGCGCTCTCGGTTGACGAGCCTTTGCAGGTCCTTATGATAGGCCGCACGGTCGGCGTCGAGCTCTATGCGGGCGGTGGAAAGCTCCGCGCGGGCCCGAGTGTGCTGAGCGATGGCGGCTTCGATCCGCTCTCCCAGACGGGCCTGCCGGCTGTCCAAGCGTTCACGCTCCCGCTGCAGCCGCGCCCATTCCAGCCGGAACGCCTCCTGGGCGTCGTCCAGGGCCTAGTGCGTCCGATGCAGCACGCGGGGGAGAGAAACTCCACCTGGCTGGGGCAGGAGCGGCCTACCCAGAACCTCCTCCAGTTCCCCCTCAGCAGGGGGCGGGGACCTGGAACCGGTCATCCGGGCGTCGGACGAGGAAGGCTCTGAGGGCCACGCATCAGAAGCCGCCCTCGGCACAGGTCCTTGGGCCGTGACACCTTCCAGCATCGGACCACCTGGTACCTGTGACTGCGCGTCCGGGACCGCCCTCCCGGCAGGCTCTCGAGGCGCAGCCTCGGCCCCCGTGGCGCCCCCTGGCGTCGGACCACCTGGGACCTGGGGCTGGGCAGACGGGGCCGCCCCTGGTGCAGGCCCCTCGGTCGGGATCCAGGCCCGCGAGGCATCCCCCGCCGTTGGACCACCAGGAGCGCTCTTCTCCGCCGTGTTCGCTGGGCTGCCACAGCCGCTGGGGAGAAAAGCACCGACCGGGCGAGTCGACCTAAACAGAACACAAGACGGGAGATTGAGAAGCCTGAGAAAGCTAGCCACGACACGGCGAAGTGTTCAAGGCTAATCGAAGGGGCTTACCTCGGGATATGCGCCGTCCAGCGGCCATGAAGGCCAGAACCCCGCCGTGGCTGCTGGCCCGTGGCCTGCGGTGCCGGTCGCTGCTGCCGCTGCTGGCCCGAGGCCGGCGGTGCCGTTGGAGCGCGCCGCTGCTGGTCCGGCGTCGGAGGTGGTGCCCGTTGCTGCGGTTGCCGCTGGTCCGGGTGCGGCGGTGTTGGAACTCGCCTCCCTTGCCCAGAGGAGCTTCCTTCCCTCGAGGTCCGCTGGCGCTTCGGGTCGGGCTCCGAGACAAAGGTCCCGTCGCCGCGAACCAGCCTTCGCCGTGTCTCCTCGCTGCCTGCCGGCGGAATAACGGGGGACGCTGCCACCGGCCTCTTGCCCTTGTCGGCGGGAGTAGTGCCTCTGGCACCAGAACCCCCAACCGGGGCGTCGTCAATATGGACCCCCCGGTTGAGGTCGCCCCCAAGCTGCCGCGCCGCAAGGCCACCGTCGTCGAGCGTGGGCATCACCCGGAGCACCGCCGTCCGCAAGGCCTGGTCGCAACAGAGCGGCACGATGGCGGATGGCAGGCGAAGCTGCTCGAGGGAGAAGCTTTCGTCCGTGACGCACTGCACCCATTCCTCCAGCAGGAGCTGCGACAGATCGTGGTCTTCGCCGCGCACGACCCGACTGCAGTCGTTGGGGCCGGTGTAGCTCCACGCCAGCCTTGGCCGCATCTGCAGGGGGGCGAGCCTCCGCCTGAGGAAGTCCGCGAGAATGTGCATCGAGGTCAGCCCGCTGTTGACGAGCTCGGTGATCCTGGCCAGCACGGGGGAGAACTCGGGTGGCAGATCCATTGAAGCACCCCACTCCGGGAGGGATGCATCGGGACTGCAATCAGGGAGAGCCAGCCGATCATTCGGCTCCGCCCTGACGATCACCCAGTCGTTGCGCCAGTGCTCCCACTTTGCGCTGGCAAAGGTGGGGAGGTAGGTCGACCTTCCCCCGGACCCCTTCAGCAGGAAGTAGTAGCGACCAGTCTCGGTCGAGCTCCTCCCGGAACACCTCACCGAGAAGAAGTGGCGGAAGAGCGTCACGCAGGGAGGAACCCCCACGAACATCTCGCAAAAGTGGGCAAAGATTGCCGCATGGAGGATGGAGTGGGGGGTAAGATGTTGGAGCTGCAGCCCATGCGCCTCCAGCAGCAACATGAAGAAAGAAGAAATTGGCACCCCCAGGCCGCAGTAGAGGTAGGGAACAAAGAGGACAAACTCCCCCGGCTGCAGGTTGCGGTGGGGGAGGGAACCCACGCGAACGCTGTCGCGGCGCTCCGCGTCCGTCCAGCCGAGCAGGCGGCGCACGCGGTTGAGGTTCTCCTCGGACTGCCGGGAAGGTTGGTGGCCGGAACCCATCGCTACGAAATCCGGCGGTAGAAGGAGAAGGAGTGCACCGCCGGCGAGGAGCGAGAACTCTGCTGCGAGGGAAACGAAGCGCGGCGGCGGATGAGTGGGATGCAAAGGCAAATGGCTGGAAAGGTGTGCTTGACCAAGGGTTAAGGACCCTATTTGACGGTCGCTCCCGATCCTCCGCGAGCCGCGGGACTAAGGCGTGCACGCGCACGGACGCACCCGCGAACCCCCAGGTCTATGACAGCAGGGGCCCGGGGACGCAAATCACGACAGGCGGGTAAAATAGCGAGTGGAGTTGGGAGGCGAACCGGCGGCCGCCCGCGGACGCGCGCCTCGGCGCAACGCGTGGGGCCCCTGCCTCTCGGCTTTACACACAGCTGCCCACGTAACCGTCTGCCTCCGCCTTAATTGCAGAAAGAAGGGGAGGCGAACCGCCGCTGCGGTTCCCGGCGCGGGCCTGCCCCCTCGTTCCCTGAGAGATTCCCACGATCAGGCGCCCCCAGATCGTGAGGGGCCTGTTGGGCCAACTCGCGGGGTCGGGCGAGCCGGGCTCCCGCGGGGTCGGGCGAACTGGCCCCCCTCCAAGGTCGGGCGAGGCGGACTTCTGGAGAGGTCGGCCGCACCAGACTCTCATCAGAGTCGGGCGAGGCGTATTCCCTCGGAAAGATCGGGCGCGCCGAGCCCTCAGCAGGGTCAGGCGAGTCAAGTCTCGGCCTAGGATCAAGTGGGTGGCCCTGCCCGACTACGTGCTTAACAGCCAGGGGCCGGAAACCGCACATGGCTCCCTGTGGCTTGAGTAATAAGCGCTGATGGGCTCACCTCAGGTTCGAAAACTCACCAGAGGTGGGCCCAGGGGCCACTGTCGGTACCCAGCTAACCGGGTACCCGCTTATACTAGATAAAGTCTAAATACAGTCCTTAGTAAGGCTCCACGCAGCCTGACAAGCTGGGTTTATTCCCTTGGGCAGTACAAGGGCTGACTTGCCTATACTCGGCAGGATCACCAGTATCGGCAAGTATTGCAGTAAAGAAAGGGTCCAAGACCACGTACAGGCGGGTCTGGCCTACCCCATATAAGAACTGGGCCGAGCCTCTCCCAACCACGTGAGATGCCCCTCAAGGGAAGGCCAGGTCCGGACCACTCGGAGGTCCGGACCGCTCGGAGGTCCGGAGCTAGCGCACTCGGGGGGTGGAGCCGCATGCTACCGCGTACACCTACCCCCGGTGCGGGATGGTCCGGGGCCGCCACGTGCCCACAGGACGCGCGGCGGAGTCTTCGGCCAGGGGCCTCGCCCGCCTACTGCATTAATTGCGGGCAGGCGAGCGTGGCCCTGACACCCGCTGACACCGCCGCTGACGGACGGACGTGCCCTGACACCCGCTGACACTGCCGCTGTCAGACGGGCGTGCCCTGACACCCGCGGACACCCCGCGGACAGGCGACGGCGACTATACTAAAGGGCGCGCCTTACCGAGGCGGGACGGCAGTGACGGGGCATACAGTCAACTTCCCCACCAGACGTTGGGGTTTATACCGAATAAACAAGTACGCTGTGCTCATCATGAGCTGCGCCACGAGCGACGACCGCGCTCAGCCTAATACTAGGTAGCAACACTGTAGCACCGATGTGAGCGCTCCGTAATGTCACGTCGGCACGCCGCCTGCCTCCTCTGCCACTGAAGCCCCTCCGCCGGGTTCAGCGGTTGATGGAACAGGACGCTGTAAACCAGGACGGCATGGCGCACCTTCCGGGCCACGCCGGGCCGCGTCAGTTGTACAGGTACAAGACGTGGGAGTCAACAGTTGCCGCTACGGGGAGCACGCGACATGACGACAGAGGGTCCGCTGGAGGGACCTGACCTCCGCCAGAAGGAGCGTAGGGTACCAAGTCAGCGCAGGATAGAGCTGTAGCATAGAGGAAGTAGGACGGGACCACCTGTCGGGGCCCGGCCACCATGTGCATGCCCCCCCTTGGGCTATAAAAGGGGAGGCATACGAGGCTCTCGAAAAGGGGGAAGGAAGAAAACACACCCACAGTGGACGTAGGGTATTACGCTCCGGCGGCCTGAACCACTCTAAATCCTCGTGTCCCCATCGTGCCACCACAGACCTAGCTAATAACGATCGCTCGCCCTAACTACTCTTAGTACTTAGGATTCGGGCGGGTGCATTCCGCCACCCGACCGGAGCACACACGCTCCGATAAGTGAGTTTTCCAATGTCAAATAAGGATTTTTCTCATATTTATTCATCTCATTACTATATCGCTACATTGGAACACAAGGCCCTGTTTGGATCCAGCTGACTAACAAAAAACTGACAGTCACTGGATGACTAAAGTTCCAAATAGACGGGGCTAAAATGGTTTAGTCCCCTTAGCTCCCAAAGAGGAACTAAAAAAACTAAAAGAGCCCCTTTCCCACCCCAGGGTTTACAATTTCAGAACAAAAAAAATTTTGGCCTCTGCCGAAAAGCACAAATTTTCGGACCTTTTTTAAAATATTTAATTACTTTTTGAATATTTTTTGCCCTAATATTAATAGGAAATAATGAAATTTCGGGGGACAAAAAATTTCGGCACCCACCGAAAAACACAAAATTTCGGAAATTTCGAATTTTGCCCACCCCTGCCCCCGGTCCTCACCTTCTCTCTTCCTTTTCTCTCTCTGCCCTCTCTCCTGACACCCGTGTTCACCTCACGTTGCCGTCCGCCGC
The DNA here is from genome assembly GCA_030272315.1 of Paspalum vaginatum. Classification (NCBI taxonomy): domain Eukaryota; kingdom Viridiplantae; phylum Streptophyta; class Magnoliopsida; order Poales; family Poaceae; genus Paspalum; species Paspalum vaginatum. The sequence continues at coordinate 7,405,197 of CM059020.1, read as the reverse complement.
CTCGCCGCACGGCGCTGCCCGCCGCGCGCCGCTGTCCGCCTCGCGCCGCCGTCCGCCGCCTCGCCGCACGCCGTCGGCCCCGCCTTGCCTCACGCCGTCGTCCGTCCTCGGCCCCGCCTCGCCTCACCTCGTGCCGTCGTCCGTCCTCGGCCCCGCCTCGCCTCACCTCGTGCCGCCGTCCGTCGTCTTCGCCTTCGCGGAGGAGAGGGAGGTGGCGAAGGCGGCACGGGGAGGAGAGGGAGGTGGGGAAGGCGGCGGATCCGAGGAGGAGACCGCCGGCGGTGGACGGGTGGCTGGAGGAGGGGGTCCACGTGCAGGCCGAGTGCTGGAGGCCGCCGTCGCCGCGGGCCATGGCCGCTGCCCGTCGCCGGCCTTGCCTCGCCTTGATCTGATGCCTGCCGCCACCGCCAAGGTGCAACGGCGGTGGAATAGTGCAGCAGCAACGGTGGCTGAGGAGGAGGGGGAGGGCGGCAGAGGAGACTGGGGAGGGCGGGCCAGCGGCTCTCGCTGGGTGGAGGTGGGTGGTGTGAGCAAGGGGCATCAACCAGGGGTTATTTTAGTCTTTTTTACAGCAATAAATCATTTAGTCTCTACTTTAGTCACCGGATCCAAACAGGGGTGACTAAAGCTTTAGTCACTGGTTTCAGTCACTTTGGATTTGGATTTAGTCAATCGGATCCAAACAAGGCCTTACTCATATTTATTTATTATCAATATTTGAGATATCAAAACATCCGAAGTTCCGAACCATATAATGTTTTTGGAATTTGTCTTAATTTCTTCTAAACTAATCGTGTCATACACACATATAGTATTGTTCGGTAGCAATGCATGTCCAAATTTATAATACACTACAATTTTATTAGATTTTTATATAATAAAATCTCGGACACCCCGTAGCAACCTACGGGCATAGTCTAGTATGACAATTAAGACCAATACTAGCTTTGACCTGGTCGTCGATATAAATCGAACTCGGGGCCGGCTTTCGCGTAGTAATTATTTATTTATAAGCGCTTGCACGAGCGCATAGACAGATAGGCCGGCCATGTCGTCGCCACGCAAACGGCTCCGTACGTCCACGACGGCGGCCGGCGCCGGCGCTCCCGTACGACCTCGTGCTGGAGATCGTCGCGCGGACCGACGCCGCGACTCTCATCCGCTGCGCCGCGTGCTGCAAGCCCCTCCGCCGGGAAATCCTCAGCCCGGGCTTCGTCCGGCGCGTCTGCCGCGAGCCCGCCGCCGGTGGCGGTGCCGCAGTGGTGCCCCCGCGCCTATTCGGTTTCCTGACTTGCCACGACGACCCCGGATCGGCGGCCATCCCCCGGCGGTGGCCCCCGCCACCGGCGACCTTCTCCCTGGCGCATCCAGCGACGCCCGCCGCGGTGCGCCTCTCCGAGAAGCACCTCGCGCCGTTCTTCTTGCCCTGGCGGCTGCGGCGCCGATCTCCTGGACTCGTCCTACAAGCACCTGACGTCGCGCAACGGCCTAGTTGTGCTGCGGCGTCGCTGCACCAGCGTGCCTCGGAGGTCGGGCATCTGCGTGTACGATCCCCTGACCGGCGGAGACCACCGCCGCACGTTCGTCACCGATCCGCTGCGGACGGTGGAAGAGTACTCAGGCTGCGGGCTTTCCATGTCGTTCGTCCTGCTCACCGCCTCGGACGACGGCGCCATAGGCGGCGCCGGCGGCCTTCTCCTGAAGGCAGACTTCAGAGGGCTCATGTATCGCTCCTCCACCATCGAGGTCCAGACCGTGTCCTTGGACGCCGCCGGCCGCCGCGAGTGGAGCCCCGTCACCAGGGCCACCTGCCGTCGCTCGCATCGCTCCCGGCTTCGCCACCCATGCTGCAGCGCCGTCGTCCTCGGCAGCCGCATCCACTGGTTAATGTTGTTCAGCGGCTGGTGGAGGGATCACCTGCACGTCCTCACCTACGACGTGGCCACCGCGACGGCAGGGTCGATCGAGCTCCCGACGGACCGCATGACAGAGTGTTGTGCCGCTGATCTCTGGCTGTCGTCGACGACGGATGCGAGGCTAATCATAATCTGCAGGTGCAGGCTCAAGTTATCCGTGTGGCGGCTGCTGCCTGCAGACGCCGGTTGGGCGCCGCATGCCGTGATCGACACGGAGACAGCGTTACGGCCTCTGGCGCCAGAGGTGCCGCGATCATCGCCGTGGTCGCCTTATGCGTGGATCTGGTTTGAGAGCTCGTGGGAGAGGAACGACGTGCTCTTGTTTTCCGTGGTGATGGAGGATAAATTAATAGGGCTCTTTGTCATTGACATTGAGACAAGGAAGATGCATAGGATTGATCGCCAGATAAAAATCGAGGCTTTTCCGTTCGAGGTTGATCTAGAGTCGCGCTTGGCAGCCATGAACACCTTCTAGTGATGTACTCAACATTAGTGATGACTGATGAGAGATGTTGATCTCAGGTTGCGATATTATAGTGATGAGAGATGTATGGAGAATGGTAGAATATACCCTGCAAAAAGAAGATATGTAGCGTTAGCAAGTGAAAGAAGATGGCTGTTACCTGTGCTTGACAAAGGCTAATGGTTGGCGAAGGTTAATACAATGAAATAATGAGCCTTATTACTTGGAGAAAACCGATAATTACCAAAGGCCACTATGTGAAGGACTGATGTATGATGAGTACCCAATGATTGATGAAAGCCATTACAACGAATACCAATAGATTTGAAGACCCAAGAAGATATGACCGCTATCGTAGACCAATACATTGTGAGACCGATAGGAAGAGGACTATATATTATTAAGAATTCAATAGATTGTGAAAACCAAAGTGAAGAGGACTGCTATTAAGAATTCAATAGATTGTGAAAATCAAAGGAAGAAGGACTACTAGAGGCCTGCAAAAAATACCAAGCAATCTGTATGTATATAGTAGACTAAGTGAGCGGAGGACATACTTAGAGTGGTGGAGACCCTGCATGTTGGTGAAAAACAGGTTAGATATGTAAGTTCTTATAGTTCTCTTAGGCGAAGTACTCCCTCAGTCCCAAATTGTAAGTGGTGCTAGGCTTTAACTAGATCATTCATTCCTCCACGTATGTGTGCTCAATTTATATCTAGATTCATCCACATCCCTATAAATGTGGACAAATAAAAAGAGAGTTCGAACCTCTTACAATTTTGAGAGTATATGGGGAGGGGGGGGGGCAACATAAGTTGCGAAGAGCATTTTGGCTCAATGTTGGGTATACTTGAAAGTGAGATAAATAGTGCTTTGTTTGCAATTTATATAAGCGCAAGATACTAGTTATAGTCTACATAGGATGTATCATATAGCAAGGTGATAGAAGTCAAAAAGGAGTTAGAAGATACCCACAAGAGGGTTTGAAAACCTACAAAATGCCATTTCAATTGGCATACGGCTGAAGGGTGAGTGGGTGCAAATAGTACAAAACTACAAATAGCTGCAAGATAATCAACTTCTGAGGTTAGCATACTTCATAGCACAGCTATGCAGATGTGTGAAAAAAACTGTAGCTTTGAACTAAAAGGTCACCCTTCAAGCCAGGGGTTAGTGGCTTTTTAATTAGCTAAAACCCTTTTTACGGTAGCAACTGATCTTGTTTTGGACGTCACGAGCTCAAAAGATCAGCTGAAATGCTTTTTTTTTTTCAAAGAATAAAGCTGCACTGCATACTGAAGCAAATAAACCATGAATACGCATCTATTGGGTGAAGGAAGAAACGTGCATCTGGTCTAGCTAGCCACTAACTCGCAGTTTTTTTCTCAAATACACAGAAAACAAAAGAGTACCAAAACAAACTACTACGTACACAAACATTACATGGCCAAATGCCACTGAGGCCTTTAGCCCCTGACCCCTGCCATGCACCATAACTTTGCCTCATCTCGCAAATTGATTAGAATAGAAATAAAAAAAAAAGAATGTAGCGTCCAGTTGGTACGGCCTAAGCTGAGGGGCACTGGTTACCTTGATGTTTCGAGGCACACCCTTGAAAGGCCACAGGATCGAGTCCCTCCAAAGGTTCTGATATGATCTGTCATCCAAAATGCAAACTAAGCCAGAAATTCAAACTTGCAGTTGATCAGTTCCTCATGTCAACAAGTTGCTTGTTGTCTCAGTTAAAAAAAATTCACTTGTTATCTGACAAGAAACCATCTCATTGTCAGGTGGCTCAGGTACCTATGTACATAGATTGTCTTCAAGATTCCTCAGCAACAATAAGATCTGCATAAAAGCAATACACCACATAGTCAGATAATCTAACGGTTTGCAGAATGGCAATATGAGGCACCAGCTGGTCAGTCTCTCTCTCGGTCTAATTTGGCATCTCAATGAACGAGCCATCATCTGATCAGCAACAGTCTAGAGTGTTTCAGATTTTTTAAAGAACTCAGCATGTTTCAGATATCAGTGCTCATTGATCATCATCCTCAAACTACTAAAGATCAAAACCCGGTAGAAGCACATAGTAAGATAATACATGGACACATGGTTCCTTGCTCCTGTTTCATGTCCCCAGTGCCAAGTGGGCCTGACTAACACACAGTTCATCAGCAATTGAGCATATTTCCAGATAGCAGTGTCCATCCATCATCATCATGCAAATGATTAATATGGCACACCATCACACGCAGCTGAGTATGCACAGTATTGTTTGCAATTTTGATTCACCACCTGAAGTTGCAGTTCACACACAAAAAACCTGACTGGCAACTTCGATGCTCAAGGTCACAGAAGCCTAATTAAGCCCAGCCAAGATTCTTCACAGAATTCCAAACCTTGTCAAAATTCTTCAGACATGATGCCACATGCCTAAGCATAGTCACCAACATACCGAGAGCTTTCCTAAGAATGCACAGCCTAATCTTCACACAAGGTTCCTCAGACATGAAGTTTCTCATGGCAACGGCATAGTCACAACCTAGTCTTTGAGAGAGCATACCCTAGTTTCACAACTACAGAGGTCCAATTCATGGCAACACACTTCTTCCTAGTGAGGTGCCAATGTTTGTCATCATCGTTTGTAGTTGGGTCCAGGGTCACCTCTCCTGGTGCTCGAACCATGATATGGACCACTTTGTTTAGCTTACTCCCTTGGTGTTGGGGGGCTGTTCCTAGGTCTGCGGCTGTAAGGGGTGCTTCTTGATGGCAATTATTCACCACGAGTATTACGGTTACTCCTCTTTGAAGATGGTGACCCACTGTTAATGAAAAAAAACACAGTTAATAATCACTAATTGTTACAAAAGCAAACATTAACAGAAAGGAACCGAGAGCACAACTTTCATATGCAATGCACACAAAATAATTCAGAAGTGTTCTTTCTTTTCAGGAAAATTTTTTACTTGGAAACTCATGTTTGAACCTAATGTAGGCAGACTTTGACAGGTCACATGTATAACCAATTAATTTAGATAAAAATTAAGAGCATGATCTACCACTTACTATTGAGAAGATTGGTCAGTCTAACCTCTTTCTATGCCTCATAGTAACAACATATTACTGTACTTTACTTTCATCCTCAACAAGCACAAGCAAATATGTATGGCACAACTGCAACACTATAATCACAGATCTTTCAAACAAGGTTCAACAGAAGACCTGTAGCTCCTACTGCGGCTCCTTCTGTAATGCCTGCTTTGGCCCCTGGAATAACGAGGAGACGGAGACCTTGAGTAGCTTCTCCTTTGCCTGTATATGCGAAACTTGCAGATCAAAATATGTGCTAAGAAAGAAAGGCACATGCAACCTAGTTAGAGAGCTCAAACAAATACCTGAGATCCTTAGGTCTGTTCCGGCAGTTTCTTTTGAGATGGCCCTTTTCTCCACAGCAATAACACCTACCTTTCCAGTAAGTAGCTTCACAGTCAGCTGGTACATGCCCATTTTTCCCACAGTTTTTGCAGTGCTGCTCCTAGGGAAATCAACAGAAATATGTCACATAAATAAGGCAGAAAAATTATAAATGAATGGAGAACTCAAAAGGTGTAATAACCAATTAAAACTATCATCCTGGATAGTAATTCATCAAAGCTCTAGTGTAACTTCAAGACACAACAAAGGAAGTGCACAGAATTTGGTAAAATGACACATGTATCAGTGGTAGAAAGAGCATACCACAGTTTTAAACTCAACACTAATGTGCCTCCCATCAATGTTTTGCATGTCAAGTTTACGCTTTGCTTCATGTGCATCCCGGGGATCATAATATTCCTACAATATGATCCAGCAAATGAAAACATAGGGGTGGCCTTAAATGTGAAGAACTTAGTGAACTAGCGATTATTAACTGAAAAGATTACACGTGGACATTTGTGAATCAAAGAAGTGAGAAGTCCCACTTACAACAAAGCCAGAGTTCCCCTTCAGATCGGCCTTGCGCACTCTGGGCCAATGATGGACAGAAACAGTAACTCCATCAAGATTTAGTTAATGATACACACTAGTAGTCAAACTAAACACCAATTTGCCATACCTTGGCTCATTCTCAAAGTACGGAAAAGTAATGCAGAATACGTGTACAGAAAACATAGATTTACAGAAAAGAAGTTAAACAAATCCACCTGATTTGCCGATTTCATTTCAGGAGCGACTCCCAATACAAACACAAAGGAGATTTCAGAACTAGTTTTCTCACCTCCCATATCGGCCGAACAAGTCCTCAAAATCGCGTTCCTGAATATGTGGTGAAATGTTGTACACGGACAACTTGGTTTCACGACTTTGTTGACCATGATTGTATCGATCATCATGACTATAATGGTTGTTGTATTGATACATTTCATGCTGCAAGACAAGAAAAGGTCAGGGCACATAACCTGCACAGAGAACATTTGTGGGAGAGACATGCAGATAAACTTGCATGGATATGATACAAGAGACCTCAATTAATTGGCCAACCTTTACCAAATCATTTCATGCCTTATGAAATTTTATACATACAACACTAGGGTAAATTACTATAAATAAACGTTTCGTGATTGTGAAGATTGATTCAGGGTGTTCGACAGCTAACCAATTGTTTTCGAGTTTATTTGTGATTTCTTTGCCTTACCAAAATTTAGTAACTTTGACAAGATTTGAACTCATATTCAATTGCAATAATATGGTAAGATTACATTTTATCAGCTTTCTAGTTCTCTCTTGTTACCAAAACTGAGCTGGTTAGTAGAAGTGATTCTGTAACTAAATTTGGTACAATTCACATGTATAAAAGAACAGTGGTAAACAGCGACAAATTACCTCACTTTCAAACTTCACAATGATGCGTCTTCCAAACATTTCTTGGCCAGTCCAGGTCATTCCTTACAGCATTTGCATCCTGGGGATTAGCAAACTCCTGCAATTTCAGCAAATGAGAATATAGTGGTGGTCTTAGAATTAAATGGAATCAATATAACTAAGTACTTCTAGTACATGTTATTAATCATAAAACTTACTTCCAAAATTTTGGCAAGCCAAATAACCTTGCCAACATTTTATCATGACATACTTTGGCACCAAACCAAACAATCTCTAACGAAGTAATTATTTCATGGCATGACACACATTGGCACCAAACCAAGCAACCTCTAACGAAGCAATTCAAATAAAAATAGTGGTGAATTCTACTTACAACAAAGCCATAGGTCCTCCCCGGCAGATACGCCCGCGCCAGCTTCAGTCTGTGAGGTGGTTAATAACAACATCAAGACTCCATTGACGAAAATGTATAGCACCCAACCCAGTAGTCAAACTCAACTTAAGTTCAGATCCAATTTGCTCACCTACCCATGTAAGCTGAAAGCATCCCAAAGATGGTGTGCCCGAGTATTTGGAGAAATATTTCCCACATACAACACGGTCTGCAACACAGCAACCATAATTCGAACAGAGAATCAGGCCATGATGGCACAACGATGTGGCTGAATCCACTGCACCGCACCAAATTCCACCAAAAGAAACCGCATCCCACTGCACCAAATTCGATCAAAAGAAACCAGGAACCACATCCCACCGCTGCAAGAAACTGAACGACCAACAGAAAAAAAAAACACGACGTGAATCACGCACCAGTACCCAAGATCGCTGCAAGAAAGCAGGAAAGAACCCCAATCACGCACTGACCACCGCAGCCTAGCTTATTTTATCAGAACAGAACCTACATTCTGATCTGCAACGCAAAGCAATGGCCCGTTTCATGGGACTTCAGTTTAAGATTGTGTACCGCAGGGGCAAAGAGAACGTGGCTGCGGATGCATTATCCCGATTCCCGAGTGGCTCATTTATTTGAATTGCAGGCTGTTTCTGAGGTCCAGCCAGCTTGGCTGCAAGTAGGTTTCGAATTCATACATCACTGACCCTCATGTCCAGATGCTCAGGGTTATGAGCTCGTCAATGGTATCATCAATCAAACACAAATGGGTTGATTTGGGCGGGTCAGAATTCAGCATTGGAAACCAAAATCACCTCTGCTCTGCGCTCATCTCCCACAGGCCCTGGCCGCGGGTGGCATTACAACCACCCACCGCTGCAAGAAAGGAGGAAAGAACCCAATTCCCCCGAAATAAACCGCATCCCACCGCACCAAATTGCATCGAAAGAAACCCACGCCAGCACCGCTGCAAGAAACTGATGAACGAACCAACAGAAAAAAGAACCCATGGCGTGAATCGCGCACCACCCAAGACCGCTGCAAGGAAGGAGGAAAGTACCCCCAATCACACACCCCGATTCCGCTGCAAGAAAGGTGGAAAGAACCCTAACTAAGTAACTAACCTCGCCATAAGGTGACGAAGCAGGGGATCGTAGCGGCGAGCGTGGTGGTGCAGCTCCGCCTCCGCCGCCCCCATCTCCCGCGTCTGCCTCGCGGCCCCGCCGCTGCTGCTTGTCGTAGGCCATCGCCACCGTCGGCCGCTTCCGAGAGTTGCGTTGCTTTTTTCTTCCCGGCGAGGAGGACGAGGCCGCTGCGGGCGGGCGAGTCGCAGAGCGTCGGAGCGCGCCGAGACGACAAGAGCAGAGGCGTTCTGCCGCGAGCGCGCCGGGGTTTTAATTGGAGTTGTGGGCCATCCTGGAAATGAAGCGCGAAACGCAACGGTAAAGAGAGGAAAACGGTTGCAGCCGATTAGGCTAAAGGCAACGCTACGCTAACAAGGGTGACTTACTAGAGGGATACGCTATTCCGAGAGCATGTACGGAGCGGAGCGGAGCGTATCCGGCCATCTCCTCTATCTCTCCTCGTCGTCCGCACCAACGGGCGGCGGGGCGGGGCTGCTGGGACGCGCAGGGGCGACGCCGGCTGTAGCCGCGCCGCGCCCCGCGTCCCTCTCCTGAAGCATCGCTGCGGCCTCGGGAGCCATTTGCGCCGCCGCCGTGCGAAGGGCAGTGCGGGAGAAGAGGAACCGAGGCGGGTGCCATGTGGCCTGTGGGCTTTTGCGTGGGATGGAAGGTCAGGGACAAAGCTTTGTGTTGATCGATGGGCTCAGTTGGGCTGCCGCCTGCCGAGGTAGCAATAGCTGGAGGAATATATTTATTTTCACTATTTAATCCACATTTTAAATTATTACTAGTCACCGTTCTACTTTTTTTATTTAGAAAAAAGGTGTCTTATACGTTTGTAATACTTACCTCCGTTCGCAAATACTTGTCAATTTTGACCGTTTTTCTTGTTCACAAATACTTGTCACTCCACGTTTTCCGAAACATATATTCCTATTTTATCTTTACAAAAGCTTTTAGGAGAACATTCTAGAAACAAATAAAGTACCTTTACAAGGGCATTTCGGTCATTTTATTCTTCAAAAAGTGGCACACCTTGGTATGCGTGCATTGGTCAAAGTTGACAAGTATTTGCAAACGGAGGTTAGTAGAATAAAACCCACCGTTAGTCCATAAAAAAAATTCAATGGTCGTTTAGATCCATCAACCGTGTATTTTTAGATCATTAACTTTTAACAGTGGTTCATTGTACGTCTATACCGATTCCGAATATATATTTTTACTTTGCCCTCTTTTCCCACTCATCTCGGATAGCACATCCTGCATCCCCTACTAGGCATGTTTGCTGCCGAAGTCTACCGCCCGCTTCCCCTCACTAGCATGATCGAGTCCAATGCCCGCGAGCGAGAGCACAGAGGCACAGTCAAGGAGGCGAAGGACAGGGCGGAGACTGTGGAAGCAACGTGCAGAGACTAAGGAGCACAGTGGTAGACGATAAGGAGAATGATAGCACACGCTCCGCGCCTCCGCCGGCCCCGGCGTGCACTCTCACAGCGCCTCATCATTGGATGGACGAGATGGTGAACAGGTCCATCTCCTAGACCTCGCTTCTGCAAATGGCCACTACTCCTCCCGTTTCCTCACTCTTCGATGTGCGTGCGGGAGCCCTAAATACGACGCGCGCAGACGTTAGCATCGTCCAAAAAGATAACTTGTCACCAGATGCGGATCCAGCGTGAGAGCTGGTGCCCTGCACAGACAATAAGAGGTCTCGAAGTATCTCCAATAATATGCATAACAAAGGATAGAAAGAAGAAAATGCAGAGGATCATAAAGAAAGGAGGGAGAAAAGGAGAAATGAGCACCGTAGTCCTACATCCGCCACCGCTTATCACCACACCGGCCCATGTCAACCGCGGGCCATCGGGCCAGTGACCCTTGACCCATTGCCAGGCGACCCAAACGGCCAGACCTCGTGGCCGTCGCATAAACCCAGGGACGACGCGGCCACCACCTCCGCGTCCCACTCTCTCCTTGCCTCGTCGGCCCCTCGTCGGCTAGGGTTCCCGCCCGCGACAACGCCGCTGGCATCCTCAGGAGGTGCGAGCTCTTCATTTCGTCGCCCCGAACCATCATCCCCCTATGATTCCTCTCGTTCGCTTGCGCCACCCGCCCACGTGCTCGGTTCTTCGCGTCGGCATTCGCGGGGAGCGGGTTTGGCGTCGCCTCGTCTCGCTTTTCAGTTGTCGCGTGCTATTCGTGGCTTGGACTGGTTTCCCGCGGAGCATCGTTCCTGGTTGGTCAGTGTGAATGTGACTCGTGCGGGCGTGTAGCGCGCACGCGCGCACTGGACTTTTACTCGGTTTAATTCGTTTGCAAATGCTCGCGTTTTCTTCTTCTTTTTCGGTTGTTTGTCGAGACCATGGTAGCATAGAGGGCGATTTGTCCCTGGTGAGGGGCCCAGGTGCGAAAGGGGATCATGCGAAATTGGGGGCTCTGATTACGTCGCTTGATTGGTCTGTTTTAGGATTTTTGGTAAAATTAGTGGAGGCCTGATCATTCTCTCAGTAGTTGTAGTTCGCGGCACATGTAACCTCTATTGTTTCCTGAATCCTCTGTTATCTTTGCCAATATTATGCTAGGATCAATGGAAATTTGTTTGTGGCAAGGAAATGAACCAGTTGTGAAAGGGAACCTTTCTAATTTGATAGGTTTGTCCTATGATTTTTGTGATGTTTGATCTTTGGAGGCATGATCTTTGGCTCACTAGTCTCTAGATCGAAATTAAGGCCTAAATCTGTAGCCTTCTTGATTACTGGGATCATCTGAAATGACAAGAATTGTCCTGGTGCTGTGTGAGAAACTTCTCATGTTTGCATTACCTGCTGTTGCAAAACTTGACAAAACCTTTGTTATATGTATCGTGCCTCCCATGTATCTCATTATTATGCTGTGGTACTGCTAAAGTTATGTTCAATAAATAGAAGAAAATATTCTTAGAAGTAATTACTCTATTGCATTATGGTCATTGAAGTAATTCTCTCTATTGCATTATGTATAGATCTTCCATAGGAATGGCATGATTAGGGAAAGTAGGTCAATTAATTGAGGTCTCTTCCATCAGGTCCATGCAAGTTTATTTGCATGTCTATATGACTATGTCACACAAATATTCTCTGTCCAGGAGGTATTTTAACCTGACCTTTTATTGTCTTACAGTGCATAATGGCTCGATACGATGACCGCTATGATTACGATGATCAGTATGATCACTACGATCGACATGGCAATAACACCAAGTTGTACGTGGGCCAAATTTCTTCGCAAACCCGGACAGAAGACCTTGAGAAACTTTTTCAGCAAATATGGGAGGTGAGCAATTTAGTTCTGAACTTTGACCTTACATATTTGTGTTGGGACTTGGGAGTTGCTCCTGAAATGAGATTATGCTGCATGGTTTAACTTGTTTCCGTGAAATCTCCTATGTAGGAGTGAAACCCACTAACTTATGTTTATTAAATGAGTTAAAATCTGCAGATTAGTTAAACTGCACCACATTCATCCTTTGATTTTGGATCTATCATAATCAGGGTGCTGATCGTTGGTGTATCTAAAATTATAAACTGCTCCTTTGTTAGTATAACTAATAGTGTAATATTAAATCTAGCCCTATCGATGAGCTTTATTTTGGCTGACTAATAGAAAAATGGTTTTGTCCTGTAGCTACATCAGCGCCTCACAATTTTGATCCCTTCTGATCTACTGAATATGTTCTTCTTAATAGAAGTTATTTCTAGTTGATTGATTGTAGGATGCTGCTCCTTATGTTCTCTGCATATATGTTTAAATTTCTTATTATGCATTGTGACATAATGCAAATTAATGTGGAAAGTTCATGGCAGGAGTTGATTCTGGTTTATCCCTCTTTGCTAACACAAATGATGACCAAAAGTTCAGGGCTTTTTAATGATTCTGATGGTTTCAAACTTATTTACATATAAATGTTTTTTGGGAAGCTCAGGCAGAAGCCCGTTTACTTATGTATGCTGCATTGCTATACTGTCTGATTGGGTATGTTGGCCTCCTGCTTGGCCTGTCATTTCCCTTTTTCTATTACCAATTTACCATCACATGCCACAGTCCCTCACTCCCTCTTGAGTTTTAATTAATAATCTTGTTGAAGGTTTTGGGGGCTACCACCCTTCCTTGTTGTCCATGATGGGAGTGTGCCATTGGTGGCTGTTGCACCGAACTTTGAGCAAAACTTGGAACTCTTTTGAAAATCACTGATTTTTTTGTCAAAATAACACTTACAGCAAAAGTAATGTTCTATTTGACTATTGGCTTGTGATACATTTTCATTACTTGAGTCTTGATGGCATTACTTTTACTGTAAACCATTCTCCCAGACTGCGGAATGTGGATCTGAAGAGGGACTTTGGCTTTGTTGTAAGTTGAACCTGTCACTCCTTTATTTGCAAGATGTGCTCCTGCAATCTTTCTAGTTAATAATCAGTACTTCATTATGCTGTTCACATTTAAGGTCAGACCTGTGTTTTGGTTTGCTGGATCTACTGTAGGAGTTTATTGATCATCGGGATGCAGAGGATGCAATGTATGACCTTGATGGTCGAAAATTTGATGGGAGTCGCATCATTGTTGAGTTTGCAAGAGGGGTAAGTTGTTAATGTTTATCATTGTTCTTTACTACATATGACCTTTTTAATAAAATCTATGGGTTTCCTTCGTTATTTGGTTTGGAGCTATAATATAGAGCTTTGCTGAATTACTGTCCTGGATGATAGTGTTAATTGGCCGTGCTTGTTGGTTTCTCCGTTCATTTACACTTTACTGCCATTTCTTGATCTCTTCTCTACTTCAACTGACATGTTTGTTTATTTTCCTAGGTTCGGCGAGGTCCAGGAGGTGTCCGTCAATATGACAGAGGACCTCCTCCTGGCCGCTGCTACAACTGTGGGATGGATGGGCACTGGGTTCGTGATTGCAAAGCTGGTGACTGGAGAGATAGGTGCTACCGGTGTGGAGAAATGGGCCATAAAGAAATGAACTGCAAGAACAGCCCAAAGGATCTGAAGTATTTCCTTGATATCTCTAGCTACCTTGCATGTGAGCTTTTCGTTAGTACGCATTTGATTTGAAAGTTGACAAATACAGGCGAGGGAGAAGTTACTCAAGGTCCCCTTCTCCTCACCATAAAAAGCGCCAAGGGAGAAGCTACTCAAGGTCCCCACCTTCTCGCCATGAAAAGCGCCAAGGGAGAAGCAACTCAAGGTCCCCGCCTCCTCGCCATGAAAAGCGCCAAGGGAGAAGCAACTCAAGGTCCCCACCTCGCCATGAAAAGCGCCAAGGGAGAAGCAACTCAAAGTCCCCACCTCCTCACCATGAAAAGCACCAAGGGAGAAGCAGCTCAAGGTCCCCTTCTCCTCGTCATGGGAGGGGTTACGGCAGGAGCCCTCACATGAGTTACAGGTATTGCGTTAAAATTTGGTTGCACGATAATCTTGTGGTCATCTGTGCCATTCTTAGTTTCTCTTTCTTGTTGAAGACAAAAGTGAAATTGTAGTAATATAATGTCACTATAAGACCTAGCAAGAGAAATTGCAATTGATGTGTTCCGCTTGTGCTCTGTGGTAAGAGATACATAGATTTGACAAATCTTCTCAATATACATGCTGCCTGTTAAAAACAGACTCATGTATAAACAGTAGTATTCGAGTATAGTGCCTAACATCAATATACATGCTGCCTGTCCTGCCAAACATCTACAGAATTCTGTTGTATAGTGCCTAACATGTGAAACTTGTGCTTCACTGCTTCCCATTCCTTTCTGTTGATGTTTCCTTTTGTAACAACTGTCAATTAATCGCTATTAACTGTGCTTCCTAATCAACAACAGCCGGCCGCCATCGCCAAAGAGGGATAGCCGTAATGCTGGTGGTGAAGAACTGCCGTCAAGAAGCCCCAGACCCAGGAGGAGCTCACCACCAAGGGAGCAAGCTACACGCAACGGCTCATATCATGGTGAAACCCAGGGGAAGGGCCAGTGACCCTGAATTGGGGACTCCGGGACTGAATTCTTAAATGCGTCTGCTGAACGTTGGTCACTGTACTGAGCCATGACCATGAGACATCATGTCAGAAAAACCTTTAGCGTTGTTGTGTACGTTCTGTGAAGATTGGATCGTGAATTCTTTGAAGCTCTCCTGACTAGCCGACGCATGAGGCCTCATGCCAGAAGGATTTTGACAGGACTTGGTGTTCCGTGAAGAATTCCTTGGCTTTCTGACTTTGATGATGTGCCTGCTCTTCGATCAGTTTGTTTATACATGAAGTCGATGCCATCCGGAGAATGCATCCGTTTGTTCTTATGCTCTTATGCATTCCTGGGCTAACATCAGTACAAACTAAAGCCGTCAGGTTTTGGTATACAAACTCCAACATTCATCCCTACTGACGATCCATAGCTGCGAACGAGGCTGCATAGATACGTATGCATGAGCGTGCCATATTTTATCCCTAACGATTACTGTACGTTCAGTATACTGCGGAAGGCAGATTGGGGAACAAGCGGTTACAAGAAACAACATAAAGCAAAAAAAAAAAAAAGGAACAATAAAACTATAACAAAGCTACTCATCAACACAGATAGTTACAAAAGGCAAGCAAAAATTCCAATGCAATTCACAATTCAGAACTTGGTGCTGTATATCTGAGATGGGATGGACACTTGGGCAGTATAGTCAAGCAAAGAGGTATCTCTTCCTAGTTTCTTTAACTCATTTTTCAGCGACACTGGTGAAGTTCTATCCAGTCACCTTCCTTCGGCATTGACCAGCTGCGAGAAGGCGTTGCTCGTCGACATGTCCGAGTAGTCAATTGTAGTTCGGCTTGCATCTGCAGTGCTTAGCTCTAGGGAGCTTACTACTCTCCTGTTGTTTGAAGGGAGTTCAGAGATCTGATTCATGCTGTCGATGTTGGACATGTCCGGGCCTGCCTCCTGCAGCTGCAGCACAAACTCCAGGTTCCACAACACGTCACCCATCGTGGGACGCTCGACACCGTACTCTGCAAGGCATTTCTCCACAGTCTCTCCAAACTTCCTCAGTGCTTCAGGCCTGACTGTCCCCGCGATGCGCTGGTCAACGATCTGGTCAAGCTCACCCCTCTTTTGCCACTTGATTGCCCACTCTGCAAGGTTAATCATGTCCCTTGGAAGAGTCGGGTCAATAACCGGCCTTGCACACATCACCTCAAGCAGCACCACACCAAATGAGTACACATCTGATTTGTCAGTCAGCTTCTGCCTCCGGAAGTACTCAGGATCAAGATATCCGAAACTCCCTTTCACTGCTGTGCTGACATGTGTCTGATCGAATTCAGGCCCGACCTTTGAGAGGCCAAAATCAGAAACCTTGGCCAGGAGATTTTCATCGAGGAGGATGTTTGCTGACTTGACATCGCGGTGGATGATTGATTTGGCAAAACCAGTGTGAAGGTAGTGGAGCCCTCTTGCAGCTCCTATGCAGATTTCCAGCCTTTTCTTCCAGCTGAGAGGCGGCATATCGTTGCCATACAGATGGCTCTTCAGAGTGCCTTTCTCCATGTACTCGTACACCAAGATCATCTCGTTGTGTTCATCGCAGTAACCAATGAGTGACACGAGGTGACGGTGCCGCAGCCCTGACAGCAGCTCAATCTCTGTCCGGAATTCCCTCAGCCCTTGGTGAGACTTCTGATTGCCCCGCTTCACTGCGAGTTTGCTGCCATCCTGCATCACTGCTTTGTAGACCTTCCCAAAGCCTCCAACTCCAATGACCATCTGCTCATCGAAGTGGTTTGTTGCATCTTGCAGCACAACAAAAGGAATTCGGTAGCTTGTGTCACCACTCGTTCCAGACGTGAGAGTGGTCCGGGTGGTGGTTCGGCTGCCTGTGGTAAGGAAGCTAAGACCATTAAGGGGTGTCCAAGAACTTGAGGCCTGATGTGTTGGTGGTTGTTTCGACTTCTTCTTTCTTCGGAACAAGATGCAGATAACAGTAGCAATGATTAAAGCAGCAACAACTCCAAGAACAGAACCCAATATGACACCGAGATGACTCTTTGCCGCCGCTGGTGGTGGCACAACAACAACAGACCCTGTACTGACGTTCATCTTCATAATCTCTAGGCCATTCAATATACCATCTGGCGCCGTGCGTGGAATGGCAGAAGGCCCAATTTTGACACTGAGCTTACCAGATGGATCACTCGATGGCAGCACAGCATCGATGTAATATGGAACTGCCAGGATACTCAATCCTTTTTCGGAGAGATCAAGATCTTTCACTACTGACCAGCTATCCACATATACATCAAAGAGAAGCTGATATGGAGCCTTGCTCACAATGTCACAAAAATGGAACCGAATGAGATAGCTTGAACGGGCATCGACATCGAATTGCCATGTCATATTGGGCATGGAGCTGGTATTGTTTGGCACAAGCAACTGCCTTGCAGTATCGTAGACACTGTCCGGTGCAACCTCCTCTGTTGCTGATCCGTTTTGGAAGTTCAGGTTTCCTGGTGGGTAATTAGCAAGTTTAGTGGCAGTGGAATTTACGAAGGAGCTCTGATCTGTATCCCATGTCCGCCAGAGCGTGTCATTGTCAGGAGTCACCTTTGGTCCACCCACGTTGATCCTGAAGAATGTCTGCAGCGGCTGCACCGACATTCCGAGATACTGACCGACAGGGTCCACTATCTGCACCGAATCGGTGATCAGATCATTAGGGACCGAGATGACCTCAATAGCATTGATGAAGGCCGGCGTGTTGTTCCCAAGAGGCACAAATGTCAGGATGAGCATGTCCCTGGCAATGTTCAGAGAATACTCCTTGAACACCGGCGAGGAAGTGGTCGGCGCGGTGAAGTTGTCGAGGAGCACGACATCCTGCGTCGACACCTTGAAGGCCGCCGTGGTCAGATCATAGCTCTGGTACTTGAAGGGGAAGAAGTGGAGGCGGACGAAATGACGGCCGCGGCTCTTGAGCTTGAAGGCGTAGGACGACGGCGAGGCGAATATCCTGGCAGTCTGATACAGCATGGCGTCGTCGAAACCCGAGACCGCGTTCGGCGAGGTGGTGGCGGCGGTGCTGTTGGGGGAGGTCAGTATGGCCGGCCCGGAACTGTCGGCCACGAAGACCCTCCGGTCGACGGCGGCGTCGGTCATGGAGCCGCAGTTGATGAGGTAGTTGTCTGCCGGGGTGAAATCGGCGCGGCAGGTGCCGAAACCCCAGGTGGCCACAGAAAGGGCTAGAAGCAATTTGAGCGCAAGGGGCCTAGTGTAGTCCATGGCGAGTTCTGAATTCTGATGGAGAATTGCAGGTTTGGGCTAGAAGGATGGGAGGGTCATGGATTGCAGGGAGGAGAAGGCTGGAAAGGATTTGGAACAGGAAGGTGGTAGGAGGAGGAGGACAAGGGGATGACGACAGCAGAAAAAAATGCTCAGTTTGTTTCAGAGCCGCAACCGCAAGCGCGCCGGCAGACGCTGCAATGAGGACATGCAGGAACGGGCGAGAGAAGGGGCAGAGGCTGAAGCTGAAATCGCGGACTGTGGGGGTAGGAGGTGAAGTATGGAATCCCGAGGAGAAACCTTGCTTGTCAAGCGAGAAGCAACCTTGTGAGGCACACCCAGAGCATCCACTCCCACCAGCAATCAATTAGTCCACCTGCGCAACAGTTGGGAACGAAATTGTCAGCTCCTTCTCAACACAGATGGGACCGATTGAACAACACAGCACAGGTTCTGATATCGCAGGAATGAGCCCAGCACCCCCGAAACCGAGGCCAGCACAGTTCAACGGAGGAGTGGGGTGGGCTCGCCGGAATTTACCTCTGCGGAGCGGGAGGCACCAGGCAAGGCAGTCCCCCACGAGCGGCGCTTCCTCTCCTCCCAGTGCCCAGCGGAAGAAACAAAGCCTCCGCTCTGCTTTGGTCGGCGGCGCAGCCGCCACTGAAGAACAGCAGAAATTTCCGCCGCGCGGAAAACCAGCCGCGGCGCGGGGGCGAGGAAAGGGGAAAGCGCCGGCGCGCCCCGCGGGTCTGCAAGCCCGCCCGCGCCCGCGTGCTGCTGGCCGGCGGCGGCGGTTTCTTGGGGCCGGGAGCACGCAAGGGCGCGACAGGTGGAAGCGTGGAAGGAAGCGGCAGACCGCCCTCTTGTGTGGCCTTTTTGTTTAGTGCAGGCGTGCAGCCAGCTAGCTAGGAGGACAGGGGCCAACGGATGGGCCGCGTGGATCGGGACAAGGGGTTACTAGATTAGTGCGGCGCGCTGAATAGGCCCGGCGCGGTGGCGACGGCGGCGGGGGAGAAGAGTCCCTTTCCAGCCGGTCCTCTCCGACTCCGGCCGCGTCAGCATGGATGGTGGATGGTGGTGGCAGGCAGGAGGGGAGGGAGGAAACGAAAAATGAATGCGGTGCGAGGTCATCAATGAACCTGCCTCTGCCTGCCATACGTGGGCCCACCTGGACCTGGTGGCTGGGGCCCGCCTGCATACAGGAGAAGAGAGACGGGGAGTTGGTGACGAAGCGAAATTTGGACTCCCGCTGTATTTGTTTGGAGACTGGGAACGGATGGGGGCGTGTGGGCCCGGGCCGAGATGGTGCTGGGCCGGCCGCTGGCGAGACGGAGACGGGTGCACACGCACAGCTACGCTTATTCTTATTATTACGTGCGTGTTGCTCTCTACAGCCTAGGCCTAGCCATGCAGCGATGGCTACGTACAGCTAACGGGGGGGCCAACAACAGGACCGACCGAATGGGTCGGGTCAGGTCAGGTCAGGTCGCCGGCAGGGCAGGCCCAACCAACCAAGGCCGCCGCGCGCCTGCCTTCTTCGGTACTCGCCTTCGTGTCGCCTCTTTTTCCTTGCTGCAGGCGGTGCAGCCTGAAGGCAGCAGGTCGTGAGAGAGAGAGAGAGAGGAGAGAAGCTTCCATGTCTGGCTACTGTTGATCGGGTCCGGCGGTCCGGGTCAGGCACGAGACGCGGATTCACACGTAACGTACTGACGTTTGCGGGCGGAGAGCGACGGTGGGTTAGTGGAACGGGGGGACGGCGCGCGCGTGCCCGCACTCGGACTGGGTCGCTGGCTCTGAACGCCGGCGACTGACGGGGTGTGGCGGGTGGCGGGTGGCGTATGGCGACGGCGACGCCGGCTGTAATGGTGGTTATCGGCCCCCATCATCCGATTAGTTGATCCCAGGTGCACCGCTGAAAACAAACCAGGTCTGAATCCAATGTGGCCCGGAGGAGAGGCCTGGTTCGATGGGCCAGGCCCACGTTGGGCTAGCTGTTGCTTTCGATCTGCGAATGCAACTACACTTTGTCATATAGTGAAACTAAAAAAACACATCCACCAAGAGAAAAAAAAATACACGTTCTAGATTAAAAAAAGAGGAAAATTATACTAGCACTGTAGTAGTTTTTATCCGCTCTTCTCGCTGTCTCGCTGCGCCGAGTGATTTGGTCGCTGCAAGCTGGCGTGAGGTTCCTGTTCCTATCCGCCTCATGTCGTCCATCTTTGAACAAGCCCCATGTCGTCTAGCAGCTGGCGTGAGGTTCCTGTTCCTATCCTCAGAACAATCTAGTAATTGCCCCTAACAGTACGGACAAACGAAAAACAAAAAGGGCCTAAAGTGTTGAGTCTTGCCTTTTTAATGTAGCTTGTGTCTTCAACTTGTAGGTGACCACTATATGAGTACTCTAAAATATTTTAGCCTACCAAGCAAAGCTCCTCTAGAAGTTGGCATCTTGAACTCAAAACTAAACTCTAAAAATGCTAGCTTTAGCTCTTATGCCTCTCTTTATTTGCTCAATTTGTGATGGATTGATCTTGCAATGTTGTTTTATCACATAAAGCACCGGCTCAAAACCAACATTTTTCATTTGTGGCATTTAAGTGACATATCATCATTTCACCAAAAACCACTTAAAAATGTCTAGATGCATTTAAAAATAAATCGAATTGTATGTGATATCGAAGAAAATATATAAACACTTGGAGATGAGTTCAAAGTCAATACCTATCTATTTGCTAACGTGGTGGGATATGCTAATTTTAATTCTTACTTTTAATGGGACCGTCTCACTTTGTATTTGGTTGTGAGGGACAAATTCATAACAATTCATTGTCTAATTGGAAGGATCGAGACACATGTGATAGATGGTTGTTAAACACAATGATTTGTGGGATCCACCTATCATCCATTGACCCACCTGCCAATCTCCATAAACAAATTTCTCCTTCGTCACCCAAGCGCCCCTCACAACTTATATTGCTCCTTGCACCATTTGAGCCTTGCCGCGGCAACAGCACCACCATGAGCTCCTCCAAAACATCATGCTATGCATCATCATCCTCCGCCATAAGTTCCTACATCGCTGGCTTGGAGGTCAACATCGGTGGATCCATGCTCCCTCCTCACTGTCCCCCTCCATGCCAAGCTCCTACACCATCTCTCCCTACCGCCGACCTCCATTGTCGTGCCACACTATCCTCTTCCACATGGTGCTCGCCGTCAGCTATAGGTAGCCATGCTCCCGCGCTCGTGAGGGATAGAGGGATGACGCTGCATCACCTAGACGACATGTGATGCTTTGTTCTCGTTTTAGGGGGATCGATCCATCCCACGTATTCTCCAACTAAACATGGGATTACGCTAAAAGTTAAGCAACACTCACTCAATTAAAAAATCGTTCTTTTTTTCTTAGAATGCACCTCACAACCTCAAGTTCCTCGGTCAACAGTTAGGTAAAGACTTCTACACGCTGTGTGTATTTTTATTCTTCCGCACGCACACTCTCCCCTGCCTTATCCGCTCTCCACAATCCTCTACCGCTCACAAGTCACCACACCCACCCAACCCAACTCGCTCTCCTTTTCCTCACTCACATCGCCTGCGCCGGCGTGCTACGGCCAGCAGGCGCCTCTCCCCCGGGCCGACGCGCTCCCAACGACGGCGCCTCCATCGGTGTGGCCTCTTCGCCACGCCGCCGGCACCTCCGCTCGGGGCCCTCTCTTCCCGACGGCGCTGCGCCCTCTCGGCTTCTCGCACCGCCTGCGGGCCTTCTCCTTTTTTCGACTGGTGCCGTGCCCTCTCGGCCTCTCATCACGACGGCGCTTGCGCCTCCTGCTCCGACGCCGGCGTCTCCTTGCCCGCCTCCCAGCGAGATCCTGGCCGCGGGAGCGCGAGCCGCGGCTCCCCACAGGATGCGCTCGCCGTGAGGCCGCTACCCACCCGTATTTCGGTCGCCGTGGGGGCACGCCGTGATCGGGGTGGAGGAGGCGGCTCGAGGGCCGCCAGCACGCCAGCCTCCCCTGAATCCGACCGCCAGTGGGGACTCCCCGCCGGATCCAAGTCACGTCCTCTGCCGGATTCGGCTGGCCTCGTCCACGTGCGTGCGAAGGGGCACACGATCGCAGCCACGCTCCTTCCTCACCGGCCATGGCGGCCAGATTCGGGTGCCGCCACGCTTGGAGGCGGCGTAGCCAGGCCAGATCTAGCCGCCGCTACCACCACGCTCGTCCACCCGTCCCGCGTGCAGGCACCGTCGCCACCATTGTCCATCGAGCAATTTTGTAGGTTTTCAATATGCAAAATGATATTATTCATTAGGCAAAATACTGGTTTTCGTTAGACGGAAATGCAATGTCATTTTTGCCTAATGATACTAGAATATTGTACCTAAAGACACTCGCATTTTTCTCAATGGAAAACACTAAATTGCTTGTTCGTGATTTCTTTGTGCGCTTATTTTTTTTCTTTATCATCTAACCGGCACAAGTGAAAGGGTCAGCTATCCCTACCCCTCTCTCGGTCGGCCACCGCCGCTGTCGCCGGCGATCAGCGCCCCCTCCAGACGCGCATGCGGTAGTATCCTAGGCACCGTGCGAGAGGGCTTGGGTGGAGCGGCGGGCGGTCAGCTGCGCCGGCGCCCGTGGGGATGGGGTTTTTTTTTTTGGGTGGCATTAGCCGCTCCCCAACAGTTAACCAGTTGCAAGAAAAGGTAGTCAAGGTCAACTATATCGCTTGACGCCTTGAACAAGATAAAATGCACGCAAGAGCGCTGGCGGGGCCCGCACGACATACAAATCGAAGAGCACGCACCGCCTCCCCATTCCCCTCTCGCCGCATCCTCCACTCCAGTGGTCTTCGCCTTCCGCGTCGCGTTGGTCGGTGCCGTCCAAATCCATCCAAAAACCCTAGAGCCTCCCGCCAGGTCGCCCGCCGGAGATGTCGTCGTGGCTGCGCAGCGCGGTGAGCCGCGCGGTGGAGGCCGGCGGCCGCAGCGGCGTCGCCCGCGCGGTCAAGGGCTACGCCGATGCCGTCGCGCACCACGCCGGCCAGGCCGTCGCGGACATCCTCCACGACCGGATGGTGAGCTTGCCCCCCTTCCCCTCCGCTAGCCCTCCGACCCGGCGTCCCCTTCTGCTTGCTCAAATCCAAATGCGGGACTGGTCTGGGGCGCGAACCGGACATGGCTGTGTTCCATCTGAGGGTTGAATTCGTTGCATCCGCACGCGAGTGCGACGCTCTTAGCAAACACTACGTTGCAAATTGGAGCTTCAATTTGTGTGGTGTGGCTATGTCGGCTAGTGCCCCTAGCTTGATTTGCTCCGGACTGAAGGTTGGGTTCTTCAGTACTAGTCGGACATTCCCCTTTCTTGCTCGTGTAATTGTGTTACTGAGGCACTTGCAGACGCGTTGTGGCATTTTGTACTCCATGTATGGGTGGAAGATGACATATAAGTTTGAAATGATAAATTAGGATTCTAGTCCTAGTTTCCCTTTGCAAACAGAAATTGTATACTTGATTCTCCAATATGTTTTGAGTCAAAGATCTATCATATACGCTAGGAGTGACTAGTGAGATGATCTTATGGTTATGCTATAATTTCCTGTTCTTGTGCTGCAAGACACTGAATCATTGGCATACCTAGGAAGGGAGAGCAAAAGTTAATGCTTCTAGTCTATAGTATAGATGGACCATTGCTGAGTCCTTGGATACCTTCTTTGGTTTAAGTTGGCTTCTGTTACTGTGTGATCTGCAGGGCGCTCAAAACTATAAAAGTTTCAAGAAAACAGTAGCACGCTTGGAAGAGGCAGCAGTTTCATGCCGTGGGGGTGAAAGAGTTGAGTTGCTAAAACGTTGGTTGGGAGCATTGCAAGATGTTGATGCTGAACTTGGAGGTTCAGATTTAAAGGCTTCTGAAGATCATGATGCTTCTGGAGAAGTGGACAGTTTGAAAGCACCAATGGTGAGTTCTCATGCTCAAATTTGATCTGATCCTGACGACTGTTTGTTTCATATAGTTGTTTGATAAGTTGTGTTTACTGTTTAGTTAAGTTGTTTGTCGATATCTTAGTTATTGCAGACTTTCTCAAATACATATAACCTTCCTAAAATGAAATTTTGGAAGTAGGTTTTGTTCTATGATGCTGATATTGACGGAGCACCTATGAACTTCCGTGACGTGTTCTTGTACAGCCAAGCTCTTGAAGGTATTACACTGTCCATGGTGAGTTAGCTGAACCATGCTCTCCTAGCCACATTGCTATTTTTTATATAGTTTATTGCTAAGGTCTAATTGCCATTTCTATAATAAGATTCTTGAAGCTCCTTCTGAGGAGGAAGTTCCACTGCTTTTGGAAATACTCAGGTGAGTATGCTTATGGAATTCACCTGCTTGATATGTGCACACAGAAGACTTACATTTATATATTAGCAATTCTCACATCTGATAGACGGTGTTTCATTTACTTTAATGATAATTTTGCTCTACACTTTGTTTGGATTTGTATATATGCTGAGCATTGATCGTATTGACTTCTTTTTTTATAAGATCTTAACAAATGGTTGATTTCCCCCTCATTCTCTTGTTCCAAGTTTACAGCTAGTTCCTCCCATTTTAAAAATGGCAAATGTGCCTAGTTAGAGTTCTGCTGAACTACATGCCCTAAACCTTTATTTATTGAAGTTCACTCAGTAGCATTTACTATTGCAGTAATGCTTGTAGTTTTTCCAAACATTTTATACTACTACTACAACAACCTCTCTATTGAATCTTCTCTGAACGGTCAATATTTTACTGTATCGAAAAGTGCAACACTATTGATTGTTGCAGCATATGTCTTACTGGAGGGAAAGAAGTGAACAAGCAAATCATGAGCAATGTACAAGACTTGGCTAAGGCATTTTCAGAATACAAAGATGAAGTCCTGGTATGCTTTAAATTTGCGATATTAATCTTATTAAGTGTATACGGCCCATGAAGTTGTCTACATATATTGCCATCACCATGGAGAATCATCTTTTCATCGTCGTGTGCCCATGCCGCAAAGTACTGGTATTTCACGGTCCTCATACCCTCATGTACCAGGTCCTAGGATCAAGAGTTGTGAAGCAGATATAAAATAGATTCATACTATGGTTTATTGTTTGCGAAACATTTCCTGACATGCACATTCATATATATATTTATCGATTAAAAGGATTCTGACTTTGTAATGTGTCTATTCGTTCATTGTATCTGTGTGAGCAGGTGAAGCGTGAAGAACTGCTTGAATATGCCCAAAGTATCATTTCGGGACTAAAGAGAAATGCAGACATTGTGAGGTGATACTGAATCAGCTAGTTACCTGTGAATATGTTTTAACGAGTAGTTGTTTCAGTTTCTTTTCTGGTAGCTTGATTACGAGTTCCCTTTTTTTTTTTGGTAATGCCATGTCTTCATTTTCTTGGAAACCAATCACACAAAAGGAAGAAAGCGTATAGACCTCTACTGAACCTCTGAAATGTCAAATATACCATGCTGGAAATAATTGTGCATTTCTGCAACAGAAAAAGGCCCCAAATACTTTTAAATCGACATGTTTTTGTTTATGCTTTCAGGATACATTAGCTTATTCTGCATCTTGTGTTTTATTTCAGGATAGATGCTGAAACCCTAGAATTGCAGAGAAAACTAGATGAGAAGCAGAAATCACGAGCTGAATCTACTGGAGATCAAGATAAAACATCAGAGAAGATTGCTGTAGCAAATCTTGAGGTATCACTACTCTTTGATTACATGTAGTACTTCTTGTTTTGGACATGCATGCAGACAGACTTTTTAAAATTTGTCTATCAATATATTTCTAAATATTAGTTGGAAAACATGAAAATTGCATGTAGATTTGTCTTCAAAAGTATTATCATACAATACAACTTTTATTAAATTCAATATTTAAGTGATTTGTTTTACTTCTACTGTTCTAGTGATATTTTCCTTTTCTGGGGTCTAAAAGCAGATAAGTTTGATCTCTGTTTTCTCCAGGCTTTCAAAGAAGCACTTAGTGAACTCCGTTTATGCTCTAGAGTTGAAGAACTTCTATTGAAGAAGGAATCAATTACTCCTGGGGACTCTGTGGATATTCATTCTCAGAAGGCATGTCTGTATTTTATCTTGATTTTTTTTCAGTTTTGACATGCGATCCCTAGAATTGTTGTGGAGGGTAATTTAGGCTATTAATTATGGCAAACATTAGGGTGTTGATGAGTATGCTACACTTTATTTCAACTTTCTTTGGCTTATCCTATGATTTCAATTGTTGGAAGTGTAAGAGCACCCCTTTACTTTACTGACAGGACTCTGGATTGTTAGTTGTAGCTCTTCAATTACCTTTGTAAAATCGTACTTCTTAATAAGTGTGGACTTCAGGCCTCCATATAAAAACTGATGATAATACATAATAGGAGTACGCATATTCCTGCTGATACTGTTATTGATTATGTGATGATTCCTACTTCTAATGACATAATTAGAGGCCTTAAAAACATATTGATAAAAACACTTGCGTCTTTGATGGAGCTGTCCCTAGTGTGGTCTCGGAGTGGGATAATTGGAGGAGGGGATACCTGTGCAAGCTGCAGGAGCTAAGCAGCTCTGTTTTCAGCTGCATCTTGGTGACTTGGTCATGGTTGGTTTGTGGTGGGAGTCTGTTGTTTAGCTTTCCGATGCTGGTTCTTATGGGCTCGCTATCTGTACCTTTTCTCTTATTCAATGAAATGAAACACGGCCCCTATGTTTTCGAGAAAAAAAGGGATATATTCTTGGGAAGCTTCACATGGGTAGAAATTTAGGGAAAATTATACGGCTTCTTTTGGTGAATGTTGATTGCTGTAAGACTTTTAGATCTACCTTCAACTAGTTTATTCTTGTAGCTCTCATCATATACTCTGTTTATACCTGGATATCGATGGGCAACAATGCTAACAGCACTCATAAATCATCAGGTGGACAAACTGAAGGTCTTGGCAGATTCCCTGGCAAGTTCATCCTCCAAAGCTGAACAGCGTATTTTGGAGCACAGGTTTTGCTTCTGAAATTGTTTTTTCTGTATGAAATACGTACTTTGTTACGGCACTTATGCAATCCAATATGAACAAACTATATTCCATTCTTGGATGTTTGCTGTGCTTTTGTTCTTTGATTCTTGCTCCATTGTCATATATTGCATGCTTCCAATTTCCTCTTATCACCAAGGACACTGTTGAAATTCAGTTAAATTTTTTATAATAAGCAGCATGATAAAAAAACCATATTATCGGTTGCTTGACATTGTATCTTCTAACTTGTCACATGCCCCTCGACTGAGTCAGAACCAGAACATTCCTTTTTTCCTGGTTGCTTGTGGTATTAAACAACCAACTTTTTGACACTTAGTACTTGTACTTGACTTCTATTTGTCAATATGTTAGTTGCTGATTATACAGTCTCTTCACCATTTTTTGTTTGTTGCTAACTTGCTATGAAAATATGTCCTTGTAGTTCGATTTTTCTTTTGCTGTAATTATGTTGGCCAATTTTTTCTTTGAAAGTCTGAGATAGCCAAATCATGTTACTGGCAACTTGATGTTGTTTTGCGTTTGATCTTTACCAGGCGCCAGAAAGAAGATGCTCTCAACTTTCGTGTGAAAAAAGAGAATGAAGTCAGTACTGCTGAAAAGGTAAGAGTGCTCGCCAGCTTGCATACAGGTGCGGTAGGCTTTTGGGACTTCAAAGAGCGGAAATCAACATGAGTCTCTGTTGGAACATAGGATTTATCAACTGATAGGGAACTTCATAGGAAACCATTGTTTCACTGAAAATGACCTTTTCCACTTTCAAAATTGGACCTGGCTTAGATATAACAAAATGCCATGCATCTGTTGAATCATATCTGTAGCTTCCTGTCCCCATTTTATGCTTTAGGGTAATAGGAATGCAGTTATGCACGCTTATTTTGGTTCTCTCACTACCGCTGTACAATATCAACTTCTCTTTACGTACTGTCTTACGTATGGTATCAAATAAATACAATTATACTTTAGTGTTTATTTCTGCCTCAGCCTGCTTATAGTGTAATCAAATAAGGTATTCTTAATTTACATTCTTTTTTATGGCCTGAAAAGGAATTACTTGATGAGATCACTGAACTGGAGAAGCAAAGAGATGAGCTTGAGGCGCAGCTGAAAAAGGTACTTTTTTCCTTGCTGTAACCTGTAAGATTTTGTGAAGATATGTTTTGTGTAGTTTCATTGTGTAGGAGTATTCACATGCTTGCCATCTTGTGATCTACTAGTATCTAACATCATGTTCAGACTATTGGATATATATTGTTGTATGGAATCTTCTTGTTTGAACTTTGAACAACTCACTCAGTTATTGGTCTGATTATAATGATTCTTTGGTAATAAACTGTCTGATGAGAGGAGCCTGGGAAAATATCCCCGTTCTGAAATGCAAGGTGCAGGGGATTGTAAAACATTTAATTGGTGACATGAAATATGACAATCTGCGCAAAAGAGCTGTTCTTTTGTTCTCTATATGTAAAAAAAAAACTGTCCTGTTCTTGTCTCAGCAGAAGAGCCATGAAACTTGAAATAGGAATATCATCACGATATGTGAGTTCATCGTACTGTTCCTGGCGTTAAGCATTAGCCTGTACTAATTACATTATATTATGCTTGCCGGGGATGTTGTAAAAAAACATACCAGAATAAGGTGTCCTTTTTCTTTAACATGCTATGCAAAATTTGACAAGTTCACTTTGGTAATTCTGTTGAACTATGTTCTTTTATAAAAACATTCCTCATTTGCAGGTCAATATATCACTAAATGCTGCTGCTGGCCGGCTCAAGCAAACTAGGGAAGAGAGGGACCAATTTGACGAAGCAAACAATCAAATCATATTTAGCTTGAAAAAAAAGGTGCTGGTATTTACCTTTTTGTGGTTGGTTCAGTCTTATTTGAAGAATATTTTCTTGCTCAAGATTGTGGCTGTCTTATTTCGTTTCCAAATCTACTTAGGAGGATGATCTCTCGAAAGTCCATTGCCTTGTGTAATGCGGAGTCCAATGTAGTCAAGATCTGGATCAGTTTCCTTGAGAACTCGTGGAAGATCCAGTCCTCATACAATACACAGAAGGAAAAGAAAACATGGTATGACAGTTGTTTTTGTGCAGTTTTGTGGTTGTTTCACTATTTTCCTATATAGTACTTGTCTTTGATTGAACAGTTCCACCATGAAAACTACTCTGGATGAATTTTGTGCTCACCTTGTTTTCCCTTTAATATGTTATGGCCTTCTCAGTGACGAGCTGGAGAAATGTGTGAGTGATTTTCTGAGGTTGACAAAACATCATCTTTCAGCATTCAAGGCAAGTGCAGATTGTTATTCAAGTATTATATCTGTCTCTATTTTGCTCTGTCACAATTATGTTTTCTTGTATTTATCAGGAAGTCCTAAGCCCGTTGATCGAAAGTATCAAAACATATGTTGATAACTTGTCTGTCTTAAACTCAAGGTACTTCAGTTTCTTTTTCTAATTTTGTGATGTCTTTGGTATACCTTAATTGGTTTGATAGTTATGGTTGTTAATTGTGTTGTAGGGAAGAGGCAAAAGAACATGATGATGATGAAACATCTGAGAAGACAAATCCGCGAAAGTCCCTTGAAGAGGAATATCTGGAAACAGAAAAGAAGGTTATACTTATATTGCTTTAACCTGGTTTCACAGCTCTAGGGCTACATTTATTGTACGGAGTAGCAGTTAATTTCTTGTGCATTCATTCTCACTTCTTGATATAAAAAGATTTGACATATTTGAAGTAGGATCCAAAATCAAAGTGGCATCTATCAGTCTCCAAACTTATTATTTAAAACAACTCTTTTAAACCTGATTGGAACCAAACTGTCTGATGATGTCTACAATACTTTCAGATTATAATCGCGTTCAGCATAGTTGATCACATAAAGAAGTTGTTTTATTCTGAGCAAGGGGCTAATTCAAGGTACCATCTGGTGCTCTACTTGGTGGTGGATTATTTTCTAGTTTGCACCAATGTGATCTTACTCCTTAGATTTCACATGTTTCATCAGGAGAGATGACCCAGAGGTCAAGAGCTTAATTGAAGAGATTGAGAAAATGAGGGAATCGTTTGAATCTCTAGAGAGGCCAACACTAAGCATAGAATCCGACAAAGCAAAGCCACTACCTGTAGAGGGATCCAAACTGAGTCCTTCACCTCTTCAGGCACCTGCTACCCCAAAAGCCGCACACGTTGACTCACCAAAATCTCCCATGCGACCCGAGCAGCATTTCGATTCAGACGGGGAGCTTGCAACCTTAGGGATCAGAGCTTGGGAAAGAGGACAAGGAGTACTCAGGTGAGGAGATAAGCGGCTGGGAGTTTGATGAGCTCGAAGAGGATCTTGAAGAGTTGACATGGATCGACCAACAGAAAACAATTCGATTCAGTTTGCTTCACTGACTTGTATTATTTCTCTGAGCCTTGCGCACACAAGAAATACACACTGGTTGATGTATATATAGCGTTGTTTAATTTTATCGTGGCACTGTCAGTTCAGTTTGTCTGTGTTTGAGGATATGACTGAACTGTGCAGCCTTGGGCAAGGCATTCGCTATTTGTTTGTTCTTGCCATTAATGTTTTATTTTACATGTATACTGACCACTGTTGTAATAGTTGTAAATGCAGAAAACAAACTTTTGAACATTTGGCATAATTTGTTTTCTTTGGATTGTGTTGGTCTACATACATTCCGAATGCATGAATCAATCAAGATTCATGAGTCCGTATAATCTTTGTTTGAAATCATCCCGAATCAAATCATATTAGAAGTTTTATTCACTACCACTCTACCAGGACGCATGAGATATCCTTTTATTGATTAGCTAGCATGCATACACGGAATCAAATCATATTATATGGAAATTCTTGGTTGAAATTCTGGGTTTGACTGCCGATGGCAAAAAAGAAACAAAAATTGAATCGACCACAGTGGGAGTCGAACCCACGACCTTCTGATCCGAAGTCAGACGCGCTAATCCACTGCGCTATGCGGTCCTTTCTGCTCGATGTTGTAGTAAAAGGAATATGATACCTATCTAACGGTAACCTACTCGACCCTTTTCTCCACTTTATTTGTTTACACGCGCTTGGTGCTTCATCTTTTCCGAAAGCGTACTTCTAATCCCCTGTCGAGAAAACATGTGAATGTTCTATAAAGCAGAAACACTTTTAAAACTAGCTTTATGAACACATTCCGGCTATTTCATTTACAGTGCCCAAGCATTCAACAAAGGTTATTAGAGTCATCTTTAGATAAGTAGAGAATCTTAGGCCATCTTTAGATACTATGGGATTATGCGAATCTAGTAGTACACTCCCTCACGAGATCCAAACATACTTCATTGTATAAGTAGATTTTGATCCACATGAGCCATTGTCACAAAAACCTAATTTCACTTAGATTTCGCCTAGAATCCATGTTCTCAAAATCTCAAAGAAGTTTTGATGTAGTTTTTTAAGGATACAAATAAGCACGGCGGTCATTTATACAAGCGGTGTTGCATTTCTACAGCTGCCTGGGCTCGCTAGCAGTAGGCTGTGTAGCAGAGCGGCTCATTGATTTAGAGTAGCTCCAATATATAACCCCTTCACATGGTGCTAGCATAGACACATCATGCAAGGTGCTACCTTAGCTGAAAATGCTCCAATGTCTTAGCTACTTGATGATGCTAGTGGTAGGACCCATGACTAATAGAATAATGTTTCTTGTTCTTGGTAGCCGTAATGAGCAGAGGAGCACGTAAAGCGAGGGATGGAAGAGTTTGCACGGATGCAAAATCTAGCACCGATGCTTGGCAATTCTAGCTTAGCTTCACCACCTCCAATGTATAGCACATTCTTTTCACTTTTGTCTCTTCTTAGCACCCCTTTAGATTCAACTTTGGAGCTGTCCTTGCCATCACGTCTGGACATGACTCCCACGTAACCACATCGATCATGTTGCACGTGTCATGTGTGTGCCGGCAGCACGGCACTTGGAACTTGCAGTCTCTGGCACTTGGAACTTCTATCGTATACTTATTCGTGTGTTTAGTTTTCACTCTACTACAATAATCAAATAGAGAGGGATAATCCCCAACGACCACGCTCACATGCACATACAGGGGAGGGGAAAATAAAGATCCTCGAACCGAAATGAATAATCCTGAATTAGTCATACTTTAGACTCTAGTTTTTTTACGTACTACTCTCTTTGAGTTTCTTTTTTACACTTTTAATTCAAAAATAAATTAGCTGCAAGCAAACATTCGAGAATAGAGACATTACGGAATCTCATCATTCGCGTGTTAACAGTGAATTTGTTACTAGCGCTAGCATTTTGTATTAGTTACTAATGGTAGAGTGTAAGAAAAAAACCAACCAGTTGGATCGAGGAGGTAAAGTTATACTTCGTCTTGCGCTTGCTACACAAATTTTCTGGCTCCGCCACACGTGTTGTGGTGCTTCCAAAAATATTGCGTCCACCCCATAGGATGTCACTCCTAGACTCCTAGTCCTAGATTCCGAACCGTACGATACCAATCCGGTCGTGCAGTCTTGCAGAGCTATCGGCTATAGCCAAACCTCGGCTTTTCAGTTCGTGAAACAAACAGAGCTTTCCGAAAATGAAGCTAGCGCGCCAGAGCACCCCAAAGCGCGCCTCGTCGGCGGCGATTTCACGTCCCGCGGCCGCGGCCCTGTCAATCCGCAGCTCCCTCCGCTCCCCCCCCGCCTTTCGCCTCCCGTGTACGTCCACAGCGTCGTGTCGCGGCGCCCTCCAGCCTCGCGCGTGCTCGCCGCATCGCCGCGTGAGGCGGCGCATCAGCGGCGGGGGGAAACGAAGCGGGACGGCGAGCAAACGGAAAGTGCACTTCATCGCTGAGTCCCGTGTACTGGCCTGTGACCTATACTGCGCCTACTGGTGAGCGATGCCGTCGTCACGAGCTCCTCCCTCTTGCTCTCCGAATGATTGAGGCACCATTGCTGATGCTCGCAACATGTTCGACGAAATGCCAACAATAGTCTAGGACATGAGATTGAGATGAGGCAATGGTTGGCACCTGGGAGGACAACAAATATATGGCCATGATCAGCAAGAGATAGCTGGACATGGCTCAAAGGAGCCACTTCACCAGCTGATGCTGACCTACTGCTGCCGTTGAGAGCTTTGCCACAATGCAAGGTTAGTACCGAGCACAGATATTGATCCATCTATGTATGGCCAGTTTCTAGCAAAGATATGTGCAATTTGTTTGGGATTTGCTGCTGCAACCACCTGCCAGTCATTCTAGAAATTAGTTTGTTCCCCCATCTCCCACACTTCCACCTTAATTTCTGTGCACGTTCTGAATAGCTCCAGTTCATTTACGTATGCTGCATCATTTAGTTTCTAACCTGGAATTATTAGTTTGGGTGACTCCTGTAGGCATGTACAAATCCACCACTTCGCTAGCCAATTACTCAGCTGGAAGTTGAAAATATCCTTCTCATGAATCATTTCTGTGTCTGAAATCTGAATAACTGGCCTCAGCATCGGTCAAGGCATGCAGATGCCTGAATCACGAACTTATGGAGTTCCAAACTTTACCGGCTTCTCTATCTGCAAACAATGGGAGAAACTATGGGGCAACCAAATGCGTGCCAAAATACAGAGCTGAAAACAACCTCAATTCTTCCTAGAGAGCTACCGCTGGCATGGCAAAAGGAAGATGCAGTCAGATTCTGAATCATTCACGCATAATCTGGATAAAACCCTGCTTCAAGTACCTAGGCAAGCATTAGCACAACAAGCTAGGTCAAAGCAACTGATGCTTAAATTACAGTAGACACATTGATTCATCATGGAGTTGCAGAACCCAGCTAAAAGCATATATCACTCATTACATTAATAAGAAGTCAAATGTGCGCACAAATATCACACTTATTACATGAACTGCACATGAATGCATATGATGTTCAGTACAGAGGAAAGACACACAAATTCAAATCTGAGCATAGACAGATAGCAATCCAGTTCCACACTAGCACACACAAACCACACCATGAGATCAAAGGAAAAGCTCCTCTGGTGTCAAATCTGTTTCTTCCAGCAGAAAGAGAATCTTGTAGCATCTGCACTAGACTCTCATTCATCTCCTTCTGCTTGGTCTTGAGTTTATTGTTCATTATATTTAAGTTTAGGTTTATTTTCATGTTCTTCAGTGGCCTATTTCACCTCTTTAGGGAAAGGGTCACTGTTGAACTCCTTCAATCTTGGAAGTTTGTCGATGCCAGAGAGATATTCGACGCCGGGTAGAGATTTGAAAGATGACCAGACGATCTTCTCGAGCCTAGGAGCAGATCCTCTAGTGAAGATGATCTTGGTGATGGAAGAGCAGTCAACAATAAGGTGGTTGAGCCATGGGAACTCATTTTTTTCGAAGGTAATCTCGTTCTGTGTTTCGTGTAAAGACTTTTCCAAGAGTACCAGGCAACGTATATTTGGTTTCTTGGCCAGGATTTGTAGAGCATCTTGCTCCAGCATTGTACTACGAAGAGTCAGCTTGGCTATTTGTTTGGCATTGTCAAATGATGATAGCAACATGCCGGAGAATCTGCTGTTCAACTCGAGCTCTTTTAATTTTAGAAGTCTGTCAACTCCAGCAATAGACCCTGAGCTTGTGAAAGACAATACCATCTTCTTGAGCTCACGGGCTGCTCCATCCTCAAAAGTGATATTAGTCAAGTCCGAGCCCTCAACAAGAAGGTACTCAAGACATCTGAATTCATCCTCCTTGAAGGTGAACATGGGTTCATTACATTGAACGTACCGGAGCCTGACACACTGTAACTTGGGCAGCTTGGCAAGGATTTTCAGATCGTCTTGGTTCAGTGGGGTTCTTGTTAGGGTTACCTTGGGAATTTTGTTATTACCACCATTTGTGATCACAGGAAGAAGATGTCCTGTTAGTGTGGTTCCACTGATGCTTAGACTCTCAAGAATCTTAGGATGATTTTCCAGGCGAGAGGCAATGGAAGCTGGTAACTCTAGACTGGAAGGAGTGCCCTCGTGTGGTGTGGCTTCAGGAAGAGTTGTGATAGACAGAGAACAGAGGCACTCATGCAGGTCACTGATCGTCTGAAGCAAAAGGCTGAGATGATGATCCTTATCTTTTATAACCACACCCAACTTTCTCAGCTGCCATAGCTTCCCAATATCTTTCAAATCATGACTGTGCTGGGCCTTGACATTAGATAGTACCTCTATGTGTTCCATTTTGTCGATCCTGTGAGGAATCCGGACACTAGTGCCAAAATTGCTTGGACTCATACTGGTCCCCAAATTGCTTGGACTCGGATTGTGACCAGCAAGCAGACGCTTCAGCTTCAAGAGCAGGATATTTGCTGTCGCATTCACAGGCACATTTGTCTGTCGGATATCCAATACCTCTAGCTCACGGAGGAGGTTGATTTCACCGGGTAGCTGGGTAATATCTGTTCCCCTTAGGCTCAGATACTTGAGCAGTAACATCTTGCTGCAAATGTCCTTGAGATATCGTTGGTTCTTCCCACCAAAGCACTGACAACCTTCTAGATCTAGCACCTTGAGCAGGGATACTCGAGATGATTTAGAGAGCCCTAGGAAGAATTTGTCAATTCTATCTGAGCTGCGGAGTTGGAGATCGTTGAAAACAGAGAAATGGCGAGCCAGGTGATGTGACAGACGTGTCTCCACAAAGTGTTGCTTTCTAGCAATGGAAGTAATGAATGCATGAACTAGACCACCTATTGTACAGCTCTTGACCTTTCCTGTGGCACCAATATCAGCAGGATAAACAAGCCACCTGTGGATGAGTGCGTCAAAACATAGGTTGGCCTGACGTACAGAACTTGGCCAATCCTCTTTGAGTGTCATCCCTTCTGCAATCCACCGTTCAATTAAGGTTGACCTCCTGATCTTTTGTCCCTTGGGGAAGATCGCTAGGTATAGCAAGCAGGACTTGTATTCTTTAGGCAGATCATTGTAAGAGTACATTAACATCTTCTTAGCAATGATGTCAAAAGATTTTGGCGAAGCCTGTAGTGTGCGGTGCAGCTTCGTTAACTCTTCATTGCTCCTCTTTGGGTTAGCATACAAAGCATGAGTGAAGATCTTCATGCAGAATTCATACGGCTCACAGGCCACCAAGATATCATGGAAAACCTGGGGGTTATAATTGTCTTCAGTCTTTTGTTGGCTAGTTAGCTCGAGCAGTGTGTCATGGTAGAGGCCAGCGAGAGAATATTCTATAGGTTCTCGTGGTGGATAGCAATATCCTTTAGCCTGTTGGATGCTCTCCGTGGTGGTGAAGATCAGTGCATCTGCGCTGCATTCTAATAGGCTCAAAACCTTTCTGATTTCCTCCCATCTGGATCCATCCATCATCCCATCAACTTTGAGGATAATCAGGGGACAGTCCTTCTTCAAGTGATGTTTAATCTTGTCCACAATACCTTTGATCTTCAGCTTCTCTTGAAGTTCCTGCTTAATTTGTTCAATCTTCTGCGTGATTTCTTCGAAAGCAACCTTTTGGTTTTGACCTTCAACAGTAGGTTCACCTGTAGCTTGATTCTTAGTTGTTTTGCCATCCTGTAGTTCCTTTAAAACCTCTTGTTTTGCCTCTTGAATAATTTTTTTGAATCGTTCCTCATCCAGCGTTGTGGTCATTGTAGCTTCATTGACCACTGATCTATCTTGTTCTTGGCCTTGGGTTTGCAGGGGCTTGCTGCTTCTGGTCTTCAGGAACACTTCTCGTAGGATTTGTGCATATTGTTTTTTACGAAGAAAAATGGGTTGTTCTTTTTCATCGTCATCATCATCTTCTTTGTCTTCATTGTTTTCTTCTTGATTGTTGTTACCGTTGTCATCCTTTTTTTCTTTTTCTCCCTCTTTGTTCTCTCCATTCTCCTCTCTCTTGTCCTCTCCATTTTGTTTCTCCTCCTCCCTCTTCTTCCCCTCATCTCCTTTTCTTTGATTCTCCTCCTCCTCCCTCTCTTTACTCTTGTCTCCTCTTCTCTGATTCTCCTCCTCTTCCTTGTTCATGTCGTCTTCCTTTCCTCCACCTTTCTCCTTTGCCTTGTTGTCTTTCTCCTCCTCATGTCCTCCATTGTCTCCTTTCTCCTCCTTTTCGCTCTCTTCTCCTTTTTGTTCATGCTTGGCTATTTCTTCTTTTTCTTTTGCTCCAATTTTCCCCTTAAGCTCCTTGACCTTTTCATCTGCTTCTATATGCTTCTTAAGCTTCTTGGCTATTTTCATGATGTTGTTGTCATCCCACATATGCATGTATCTGTTCTTCACTTGGTCACGTCGAGACAGCAGGAGCATCTGAAGGAGTACGCCTATGTCCTGCTGATCAATGCTCTTCTTGTGTCCAAGGTCAAGGTGAAGTAGT
Source organism: Paspalum vaginatum (assembly GCA_030272315.1). Taxonomy (NCBI): domain Eukaryota; kingdom Viridiplantae; phylum Streptophyta; class Magnoliopsida; order Poales; family Poaceae; genus Paspalum; species Paspalum vaginatum. The sequence goes on along the minus strand of CM059020.1, from coordinate 7,367,657 downwards.
TGCTGGTGGTCACCCTTCTGCAGTCGAACTTGAATGTCAGTCTTGATCTTGTCAAGCTTTTCATAAATCTTCATCTTTTTTATATTCCTTTCAATTTCAAGAAGCACCCTCTTTTTTTCAATGTAAATTGCACATCTTTTGCAGTGATCTTCCCTAACATCAAGATAATCCTCCTCCTCCTCCTCCTCTTCCTTTTCCTTTTCTCCATCCTCATCCTCATCGTCCTCTTCCTCCTCCTCCTCCTCCTCCTCCCCCTCCTCCTCCTCCTCCTCCTCCTCCTCCTCCTCCAGCTCTTCCTCTTCCTCCTCCTCTGCCTCCCCCTCTGCCTCCTCCTCACCTTGGTATGTGTCCTGTGATGGAGATTCAGCACGCGCAAGCTCCCATAGGATGTAGTAGAGAATCTCCTTGGCTCGTAGTGGTAGAAAATCAAAGTGCACCGCTGGGATGTTGACTAATATACCACGGTGGTAGCCAAGTTCATCGTAGGTGGGTGGCAGCCACCCAACCAAAGTTTCTTGTGCAAAAGTGAGGACTCTCTCATCTGCATCCGGTGCCACAATGGCGATGGACAACGTCTCGCCTGCTCCTGCAGGAATTTCTTTGACCCACTCCAATAGCTTGGCCTTGACGTAATCATCTAGAGTGCGGGGCTCAAAGACTGCTCGTCGACCAGAATGATGGGTTGCTGTTGCCGCCACAAGTTGATCTTCACGGTCTTCGTAGTCGTCTGCAGCAGCATAACCACCTCCCGCAACAGATGCAGGATCTTTCCCCGAAGACAAAGACATTAGCCCAGCCGCAGGTGACAATTGCCCTGCCAATGACTTGTCTGGGACCTCAACGCCATACCTCAAGCGCCGCTCACCGACGTCGCGCGCCCGGTCCTTGAGTTGGCGTAGTTGGACGGCTGCGCGGTGCTGCGCAACCATCTTGCGCAGGAACCAGTAAGCCCACCAGAGGTAGCGCCGGAGTCTGCCCTTGGCACGGTGGATCTCCGGGTTCCCACTGTACAGGTAGAGGTCGATGCAGTTGTTGCAGTCCTGGGCGAGCAGTCGGACCTGGTTCATCCACGTGCGCACCTGCTCGTCGTGGTCGCCGCCGGGAGGCGCGCTCCGGGCCAGGTGCGCCAGGAAACTGTTCATGCTCTCCATCTCCTCCTTGATGAACTGGACGTCGTCCCGGACGCCGCCAAGCAGCACTGCCTCGTTGCGGATGACGACCAGCAGTGAGCTCACGGCGCCAGCCGCGAGCTCAGTCATGGTTGATGATGGCTCCCTCTCTCGTTCTGGTGGTGTCTCGACTCTCGAGCGCGTAGGCTAGCTGAACTCTCTATGTGTTGTGTTGTGCCACTTGGTTCACAAACGAGAGTTATATGGTGGTCCTGTTGTGTACTGTCATCGACAGACTGGAGTGATGGTGGTCAAGCGAGTTGGCACACTGTGCACGCTAGGCTTGTGCCACAAGGATTAAATAAAGAAACCTATGCGTTATCTTTGGAGTGATATAATCCCATAATAGAATCATTAAAGAAAAAAGAGAGAAGAAACCATGAGGATTAAGAAACTGATGGGATAGGGGTCGATGCATGAAAGGATGTGCTGGCTGCAGAAATATATCAACTGTGGAGGCAGGGCTATCGAGAAGCTCATCCACAATTAGGATCGGATATATGCTTGCTAGCAGCAAAGAGGGAGGCAAATTAAAAATGGACTGCAAAAGGAGACTCAAACGCATCGATGTCATGGTTTGGAATTTGGATGTATGAGAAGATCGAGAGCAAGTCAATAGGCATTGGTGCTATATGTATTATTCTTTCTTTAATCTATTTGTTTTCTGTGGACTTATGGTTATATGGATTTGAGGATTTTGACTTTGTGTGTGTGTGTGTGTATGTGTGTGTGTGTATGTGTGTGTGATGTGTCATTGTTATGGTTATATAGATTTGGAAACTTTGTGATGTGTATGATTATGGATATATATAATGTCAAAATCTGGGAAGAAAAAAAACAGAAATTTGGGTTAGTTTTGGCCCTAGGAAACGTCAATTTTCGGCAGCTAGGCCGAGACCACCGAAAACTTACCTACACTATTTTCGACGGCTGGGCCTAGCCACCGAAAATAACCCTCTGCTATTTTCGGTGGCCGGTCCTAGCCACGGAAAATACCGCCGAAAATAGCTTGAGTGTATTTTCGACGGCTATCCAAAACCGCCAAAAATAACCTGCCCCTGCCTTTTTTTTTGGCGGCCTGGTAAACCGTCGAAAATAGGCCTTATTTTTGGCTGACCGTTTTCGGCAGACCGCTACCGCCGAAAATAAGCCCAAAACCGCCGAAAATGGCTTATTTTCGGCGGTTTTTGGCTGCGGAAAATTCGCCTAACTCCTACGAGTTAAATTATGTCTAATATCATCTTCTATTGGGCATTAATCCTTTATTTCTCTATTATTTCTATATTGGGCTACGTTTTCTACTCCATATGTTTTTCTCATAAATTTTGTCATTTATTATATAAAAGTTAATATTTTGACAATTGGATGGTCAAAACAAAGAGCAATACAGATCTATTCTTTATTTAACTGTGTGTTATATGAAACCTTTGGATTAATCCCATGGAATTATCATAACAATGAATAGTGCTATCTTTGTATGCTTATTGGTTGTGTGTGATATAAAATATTTCTATTAGTCTAGATGTTTTTTTAGATACTGGTTAGTGTAGATCCTTGGATGATCATGACAATTAATATTGTATGTAGATCTTTCTCTATTTTATGATTTGTATTTGTATGCCGTCTCTGATTTAACATAGACCAACATATGTTTCAATGTAAGTTGATTGGTAGCACATAGCTAGGGAGGGAAAAAAGATTTGAATAGCTTTTATTAAGAAGTCGCCTTTTAATTGATAGGCGTATTACACTTGATTAGTTGGTAACCTTTGGTTTGCCTGAGACTAATTTAATTGCTTTGCCCAGTGGACTTAGTTTACGTGTGTGTGCACGCTAGCTTTGATTCTTGTCCACTAAAAATTACCTTGATTAATGATTTCACGATGGACGTGTCAGGGCCGTTCAAACCCTGTGCCCATGATGGACTCTCACTCGTTTCTCTACTTAGACCCTCCTTGAAATACACAAGATATCCATAATCCCTACAAGATATTCATATCGATTCCTAGCATATTTCAGTAGAACAAATGGTGGCGGCGTTTAGGGGTGGGGGTTATGGAGTTTTGTTCTTATTAAATATGATGGCATAGTAGAGAGATGTGGAAGGAGTTTTATAAAAGCAAGTACCCCCTCCGTCCACAAATGATCTGTATATTTAGGGGGAAATAAGATGTCAAAATGATCTACGTAATGGCACAAAAGCTTGTTGGAGCAGTTCCAATGTAGTTGCTAAGAGGTGCCAAGAAGAGATAGGAATGATAAAATGAGGTGGTATACATTGGAGAGGAGGTGCTAACTTAGCAATCCCAAGCACTTGTTGCTTATCTTGGCACTTAGTGCTAGCAATAAATAAACAATATTTCTCTCCTCTCATTTTCTCTCCATCCACTATCCATGTTTTTGATGGGCGACTCTAAATATTTTATCATGTTTAGAACCATCTTGGCATGGTCTAAGAAGCCTATACATTAGAGCTTGTTTTTACTAGTATAGCACATGGTGACATGTCATTGCTTTGCACCTTGCTAAGAAAACATACATTGAAGCTGCCCTTAATGCACCTCCTCATATTTAGCCACTGGGTGCATGCCTCCATGCATGTAGATGCCATTGGCTGTATGTAACTTTATGCATTTAATAATCATTCATATAATGCATGTTTAATGAAAATATAAGAAAGTGTTTATTTCACCTTGGTATTGGTGCCATCTACAAATATATAAAGATCATTCATGGACGGAGGGAGTATTATAAGATGATGTAGGCGGTCTGCAACAAGTGCCACATTAAATTTTTGATGACATAGAAGAAAGAGAAGAGAAAAAAGAAAAGAGTTGGGCTACTAAGGCCATTCCCAATAGGGAGTTTCATTTCCCAGTTTCCAAGACTGCCTAATCATCCTTTGTCTACGTAAGAGTGCATCTTGGGTTTCATCTGGATGAAACTCTCTTCCCTCTCATGAAACTCTCTATCTCTCTTCTTGTAACTATCCTGCCATGTCATCTAGTAGATTGATGTGTCATGGCATTTAATGAGAATGAAACTCGAATGAAATCCTCACTAGGAATGGCCTAACTTACAGCTAGTTAAAACACAAGACCCAAGAAATTTTATGAAAGGAAGAGGTAGGCCAAGCAATAATTGTAGAGCATATAGCAACAACAAACCATCATATGAGTTGGTTTTTTCTTAGCTGCATGTTTTATTCTCATTAAATGCTATAACACATGAGCATATTTGATGGCATGTTAAGATAGTTATGAAGAAGTATTTGATGACATATTAAGTAGTTATGAAGAAAGTGAGATAGATAGAGTTTCACGGGAGATCATAGAGAGAGAGAGTTTTATCTAGATGAAACCCAGGATATATAATTACATTACGTAGGTAAAAACTAATGTAGCACTTTGAGTAAATATGCAATGAAAACCTCTACTAAGAATGGCCTTAGACCAATATCCTCAAACTCCTTGCATGCTCCCTCTCTCTCATAATATAAATCGATTTACCAAGTCGTTCTAAGTCCGATCATCATAAGTATAACTAATTCATAAAAACACACATACTTATGATGCCAAATTAGTGTCACCACATCTATCACGAAGTATATTTTTATAGTATCCTCATTTGGAGTCATAAATGTATATACTACTCCATCCGTCCCAATTATAGACCTTTTGAACTTTTTAACACCAGTTTGACCAACATGTCTTATTCAAAAAATTTGTGAAAATATGAAAAAAATAGAGTCATGGTTAAAGTATATTATATACTAAATTAAAGCACAATTAAAATAAATGATAATCATGCTTTTTTATAAGATGAGTAAGTCAAACGTGGTGTTAAAAAAGTAAAACGACCTATAAATTGGGACGGAGGGAGTATTATCTATAATTGATTAAACTTAATAAAACTTGACTTAAGAAAGCTAAAAATTGTTTAATTATAATAATTATCACATGCTAATGTGCCATCAAATATGCTAATGTGTCATCAAATAATATTTTATTTGTTTTGCACAAGTAATTAACTTGACCTTGACCATCGGCAGTTAAGCTAGGATTTATATACTCCTCATCTGGCGCAAAGGGTGTCATTGTATTGTAGCATTTAACAATTTCTTACAAAAGAGTGTCATATTCTAGCTAGCTAGCTATAAGATCATCCAAGTTGGGTTCATCTCATTAAATCCCGCTAGCTCATCATCCTCTTATTGGGTGCATTGCCATTGGGCAAGATCACTTTACCTCATAGCTAATTTTTCTATTTTTAAATTGACGCTCGTTATGAGTACACCCTTCTATTGTTCGTGCTATAGCTTATGTGAAATATTTGGATTAATATTAACTAGTCCATCAACCTGTGCTCTCGCACGAGTTAGAGTTTTATTTAATCCGTAATAATATTAGAGCCGATTGTTTTAATTCATCTTTTGTAATATCACTGTGGGTAATGTATATACAAATTTAGAAATTATTTTAATTTATATTTTATGATACCATATTGGGTAATTTATATGCAGATTTAGGACTTATTTTAATTTATCTTTTATAATGGCATGTTGAGTATGCAAATTTAGGGGGTTATTTTAATTCATATTTCATAATGGCATGGTCGGTAATTTTATGCAAATTTAAAGGGTTATTTAATTCATATTTTATAATGGCACGATGGACAATTTTTATACAAATTTAGAGGATTATTTTATTTCATCTTTCATAATGTCATGGTGGGTAATTGTTTAGAAACTGTAATAGATCTAATGACTACTTTTATTAGAGCTACTTGATAGATGACACGATGTTTCTGATTTTGTGAGAATTTTTATGATTTATTTATTTTTAGAAAACAGATCGATTAGTAGAGCTACATGATGGATGATGGGATGTTAATTACATAGAAAACATATCTAATGGCTATTAAGATTTTAACAATCGATGATAAGATGTTGTTTTTGATTATATTAGAATTTCTATGATTTTATCTTTTATTTAGTGCATCTTGTGAGAATTAAAAAGGAGACTCCAAAAAAGTCTTCAATTAGTAATATCAAGATTTGGCACAAAATATCTGTTTCATAGAAAGATTTTTAGCATCTTCATGAAAAAAAATTACGGGATTATTTAGTAGTGTAAATTTGACAAAAAAACTGAGAGTAAATTTGAAAATGGAAAAAAATGCACAAAAAAAACAAGAAATTTGCTTTCGTTGAGAGTTGAACTCAAAACCTTTCATAATAGCAGGGGTAGGTAATTACTTAGAAAACAAATCTAATGGCTATTAATATTTAAATCTGACAATCGATGGTTGGATATTTCTGATTTTTGCGAGAATTTCTAGAATTTCTCTTTTTTTTTGTGCGTTTCGTGAGAATAAACGTGGAAGCTCCAAAAGTAGCATCTAATTAGTAATGGTAATATTACAATTGAATATTGTCAAAATTTGGTAGTGGGGGTTGAAGAGTTGTGTTGCTCGAATCAGTGGAAGAACACACATGATATTTATCCAAATTTATGCCCTCTGATCGGTTAAAACCATTACGTGTTCTATTACTTGAGATGGAGTGTCTAGGAGTCTGAGAGCTTCAAGGTTTCATAAAAATTCCTCCAGATCGGCTCTAAACCCCTATATATGCTATATGCTATATATACCCTATAGAGGTGTGCAGATGCATGTTGCGCACTATGCTGAATGCTACTGTGGCTATATACAACAATCTGTGTATATGATCGTGTGTGTATGTATTTTCCGCTACCAGAAATTAATATAGCAGAGAGCGGGACATGGAAGTGCATATGCCAATAAGAGTCGGGGAAGTGAAGGAAGAGAGAACCAAAAGTCAACCTTTTTCTGAGCACGGTTTTGTATCGTTATATTGAAATATAAGGGAATAACTATGAATCTTGATACCTATTTTAGCCACAACCCCGCATATTTCATAAGTTAGTAGCCATAAATAAGCTTGCTCTAAAACACATGGAGTATAATTGATAAGTATTGAAGTTGCTCGGTCATGGAGCCGTCGACTTCCTGCTTAATCTAAGACAAATGGAGTATATATAGTTGATAGTATTTAAGTTGATCGATCATGAACTCATGACTCCGTCGCCTTCCGGCTTTAATTAGCGACGGGATTCCCGGCATGTGGGTGTTCAATTACTGGGGCGATGCATGCGTCGTTGTTAGTTTTGTACTATTATTTTCCACTAACAATGTTATTGACTTGACTGTGGACGAGTCAGGGACATTCACACACTGAGCACATGCTCTCTCTATTTTCTTAGACCCTTGAAATACACATCAGTTACATTAATCTATAAGTCTATCCTCACTTGTTGGTTCATCTCACCGCTCACATTTCAAACCCATTTCTATTATAATGCGCTACGGTGTGTGCACAGTGCTTTGGGTGGCTTTTTGGACGCCATTGGTGAGTATGGTCTAACGTGTTTCAATAGAACCAAATGATAACAACATTTTAACTACCTTGGACTACTTCCTCGTCCCAAAATAAATCCAGTCATTTTAAGTCAAACTATACTAAATGTAGCTAATTTATAAGAAAAATACAGATTTGTCGATCCTGTGAGGAGACTGGACAATAGTGCCAAAATTGCTTGGAAATTTAGCTAATTTATAAGAAAAATACAGATTTGTCGATCCCGTGAGGAACCTAGACGCCAAAGTTGCTTGGAAATTTAGTTAATTTATAAGAAAAATACAGATTTGTCGATCCTGTGAGGAACCTGGAGAATAGTGCCAAAATTGCTTGGATGTTTATTTTAGAAGATTGCAAAAATTTTAACACCAATTTGACCAACGCGTCTTATTCAAAAAATTTGCGAAAATATGAAAAAATTAGATTCATGGATAAATTATATTATATGCTAAATTAAAGCACAATTAAAATAAATGATAATTATGCTTTTTATTAGATGAGTAAGTCAAACTTGACGTTAAAAAGTCAAACGACCTATAAATTGGGACGGAGAGAGTATTATCTATAATTGATTAAGCTTAATAAAACTTGACTATTGTTTTATTGTAATAATGATCACGTGCTAATGTGCCATCAAATATGCTAATGTGTCATCAAATAATATTTCGCTTGTTTTGTACAAGTAACTAACTTGACCTTGACCATCGGCGGTTAAACTAGGATTTATATACTCCCCATCTGGGGCAAAGAATGTGATTGTATCGTAGCATTTAACAATTCCTTACAAAAGAGTGTCACTATTCTAGCTAGCTATAAGATCATCCAAGTTGAGTTCATCTCATTAAATCCCGCTAGTTCATCATCCTCTTATTGGGTAAGATCATTTTACCTCATAGCTAATTTTTCTATTTTTTAATTGACGCTCTTTAGGAGTACATCTTTCTATTGTTCGTGCTATAGTTTATGTGAAATATTTGGATTAATTTTAATTACAATTGAATATTGTCAGAACTTGTAGTGGGGGTTGAAGACTTGTGTTGCTCGAATCAGTGGAAGAACACACACGATATTTATCCAAATTTAGGCCCTCCGATCGGTTAAAACCATTACGTGTTCTATTACTTGAGAGAGGGAGTGTCTAGGAGTCTGAGAGCTTCAAGGTTTCATAAAAATTCCTCGCTCTAGACCCCTATATATACTATATATACCCGATAGAGGTGTGCAGGTGCATGTTGTGCACTGTGCTGAATGCTACTGTGGCTATATCCAACAATCCGTGTATATGATCGTGCTTGTGTGTACGTATTTTCCGCTGCCAGAATTTTTTTTGATAAACGTACTTGCATTAAACTGGAAACGGACACCAAAATGCACAAAACACCCTATCAAAGAGTAAAAAAAATAAAAAAGCCCGAAGATATTTTGTGCTTCTCGAATCCTCCGCCTGCTGCCTCGTCCACCTCCGTCGACGCCATGCCATGGCTGGATTAGGAGAAGGACAACAGGAACCCCATAGCCACAGAAGATGCCATCGCACAAAGGCTCTGAGAACGAGCCGCAATAGAAAAGCACCATGGAGGAGCATCGGCCGGGGACACACCCCGCACCTCTGTGGCCGTGGACCTGCAGGCATCGTCGGCAAGCACCAACGAAGCACAAGCCCACCCACCTCGCGACCACCAACCCGCCAGCTGCCAATCTGCACCAGCTGCCAAAAGTCAACCTTTTACTGGGCACGGTTTTGTATCATTATATTGAAATATAAGGGAATAACTATGAATCTTGACACCTATTTTAGCCACAACCCCGCATATTTCATAAGTTAGTAGCCATAAATAAGCTTACTCTAAAACACATGGAGTATAATTCGGTCATGAAGCCGTCGACTTCCTGCTTAATCTAAGACAAATGGGGTATATATAGTTGATAGTATTTAAGTTGATCGATCATGAACTCATGACTCCGTCGCCTTCCGGCTTTAATTAGCGACGGGATGCCCGGCATGTGGGTTTTCAATTACTGGGGTGATGCATGCGTCGTTGTTAGCTTTGTACTATTATTTTGCACTAACAATGATATTGACTTGACTATGGACGAGGCAGGGACGTTCACACGCTGAGCACATGCTCTCTCTATTGTCTTAGACCCTCCTTGAAATACACAGATACATTAATCTATAAGGCTTATCCCACCGTCTATATTTAAAATTCATCTCAATTATAATGCACTATGGTGCGTGCACAGTGCTTTGGGTGGCTTTTTGACACCATTTGTGTGTATGGTCAAATGTGTTTCAATAGAACCGAATAATAGCAACATTTTAACTACCTTGGACTACTTCCTCGTCCCAAAATAAATCGAGTCATTCTATATCAGATTTAGCTAACTTATAAGAAAAATATGGATTTGCCGATCCTCCTGTAAGGAACCTGGACAATAGTGCCAAAATTGCTTAGACTGTTTTTCAAAAAGATTGCAATAATCGTATCAATGTGACTAGCAAGCAAATTGTTACGAACACAAACATCGAAAAATCCTGGCAAACTGATGCATTTAGGAACAAATCTCTACCTAATATTAAAGCAGTTAAGGATTATTGGTCCGTCTAGACTCAAAGCTGGCAGGTGGGCCCATCTCCGTCAACACCCCTTGGGATGATCTATCGTCCAATGAAACCGAAACAGAGACGCAAACCATCGCAAGAGAGATCCAATAGAGCCCGCCTGCGATGCAGAGGATGTGCGGCCATCCAAAACTACCCGGCCAATCCAAGCCAAACCGTGTCTATGCTACGAGGCCCAATATAATAAGTAAAAACACCACATATACATAATACATGATATGCTACATATGATCGATTGTATACAGTACCCAATCGTATATAGAACGACAAATAAGATTACTTATAATAGGAGCACTCAGAGACGCCCAGCTGGACGTTGAAAGTGAGAATAACTTGAATCACAAATACGAAGAGGGGAGTTAAGTAAAACCAATGCAGGAACTCTGAGAAAATTCGGGAATCACGAAAACAGAAAAGGGGGAAAAGTGTGCCCCGCGTTTGGAGGAGGAAGACGACCCCTCCCAGATCGAGGCGCCGTCGAAGCTCGGGGGAATGCTCAAGGCCCTGGGCACGACTCGTGCGCAGCTGCTCGCTTGTTGGCTCCTCGCCGGCCTCTCCTCTAGTCCTCCAAGGATGGGAGAGAGAACATAGAGAGTTTGTGTTGTGGAGTTGTGGACTGAATTGTGTCTGTGTCTGTGTGGTGGACTAGCCGTCTCGTGGACGTCAAAATTTCTCACAGCTAGGGGTGTAAATGGTACTGATATTATCTGTCCGTATTCGAGTTCCGATCTGTTTAGAAGGGTTAAGATCCGATTCGTATTCGAATCCGGCTATTTAGTATCCGATCCGTATCTGTATCCGAATACTTAAAGTTGGATAAATATAATATCGATAATCATTCAAATCTTATCCGACACGTTTGATCAATATCCGTATCCGATCCGAGTCCGAATCCAAAGATAAAAATATGAAAATAAATATGGTATCAGCAATATCCATCCGTATTCCATCGAATTACACCCCTGCTCGCAGCCACGATTTCAGCCACAGTTTGGAATCCGTGAAGCAATATGTGGCCAGAAAAAACAACAGGATGATGTTGTACTGTGTGCTTAATTAAATAGGGAGGTGAGAGCCATGGCAATCATGACGTTTTTTTTTTCAGGAGGGGGCAGTAAAACACCATTGTGTATATTGTACAACGAAAATGAGTAAATTGTATTTTAAGAAATATAGAGCTCTGCCAATAAATGATACTTAATCAATAATGAACTAAATAAAAAATAAATAAGTATTATTGAATAAATGACGAATTAGATAAAAATATCCATATAGCTTTTACCGTAGCAACGCACGATCACTTTTGCTGGTAAGTACTGTACAGGTTTGAGGTTAAGAAAAACAAGAGAGCAGATAGAATATAGCCTAAGCTAGCCTCGAGCAGAGAGCTCGCCGCTGGGATCTTCGTTTGGTCATTCAACGCATCTTTTTGGCGGCTGACGTTATCCTCTTTATTTTCTCTGTTCACAGATGATCTACGTATTTAGAAAAGAGAAGATGTTCAGAAATGATCTACGTATCTACAGGAGAGCTAGTTAATGCATCTCGTATTTAGCCACTGTGTCCATGCATGTAAGTGACATTGGCTGCATACAACTCAATACATTTAATAATTTTTTCTACTGAGCATGTTTAATAAAAATATAAATAAATACTCATTTCACTCATAGCAACTAACCGGTCGTGTAGTGACGTAAAGGTGCAAGGACGAGCAAATCATGTCTGGTCCTAGTTACCAGCAAAACATCGATGATGACCTGCGGCTTGGCAAGTCTGGTGCCAAACATACGGAGTATATTGGAACCTTCATGGCTTCAAAAAACTTCCAGAGGAAGAAGCGGGGCTGGCACCCCATTTCCCCTCCATGAAGCCCTGCCTCTGCGGCCCATGTACCAAATGGCCAGCCCAATTTCTATAGAATTGCACCAGGCGTGCAATTTTACTTAACACCGGATTAAACGGTTTATGATTTTTTTTCTTCTCACTCCAACTGTTCTGAATGCACTGGTGAGTTGATTCCGCTCCACACCGGTTTAAATGTGATTGTACTCTTTTTTTTTACTCCTTCTGTCCCAATTTATAGGTAGTTTGTATTTTAACAAGAAGTTAGACCAACTTGTTTTTTTTTCAAAATATTTGTAAAAATATAAAATTTTTAATTCATAGATAAAGTATATTATGCTCAATTAAATCACAATATTATATTACTAATTCGAGATTTCTTTTGGAGTCTTCATGTTAAGTCTCACAAAAATAATTTTTTTGAGACTTTTTTAGGAAAAATAAATTCTAAAAATTCTCACAAAAATCAAAAACATATTTTCTAAAAAAATTACTCACTATGCCATTATGAAAGATGAAATAAAATAACCCTATAAATTTATATAAATATTAACCACTATGCCATTACAAAATACGAATTTAAGTAATGCCTAAATTTGCATAAAACTACCCACCATGATATTAAAAATATGAATTAAACAAGAGAAAATTTTCTATTTGACACTAGAAACTCACCGCTTCTACCTTGGCTCTCAATACTCAAAACTTCTATATTTGACGCTGAACTTATTTTTGTTCCATATATGACCTTCCGTTCACTTCTACCGTTAAATCACATCCCATTTCGTCATCTTTTGACCGGATGGACGAAAATACTAGACCTGGGCATGGGTCACCTGACCCTAACAACCCGACCTAATTTGTCCGAAAAAACCCAATCTGATCCCACTCGAGCAACATGACGGGCGGACGTGAGCCGTATTTTTTGACCGCAACCATGGTTGGGCCGAGCGCAGGCCATGATTTTTGACTCAAAACCCGAAAACTCCGACCCGACGCGTCCGGAGGACGTGCACAGGCCAACCCGATCTGACCCGGCGTTAGACGCGGGTCGAGCACAAGCCATCGTACATGATTCGTGATCTGATCTCAATCCGATCCGAACCCAACCCGACCTGACCGTTTGATCGGATCTAAAAAATACCCTCGTTCATTGCCTCTTGTCAAGACTGTCCGCCCCAACCCTCCCCTGGCTTGCATGGCCAGCGCCCGCGGCCGGTGCGGCTTCGCGCACCCATGGGCGGCGGCGCAACGCTGAGCACACCCATGGAGCAGTGCGGCCCCGCGCGCACACATGGGCGGCGGTGCGGCCGGCGCGATGGTGCGCGCACCCATGGAGCAGCACGGCCCCCGCGTGCACACATGGGCGGCGGCGCGGCCGGCGCGACGCTGCGCGCACCCTGCGACGCCACGCCTCTCAATCCCGCAGCCGCTCCACAAGCCGTTGGGCTCCTCGTCGTCGGACTCACCCGCCGTAGCGACGACCGCGGGCGCAGAGCCGCAGACGCCTCCACGGCGGACGACGACGGCCTGCTGCTGCCCGCCGCGACGAGCGGCCGGAGACGACGGAGCGCGAGCCGAGCACCACGGACGAGCGGCAGCCGCCGGCGCAGGTGGAGGTGGCCGAGCTGGTGTCCAGCCCCTCCTCTGGGAGTACCATGCATCGCAGTTCTTCTTCCTGCTCAAGATCGAGGTTACAGGGCGACCTTCTCTCTCTTGTTGCTGGTGAAGGGACGGGGGCCGAGATCGAGATGATGCAGGTAGCTGCTCTTCTTCCTGGTTCCAAGGATGGCTAGGCACTAGGCAGTATCATTCTCCAGCTGTTAGTCTAGACTGGGGAGGGCGCAGAAGCTGCATGCATGGCTATCTCGCCGAGACACCGGGGTCATGCTCGGACATGGGCACATGGCGCCGGCCGACGAACACTGAGTCCAATAAAATTAATCATCAAAGTCTATTATTGTTTAACTATCTGAGTATTTTTTTTGAAAAGTATCATGAAAAATAAAAGTCATGTCGATTTTTTTAAAAAATCATGGCAAAAAAGTAGATCTTATAAAATTACTTTGTCAATTGTGAAATAGTGAAACAACATTTACAAACTTTGTACCAAATTTCGTTATCTAAGTCTAACAGGGGCAAAACTATATTTTGACACACTAGTTAACACCCTTAAAGGGCAAAATGGATGGAAGTGTCAAATAGGGAATCAAAAATAAGTTGAGTGTCAAATATGGAAGATTTAAGTTTTGAGGGCCAAAGAAGTAAGCATTGAGTTTCCCGGTGCGAAATAGGGAATTTTCTCATTAAACAACCCATAAATTTGCATACAAATTACTCACCATGCCATTATAAAGATGAATTAAAATGAACTCTAAATCTGTATATAAATTACTCATGCCACCATGAAAAGATAAATTAAAATAATTCATAAATTTGTATGTAAATGACTCACTATGCTATTACGAAAGATAAATTAAAATAATCACCTCTAATATTATTAAGAATTAAATCTGCATTTTCTAAAACTAACTCGTACAAGATCACGAGTTGACTAGTGAAAATAAATTATAATTATGATTTTTTATTGAATAAGACGAATAAACCAAACTGAGTGTTAAAAAAATCAAACGGCCTATAATTACGACATGAGAGAGTACTTCTTTGCTGCCGGAACTGCACAGGTGGGTATTGTTGAAACAACACCGTGTTACAACGGTGAGTTAAAAACTTTCGGTTCCTTTCTTTACTTGCGCCAACTTAATACGGTAAACATCATCATTAGTACGCCCGTTTAAATGTTACTCTAATATTCTTCTTCCTCCTGCTGTGCAAGTGCATCAGTGAGTTTTTTTTGTTTTCTTTCCCAACCAACTAGCAAAGTGGCCCGCGCAATTTGCGCGGGTAGCTAGTTTTTTTAATTGGTTTTATTTTAATTTAATATTGTATGAATTCTTTCTTAGCTTTATGTTTCTTGTTTTATTTAGTCCTCAACAATACATCCTTTTTCCTAGATTTTATCTTTTTGATTTATTATATATTTTTATGACATAATGGTTTGCGTGCGATAACAAAAAGGTGCAAAACCCCCCAAAAATACGAATTTAGGACCTAAAGTAGTGGATTAAGATATTAAGACAGATAGCTATATTTTCTATAAAATTATAAATTTTTATTTCTGTGTATATGGTTCAAATATCGTTATTATATCTGATTCTACCTACTCTAATCTATATTGGCATTATTTCTATCATATCCAAACATGACCTAGGGTATGACATCCAATAATTGAATAACAACTACAGTAGTGTGATTTTATTCTTCAAAATAATCTTTGAAAAATAGTTGATCGTTACTAAATATATTTGCCTTACCTTTGTCATAAGTCAAATTATATAAATGTTACCAATTTTTTAGAAAAGGGAGGTGTAAGGAAAATGGGCCCTAAGCCTTGTGCTTAGTTCCATAAATGTGATTTTGGTGGTTGAGTTGACAACACATACCAATTGGGACTAATGTATATACAAGTGTTTTTTTTAAGTTCTAAGGGTGCAAAAGATGGACTTGTGGTACAAACACCTCAAAGGAGGATCTAAAAGACACAGGAGAAGACCCAAGCCATCAATTATCGGAACCGTGAGGTCCTGACACGGCGGTCCCGGGCCGGTCAGCGGGCTGATTTTTTGGAGCACCAAGAGGTCCGGAGAAACCCCGTCGAGAGGCCCGAGAAGAAGAAGAAGCTCAAGATTGAAGACTTGGAGAGCCGGTGCATTTACATGCACCAGACAGTCCGGTGATTCATCACCGGACATTCTGGGCAGAGAAGAACTGGTGCACAGTCTATGCATCGGACCGTTCGGTTGCTCACCGCCGGACTGGCCGGTGGTGCCACCGGACGTTAGAGGCAGTGGACATCGCACCTCGAAGATCCAGCGCTAACACCCACCTGACCGTCCGGTGGCTCCAATGGTCGAATTGTTAGTCCAACGGTCGACTCCAATGGCTAGCCGATTACACGCACCGGACCGTCCGGTGGTGTCGCAGAAAAGAAGGAGGAAGCTCCCAACGGCTAGTCTGGAGGTGGAGGCTATATATACCCTATGGCCAGCCTCCACATTTTGGTTGGAGACTCCTGAGCTCACACAAGTGTTGAGGCACCCATTTGATCCATCCATAGAGCCATATACACTCATTTGTGAGCCCAACCACCATGTAAACAAATAGACACATCTCGGCATAGCGAGAGCTTCCATAGCATCTTGGCTTAGGCCTATTTGTCTAGTATCCGTGCCTGCGTGCACGTCTATCCTTTATAAATGTGGGGCTTATAAGTCTTGCGAGATCATTCGGAGTGTGGAGTAGCCACCACCTTAGTTGTGAGAGGGAGGAAGGCCCTCGGCACATTGGCCAAAAGCTTCCCATAGTGGAGACGGTGGGGTAGCTCCGAGAGAAGGACTCGGAAGACCCCAACGGTCTTATCCATCATCTACCCTTGCGTGGGTGAGCCCGTAGTTCGTGGAGAACTACGCATGAGATAGGCTTGGGTGGGTGTGTACAGAGGATATCCAGAGATCCGATCAGGTTGCTTGACTTCCGAAAAAGTCATTTTGCCATCCTCCATCCTTGCGAGGGCGAGGCCGTATTCCTAACTTGATGCACTGATAGGTTCAGGGGATCACAATTCATGAGATTTAGTCGAAGGTTTGATATATAATATTATCGATGTAGCCGCTAGAAAAAAAATCATGTGCAAAGTCAAAAGATGGTATAATTTTGGCCTAGAAAAATATGTGTGAGACTAAGTTAATTGCATACACTTCTGCCAAAATATTCTTTATTAGGAATACTATCCTTCTTTTATTTTCTATTGAACAATGTATCAAAACTCTATTAATATAATCTTTTTTTTCCTTGTTGACATGGTAATTTCTATATCCTTTTGGTGAATTTAGTGGATTAGTTTAACACTCCATTAATAATAATAATAATAAGATGATGATGATGACAAATACAATAGATTGATAGATGGTAGTTTTTTTTTGTTGCAAAATCTGGCTATTTTGTTAGCTATATTTGGTATAGAATATTTAGATTAATCTAGATTGTTGAACGATCATAACATAACATCCCATTATAAATTCCCCCTTTCAATTATATTTGATATATAATTTAATATAGACCATTATATCTTTTAAAAATCAACCCGTTCTATTTTTTTTATTTTCCTAATTAATGTGATAATTTTCTGTCCTACAATCAAACATTGTGTATTTCTAAACAATCTATAATATAATATTAATATATATGGTTGTGATTTAAAATTTAGCTATTTTGTTAGCTATATTTGGTATAGAATGTTTATACTAATCTAGATTGTTGAACGGTCATAACATAACATCCCGTTGTAAATCCCCCCTTTCAATTATATTTGATATATAATTTAATATAGACTGTTATACCTTTAAAAAAATCCAACCCATTCTATTCTTTTCTTTTCCCAATTAATGCAATAATTTTTTGTCCTACCATCAAACATTGTATCTTTTTAAACAATCTATAATATAATATTAATATATATGGTTGTGAGTTATATCAAAGTTAGGTGTTTATATAATATCCAACGGTTCAATATGGTCAATCGATGCTACTGAGTTCAAGGCACAGGCGATAGATGATTTCGAGCAAACGTTCTAGCAAAATGGCATGATTCCTTCTGAGCTTATTAGACGATCGATATATGAATTCGATAAAACATTTCGGCAAGATGGTGGATTTGATCGGATCAATGGTGGTCTCACTGTTACACTTACTGGGCCACTATCCATGCATGTAAGATTCGGATAATCCATGCTAATCTTCTTTTAACCGAAGAGAATCAAGGTTCCTTCCGTATGTATTGTCTCAGTCAATGTTGGTCACGTATTTCCTTCCGAATCGGAATAGCAAGCCGTGAGTTGGCATGTGTCATATTCAATGTGTATTTTTGTATCGAATAGATTATTTCTATATCAAACAAGTCTGATATATATGGAACCTTAATGAATAGAGACCATTAGATTTATTTTATAAAATCCTAGGGTACAGAATTCTCAACGCTCGATGACCGTGGACCGTTAGATCTTCGTAAAATCCTAAGATCTAAATTTTTTTCCTTTTTTTCAATTAACATGGTGAAAAATGGACAATTAGATCTTCGTAAAATCCAACGGTTGAGGTTTTTTCTTTTTTCCGCTTAACGTGGTAATTTCTTAACTCTTTCGGTTAATCTGATATTTTCTTTTAATATTTAAATATGTATATAATAGATAGATGCACCGGTGTTTAATCCGTGCATCATGCACCGGTTTTAATGCCGCACGTAGCTTGCATGCAGCTGCCGCACCGGTTGGTGAATTTAGGTGGCACCGGATTAAACGGTGGCACTAATTGCTCATCTCTATCTTTTATTTCTTTTGCTTGTCTCTCGCTTGAACATTATTGTTTCTTTGCTGATTTTCTTCATATTTATTTTATGAGTTAAATACATCAATGGTCCATCAACTTACGTGGAGGTATCAATCTGGTCTACTAATTTAGAAAGTGTATTTTTAGATCCGCAAACTTTCTAAAAGACTCAAATCGGTCCTTACCCCTTCATTTTATGTTTTATTTTCTATTTAGCCCCCCCGAACTCTTTTCCACCTCTCACATGTGTCCTTCCTCTGCTGCATTTTTCTGCACACCCGCATGAGCGTTGGGCACACGCCCAGGCCACATGCCTGCTCGACGGGTTGGCCGCGGCTCATCCCCAGCCGCACGCAGCTAACCTCGCCTCCTGCCGCGCACCTCCCTCTGCCGCCCGCTTGGACGCTACTCGTCCAGGGCGCGCGCCCCCTCCTCGCTGAGCCCACGCCTCGCCTAGGACGCACGCCCTTGCGCCTGTCGTGCGCCTCCTCTTCCTCCACCGCTCATGTGCTGCGCCGCCTGTCCTCTTCCTCTACCACCACTCCTGCGCTGTGCCACCTGTCTGCCAGTCCCCCCGTGCCATGCCACCTATCTACCTGTCTCGGCTCATAGCTCGTCGATGCGCAGCGACGCGGACCCGTTGCTGGAGGAGATGCCGCCGCACCAGGCGCTGCCATCCAGGACTAGGAGTGGCTCGACCGCAGCAATGCCACCGCCTCCATGGCGCACACCTGCCCCGTCGCCGCCTGGCGCGACCAGTCGCTACCTCCCGCACGAGGAGGACGACGATGGATGCTGCGGCGAAAACCATGGACGCCTCGAGCGCAAGCACATTGCGGAAGAGTGCGAGGCTCCGCAGCACCCGGCATGCCGCGCACACCAGCTCGCCGCCGTGGTCCGCACATGTGTTGAGCAGCGCCACGACGCCTCCGTGGTCCACGACACCCCACGTGCCGACGCGTTGCCGGCGCTCGCGTCGAGGACGCAGACTAAGGGTGCGATGATGCCACCGCCGACCACGCCCCTGTGCGCGTTGGAGCTGGCTGTCACCGAGGCCACATCCAGGGCCTCCTTATGCGTGTGTAGGGCCCCTCGTTGCCCGCGGTGTCGAGTGATGCCTGGGCAGTGATAGTGGCAAGGGCGTGCTGGCGAGGCTAGCGCTCGAGGGAGGCAGGCGGTGGAGGGAGGCGTCCTGCGGCGGAAGAGATGGGCAAAGGAAAGCAGTGGAGGAGGAAGGTGGGTGGCGGGAGGCGGGTAGCTGCTCGGCGGGCATGTGGCCTGGGCGGCCGCTGGATGCTCGTGTGGGTGTGTAGAACAAGGCATGAGAGGAAGAAGGGCACATGTGAGAAGGTGAAAAGAGCTCCAAGGGCTAAATATAAAATAAAACATAAAACGAAGGGGTATGGACCAATTTGAGCTCCTTTAGAAAGTTTGCGGATCTGAAAATACACTTTCTAAATTGGTGGACCAAACTGATACCTCCACATAAATTGATGGACTATTGGTGCATTTAACTCTTATTTTATCAATATATACCTAAACCGTTGTAAACAAATATCTAGACAAGTTTATTAGTATAAGATTTTGGTTGTTATCAAATCACCAAAACAAACATCAAAATATGGCGATGAGCCGATGAGGCCGTTTTCACTGCACCATCCTACTCGCTCCCCATAGCCCGAGTGCCAGACCCTCATGCTCCTAGGTCCTCAGCCCACCTCTCTAAGGCGACGCTTCTCACCACCCAAATATTTAACTTATTGCCACTTTATGGGTAACGTCTCTCTGTTTGCCATTTTTATATGGAATATAATGGTTTTGTCATTGTCTTTTCAACAAATCCTAATATTTTGTCACATCGGCTGACGTTGCGCGACACGCCAGACATCCTACCCCTGGCTTTACTCCCTTGTCACCAGCTCCGCCCGTCCGCTAGCTCGCCCCGCGTCGGCAACGGCTCCGACGCTGGGGGAGATGACATAACCACCGCACTCGTCAGACCATCTCCAATGGGGGTTGACTAAATGACTGTTTGACACTGTAGCGCTACCGTAGACAGAGAGAGCGGTAGTTGAAATAGTAGAGAAATAGTGGATAGATAAAATTTTTTTAGAGTTTTTAGACAATGGTTGAGGATACACTCACAGCCGTTACATTTGTCATCGCCATCACGGCTGGTCGGCTGCCACCTTCCTGCTCGCGCCCCTCTTCTACCTCTGCTGCACGCCCTGCCTCCGCGCCTACCTCGGCTTCTTCGTGCTTGCTCGTCCTCAGCAGCCAGGTCGGCCTGCTCCTCTCACACCTCCGCTTCCCGCTCCCGCCTCCTTCGCGCTCCTCCTCCCCAACGCCGCGGAGGAGCTCGTGCTCGCCGCGATGGCCCCGGCATCTGTCCTCATCGCGCTCCACCAAGCCGCGCTCGTCGCCATTGTCTTGCTCACCGCCTTCTGGTTCACGCTGCTGACCACCTGGGCACTGTCCATCTATGACCTCGCTGCCGTGCTGCTCCCTGGTGGCCCTTTGAGGGTGCTGCTTGAGCTGGCCATAGAACGGAACGAGGAGATACCGGCCTTGGTCTACGAGGCCAGGCCGGTGGATCCCCGCCATGGCCGCAAATGTGGATGCTGGTTCCACAGTTGAGGTGATTGGAGAGGTGTTGGGGAGGAACCTTCACGCCAATTCTTCATCCCAAGCTCACGACTGCCACTTTTGCTCCGAAGAGCGTCGGAGCAGGAGAGTAAGCCGCTCAGCCGCTGGGAGGCGTGGCGGGCCGCGACGTGGTCGAGATGGTGCCGTCCGGTCCTCTCCGGCTGCGAATGTGCGATGGCACAGTCCACCTCCGCCCTGCTACCACTCACCGCCTTCGCGTCCCGTGAGCGAGGAGGTCTGAGCCTCTGAGGTAGGGGACGCCGGGACGGGCAGCGCGGGGATAACCAAATGCAGGGGTAGGGGCTGTCATTCCCAGTGCCCTGTCCAGCGTGGCGTGATTTGGCATCGCCGCACAGGGAGAAGGGGCGCTGGAGGAGGCTCTCTGCGGCGGGGTGGAGCTGGGGGAAGGGTGCTGCCGCGGGGTGGGGAGGTGCCGGGGGAAGGGTGCCATGGGGTAGGGAGGCGCCGAGGGAGAAGCTCCGCGGCGGGGCAGCGCACTCCGGGGGAGGGGCTCTGCGGCAGGGGGAGGGGCTCCGTGGAGGGATGGCACGCCGAGAGAGGGGCTCCATGGCGGGCTGAAGAGCCACGACCATCGATAAGCCGACGATGGCAGGAGCAGAGCGACGTCGACGTCGGGGCCTAGATGCAGAGGATCTCGGCCTGCGCGATGGCGTGGAATTGAAATTTCGGATTGAAATATCCGAAATTTCATGTTTTTCGGTGGGTGCTGAAAATTTTTGTCCACTGAAATTTCGTTATTTCCTATTAATATTAGAGTAAAAAATATTCAAAAAGTAATTAAATATATAAAAAAAATCCGAAATTCCCGAAATTTCCGAAATCTCGTGCTTTTCGGTAGGGGCCGAAAATTTTTTTGTTCCGAAATTGTAAACCTGACGGCGAGATGCATCTGCAGCTGTGGCCCGTCGCAGCCCCGCCACTCGCCTTCACGCCTGCCCGTCGCAACCGCGCCGCGCGCCGTCGTAGGAGACCCAATGACTACCCACTCCTCGTCGCGTTCTGCGTGCTCTCTGCGTCCGTCGTCATCTGGGAGGCGTGCGCCGCGGCCGCCATGGCCGCCGCGCTCATCGCTGGCGTCGCCTGGTGCGCAAGCGCCGTGGCGGCAGGTCGAGCGGGCACGGCGACGCTTCTTGCGAGGTGTGCGCGTTGTTGCCGTCGTCGCCGTACCAGCGCCGCCTCAGCACGCCGGGGGCGGATTGACGTGCTGCATGTGCCTGGAGGACGTGCACGACGCCTCCAGGGAGGTGCGCAGCCGGAGCAGCTTGCACGACGCCACCGGGGAGGTGCACCGTGGTGGGCTGGCGCGGCGCCAGGAAGGGGCTCCGAGCGGCAGCGAAGGGTCGAGCGGCAGAAGACAAAGGTAAGAGATAGACAAGGGTTTTTTTGTCCATCGTATCAAAATATGACGGGAAGAGATGAAATTTAACGGTAGAGGTTGACAGAAGGACATATAGGGAATGAAAAATAAAGTCAGTGTCAAATGAGAAAGCTTTTATGTTTAAAGGCCAAGGAAAGAACTGGTCATTTTTTTTATATCAAATAGGGAATTTTTTTCTCGCCACAAACAGAGGCGGAGGACCTGTTAGGCTGAGTACAGCAATATAGACCATCCGAGGGACCAAAATGCCATGTCACCTTCCAAATTTTATTTGCACCCTTGAGATTTTCTTACTCTCCCTCTGAGCTCCCTCCCCCGGCCACTCCTCTTGCTCTTCGCCCTCCTCTCCCACACCGCCCTCCTCTCTCGCTTTTCTATTATTTTCCTTCCCTTTAACCTAAACGATAACTTAACCTAGCATTGGAGTATTTAATACTCCTTAATATTAGCAGCCAAGCACCAAGTCTAGCCAAATTACGAACACCAGAAGAGTTCAATTCTGTACTATTTTCTAAACATCTTCCTCACCAACTTTTGCTATTATTCTCCATTATTTTTCTCCGTTTTCCTGTTATTTTCCTTCCCTTTAACCTAAGCGATAACTTAACCTAGCATTAGAGTATTTAATACTCCTTAATATTAGCTGCCAAGCACTAAGACTAGCCCATTGTGAACACTAGAAGAGCTTCCATCCATTCTATTCGTAACACATAAGAGAAGAACGTATGAAAAGACTATATATACACTGTAGCGCTACTGTATACAGAAAAAATGTGGTTAGAATAGTATATAGACAATACATATAGGCAATCTGCTGCACATAGCTTAATGTCACATGTTTTGTAGCACTCGTTCATCAAACACTAGCCATTATGACCAATCCCCACAGTGTCTCGTGCTCTGTTTTATACATCCAATCAGTGTGGTTCACAACTAACGGGGTGTTTGGATCCGGTGACTAAAATTTGGCACACGTCACATCAGATATTTAGATAGTAGTTAGAAGTATTAAATATGGTTTAATTAAAAAACTAATTACACCGTCGTGGAGTAAACGGCAATATGAATTTATTAAGCCTAATTAATCTATAATTAACGACAAGTTACTGTAGCATCATACTTGATAATCATGGATTAATTAGGCTTAATAAATTCATCTCGACGTTTACTCTTCAGCTGTGTAATTAGTTTTATAATTATACTATATTTAATATTTCTAACTAACGTCCAAACATCTGTTGTGATGGGGACTAAATTTTAGCCCAAGAATCCAAACACCCCCTAAGGGGACCTTTGGAATGGAGGATTGATAAAGGAATTTTGTAAGATTTGGTTTTTTATGGAAATTTTCCTACACACTCCTTTGGTTCATAGGATAGGGAAGGAAATAATCCATACGAATGGAATCCTTAGGTCCAATTTCACACGAAACTAAGAAAGAACTCACACCTCTTGGAAAGAATCCTGGCGCGAACTCACGCATCGCTTCTTCTGTGCGCGTTTGCATTGTTGGCGCCAAATACATCTCCCTTCCCGCGTCTTGGAGAGAAGAAAAAATGAGTTTTTTTATAGGAAAGAGTCTTTTTCTGGACAGTGAGAATAGACAGCCAGGCAATAAGATGACGATAGCAGGTTTCTCTGTCTTCTAGCATGTAATTCCTTTTCTACGATGGTACCAAAGGGCTCCTAATCTGGTTTCCTACGTTTTCTTTTTCCATAGGATTGAAGGAATACAACAATTCAATTCCTATGTTTTTTCTATTCCTATATTTTTTCTATCCTACGTTCCAAAGGAGCCTAAGTCAAAAATCTCTCACCATACCTATTTTTCATCTGTCCTCCGCCCACAGAGCCATGCCAGAAGCTCAAGGACAAGATTTGGGTGACCTGGTTCTTGTCTTCTTAATGGCATGTGCGTGTATCTCATGAAGGCAAAACTTCCTTGTGGGGAATGGAAGAGAGAATGATGGAATGCTACAGCGAGGTGAGGTTTGGAGCTCGTGCTGGAGCCGCTCTCTGCTGGCGCCGCAGCTCGCGTTAAAGCTGATGCGCCACCACCCCTCCGTGGCTGCTGCTGGACCTGCATGGGCCAAGCATGAGCCACAACGCCGGCTTGTGGAGGATCTCTGCTGCGCCGCCATCCATGGCCATGCTTTCGCGCCCGCACGGAAAATGCAAAGCATGACGGACGGCACGAGTCGCACCTTGCCTGTAACCTGCATAGCAGCAGGGGAGAGAGGAGAGGGGGGGGGGGGGGGGGGGGCATTAGCTGCAACGGAGAGTGGAGAGAATGAAAGAGAGGAGCCTATCAGCGTGCTGTGACACGTGAATACCGTTTCACTTCAAATATAAGTAGTTGTTTGTTCCAAACTACGGAGTATCTCGATAATGTTTCGCGTGGAGATAAGTCGTTGAGCAGAAAGGAATTATAATGTGCAAAATATATAGCAATTTTAATTGTATGTTGGTGGGAATGAGAGGGAAGACCCACCTGTCTTAAAAGAGAGATTCTCAAAGATGCATTGCATATTTGCATATCTTAATCTTAATGTTGCTCAACACACGCGCTAGAAAAAAAATCATAAAAACTCTCATAAAAATCAGAAACATCAGTCCGTCCATCGTGTAGCTCTAATAATAGTAACCATTAGATTTATTATATTTTTAAAAAAATTACCCACAATGCCATCATGAAAGATGCAATAAAATAACCCCATAAATTTATATAGAAATTAGCCACCATGCCATCATGATTACGAATAAAAATAACCCCTAAATTTGCATGAAAATTACCCACCATGCCATTATAAAATATAAATTAGATAACCCCCTAAATTTGAAATAAAGTACTCACTATGCTATTATAAAAGATGAGTTAAAATAAACTCTAAATCTACATACAATTTACCCAATATGCCATCATGGAAGATAAATTAAAATAATCCTAAATTTGTATATATATTATCCACAAAGTCGTAACAAAAGATGAATTACAATAGTCACCTCTAATATTACTGAGGGTTAAATCTATATCTCCTAACCTGTGTGAGAGCACGGTTTGATGGACTCCTAACTTGTGTGAGAGCATGGTTTGATGGACTGGTATTAAGAATTAAGATGGACAACATAATAACTTTAAAATCATATCAATGCATTATGTATCAAAAGTACTGCATTTATGTTGCATTGTTATTGTCAGATTCTAACTTAAATTTAGTAATCTATTATTTGGGAATATCTGGTTGTCCTAGCGACCGTATCTTCTGCATCAACTGAACTATATAGAGAAAAAAGGATTATTAGTTTTCATTAGCAAAGAATTACGTTGTGCGTGATAGGATGTGCTTGCTGATGCTGTGCTGTGCAGCAGCAACCGTACGATTGTTTAGTGGATAGTGCATTTTTGATTCACTCTTGCAGCCCCAGCAAGCAGCAGCCATAAAGTTGTACCCTTCCTCCTGCTTTCTTAAGTAACCATTGTCTTCCCGGCAGATGAAATGTTTGGCTAGGGTTGAAAACGGGACGGGTACCCGAGTAGATACGGTAGTAAAATAGGACGGTTTTCCGGATACGGATATGGGTACTTTTTTGATCCGGGACGGATACGGGTACTAACTGGATAAAAGTTCACCAGATACGGGACATATACGGAATGGCCACTACCCGGTAAATACTCGGAACATTCGGTCGGATATGGGTACCTGGGGTTCGGGTACCCGTTTTTTCTTTTTATGCGTATTTAATACTTAAAAAATCATAACTTTCACATATGAGCTCATATGAAAATAAAGTTTATATGAAAATTGTAGTTCTCAATGAGATCTAGATCTTTGTAGTTCATCATTTTTTTGTTTAAAGCCATCTTGGTGACGAAATGATGAAAATAAGTTATTTAGCATGTTAATTAGGTTAGTAACGTATATAAACTCTACGTCAACGCGTTGCATATACAATATAAAATATCACTGTATATTATATACTCATAGGGTCATGCGTGCCGATCTTTTATACTCCCTCCGTATTTAAATATAAATCACGTTTGATTTTTTTTCAAAAACTTTAATCATTCGTCTTATTCAAACAAATTTATGTAAACATATAAGAAAATAAGTCATGCTCAAACTCTATACAATTGTGTAACTAAAACTGTCATTATATTTGAATTATTGTGTTGGACTATTGTATGATCTGAAATTATTATTATATTGTCATGTTGATCTATAGTATATGAAATGCTCATGTTTGATATATTGTCATGTTGATCTATGGTATATGCAATGTTTATGTTCAATTGTCTTATAGATAATGATAAGCATTTCATGCATTATCTGAGAAATATTCGGTATCCGTATGTATCTGGCCAATTAATATCCGTATCTGCCCGTTATCCGTCCGGATAAATATCCGGTCCCTATATCCGTATCCGTTCCATTTCAAACTATCCGTATTTGATCCTAAATCCGATTGAAAAACATTAGGGTAGGATATGAGATGACCTGATATCCATCCGTATCCGTCCCGTTTTCACCACTGTATTTGGCTCAGCTAAAGGGCTTCTGACAAAATCACCCTGAAGCCCAAACTTCTACCTCTCCCATCTGTAAGAAATTCTGCTCTCCTCCGAGCTGTTTGCTGGGTCGGAGGACGGAGGCAGAAATCCTGGAGGAAGAACTGCTACCATTGTGCCTGCTTCTCCAAAATTTTAGGCTCAAATGCAGCATGTCATTACATCGGGCTCCTTATTTGACATCCTTACGAAAGAGAAGGCTAAATCATGAGAGATCTCATCCAAAGCCATCTCCAGTCCATGCACCCTTGTCTTAGAGAATTCGTTCCATTCTCAGATTTCTCCATAAATTTCTGATATCCAAAAAGAATACTAAATTTCAAACTTACTTAAAATTAAAATGGGGAGTGTCGAAAGCTCATTAATAGTATCATAGTGCCCACAATGGCTAATACCTATATGTCTTAAGGCATAAAATGTTTTTCGAGGTTATAATAAAGAACAAACATTGCATGCCACAGGTGCAAATCAATCGGCGAGATAATAATACGCATGCCTTCATGCCAGTAATAAAATAAGTGAATGGTTACGTTTAAGTGACATGGAAGGCAACGTGGCATATGCTGCTATGTATATGAAAATGTCCTGCCTTGCAATTACTCCCTCGGTCCCAATTATTTGACTTTTTTAACATCAAGTTTGACCGTCTCGTCTTATTCAAAAAATTTTATAATTATTATTTATTTTCATCGTGATTTAGTTTAGCATATAATATACTTTAACTATAAATTGAAATTTTCTACATTTTCGTAAATATTTTGAATAAGACAAGTCTGTTAAACTTAGCGAAAAAAAATCAAACGACCTATAAATTGAAACGAAGGCAGTATCATGTTCAAATCTGACCTACATGCCACTGATAAAAAGTCAACACTTGATGTCAACAGCAAGTAGCCGTCCCTTTCCAGCATTCTGAAACTAAGAGCAAACATTACCCTCGTCTTGCAACCAACATAGATGTTGCAACCAAGTATACAGATTCCAGAAACCAACTTCCAGCAGCAATAACTTAGAGAATTGAACTTGTTCTTCTGGTATGTTAACTCAGTGATCAGCTAATTATTTCTGGAGACCATTTAACGGCTAGAAGTCTTATAAGTTGCACGGCGAACTAGAAAAAAAAAAGAATAATCAGAATAAAGGAAAAGTACCTGGAGAAGATCTAGTAAATTGCTTTACTGATGTACAATATGAAGCAGCTATGTCCTTATTTCAGACAAGCTCCCGTATTTTTTGTGAACCACAAACCTTTCCAATCCACATTCAACTTCTGAAATCTCATCTCGTATGGAACAACTGGTGACCCGGCTTTGAGTCCAGCCAGCTTGGACGACCTACCCCTGTCCTCGCTGCCATGGAAGAGTATTCTCCTTGCCTCCAGTCTGTCTCTCACGTTGCCTCCTTTCAGAAGCTTCTCCTCCGTCACCCTTTTGATTGGGGTAGCATCCGGTGCAACAGCGATCTCAACCTTGCAGTCACAATTTTTTGCTTGGCGCACTTTGCGGTATGAAGGTGATGACAGCTTCTTGTTACTGATGGATGAAGGACTATTTGTGTTTTGTGACGCTGGCGCTGGGTGACACATCAGGAAGAGATGAAATGCTAACTGGTAATCTGCTCCTCCTTGTTGCTGATGGAACTGAGTTTGAGCCTAGTGAAGCAGCCGGATATCGCCCGTCACTTGCGCTCCCTGATGCGAGGCGGCTGTGAGCCACTGGTGGCCCAGCTGTGGGGAGGTGGGGGGTGGGCAAGCAAGTCGGCGCATGCATGGCACGGTTGGAAAGCAGGGCACGTGGATGTGCCATACGATTGTGGTCAGTGGGTGATCCTGTGCGTGCGAAGGAATATCGGGTAGAAATGATATTTTGCTGTTTTTCTTAATCTTTACAAAAACGGTCGGAATTGAGAGAGTATGTTTTTTTACTAAATTTTTAATCAAAAGTTTTAAAGTTTGGTTTTTTTAAATACATGCACGCTTTATTTTACGGGACGGAGGGAGCTTTGAGCAGGCTACACAAATTATCTTGCTCCGCGACACGTGTCGTGGTGCTCGCAAATATACGATGTCACTCCTAGACCCCTAGTCCTAGCTAGATTCCGAAGCGTACGATACCGATCCGTCGGTGCCTCGGTGGATATTGCAGTGTTGCAGAGCTATAGCCAAACCTTGGCTTTTCAGTTCGTGAAACAAACAGAGCTCTCTGAAAATGAAGCTAGCGCGCCAGAACCCTTCCGCACGGTCCACCGCTCTCCCACACAGCCACACAGGCCACCCCAAGCGCGCCTCGTCGGCGGCGATTCCATGCCCCGCAGCCGCGGCCCCGTCAATCCGCAGCTGCCTCCGCTGCCCCCGCGTTTCGCCTCCCGTGTACGTCCGCAACGTCGCGTCGCGGCGGCCTCCCCAGCCTCGCGCGTGCTCGCCGCAGCGCTGCGTGAGGCGGCGCATCAGCGGCGGGGGGAAACGGAGCGGGACGGCGAGCAAGCGGAAAGTGCGCTGAGTCCCGTGTACTGGCCTATGCTGCGCCTACTGGTGACTGATGCTGTCATCACGAGCTCGCTCCTCCCTTTTGCTGTCCGAATGAATGAGGCACCGTTGCTGATGCTCGCAACGTGACCGACGAAATGCCCACAATAGCCTAGGGCATGTGATAAGGCAATGGTTGGCACGTGGGAGGCCCAACAAACATATGGTCATGATCAGCAAGAGATAGCTGGGCATGGCTCGATTAGGAGCCGCTTCACCAGCTGATGCTGGCCTACTGCTGCTGCCGTTGAGAGCTTTGCCACAACGCAAGGTTAGTACCGAGTACAGATATTGATCCATCTATGTATGGCCAGTTTCTAGCAAATCTATGTGCAATTTCTTTGGGATTTGCTGCTGCAACCACCTGTCATTCTAGCTAGAAATTAGTTTGTTCCCCCATCTCCCACACTTCCACCTTAATTTCCGTGCACGTTCTCTATAGCTCCAGTTCAGTTACGCTACATTTAGTTTCTAACCTGGACCGTTAATTATTAGTCTGGGGCTGAAGACGATCCACCGTTTCGCTACCCAAATACTCAGTTGAAAGTTGGAAAATATCCTTCTCATGAATCGTTTCCGTGTCTGAAATCCGAATAACTGACCTCAGCATCGGTCAAGGCACGCAGATGGCTGAAACACGAACTTATTTGAGTTCCAACCTTTACTGGCTTCTCTATCTGGCAACAATGGGAGAAACTATGGGGCAACCAAATGCATGCCAAAATATAGAGCTGAAAACAACCTCAATTCTTCCTGGAGAGCTACTGCTGGCATGGCAAAAGGAAGATGCAGACAGATTGTGAATCACACACGCTTAATCCGCATAAAACTCTGCTTCAAGTACCTAGGCAGGCATTAGCGTGGCAAGCTAGTTTGAAGTAACTGAAGCTTACATTACAGGTAGATACACGGGTTAATCATTGAGTTGCAGATCCCAGATAAAAGCATATACCACACATTACATTAATAAGTCAAATGTGCGCACAAACATCGTACTTATTATATGAACTGTACACGAATGCATATGATGTTCAGTACAGAGGAAAGCCACACAAATTCAAATATGAGCATAGACGTATAGCAGTCCAGTTCCACTCTAGCACACACAAACCACACCAATGAGATCAAAGGAAAAGTTTCTTCTGGCACCAAACCTGGAAGAAACAGAATCTTGTAGCAACCAGCTGTCATTCTAGAAATTAGTTTGTCCCCCCGTCTCCCACACTTCCACCTTGATTTCTGTGCACGTTCTTAATAGCTCCAGTTCATTTACGTACGCTGCATTTAGTTTCTAACCTGGACCGTTATTAGTTTGGGGGTTGAAGACGATCCGTGGCCGTCATTGTAACTCCGGTAGGCATGTACAAATCCACCACTTCGCTAGCCAAATACTCAGCCGGAAGTTCAAAAATATCCTTCGCATGAATCATTTGTGTCTGAAATCTGAATAACTGGCCTCAGCATCGGTCAAGGCACGCAGATGGTTGGATAACGAACTTATTGAGTTGCAAACTTTACCGGCTTCTCTATCAGCAGACAATGCGAGAAACCATGGGGCGATCAAATGCGCGCCAACATATAGAGCTGAAAACAACCTCAATTCTTCCTGGAGAGCTACTGCTGGCATGGCAAAAGGAGGATGCATACAAATTCTGAATCATTCACGCTTACTCTGGATAAAACTCTGCTTCAAGTACCTAGGCAAGCATTAGCACAACAAGCTAGGTCAAAGCAACTGATGCTTAAATTACAGGTAGACACATCGATTCATCATTGAGTTGCAGAACCCAGATAAAAGCATATATCACACGTTACATTAATAAGTCAAATGTGCACACAAACATCGCACTTATTACATGAACTGTACACGAACACATATGATGTTCAGTACAGAGGAAAGCCACACAAATTCCAATATGAGCATAGACATATAGCAGCCCAGTTCCATACTAGCGCGCGTGCACACACCACACCATGAGATCAAAGGAAAAACTCCTCTGGCGTCAAACCTGTTTCTTCCAGAAGTAAGAGAATCTTGTAGCATCGGCACCATGCTCCTGTTCATCTCCTTCTGCTTGGTCTTGAGTTTATCGTTCATTATATTTAAGTTTAGGTTTGTTTTTATGCGATTTAATGGCTTGTTTCACCTCATCAGGGACAAGTTCACCATTGAACTCAAGCTCCTTCAATCTGATAAGATTATCAATGCCACAAAGAGATGTGAATGATGACCATACGATCTTCTGGAGCCTAGGGGAAGATCCGTTGATGAAGTGGATCTTGATGATGGAATAGTAGTCAACAACAAGGTGGTTGAGCCATGGGAACCCATCTTTTTCGAAGGTAATCTCGTTCTCCTCAAAAGACTTGTCCAAGAGCACCAGAGAGCGTATATTTTGTTTCTTGGCGAGGATTTGTAGAGCATCTTGCTTCTGCAATGTACCACATAGAGTCACCTTGGATATTTGTTCTGCGTTGTCAAATGATGATAGCAACATGCCACAGCATTTGTTGTTCAACTCGAGCTCTTCCAATTTTGGAAGCCATTGAACTCCAGAAATAGACACTGGGCTGGTGAGTGACAGAGCCATCTTCTTGAGCTCAAGGGCTGCTCCATCCTCAAAGGTGATGTTAGTCAGGTCCGAGCCCTCAATGAGAAGGTACTTGAGACATGTGAATTCATCGCTCCTGAAGGTGAGCATGCCCTCAGCACATGCAACGTGGCGGAGCCTGAGACACAGTAACTTGGGCAGCTTGGAAAGGACTTTCAGATCATTTTGGTTCAGCAGGGTGCTACTTAGAGTTACCTTGGCGAGTTTGTTATTACCACCTCTTGTGATCACAGGAAGAAGATGTCCTGTCAGTGTGATTCCAATGATGCTTAGACTCTCAAGAATCTTTGGATGATTTTGCAGGCGAGAGGCAATGGAATCTGGTAACTCTACGCGGGAAGGAGTTCCCTGGTGTGGTGTGGCTTCAGGAAGAGTAGTGATTGACAGAGAACAGAGGCTCTCATGCAGGTCACTGATTGTTTGAAGCAAAAGGCCGAGGTGATGATCCTTATCTTTTATAGCCACACCTAGCTTCCTCAGCTGCCATAGCTTTCCAATATCTTTTAAATCGTGACTGAGCTGGGCCTTCACATTAGATAGTGCCTCTATGTGTTCCATTTTGTCAATCCTGTGAGGAATCTGGACACTAGTGCGAAAATTGCTTGGACTCGGACTAGTGCCAAAATTGCTTGGACTTGGATCAATACGACCAGCAAGTAGACGCTTCAGCTTCAGGAGCAGAATATTTTTTGTTGCATACTCAGGCACCTTGGTTTGTCGGACATCCAATACCTCTAGCTCCCGGAGGTGGTTGATTTCACGGGGCAGCTGGGTAATATCTGTCCCCCTTAGGCTCAGATACTTGAGCAGTAACATCTTGCTGCAGATGTCCTTGAGATACCGCTGGTTCTTCCCACCAAAGCACTGACAACCTTCTAGATCAAGCACCTTGAGCAGGGATACCCGAGATGATCTAGAGAGCCCTTGGAAGAATTTGTCAATTCCATCAGAGCTGCGGAGTTGGAGATCGTTAAAAATGGAGAAATGGCGAGCCAAGTGCTGTGACAGACGTGTCTCCACAAAGTGTTGTTTTCTAGCAATGGTGGTAATGAATCCATGAACTATATCATCTATCACACAGCTCTTGACCTTTCCTGTGGCACTGATATCAGCAGGATAAACAAGCCACCTGTGGATGAGTGCATCAAAACATCTGTTGGCCTGACGCACAGAACTTGGCCAATCTTCCTTGAGTATCAGCCCTTCTGCAATCCATCGTTCAATTAAGGTTGATCGCCTGATCTTTGGTCCCTTGGGGAAGATAGCTAGGTACAGGAAGCATGACTTGTACTCTTTAGGTAGATCATTGTAAGAGTACATGAACATCTTCTTAGCAATTACCTCAAATGATTTTGATGAAGCATTAAGAGTGCTGTGCAGCTTGATTAACTCTTCATTGCTCCTATTGGGGTTAGCAAACAAAGCATGAGTGAAGATCTTCATACAAAATTCATGCGGCACACACTCCTCCAAGATGCTGCGAAAAAGCTGAGGGTCATAGTTCTCTTCAATCTTTTGTTGGCTAGTTAGCTCAAGGACTGTATCATGATAGAGGCCAACAAGAGAATAATCTATAGGTTCTCGTTGTGGATAGCAATATCCTTTAGCTTGCTCGATGCTCTCTGTGGTGGTAAAGATCAGTGCATCAGCACTGCACTCTAACAGGCTCAAAGCCTTTCTGATCTCCTCCCATCTGGATTCACCAATCATGTCATCAACTTTGAGAACAGTAAGGGGACAGTCCCCCTTCAAGTGATGTTTAATCTTGTCTACTATGCCTTTGATCTCCATCTGCTCTTTAAGTTTGTGCTTGATTTCTTCGATCTTCTTCCCGATGATTTCTTCAAAAATAGCCTCTTGGTTTCGATCTGGAACACTAGGTTCACTGATTGCTTGATTCTCGTCATTCTTGCTTACGTGCAGCACTACTCTTAAGACCTCCTGTTTTGCCTCGTGGATCATTTGTTTGATTTGTTCCTTGTCCAATATGGTCATCATGTTCTTCGTATCTGTGTTGGTCACCGAAGTGTCGTGCCGCTGGGCCCGCAGTGGCTTGCTGCTGGTGGTTTTCAGGAAGACTTCATGTATGATTTGTATATATTGAACTTCATGAAGACGAATTGGTTCTTCTAATTCTATTACTAGAGTAAAGTCTTCTTCCTCTTCTTCTCCCCCTCTGCCCTGCTCTTCTTTTACTCCTTTCTCCTCCTGGATCCGCTCCCCCTGTCTTTCTTCTTTTTCTCGTCCTCCATTCTTATTGTCCTGCTCCTTGTTCCTATCTTCACATATGCCATCTTGTTCTGCTATTCCTTCTTCCTTCTCATCCTCCTGCTTTTCCTTGTCTTTCCTCTCTTCTCCTTCTCCCCCCTTCTCCATATACTTCTTAAGCTTGTTAGCTATTTTCTTGATGTTATTGTCATCCCACGTCAGTAATTTATGCATGCCTTTGTTCTTCATTTGGTTCAGTTGGGACGTACCAGCACCAGACTGGAGCATCAGCAAAAGTAGTACTCCTAGCTCCATCTGCTTCACATCATTCTTCAGAAGCAGCTGTTGCTGGTCTCCCTTCTGTTGTTGAGCAGCTCGAGCTTGAATAATATCCTCCTTGATCTTGTCTAGCTTTTCATAAGTCTTCATATTTTCAATTCGCCTTTGAATTTCTTGAAGTAACGCCTCTTTTTTAGTGCAAATAGTCTTCCATTTCTTGTACTGTTGCCAAGAATCAAGATTCTTCTCCTCCCACTCGCCTTGATCATGGACATGCTTCTGGGATAGGGTTTTGCCTTTCTTGAGATCCCGCAAGATGTAGTAGAGAACATCCTTGGTTCGTAGCGGTAGAAAATAGGGGTGCACCGCCGGGATGCTGACCAAGATACCACGATGGTAGCCAGTCCGATGATCGTAAGGGGGTGGCAGGCGTGGCACCACCAAAGTTTGAAGTGCCAGAGTAAGGACGTCCTTGTCTGCGTCTGGTGCCACCATGGCAATGGACAATGTCTCGCCGGCGCCAGCAGGAATATTAACAGCCCACTCCAATAACTTCTCCTTGACGTAGTCGTCCAGGGTGCGGGCCTCAAAGACGGCTCTTGGACCAGAATGATGGGTCGCCATTGCCGCCACAAGTTGATCTTCAGAGTCTTCTTCATCGTCTGCAGCAGCATAGACACATGCGGCAGCAGCCGACGACAAAGGCGTTGTCCCAGCAGCAGGAGGCAACCGCCCTGCCGCCGTCTTCTCTGGAATCTCCACGCCATACCTCAAGCGTCGCTCGCCGACGTCGCGAGCCCGGTCCTTGAGTTGGCGTAGCTGGACGGCCGCGCGGTGCTGCGCCACCATCTTGCGCAGGAACCAGTAAGCCCACCAGAGGTAGCGCCGGAGTCTGCCCTTGGCGCGGTGGATATCCGGGTTCCCGCTGTACAGGTAGAGGTCGATGCAGTTGTTGCAGTCGTGGGCGAGCAGTCGGACCTGGTTCATCCAGGTGCGCACCTGCTCGTCGTGGTCGCCGCCGGGAGGCGCGCTCCGGGCAAGGTGCGCCAGGAAACTGTTCATGCTCTCCATCTCCTCCTTGATGAACTGCACGTCGTCCTTGACGCCGCTAAGGAGTAGCGCCTCGTTGCGTATGACGACCAGCAGTGAGCTCACGGCGCCAGCCGCGAGCTCAGTCATGGCTGATGCCTCTCCCTCACCTCTCTCTGTTCTCCCGTCAGTCGGGAGCCCGGGTGGTGCTTTGCACTTGCTGGTCGCGACACTCGAGGGAGCAGGCTAGCTGAACTGGCTATGTAAGTATTGTGTTATGCCACTTCTTGGCTAACACTTGACAGTGTGTTGTGTGTTCAGGTGCATTTACAAGTTGTGTACTCCCATCGAGCAACTTGGACGAACTCCAACATAAACGAGCTCATATCGAGTAAATTATAGGAGCGCCAGCCCTGTCATGTCAAAGCGACTTGAGCTCATTAGTCTACACATTCCATCGTATCTGCAGTATGCGCCTAACCGCCTATAGCACTTTGCACGTCCCATACATACGCTATGATGATCTCAGTCTTAGAACCCTCGTCACGATGGCAGTAACATTGTCACAAATATTACATTTCATTTCTCTCTCCCCCGGCCCCAAAATCGGAAGCAGACGGCCATCATTCCATACCTTTATTCCTCCACTAATAAAGTGGCTAAAGAAGACGAGACGTTTCCTTTGGTTCATGACAGTGACATAGTCCTTACTCCTTATTCGGTAAAAAGGCGACGCTGACGGGACATGATGGGCGTGCTCATGGAGTGGAATTGAATGCTGACCATCGATTGTGCTAGCATCCGGTTGTGCTAGCTTGCAAGATTGTTTGGTTAGGACCCTGGATTTTTTTTTGTGTGCCTGGACTAAGATCTTCCTAGATGCTGCCTGTGACACATTTGGTTGGAGTCCTGGTAATGTGCCTGGCCCAGGCAGATGTGCCGGCCACCAGGCGATGGAAAACGAGCGCCTAGTCACAGGCGATGCTGCCTGGTTGTTAACACAGTGATTATTAGTAGTTAAGAGACGTGTTTAAGCTTAATTGCTCCTTCTTCTTTATTTGGTTCGTTATTAAAGACAACAAAGCACGCACCATGCAACATAACAATACAAAAATAATCTTGTCACAATCTTGTACGTCTAACTAAACAAATCATCTTCATAATCATTATTAATAGCTAAACTATTAAAATCATTTATATTATTAGTTCATGAAATATATTTATTGGTCAATATTTTAATGGTGTGATATTAGTGTGGCGCATTTTATTAGATATAAAATATATTTTATCTCTTCACTGATATTTCCAGGCACAGGGTTCCAATCAAACAGACTATCTTGCAACTTGCGTGGTGGCAAATTTCATCACGTTTTCAAGCAACTCCTAGACAACACTTTTTGTCAAGCAAATCAGGCTTCCAACCAAACATGCCCCCGGATGCGGTGCGTGAGGGCAGTTTGGCCGGCTTCTCTTCGCTGGGGATCTGATTCTCTGTTCGGCCTAGTTTGTTGGTCAGTTCGGAAAGAACGCAATAGATGCTGCTTCAACGGCTGCAGCCCGGACCTAGCCAGGGTGTTTGTAGCCATCAAAGAAACGTCTGGTCTGTGGGTTTTAGGTGGGGTCACGGGGCAGGGTTTGCTAGAAGCAGGGTAGGCTCTCCTGGGCGATGCCGCACCGAGTTGTGTTGTGAATTTCACGAGATTATCGTTTTATTTGATATTTTGGTGACGGTGACTACAGTCTAACAGCGTTGTTGTAAATATTTTTTTTAATACAAAGATACATAGTTCATCTGCATATTTTACTATTACTAATTAGAGGTTTCTTTTGAAGCCTCCACGTTTGGCCATCAGTTTGTTGACATAAAACCACATATGAGATACTAACCATTGGATAGGTAATCTAAAATAACCTCCTAATAATTGCTTCAAAATTACCCACCTATGCCATTGTCATAAAGTAATTATAATCTACGGTACTCGAGTAGCCTCACGTGAACCGAAAAAAAAGAGTGCCTCACGTGGCATCATTGTGCCCTAACAGATCGGCGGCGGCAGCGGCAACAAAAACCACATCAAGTCAGGCATCGACAGCAGCCACGGTATACGTATGCGGCAGCAGCGGCAACAGAAACCACGTCAAGTCGAGCATCGCCGGCAGCCACGGTACACGGCGCCACGGCAACTACAGCAGGCACAAGCTGGCCGTCGCCGGCGGCCACGGTAAGTACGGCGAGCACAAGCTGGTATCGCAGCTGCATGTTCAAGACGTTCAGCCTCACACTAACGATGTTGTAGCCTCACGCTGACATTCCAATGAAATACGGTAAACATTACTTACTTGACATGTTCATGCATTCTCTTTCGCTGTATCAATTATATATATGCACCTGATTATGATGCAAAAGACCCCCAATATTCAATCCAAGGAAACTGAACCTCTAATTAAGACAACATCTGCCATCGTTTCCAGATTTCATGCATGGTAATAATATTCTGCACCTGGATGCCAGATTTCATGCATGGTAATGATAGGACTGCGACGAGCGCAACGAGCACACAAAACCATTACATCCGGTATCCACTACTGCACTCCATTGGCAAAAAGACATGACATATACGAAGACAGAAGCTGCAGCCATCTCCATCTGTTGTTGCTGGCTGACTAACCATGAGTAAGTGTCTGGATGCTTCAAAATAATGTGTAGTTCCAATATATAAGTATTGGCCTACTCTAAATTCGTGCAGCTCCTAGAGATCGATCAGTTTGATCATCTTATTATGCCCGCAAGCT
Organism: Paspalum vaginatum; assembly: GCA_030272315.1. Taxonomy (NCBI): domain Eukaryota; kingdom Viridiplantae; phylum Streptophyta; class Magnoliopsida; order Poales; family Poaceae; genus Paspalum; species Paspalum vaginatum. The sequence continues at coordinate 7,329,083 of CM059020.1, read as the reverse complement.
AAGGGTTTGCAATGCAAAGATGAAGGCCTCAACAAACTTGATCTACTCTAAATTAGCACAGCCCCTAGAGATTTATCAGTCTGGTCACCATAATTAAGCCCTAAGCTAATTATTTGCACTGCGAAGATGAAAGACACAACAACCTTGATGTGTTGCTGCAGGTTGCGCAGTTAACAAAGGTAAACACAGTAACAAATAGATAGGAGTAATTGTCTTGCTTCGAAAGAAAATAAATTAGTTATTTCTGGCTATCAGAGCTTGATCTGTTTTGTCATCATAAAACCAAAATCTAAGAATTTATATGTATGAACAATAGAAAAAGGTAAGGCATTACTGTGCATTCCTATTGTGGTTCAATTAGTATTAGTCCATTCTTGATCGTGCATTAAATTATGGCTCATAATAGTATGCTGCATCTATTATGCAAAGTCCAAAACAATCTACATCTAAATTATCCAACTATACACCCACTAATTTGTATCTAAATTACACTCCATTACTGCTTAGATAGATAATGTAGCCCCTTAAATTTAAGCTGACAGTATCTCATTAGCTAGCTCAACCCAATTGGTATCAGCTAATGGCAGCTAATAGCATGTAAAAAGACCTTATACTACCCTCAATCTTATCCGCTAATAACATGTGTTGGTTTGTGCAGCATGTGTCGAGAACATTCAAGACATTTATCATCCCAGATGCCTATTATCTAATATATTAGCTATTAAAACCAAGCACCGTCCAGCTAATAGATTACCAGCTAACAATTAGCTAGATAATTTTAGCTAAAAGCAATTAGTCAACTAATTGTTAGTTATTAATAAAACCAAATAGGGTGTAATGTAGGCCAATCACGTTAGGTAGATGTCATAATGATTGTTTTTGTCCATATTTATCCTGTTTCCTTAAATAAATATATAAAGAGGTAATAAGTCACTCTTTCACAATTATAGACATTCATATCTAACTAAATCAACGGTCCACACTTATTTTAGACACCGCTAAAAACAAAACATAATAATAACGCAAACATTTCACATATATGTTCATCCTAAGATATAACCCGTGCAGGAGCACGGGTTGATGGACTGTTTAATAAAAAAGGCTGTGCGTCGTGGATGATGGCACCAGTTTATAGGCAGTTAAGACCACCAGGTTAGTAAGGGCGTGATTGGTTTGTTGCTAAGCGTAGCCTGTCCCGTATCATCCAGGCTTTTGCTGGCCATGCTGTGTCGATGCAACGGCTGTATATGGTTGGTTGTACTAGGCCATCAACCCGTGCTCTCGCGCAGTTTAGAGTTTTAGAAGGTATAGATTTAATTTTTAATAACGTGTTAGAGTTTTATAAGTTATGGATTTAATCCATAGTAATATTAAAGGTGATTATTTTAATTCATCTTTCGTAATGGCATTCTTGATAATTTATATGCAAATTTAATAATTATTTTAATTTATCTTTTATGATGACATATTGGGTAATTTATATACAAGTTTAGGGTTTATTTTAATTCATCTTTTATAATGACATAGTGAGTAATTTATATGTAAATTGAGGGGTTATTTAATTCATATTTTATAAGGGTATGGTGGGTAATTTTTATGCGAATTTATGGGGTTATTTTATTTCATCTTTCGTAATGGCATGGTGGGTAATTTTTTAGAAAGTATAATAAAACTAATGGTTACTATTATTAGATCTACATCATGGATGGCCGGATGTTTTTTATTTTTGTGAAATTTTATAGAATTTATCTTTTTTCCAAGGACATGAGAATTAACGTGGAGTGTTAAAAAAGAGGCTCGAATTAGTAATAGTAAGATGCTCTTTTCTAGTTAGGCCCCGGAAACAAAAAATGACTCATCTGGTTCTTTGATTTTACAGGTATGGAGGAAGAAATTGATGTATATCTAATTTTTTTTACCACTCTTACGGGGTGAATGGCAGCTGATTTGCCACCCTGGCCCATTGTCATTGACTCAGAGTGGTCCACATGTCATTGACAGCGAGTTTTTGCCATCCTAAGAGTGGCAAAAAAATTAAATGCCTCAAAATTGATGTACTAGCTTCTGCACCGAGACACGCTTGATTCCTACGGGGCAGTTTGGTTGCCCGCCCAACTCCGTGGGCCTCGCTGTGCGTGTGGGCTTGTTTGGTTGCCCAACCAGTCTCTTAGCCAGGCTCCCGCTGTATAAAAATGGCCTCCCAGGTGGCTTCGGTAAAATAGCCGATTCGGCCGTTCATCCGTGGCCAGCCTCCCACTGGCTCCCGCAGGCCGTCGAGCCCTCCACCCACGCCTCTTCCTCTCCTGCCCCAACACCGCCGCCCCACTCTTGGTAGCCATCCCCACCGCCTCTGGCGTGCCACCGCTCCACTCCCCCACCTCACCTTGTCACGCCGGCTTCCCTCCGCCTTCCTGTGCTGGAGGTCGACTCGGTGCTCCTCGCCTCGCCGGTTGGAGGCCGGTTGGATGCCCTGGTCCTAGCCACCCCGCGTGAAAGGCTGAGCTAGCGGTCCTCCCCTCCCCTTGCCTCACCACACTGGAGGCCGAGTCCCAACGCCTATCGCTCGGCTATGCAGATCTAGGCGAGGCCCACATCCTCCTCATAGGATCCGTGGCCATCGACGTCGATGCTGGCCGCGCTTCCCGCCATCGTGCCATTCATCGAGACAAAGCTAGCCATGAGGAGCAGCGAGTGATGGTTACCCATAATAGGGGTACCCCCCAATGGCCCAACACCACGATGGGCCGAGAAACGACCAAGACAAGCCAACTGCTTGGCCTCAGGGCCGGATGGACTATGGCGCAACTTTGAAGCCCCCCGACCTTAGCCAACCGACGGTCGGAGGTCAGGGGTTATGTTGGTCCCCTGACTAAGCCGCCCTCCTCAGTTGGGACCTGGTGGTAGAGTGGCTTTCCCACAACCGCCCGGTCATCCTAACAATTGAGGGAAGCTACACACTCAAATAGCAACCCAAGAATCGAGGCCCCCTAGCAATGGGTCATGAGGACTGAGGGTGGCGTATGTCAGGTGTGCCTGCCCCTCTGCACGCGCCCCTAACATGTGGCCAACCAGCGGCCTGATGGGATGGTCGGCTCCTACACGCTACCCCACCATCATCATGTTTTATAGGGGGATGGGGAGACTTGTCACATCCTGTCCCGTCATCCTTACAGCAGATAGAGCAGGACGATCGAAGGGCCCCCGACTGACCTCGACCGATGTCTAGCGGTGGGCTCGGTTAGGGAACGACTGACGATGGTCAAAGGTTTGGCGCCCAGACAAGCCGAATATCATCGCCAGCAGGGGATGCAACAGGTGCCATGTGACGAGCCCCATCTGAATGGAAGATATCTCTTTCTCTATATATATTTGTAAGCGTTGGCTTCGCCCTCTCCCTCTCCCAACTATAAATAGAGGGGAGGGCGGCATGTAGACAGAGACCACGACCATGAGTCCACGACCACGACCACGACCACGACCTAGACCAAGACAACCAGAACAACAGAGAACAATAGGAGACAACCAGCAGTAGAACATGCTACATCTAGCTAGCATTCTCACACGCACGAGAGCTCAACGCTCCAGCTTGTAACACCAAGAACATCGATAATACTAGCTGAGCACTCATGGTGGACATAGGGATTTATCCCGAACCACTCTAAATCCCAGTGTTCATCCACAGTGTTCATCGCTGGCCATCGGCATAGCGGCGCACACACGTCCCTCCAGCCCTTAACCTGCAAATCTACTCATCGCGGCCACAAAACCATGATAGTTGGCGCGCCAGGTAGGGTGCTTCGTGTGCTGCATTTCATTCCACAATGGCTCCAATCACTGGAGATGACATTGTGAGAAACATGACCCTTAGAGGTAACAGTTTCGGTTATTAATGATAACCTTAATTGTGTTACTAATATGTTCATGACATGAAAGGATTAGATATATAATGGTGTTCATTGGTTGACCAAGTGAGACCCCTCAATTCAAATTTAATGAAGGATGGTTTGAGGATTGGATAATCTAGCATGAAGGTCTAGGATCGATAGCTCTAAGTGCTACAAAGTCAAAAGAAGGGCACTTGGGGATTATTTGCTAGTTTTAGATAAGCCATAGTATCAAGGGGGGTCGAGGTGAGTAGCTTGATACGCCAAACTCTAAGTTCTTCTCAAATTCGGGTGCATCTTCGTCCTAAAGCTCAAACACCTAAAATGTGCTAAATTTCACTCACCTTCTCTCAATAAATCAAAAGAACCAACTCAATCGATTTCCATTTCAAACGGTTCAAAAGGCAGTGAAAAACAAGGTTTTTATGATCATCGGACCGTCCGATGGTGCAACCATCAGCCCGTCCAATGGTCCATCGGACGCTGGTTGTAGGGAGGAGTTCCACTGGCAGTTTTAGGTGATTTTCCACCATCAGATCATCTGATGGTCCAACCATCGAATAGTCTGATGGTCCTTGAGCCAGTGGCGCGCTTCGGGGAAATTTGAAAATTACGTGCATCGGACCGTCCGATGTCCAACCATCTGACCATCCGATGAGCACGTAGAAATGAGTTTTCAACTGTAATGGCTAGTTTTTGAGTTGGGCTCTATATAAAGGAACCCCCTTCCACATTCCATACCTTTGCGACCTGAGAACACTTCCACACACTCAAAGGTCACCAGCACCACAAAAATACATAACTCCATTGAGCTTTGGGCAAGAGACTTTAAAAGGAGAGAACTTCTTGAGAGAGGTTGAATCAAGTGAAGGCCTAGGCTCATTACTGTGATGCCCCCGGCATCTTGAAAGTCTTAACACGCGATTAGATTTGTGGTAGTCAAGGATTTGGCATAATAATGTTTAGAGAAGAGCAACAACTAGGCTAGTAAATCACGAAGTTAAAAATTTTCTTGTGGAATATGCAAAACCCCTGAGTGCACTTGTGACTATAGTTCAAAATATAATGTGTTTTGGACCAAACTCTCTATAACAAACTTGTAGACAATTTTATATAGATCAACTTTGTTATTGAGTGTGGTAACATGCACAAAGGTTTAGGTGGAGTTTTGAGTCGATTAATGAAAAAGCAGAAATCTGCCTAAACTTGGATCGGTAAGGAAAATTCAAATTTCAAAGGAACAAAAGTCCCTATCATGCAAAACATCATATAAGAAAGTTGTAGATAATTAAAAACTACACAACATTGGTATAATACTCTTTCTCTGAAAATGAGCATAAAATAGACTTTAGGAATTTCTAAGTTTGCATTAAACCTTGGTCAAACTGGAGTCAGCAGGATAAATTCAAATTTAATCATATTTAAACTTGGAATCTGATATTACTCCTTTTGACAAAGTTGTAGATCCTAAAAGTTAAAACGTTTCATTCAATTGGGTCCTTTTCAAATTCGGAATCTAGGATACCCAAAAACTCAAGTTTCAAACAGGTCTTCTTGCAGTCAACAGGGGTTTTCCTATTTTTCGAATTTTGTTTTCTCCATGAGTCGCTGACGAGTGGGCCCCACCTGTAAGGTCATCGGATTCCTGCTCACGCGGTTGGGACACGTCGCACCGGTGGGCCCCACCATCCCACGCCTCCGCAGGCTCGGTCCAATGCATCGTAATATTATTTTCCCCGCCCGGTCCCACCTGCATCGGTTCACGGTCCACAGACCAAATCCACGCGCTGCTCACCTATCTCCTTCGCCGCTCCGGCACGCACACGCGGCCATGGCCGCCTGCCACCGCCGGCCATGCGCCGCCTGCCCGTGCCTTGCCCGGCCTGCCCCGCCCGGCCTGCCCTGCCCCTCGCCCCGGCTTCCTTGAGGTCGAAGCCACCTCCCTCTCATTCCCTGCTCATCTCCCTGCCACTCCCCTCCGCCGCCCCGAGCTGCGAGCTCGTCGCCCGCCATGGCTGCCAGTCGAGCTTCGGCGGCGAGCTCACGGAACTGCCGCCCCGAGCCTTCCCCGGTCGCGATAGCTCGAGCACCCGCCGCGCTGCTCCCTTCCCTTTAGTTTCCCCAAGGGGCCAAGACCTGTTGCCGCTCTGAGCGCCACCCCACACGCAGCGCTGCTCACCACCCCCATGGCTACCGACGGCCACCGTGAAGAACCACCTTCCGGCGTTCCCCTGCCTCCAGAACCCGTTCTCCCTATGCGTCACCTTCCGGCGCAGCTCGAGTGCCCTTTCACGGCTCCTCCCGCCACCGGTGACGTCGGATCGAGTCACCGCCGCCCCAAGCTCTACACCCGGTTCATCGCCAGTTCAACCGCCGTTCCCCGCTTCTGCGTGCCTCCCCACCGATCAAGACCAGGGGGGAACGAATCCTCTCCACCGGGAACGCGTTCCCAGACCGCCGCGACACCCATCCCGGCCCCCACGATGCGGCGCAACCGCCGTCTCCCCCTCCCTGCGCGTCGGTCGAACGAGGAAGAAGAAGGGTGAAGAAGATGGTTGTTTTACAAAAATCCCCCTGTCATATTTCATTTTTATGCGCCCTGTTTGATTATTGTGCACTGAGTCTTAGACATATTTCACGCAGGACCCTTGAGGCTACGAATATTTCCGATCTAGTCCCCACCGGTGGGCTTTTCTATTTAAATTCATTTCTCTCGGTTTAAACTTTGGAAATTCGTAATAAATCAAATAAAAATCAGAAAAATACAAACTAGGTTGCATTTTTATCCTTGTTAAAAGATCTATCTGCTGGGTATGATGGTTGAGTAGGAAAAGACATTTTTGCCCCTGATTTTGTATATGCATATTAAACCAACATAAATGGAAAATATGGGTAAAATGAGCTTAAAAAACTATGAAATTTGGGCAGAGGCCATATTAACATGTGTAGGCTCTGCATAAATTTTGGTAGCCCTAGCATTGGCTGTTTAATTACTATTCTACCCTTGTCTTATATTTAAGCATGTATTTAATTTAAGAAAAGTTTGCTATGGTGAAAAATGTTCCATGTGACTTTAGGGGCTTGATATGAGCTCTAGGTTATGACCATAACTCACTGCTAGCATAGGAGGTGGTGCATGTAAGGCTTTGGCTCTGATTTGAAAATGGTAGAAATAGTGCATAGTTACGTAAATAATAGAAAATGTGAGACTAGTATATCCAATAAATGCCACAATAAACCATATTTGAAACATAAGAATACGTAAGACTTAGCCACTGTTTCTGGAATGCAATATAGGTCTTCACTACTGTTGAGATATGCACACTAGGAATTCTAAGTTAGCTATGTGAAATATGGTTATTCATACGGGTGCTTGACATTCGGCATCTCATTCGCTGCATCATGCATATCATTCATATAGCGACGCTCACTGCAGATACGTGATCGAGAAGCAAGTGCGTGGAACTACTTCGAGCAACGGTGTCCAAAAGACCAACTAAGGCCCAAATACCACCTGGAGGCCCCTGAAGTGGTATTTGGAAGGAGGAGCTGTCCAAGTGATCAAGGGGTTGCCTGGGGCAGAGCCTCACAACCCGGCAAACTAACTTTAGTTTAGTTTGTTCAAGTTATCAACAACAAAGGTAGGCCCCTTAGGCATATACACCTACCTAGGGAATCTCACCACCTTTTATTTGACTGTGCATTTACGTTCAGGAGTTGTTTGAAATCCCACCTGCATAAATACCTGATATCCTAGTTAGAATGGATAGGTCGAAGTCTATGCTTAGCCATGCTTAGACGGTAGAAGTCGAGTGAAGATATTCACTCGCGAGATGATAGGACTCAAAATACTTTACAAAGAAATTTTAATACGAGAGAAATATGATATGACGTGATGGAAAGATGAGACCGGGCAGAGATATGGGTATATTGCGTTGAAAAATGTCATGGATAGTCTGGTGGACTCCGCCCGAGTCGTTTAAGGCCCGTCCGCTGTTCGCCTACTGATCGGCATAACATTGCTAGAATGCTTATCCGTTATATGAGGCCGGAAAAGTCTTTCCTGGGCTCGTCCGAAGCACAGAGACACGTTCCTACCCGCTGGTTGAGAGGAAGGTGGCCCGGGGGAGCTTGGTACTCATGGCGGGGAGACCGAGATGTCGGCAGGCTCGTCATGGGGGCACAACCCGGGGGCTAGGCGGGAGTGAATCGAACTTGGGACGAGGCAGGTTAAGATTGGGGCTATATGTGGGAACGCGATGGCTAGGAAGCATATACCCCTGGCATGATAGTTATTCCCGGGAATTAAAAATCGATTCGAATCGCTGATGCTCACCAGGTGTGAGAATGCCGGTATCGCACATGGGCAACGTAGTAATAACTTTAATATCTTGTTCATTTAATCATGCTTTTTATATTACATGTTTGTACTTGTGTGTTACATTTCCGCAAGCTCCTTTATGATGACATATGTGTTGGGATGATGATATATATGAGTTATGGATGATGATAATAACTATAATGAATCAAATGAGGCTTATACTTTAAAAATAAATGATACTTGAAAGTAAGGATTCACTTCTAGTAAGCTTGCGCGGGTTAGAGTCCAGTCCACAAAAAACCTTGCATACTCTCAAATGTGTCGGGTTGAAACCGCCCACGGGTAAGTCCTACGAGTACCTCATGTACTCACCCCTACGTTGTTGATATTTTTATTTCAGGAGCTTCATGATCGAGAATGACAATGGTGGGCTCAATGTCATGGCTCGATGTTTTATTTTCCGCTGCAAGAGTATATCAGTATTACGTTACGGATTCCGCTGCGAGGTTATTTTGGAACTCTATTTCAGTATGATTGTACCCCATTTTGAGTAAATATTTTTAAACAAATCAATCTATGTTTGTATGAAATGGTGGGTTGTTGTAATTGTTGTTGCTCTTTCGAGGGCTTAACGTGTGTGATGTCGGCATCCTTGGGTGATGGTTGCATTGAGTGCCCTTTTGGGTAGCTCGACGGACGACCGGGTTTAGTTCGGCCTAATCACACTGCAAGCCAGAGGTGGCAGGTGTGCTTAGTTCGGATTAAATCGGCGGTTCCGCCACAATTACTCTTGGTGATCACAATAACCTAGATGGCTTGCAAGTCATGCCTTCCGTGAGCTCCCCAGAGATTGTGGGAGAAGTGGAGGAAGGTCCTTGCGAGGGCATTGTACGCGGTTTGAGCTCACTGCTCAGAGTGGAGAACATCATCAAGAAGAGGTAGCTTGACTCTTGTGAGAGTCACCTTGCCAACCCCTCTCCTTGCAAGGTTTGGGGCCGCGGTCTTTGCGAAGTCCCCGTGAGAGCGAGGCCTTGTGAGGGGCACCAAACGAGGATCAGGAGGAGTCGCGACTCCTTGATACCTTGGGAAAAAGATCGCTGTGTCATCTCTTCCGCTTTACTTTCCACATTTACATTTCACAATTTACTTTCCTAGTATTGAATGCTTGGCTATAGGTTGCAAACCTTTTAGTAGTCGTTAGCACTCTAGGAACACTATCTTAGACTCTAGGATGAATTGGGACTTGTGCGATAGGATTTAATTTTGTGTTTTGAAATTAGAATCTAATTCACCCCCCTCTTGGATATCTTGATCTTTTCAATTGGTATCAGAGCCTAGTGCTCATTGGTTGAGGCTTCACTACCTTGATTAAGATGTCTAGTGGGGAAGGACCCATGACCGTGTTCAATGGTGAGGACTTTCCATATTGGAAGATACGTATGGAGTCCTACTTGGAAGCCCTTGACACCTCTCTTCTTATGGCAGCCACCACCGGCTTCTCGGCCATAGTTGACAAAAACAAGCCTACACTTATGAAGCTTAGTTTCGAGAGGTGGAATGCCAAATCTCGTAACATCCTTTTTTGTGGCTTGATCAAGGATGTATTCAACCGTGTGAGGAACATCAAGGATGCTCACAAGGTATGGGAAGAGATTTGTGCTCTTCATGAGGGAACTAAGAGTGAGGGAGAGGAACACCATAGTATGCATAGCAAGAAGCTAAATTATTTCCATATGCTATCTCATGAAAATGCAAATAAAATGTACTCAGGTTTGAACATTCTTGTAGAGGAAACCAATGGTCTCGGCTAGAAGAATATTGGATCTCCTTCCACGTGACAAGTATGGCCACATCGTCAGCTATCTCCAAACCGACCTCTCCAAGGTGACTCCGTCCAGTATGCTTGGCAATGTCAATGCATATGAGATGTACATGAACATCACACCGGATGCGGAGCCATAATCAAGAAAGAAAGATATTGCTCTCAAAGCAAGCTCATCCAAAGAGAAGAAATCCACCCCCAAGAAGATCATTATGGTGGACAACAAGATAAATGATGAAGAGCAAGATGAGGAAAGTGATGAAGAGGTGGCCCTCCTTGTGCACAAGGTCACTAAAGCCTTGGGCCACCTCAACAAAAAGGGTATCAAATACTCTTCAAGCAAGAAGAATTTTTTTTCATTAAAGAAGAAGCTTGAAGAAACAGAGTGCTATAATTGTGGCAAGCTTGAAAACCTCTCTTTTCAATGCCATGAGAAGAAAAACAAAAAAGAAAGAGAAGAAGCACTTCAAGCATGACTCAAGTGATGAGTCAAGTGATGATGAGAAGAAGAACAAGAAGAAGGGCAAGATGCCATTCAAGAAGAAGTTCTTCATGAAGAAGGGTAAAGCCTACATTGGGAAGTGGATGACGGATGAGGATACCTCAAGCAACTCCTCATCTGATGCAAGTGATAGCAAAGATCAAGCTGTCACGGGGCATGCCATTGCCTCCATCTCTACACCGCTACCAGCTTCATCAACACCTGCATCCACTTCACATTTATGCCTCATGGCTAAAGGTGATAAGGTGAACTATAAGACCGATGGATTACATTGGGTGATTGATAGTGGATGCACTCAACATATGACCGGTGATTCACAGATGTTCACCTCACTTAGTGGAGATGTGGAAGGATTTGACAAGATTACGTTTGGTGATAATTCAAAGGACAAGGTTGAAGGGTTTGGTAAGATTGAGATATCAAATAAACATTCAATTTCAAATGTGCTTCTAGTTGATTCTTTGAACTTCAATCTCTTGTCTATGGGTCAACTTTGTGATTTGGGCCTCCAATGCCTATTTAAACCAAGCGAAGTGATTGTGAGCAAGATTGATAGTGATGAAGAGGTTTTCCGTGGCTTCTAGCACAACAATCTCTATTTAGTTGATCTCACTTCCAAGAAGGCTAATTTACAAGCGTTCTTATTCTCTAAGAGTTCAAAGGGTTGGTTGTGGCATAGAAGGCTTGCTCATGTGGGGATGATCACTCTCAAGAAAATCATGAAAAAAAAGACTTAGTATGTGGTTTGTAGGATATAACATTTGAGAAGGACAAACTTTGTAGTGCTTGTCAAGCTAGCAAACAAGTTACAAATACACATCCAAGCAAGACATTCATGTCCACTTCAAGGCCACTAGAGCTTCTTCTCATGGATCTCTTCGGTCCAACTACCCATACAAGTATTGGTGGCAGCAACTATGGTTTTGTGATAGTTGATGACTTCTCATGATACACATGAGTTTATTTTCTTGAGGACAAAACTGAGGTGGCACATGTCTTTAGCAAGTTTGCCAAGAAAGCTCAAAATGAATTCAACACTTCAATTGTGAAGATTAGAAGTGACGATGGAAGAGAGTTTGACAATACCAATATTGAAGAGTATTGTGATCAAGTTGGCATCAAGCATGAGTTCTCTGCAACCTACACTCCTCAACAAAATGGTGTAATGGAGAGAAAGAATCGAACTCTTATAACTCTTGCAAGATCAATGCTTGATGAGTATGGCACTAATGAGAAGTTTTGGGCCGAAGCCGTCAACACCGCTTGCTATGCTTCCAACCGGTTATTTCCTCACCATCTTCTTGAAAAGACTCCATATGAATTGCTCAATGGGAGAAAACCCAATATCTCATATTTCCGGGTGTTCGGTTGCAAATACTATATCTATAAGAAGCGCCAACACTTAGTAAATTCCAAAGGTGTTGTGATATTGGTTTCTTACTTGGTTACTCATCAAAGTCTAAAGCATACCGCGTATTCAATAATGCCACCGAGATGGTTGAAGAGACGTATGATGTGGAATTTGATGAATCTAATGGCTCCCAAGGAGCACATGTTGATGTTGTGGACGTAGATGAAGAACCACTTGTAGAGGCAATGAAAAGTATGCCAATCAATGACATCAAGCCTAATGAGGATGAAAATGAAGCTCAAGTTGTTGATCAACCTTCCTTATCTATGACTCCTCAAGTGGGAAGTGAACAAGAGCAACAAAGGCTTAGTGAAGATCAAGTTCTTCCAAATGAAGATGTTCATGTACCACAAGATCAAATTGAAGCACAAGCTCAAGATGTTGATGCACTGGTCCAAGCACCTCAAAAGAGAAGTCAACTCACAAGTGCACACCCTCAAGATCTCATCATTAGTAGTGCACCAAAAGGAGTCACAGCAAGGTCTCGCAATAAAGCCGCACTTTTGTGAAGCATATTCATTTGTCTCTAGCATAGAGCCTACAAATGTTGAAAGCTTTGAGTGATCTAGATTGGGTAAATGCTATGCATGAAGAACTCAACAACTTACAAGAAATCAAGTTTGGACACTTGAAGCTAAACCAAAAGGTGCTAGAGTGATTGGTACAAAATGGGTGTTTCGCAACAAGCAAGATGATGAAGGCAACATTGTTAGAAACAAGGCAAGATTAGTGGCAAAGGGGTATTTTCAAGTTGAAGGAATTGATTTTGGAGAAACCTTTGCACTGGTTGCAAGATTAGAGGCTATTCGGTTCCCATTAGCTTATGCCTCTCACCATGATATGAAGCTTTATCAAATGGATGTAAAGAGTGCATTTCTCAATGGATATATCAATGACCTAGTTTATGTTGAGCAACCACCCAAATTTGAAGACCCAAGCAATCCCAATCTTGTGTATAGGCTGTCCAAAGCTCTCTATGGATTAAAGTAAGCACCTAGAGCTTGGTATGAGAGACTTAGGGACTTCCTCATTGAAAAAGGGTTCAAAATTGGTCGAGTTGACACCACCCTTTTCACCAAGAAGATGGACAATGATATCTTTATTTGCCAAGTGTATGTTGATGATATCATCTTTGGATTCACAAATGAAGAGTATTGCAAGGAGTTTAGCAATTTAATGGCAAAAGAGTTTGAGATATCCATGATTGGTGAGTTCACCTTCTTCCTTGGGTTTCAAATCAAGCAATTGAGGGAAGGGACATTCATCTATCAAGAAAAGTACACTAAAGATCTACTCAAAAGATTCAAGATGGATGATTGCAAGCCGATCAACACCCCCGGGCCTACCAATGGACATCTCGACATTGATGAAAGTGGAACCAAGGTGGACCACACTCTCTACCGGTCCATGATAGGTTCGTTATTCTATTTATGTGCTTGTAGGCCGGATATCATGTTTAGTGTGTGCTTGTGTGCTCGTTTTCAAGCCGATCCTAAAGAATATCATCTCACCGCGGTGAAGAGGATTCTTCAGTATCTCAAGCACACCCTAGCATAGGCTTGTGGTACCCCAAGGGCTCTAGTCTTGATCTCTTGGGCTACTCAAACTCGGACTTTGTGGGATGTCGGGTGGATCGCAAGAGTACCTCTGGGGGTTACCACTTGCTAGGGCGATCACTTGTTTTTTAGTCTTCCAAGAAGCAAAACTCTGTGGCCTTGTCCACCGCGGAGGTAGAGTATATAGCGACTGGGTCTTGTTGTGCCCAAATTCTATATATGAAGCAAACCCTCTTGGACTATGGTGTGGTTTTAGATAAGGTGCCCCTCTTTTGTGATAACGAGAGTGCCATTAAGCTTGCCAATAACCTGGTTCAACACTCTCGTACAAAGCACATAGATATCCACCATCACTTCATATGGGATCATGTCGCAAAAGGAGACATCGTTTTGCAAAGTGTGGCATCTAAGGAGCAATTGGCGGACATCTTCACGAAACCCAAGATGAGAGTAATTTTTGTAGATTGCGAAGTGAGCTTAACGTGCTAGATGCTAGTAACGTCATGTAAGTTGCCATGCCATATAATTTGCATCATTATTTAATTATGCATAGGAGCTTGCCTAACCGTTGAAGATAGAGAGGAGCAAGGGTCTTGCATGAGCCGGTGGTCTATGTTTCGCTCATGGCATGTAGAATGGCTCCTCTTGAAGAAGCTTGTGGGGGAGGGAGGAATCAATGTGGCAAGTATAGATTGCATTTCTTGCCATATAGATGTGCACGCATATTTCAATTCCTATCCATGCCTGTTGGTAGCTTGCACTAGCATTTCATCCGATAGTGTCACAAAGGACCAACTCTTGATGATATAGGGACTTGTTTCATGTGCAAGAATCTCACATCATGAAAAGAGAAGCAAGTAAAGGTTTGGTATTGTTCTTCATGCCTATTGAGTCAAGTTCCCACGGGACAGGAATTTTACATCTCTAGCTCTCCTAGGAAAAGACTCATACATATTATTGCCTCTTAAGGCAAATTTTCTTGGATTCGATGGTTATGACTGAAAAATCCAAAACTATATAGAGCATGTGAAAATGCAAACATTTTTTAGTGTTTGAGGGGAGATGGTTTCACATTGAATTGTCCATACTTGTGTTTATTTGAATCTTCAAAAGTTGGACATGCAAAGGAGTTTGGCACCATCAGACCGTCCAATGGTCCTCGGTCCGCCATCCTGTCTCTGGCTCTTTTGGTGAATGGGCATCAGATGGTTCAATGGTGACCGTCTGATGGTCGTACCATCGGACTGTCCGATGGTCCCGTGAGGTGCGCGGTGAGTTTCCTCTTATGCGTTTACGTTGTGGGCTGGCTTTCTTCTTTCTCTCTCTCACCCACTTCGTCTCTTCCACCTGCGCCATCTGACTCGCTGCTCAAATATGCAATTTGTTTCCTCCTGTCTTACATAACAGTTTGCAAGCACTTTCAGGATCAAAACCATGCTTGATAAATTGGTGGCCATCTCTAAGCAACTGTATCAGGCATATTCTGAATTTGAGGAGAGCTCCAATCAAGATGATCCAAGCATTACTGAAGCAAAGCACACACTTTTAGCCAAGAAGGGGGATCTCCAGACCACTGCTGAGGAGGTAGCATCTCTTCAAAAGTGGAAGGATGAAACTTCTACAGAAATTGCTAGGCTTCAACGGGTTTTGGAGGAGATTGAACAGGAAGAAGCGCGACATGTGCAGATACAATCTATGCAGACCTCTGAAGTAGAAGCACTAGAGCGTAAGCGAGTGATGCTGTTGCTAGAGCAAACAAGAAAGCTTCTGATGATCTAGAGGCGAAGACAATGAATTTAACTCAGCAAGCTGAGCAGCTCTTTGGAGACCTGAACCGTTGCCGCACCGACGACAACTAAACGTTATAAATGCTTGGGAGATTTTATTTATATTCCCATTTTGAACATTCTATTTGATTTGTAATCTCAAATATTTATTTCTGCACGCACTTTTGTTTAGTATGAGCATTTTAGACTATTATTTCTTTCCATAACAGATTAATCGAAGTCTATTAAATCTATTATTTGCAATTTTAATTTATTTTGTTCTGAATTCTATGAACCATATGTCATCATGCATGTAACTTGGCTGCTTGCTGGAGGTATTGAGTGTCGTACGCACTTCAGACCATTTATTTGAATGTTTAGTTTATTATGACGTTTTTAACCTAACCATCTCTTTACTTTGGTCACTCATAGTTTAACTCTTAAAGTGTTGGAATTTATCATTATCTTTGTTTTTGCTTACTGTTTAAGCTCATAAAGCATTGTAGCATGATAATATTTTTGTTCTCGCTTACGGTTTAAGCTCATGAAGCATTGGAGCATCATGTTGTTTTTTTAGGCATTGTAGCGTTTAAGAAACTTCCCGTTTACCGGTGGTGGACAATATTCGCCATCTGCAGAAATAATTCTATATGCACCACTAGAGTAAACATCTTTCACGACATAGGGGCCTTCCCATTTAGGCTCAAATTTCCCCTAAATACGATGTGTAATATTCATGGGTCTAATAACTGCGAGAACTAAATCTCCTTCTTTGAATGACCTTTTCAGGCGCTTATCAAAGGCTCGTGATATTCTAGCTTGATAGGCTTCTAGATTTTGTAGTGCTCGAAGCCTTTTCTCTTCAAGGTTATAAAACTCTTTGAGGCGTCATTTTGCCGCCTCATCTTCCGTAAGCTTTTCGTGGATGGCGACTCTTAAGGAGGCAATTTGTACCTCCAATGGTAGGACTGCTTCGCCCCCATACACCAAAGAGTATGGTGTAGCTCCTGTTGGCGTACGGATTGTAGTTCTATATGCCCATAATGATTCAAGCAGTTTTTCATGCCAGCATCGTTTATTCTGTGAAACAACCTTTTTAAGTAATTTGCATAATACTTTATTAAATGCTTCTGGTTGGCCATTTGCAGCCAGGTTATATCCTGTGGAGAAGTGGTGCTTGATTTTAAATCTGGTGCACATTTTCTCCATTTGCCCATTTCTAAAAGAGGGCCCATTATCTGATATTATTCGAGCTGGAACTCCGAACCAATATATGAGGTTGGTTCTTATAAAGTTCTCGACATTTCCTGCTTTCACTTCTTTGAGTGCCACGACTTCTGCCTATTTAGAGAAGCAGTCAGTGGCAGCAAGGATGAATTTGTGACCTTTAGATGATGGAGGAGATATTGGCCCTACCACGTCCATCCCCCACATTTCAAAGAGCCATGACATACTAGTTGGGTGTAATGGTTCATGTGGCTGATGTATGAAGTCTCCATGTATTTGACACTCATGACATCTTTTTGCAAATTTCATTGAATCGTCAAACATTGTAGGCCAGTAATAACCCAAATGTTTTAGTTGATAATGTAATTTAGGTCCGGATTGGTGTGCACTGCACACTCCAGCATGTACCCCATTCAAGGCTTCTACTACTTCATTTCCAGCAAGGCATCGAAGTAGAATGGTAAAGCGTATCGTTTATACATGTATAGTTGATTGATCTTTTCTGAATCCTAGACCATTCACTTGAGTCTAAGGGGAAATATCCATGTAGTAGTTAATCGAGGAAAGGTGTTCTCCAATCTCCCGTCTTGATTTCACATGCTTCTATTGTCAGATAATCAAGGAAAGGTGTTCTCCAATCTCTCGTCTTGATTTCACATGCTTCTATTGTCATCGATGAAGTGGATAATAGATCATCTTCTTGTTCATCAAATATAGGGAGGACTCTTCTCTCCTCCACATGTATATCCATGGTTTGATGTTCATTTAGCAACATGCTAGCAGCCAAGCTTGCTAGTGCACCAGCCTTTTCATTTTGACTACACACATGCTGCACTTTTATATCAGTAAATATAGACATAAGTTCTTTCGCTTTTGTGAAATATGGAGCATGCCCTGGTTTCTTAATTGCATATGTTCCCAATAGTTGATTTACTATCAATCGGGAGCCACCATAGACTTGTGTTGTATTTATTCCCATACCGTGTGCTATTGTGCTACGGTACACAAGTTACCTCTTAGGAAGTAGGACTTTAAATAGATCTGGACCATTGAATTAAGAGAAGGTAAAATAATTAATATAATAGATTAAATGAAAAAATAATTTTAAAAGAAAAAACTCCCGCATGCCCCCCGGCCTCCGCTCCGCCTGTTCTGCTCCCCTGCGCCGAAACCGCCCAACCTCCGTCGTTCCGCTATCTCCGCATACATCACAACTCTCTCATCGGCTCGGCGGGCTCGCCATGCATGCAGTGCAGCTACTTGGTCGGGACGTCATTCCTGGCTTCCTGCAAAGCCATACCCGGCGTCGATGGAGAGCCTTCTGTAATTAGCTGCGCCACCCCATGCATGCAGTCATCCATGCATGTTACCAACTGGAGGCAGGATGGCGCCGGCCACTGCATCTCCGAACCGTTGCGCTCGGGCAAAATCAGCTGAGACTCTTCGAGGATTTAGCGGCGAAGATGCGGAGTCATGGACGAGGAAGGAGCGGCAATTAGGGAACGCTGGTTGGATAAGGGAAAGTAAATTGGTTGAACGGGTTGCGTATAGTAACAGGCCTGAGCACGATTCATTATTTGCCTAATGAAACAGTGATAGATTTAAACTTGAGCTACCACAAACGATTCAGCATAAGATCTAGTTTTTTATGTTATTCTCCTTTGATTTTATGATTTTTTTGAATTTTTAAAATTTCAAACGAAAATTTCCGAAAATCTGATCGAGATCCATTCTCGTAGGCCACCAGAAACGAAAATGAATGACCAAAGAAGGTATACACTCGATTGGTCGTCGCCGTCGGAAGACAGATCATGTCTCCTATGAGGTAATACCTCATTTGAACCGTTTAGATCTACTCGAATGGACGGTCCGCAGTTATTTTAGTGTACCTTAGCAATTGCCATTTCAAGCCCAATGATTAGAGCATCATATTCAGCTGTATTATTTGAGATGGCCGATGTAAGTGTGAAAGAATATGGTAGAACTGCTTCATCAGGTGTGACAAAAACAACTCCACAGCACATGCTCTGAATTTTCAACAAGCGCCATCGAAGTACATTTCCCATGTGGGATTGACTATTTCAGTGTTGAAAACCTCCCCGTCAGGTAAATCATCATCAATAGGCAAGTCATTCGGGAATTGGGTGCGCCGCTAAGAAGTTGGCCAACCCCTGGCCCTTTATAGCCTTTTGAGGTACAAACACAATATCAAATTGGGAGAGAAACATCACCCATTTAGCCAGCCTCCCCGATAATGACATTTTGTTTAAGATATGACGGAGAGGATCTGCTCTAGAAACGAGGTGTATTGTATGTTCTAGCATATAATGGCGGAGTTTTTGTGCAGCAAATACAAGTGCCAAACATATTTCTTCTATGTCTGGATAATTGCATTCTGCCCCCAGTAGGGTATGACTAAGGTAATACAGGGATACTTCTTTTCCTGCATCGTTTTCCTATGCTAAAAAAGCACCTAATGATGTAGGCATGGCTGCTGTATATAAGATTAACGGCCGTCTTTTAATTGGTGCACCCAATACAGGTGGAATTGTTAAGTATCTCTTGATATCCATGAATGTGTTTTGGCATGCTTGGTCCCACTAAAACGGGACTCCTTTTTTCATTAACCGGGAAAAAAGGTTTGCATCTCCCGGATAGGTTGGAGATAAACCTTCTAATGTATGCCAAATGACCCCGGAGACTTTTTAGTTCATACAAATTATCAGGTGGTGGCATTTTAATGACCGCCTTTATTTTGGCTGAGTCAACTTCAATTCCACGCTTTGTGACTATGAAACCGAAGAATTTCCCAGAGGATACTCCAAAAGGACATTTCATTGGATTCATTCTCAACTTATGTTTTCTAAGACGCTCAAACACCATCTCTTAATGTTTTAGGTGATCTACCTCACGTTTAGATTTTACAACGATATCATCTATACAGCACTCAACGATTTCATACAATAACTCATCGAGGATGATAGTCATAGCACGTTGATATGTAGTGTCCACGTTTTTTAGTTCAAAGGGCATAACTTTATAACAGTATATGCCTTTGGGTGTTCAAAATGTGGTTAGCTCTTGATCTTCTGCAGCCATTTTTATTTGATTGTATCCAGAATAACCGTCCATAAAGGAAAATATCTCATAATTGTGGACGGCATTTAAGCACGTCAAACCTTATACTACAAGCGATAGTATCGTGGTAGCTTTTCCATAGGATGAGTATCAAGGATTTTGTCAATCCAGCAAATGAACTAATTAACAAGAGTTTATGGAAAACTAAAGGTAAAAAGTAAGGCTCTAATCTGCCTCTAAACTAGCTCTATACTATGTCTAATCTACGTCAAAACTATACTTAATATAAAAGATAAACAATTATAACAGAACTAGAACACTAATTAAGGGGTATTAACTAGATTCTAATCAAGCTCTAATTGGATCCAAAACAAGCATGATAAGGGTACCACAATTAGATAAAAGCAATGAGATAACAAGTAGCTCAAGGTAGACAAGTATGTTCAAGCATATTCATCATAGCATAATTAAATCAAGATCAATCAACCTAACTCCCTAGATCGGCTTAACCTTTCCCCGGGCTCCACTGTCACTGATAACCAGGTAATCGACGAAAAGCTTTCAACAGGCACGTAATCAGAGAACTAGCTTCCAACTACCTTGTATGGTCGAATAACATAATTAACACAACTAGAACCTCTAATCTCCATGATCAAAAGAACTAGACATACAACTATATCATTAGTAAGCTAGATCAATGATCAAGAACGCTAGATGAATATTACCCTTAAAGACATGGTCTAATCAACCAGCATCTAGATCTAAATCTAATTAGAGCTAGAACATGCATAATTAGAACAATAACATGATAATTAGACAAGAACAATGCTTTCATTAATAAATTGTATCGTACTTGCAACCATGACCATACCTTCCTTGATGATACAATTAGACCTCTGGAGCTAGGTAATTAGAGCACCATGCAAGGCCTCTAATCACCTCTACGAACTAGAAGAACTCTAATCCTAGCCTAGAATCTCGACCCTCAGCTCTCCTCTATTTGTTGTCCCTCTTCTCTACATCTTGTCGCTTTGATAATGAATTGGATGCCTCGACTCGGGGCCTAGACTCGCTTTATATAGTGTGGAGAAGACGTGGGAGAAAAGGAATCGGAAACTAACCCACAGTTGGGTGGGGTCGGCCGACCAGAAGGCCTAAGGTCGGCCGACCTCAGCCCTTCCTTCGTCCGTTTCCTTCCATCTTTCGCGGAGACGTTGCTTGCCGCCTAAGAAATATTTGTGCGGGGTCTTTTGGACTCTTGAGCTTCTGGAATCTTTGTAATGGGCCGAGCTTTGACGGATTCTTCTAGCCTTTGACATATTTGACATTTTAATGAATAAATATCTTCATTTTCTTGTAGCTCTTGACACTTTATTGAATCTTCTGATTAGGAAGCCTTGATCCACACAGAGGGGGTCATGAGTACACCAAGCCTTCCTTGTTCTTCATCTTCAATTCATGTCATCTAGAGGTCTTTTCTTACTCAAAGTGGATCACGGTGAATTTCGCGAAAAATTGGCTTAAAACCTGAAAAAAATCACATGTAGCATATTTCCAAGACAATATTGCAAAATCCACAATTATCGGTGATAAATGTTAGAGAAAGATATAGTTGACGCATAAAATCAATGAAAAACCATATAAAATGATGTATAGTTTTCGTACATAAGCTGCGTCAACAATAACCCATAGTAGCATCAATGAGGATCTTAGAGATCGGGATTGGGAAGTCATCTTTGGGACAAACTCTATTCAAATCCCTAAAATCTTGACATATACGAAGTTTCCCATTCTTCTTTATCGACAGAACTATGCTAGATATCCATTTTGGGTACTTCACTTCTCTTATAAATCCTACAGCAATAAGTTTATCGACTTCTGCTTCAACTTGGGGAAGAAGATCAGGAAGATATCTCCTCTGCCCTTGCTTTATTTGAGTGGCATTTTCTTGCATGGCCAACTTGTGCACCGCAATAGCCGTGTCTAGACCTGGCATTTCTTCATAAGTCCATGTAAACACATCTCTATTTGTAGAAAGAAATCTATGGTATTTTTTTACTTTATTTAGAGAGGTGATTGCTGATGAATATGGAACGAGGATCTTCAGACATATCAATATTTATTTCTTCCAACTCATCGATAGTCGGTTGATTTCCGTCTTCCATTTGTGGAGGTGCTGTTGTAGCATCATTGCATCAATAGGTTCAACTGAAGTCATGTGAACCTCATAGACCAACCTATACTTTTCTTCTTTTAGTGTTTGGTCTTCATGCAAAGCAAGCCTAGAACATCACCTTTTCGAATGGTGCAAGCTACCCCCTGCCATCACATAGGGAAGGGCCAGTGGATATATCATAGCCCATGTGCTGCATCATATAAAGGACTTTATTTTCATATAAGGAGATAGAGAAAGTTTTGTCGTCTTTGTTTAATAAGGTTATTTGTGCAGCCATCTTATTTTTATCATGCCTCTCAATTTAGGCTTGTTTTATTTTATAATGTACCAAAGAAGGTAAAGGGGTTAGGAATGAGATACCTTTATTGCGAGGCATCTTATTTATGATGCGAAATATTGGATCGCCTTTCTTTCTTTGGCTACTTGGTATATATTGGTATCTCTTTTGGTTTGATGATGACTCCCCACCATCTTTGTTTCGAAGGTTATGCACTGGTGACATTATAGACTTTGATTTTGAGACCTTATCAACGGGCTCAAAATAAAATTTCGCATCAGCACAAAATGTTTCTGCCACTGTAAACGGCTTCTTATCTGCAAATATTCGTATTATGTCCCCGGAAGGCTCTTCGTACTTGATGCATTGGTGGAGAGTAGATGGCACAACCCTATTTTCATGCAGCCATGGGTGACCAATGAGCGTATTGTATGATGTCGCCACATCAATCACATGAAAGGTTATGCAAGTAATAAGTTTTTCCAACTTCAGCACTAAGGAAATTGTTCCCAATACTTCCTGACCAGATTGGTTAAAACCATGAATAATAACGTTAGACCGGTTTAGATCCCTGGTGGAGTACCCTAACTTTTTTAGAGTGCGCAAAGGTAATAAATTAATGGCTGAACCACCATCGATCATAATACGATTAATGGGTAAATTATCAATTGCACCAAACATGAGAAGACGTCTATTGTGTTTCTTATTTCCTAATAACAAATCCTCATAAGTGAACATCATATTCTGAGCTTGAGCTGGCTCTGCTTCAACTTGAGAAACTTCAGACCTATAATCCTCTGGAAATGAAAGTGCCGTAACAAATGCTTTGCGCAGTTTGGGAGGAAGACACAGGGAATCATATACGGAAAGCATAGCTAGAATTTTCTTCAAACGTGTAATTACATATTACTTGACCGACACATCAGAGGCATGGTCAGTCACATCATTTGGAGTTACATCCTTGTTTAGGGGATTCTTTAACTAAGGACCTAAATTAGGCAGTTGACGGCTTGATCTAAGCTGTATTTCGTCAGCTTCTAATTGCTCTTCTTCAGGGAAGTGCAGCGACTCCTCATCATCCTCAAAAACTCCGATAGCGAAACTTGCACACTTTTCTACAAGCTTGTCCTCATGCTCCTCTACCCTCAGGGAGTCGCACGGGCCCTCGCCTCTTTCCATCATTCGTCATAGAGCAAATCGTCTTCTGAGCTGCTGTCGATGCTCTCTTGATCTTTGGGAGGCAAATGACCCACTTCTCGTGGTATGGATCCACCTATAGAGAGCCTTGCTTTTATGTCGGGGCTCAAGTTGCTCTTTTGGATATCCTGACATAGTCATATTAACATACTCAGATTCTGATATCATCATATATTGATCATAAGCTGGCGACGTGTTTAGGGCTGCACAACTCACCGAATCATTCTGAAAGGTGGCGACGTTTGATGTTGCCATTTTCTTGCCTTTCTTCATATTTTTAGAAGATTTGCATCTATGGTACCTTAATCTATCAATTTCTGTATACTATTCTTCACCACAAAACAATCTTTGAGGGTGTGACCCAAGATGGGATGAAAGTGGCAAAAATTGGGCTCTTTAAATTTGGACGCCTCTTCTGGCCTCTTGGGCTTAGGGAGCTCTATGAGGTTTAACTCCCTTAAAGCCATGAAAAGATCTTCTACTTCTTCAGCAGGGACAGGATACTTCTGATTTTGGCGCTTAGTTAGAGTTGGCCTCTTCGGAGCTGAAGTATTTCTTCTATTTCGATTCCTTTCAGCAGTGCCCCCAGTTTGGAATTTTTGGGGAACTACAGTAGCCTCCATGGCCTGCAATTGCTTTGGCTTGGTAGGAGCTTTATCACGTTGACTGCCCCTATCTGCAGGTTTGTTGAAGGACTTTGACTGGCGAGACACATGTTGCATGTAGTTCTCGATATTAGTAGCTTTCGAAGACAAATCTTCAAAAGTAACCCGTTGTACGCCTTGCAAATATATAGCCATGTCCGGGCTCAAATTGTCCATGCACATCCGAAACCGCTTCTGGCTCTGTTATCAGTTGTGGGCAATGGAGACTTAAATTTCTCCACCTATTAATGAAATCTGCAGCTTTCTCATGACAACCCTGCAGAGTTTGTGTCAATTCTGTGCTATAGAAACGCTCGAGGAAAGCATCCGGCATTTGTTCCCAAGTTTGGATGGAACCTGGTGCCAACTTGCTATACGACGTGAAAGCTAGCCTTGACAATGTTTGTACAAATTGCTGGAGGAGAAGAGCTCCATTATGTGAAGTACCTTGGCAAGCAGCTAGAAAATGAGCCACATGTTCATGAGGTGACCCAGTTCCATTAAACTTGCTGAATTGCGGTTGACGGTAGTTGTTTGGAAATGGCACCATATCAACCTCAGGAGGGTATGGTTTGACGACATACCCAGATTGCATGGAGTAATGTGTCTGCATATATTGAGCATGGACACCTTCTGAGATCATCCTCTGTATAGCTTCAAGGGTAATCTCAGGCTCAGATCGCCGATCATGCTGATTATTTGAAGAACCACCTGTCTCATTGTTACGGTTTGATCTATTCGCCATTTTTCACGAAGAGCGACTAACTCATCATCCCTTTGTTGGAGTGCAGCCGTAAATTGATTGATTTGTTCTTCGACCAAGCGATCCTCATTTGTTGCTAGGACTTGCTCGATGTGGTTCAGCACACCCCCACCATTTGGATGAAGGTTAGGATGATCAACATTTTGATTGTCATGATCGCTTGAATGTACAGTGTCTGAGAACTCATTTTCAGTGCATAGAATTTTATTATATAGGGGGTTATAGGACCCTATGTAAATCTGATGGTTTTTTGTGTTACCATCACTTGATATGCTTCGAGTCACTGGGCGATGGCCTAGTACCACTTGCTTGCGAGGCTTCTTCCTCTTGAAGTGAGTCGATGAAGAGGACTGACTAGTGCTACTAGTCATTTCAAAGATCCCCACCGGCATTGCAGAGAGTACTTCAAATGGATTAGTCGATGCTCTTTTCCGCGTCGGCCAAGGAGGAAGAGTAGATGATGCCTTTTTGTATGGAGTTGACAACTTTCTTTGTGTACTACCTCCACAGCTCGATGATGTGAGGTTTGTATTCTCCACCTTACTTTGCATAGAATCAGCTGGTAATGCTAGCTAGCTCCCTTCTTTGATTAGCGTCACGGCCAGCACGCACGTTAGCAGCTTGCATTGCAACTATTTTGTGCTGTGGGTTTTTATTCACCCACTCCTGATATTCTGGCCATTGTGCAAAAATTTCAGCACATCGCATTATTTCACCATTAATATCATCTGTGGATGTGGATACTCCTAGAAGCAGAGTATTTAAATCCTGGCATATAGTTCTCTCCATAGCAGACTCAATAGCTCGCCTGGCTGCATCTTGAATTCTACGACGGCTTCTTTGATGCTAAGCCAAGATTGTATCCATAATGAAAGCACGTTGTGTATTTGTCAAAGCAGAATCATCAGCCATAGAGAAGTTTGCCCATGCCTGACGGTTGTTTCTGCGTGGTCGGCGGTTCCTCTTGGGAGATATGGAATCTTGCACTAAAGGTTGTGATACTGAAATCTCTCATGATATGGGATCAGAGGGGGTTGCAGTTGGGTCAACGTGACCTTTCCAAATATCATTGACAGTAAGATGAACCCCGTTCCACCGGAGTTCACGGTTTGTTTTAGCCATACCGAAATTATGGACTGGTGATGGGGTGAAGTCAGGAGCCTCAACTCGAAGTTGGGTTTTGGGATATGAACCGCTTTCAGATGATGACGCACTAGATTCTGCCACCACTTCCTTTCCTTTGTTCATGGGCTGCTGGTGATTTACTTCTCCCACCATTGGAGCCTTCCCTTTATCATGGGATAGTAAGCATTGGGGTTGATCTAACAGCACCACCTTCTCATTTGGAGTGAAAGTGACTTTCTTGGTCGGGGGTGCTGCCCCCATGCTTGAAGTAGGTCTGGAGGAACATTCCCCCAGCGACTTGAACGGCGTCGAGGATGCAAGCACCTGTGTGAAACTTGGAGCTGGTGAAGCAGGCGTTGTTGATCACGGAGACTTGGTTGGTGATACCAGCTTAGCACGGATGGGCCATTCCCCATTGTTGTCTGACGCATCCTTATCTCCTCCCTGTGGCTGGGGGTTTGATGTTCTTTTGCTTGGAGAACCGATGTGGAACTGAGTTGGAGGATGCAGCCCTGTGCACTTTGTCAGAGTGCTCCTTGGAGGTTAACACCCTTTCCTTCACAGCCACTCTTCTTGCCCTCCACTTTGCAGCCTTGGACATA
Source organism: Paspalum vaginatum (assembly GCA_030272315.1). Lineage (NCBI taxonomy): Eukaryota > Viridiplantae > Streptophyta > Magnoliopsida > Poales > Poaceae > Paspalum > Paspalum vaginatum. Next base: position 7,302,732 of record CM059020.1, on the reverse strand, counting down.
ACATGTGTGAAGCCATCTTGGGGTGCGGAGTTCACCTCTTGCCCACGCTCAATCATGTTTGGTGACGCAACGGTGGTGCATAGTGAATCAGCGTTGTTGCTAGCTTGAAGAGGTCCCAGTGGCACATCCAGCCAAAGGGAACCGATGCGGAGGGTGATGAAGTGCTGAACGCGTCCAGCCATACCTTCATATAAGAAAACCATATCTGAGTTTTCTTTCACATATGTATGTAGTGAAATATATTTGGTGCATATTCTAGAGAAGTATCATATCACTTTGTTGTTTTTTTTTGACAATATAGATCAACAGCCATATGATATAACTTTGTCGGAACTCAAAGATGAGAGGAGAAATATGGTTCCACTGGGCGTGCCAGAATCTGATTCTGGGAAAACGGGCGGCCGAAGGCCCCGCCTCCGCGTCACATAGACAAATATAATTTATTTTAATTTAAATGAGACAAAATAAAGAGATACGGGTATTGTAGCTCCATACTTCCATAATTCTTATATTTGCATAAAAATTATGTTAATTACATCTCCGTAGAGAAAACCCCTAATTAAGAGTTCCAACATGAAAAATAAAATTACATCATATGGCTAATACATGACTAAAAAACAAAAGAAAATATCTTCAATCTTGATGTCGTCGGTGAATGATTGTCGCAGGCTTGAGTTTAATGAATATGGCATGGATTTATTTCTTTGAGGTATTCATGCATATGCAGTCACTCTTCTTTGCATTTGATTATACATGAAGCGTCTTACATGTATATATGGCAGCGCTAGCTTGTTTTAATAGCTTAGCTGACCAAGATGCTGGGTAATGAATTTTCTATATCGACCTATTAGTTATCCGGGACACAAAAAGATGTATCTTTAGGAGAATTGTGAGGATGACATACTTAGAAATTTTGTCTGATTTTTGTCGTAGCTTTATTACTACGAGTGTTGTGGGGATGCATAGTGTAACAACAGCGAGGGTATTTAGTCAGTATTTCTTTTATTTTTATTTATTTCAGTTAAGTCAGGCAAGATATATGATGCAGTGCCGAGCTAAGTTATGGTGCATGAAGATGATTTATTTGGTCACATCAATATGATATTTGATGACTTTGCACCTTATATGTTGAGCAAGTCATTATTTAATTTATTTTATAATTTAGCCGGACCATGGCTTTTCAATTATCGTGGATGCAATCTAATCAAGAAGCTAGATGTGCATAGCCAACTGTTGGGCGTGTATATAGAGATGCCTGTGACTTTGTTTTATTACCCATTTACTTGAAATAAATGACGCTCATGACAAAGTGAATGGCTTGATTTATGGGCTGACAATCTTTCAAGTAATATGATTACTTGTGGCATATCAGTTGATGTTACTCCTGTTATCCTGTACATAGGAGGGCATATATTTGACTTTTGACCACCATGAGTATGGGAGAAACGATATTTTATTTTCTTTATTTGTTTGATTTAAACAACCAATGCAACACCGAACTTGATCACAGGGTATTGCCGATTATTTTATTTCAGATTTTAACCCGTGCATGATGACCAGCTGCAATATTTGATTATATTTAGGATTTTCCATGGCATATAGGTGTGCGTGCATGCACTCTAGCATGGGTGTAATGTAGGACGAATTATATCAGCCTACTAGCTTATTTTTATTTAAACTAGCGGGCTATTACGTTGCCGCCAGCAATCAGCATGATGCCGCATGGTTTTAGTTATTTTAAACCTGGGAATATGCCGTATGGGTGAAATGTATGCATGAATGGTTTCATCATTTTTTTAGGCTCCTGATATGTTAGAAGCCCTTTGACCAACCGTAAGAAATTAGGTTGTTTATACTGTCTAGGACAAAAGACATGGCCAGCATGCATGATATTTCAGGAACGCAGCCTGAATTATCTTTATTTGCATATATTATTTCTATATTTGAGATGCTAGATTACACCTACATGGCCGATCACCCTTGAATGATTTACCGGCAGGGCACGATATGGTTATTTTTAAGCATGCATGTTGTTGCATGATCCTTGTGAGATGCACCATGCAAGATCTAGTTAGTTCTACACTAACTAACACTTTAGATTAGAGAGTCGTGATTTAACATGGCTGAGTCTATATGTACATGACCAGCCCCATGGCTATAGTTATTTTGAATATGATGTGCGCCGCATGATTTTAGTTATGTTAACATCGATGCATGTCGTATGGGAGAGATACAAGGATTATTTCATCATCTTTTATTTTTAACCCTTTGATCGACCTCATATGCAAGAAATTAGCCTGACATTGGCTAGGACAAAGATCATGACTTTAATGGTTTTGAGAAAAATATGATACGGTGTTTGCTTTTATATGACCATACGGCATGATTTTCATGCATATGATGGTGGCATTTATTTGTGACCGCACCGTTGTATTTGCGTGCGTAATGTAGTTGATTTAATTTAAATTTATTTGGGCTTGAACCCTGTGCATACATGGGATGCGAGACGCAAACAGCCTCGTCCTATTTCCTAGTTTCATGGCACGGCATGCATGTTAATTTTAATATGGTACCACACATGCATGATAATAATCGTCACTGCAGGAGGAAGGTATTTTTTCATGGGCAAAAAACCCACAAAAAACACTAAAAACCGACGAAAAATGCTATTTTTCGTAGCCCGGCTGACGAAAAAGGGTGATGAAAAAAATCCCACGAAAAAATACAAACTTTTTTGTCGGTCCCTACAAAAAACAACCTTTTTTTGGGCTTCTCGCAGGCCGACGAAAAACAACCTTTTTTCGTCGGTTGTCGTGGCCCACGAAAATTTTTTTTCGTGGGCCGCCTCTGGCCAACGAAAAAAGGCGTTTTTCGTGGGCCACTCCTGACCAACGAAAAACCCCGCCGGCCCCTAGATTTTTCCGTGGGCGGCCCCAAGGCCGACGAAAAAAGCTTTTTTTCATGGGTCGGCCCACGAAAAATAGGGCCGGCCCCCAAGACATGTCTCTTTTCTGTTTTTCATCCAAACACACGTATTACAATATATAAATATAGCAGGAAGCTCTCACGCTATATATGAAACCACATCATTCATCAGTTCTCTCACAATCAAACCATAACATTCATTAGTCCTCAAATTTATAAAGTCCATAACAAACCACACACAAGTCCATCACCATTCCTCGAATCCATCGTAGACATACATTGACCGGTCCAACAACATAGTTCAAACATACATGACTAACAATAGAAATAGAGATCCAACGCACATAACCAAATGTCATTGCCCTTAACTGTTTCAACACGCTTACGGTTGTGGATTATTGGAGTTGTGACCGCTTCCGGATCCTCAGCCTGAATTGCGCAGATACTCATTGGGTCAACCTCTGCCTCAGGAGTCCCATTGCCGGGACGTGAGCATGATACCAGCAAATTAAATGAAAACAGATGAATTTGGCTAAATATATTTGAAACAACATGTTTCATATTGAACAAGACTCAATTCAAGTTAAAAGGTCACGTCAGGACTCAATGCAAGTAATTTTAGTAAGATACTTCAAGTTGAGCTAGACCACAAGTGAACTATACCACAAATATATGCAACATGCTATATACATTAATATGGTGAAACGACTCAATTGAAGACTAGATGTCCAAATATATAGCCCAATAGCATTACTTAGCTCGATGTAGTTCTCGTACTTGCGGACCGGGAGGTGGCCGAATCCAAGGGCTAAAGTTGGGACCCAGAGCTGGTATCCAGTAAGGACCCTGTTGCATTCACCCTATAGTGGCTGAAAGCCCTATGGTGGCATCTGCGAGGCCTGTGATACCATCTAGGAGCCTTGTGTTGCCATCCACCCTCCAGATGCTTGCGGGCCCTGAGGTACCGTACATGCGTGAGGTGGCTAATGTGGAGATCAAGTTAATATATAATGGGAATTGGTCTCGTCGAGAAACGTAACGAATCGACTAAGCATATTTACTTGTTGGCCCTGGTGTGAAGTCAAAACATGAGGGCAGAACGGTGGTAAGTTCACCTTAGGTCCGAAAGAAGACGACAATAGCTGGAATGTATTAAGTGACGTTAAATTCACAAAACAATATCAATTAGAAACAACAGCAACAGTGCAATGTATTTACCTGCAGAAATGTAGAGATATGCTGCATGGTTTGTTGGCTCTCCTCGCGGGCGTGCCGAACCTCCTCTCGCACCCGGCGAGCCTCCTCTCGAGCTTCGCAAGCCTCCTCTTGTGTATCGTCAACCCTGGACCCTGTGCCAAAGGCGAACCAACAAACAACGATTCCACGTGACATGTTACTAGAAACTCAAAAACGTATCAAACAAGCAACGGACCTTATCAGAATCCAAGGGAGCAAACCTGCCACGTTTTCTCCCCTCACCGCTGTGATACAAAGCATCTACATTTACAGGCCGCTGCATCTAGTCGACACCCTCGCCATGACGCTTCGTCATTTCTTGCCCATACCGATCCTACAAACCAACAATAAACACATCAAGTAATATTGCCAAAACCAAACTTTGTATAACAAGACAGCTAATTGCTTACCAGTTTGTCCTTTGCCGCCTAGGAGCGCAAAACGTCGGTGTTGTTTGGATCAAGACCACGGTGCCCTCGAATGAATACATCCGTGAAACTTTTGCTCACTCAACTCTCAGCCTCCTGCAAACACATATGACAAGCATTTTATATATATGACCTCCAACAATATATGGAGGTGGCTGCATGCGATTCGTGACGTACCCGATGATCCAAACGAAATTTCGGCAGGAGAACAACAGCGCACGCCTGTTCCTGGTGTGATGGAGATCAAGTGGGTTATGCTGCCGAAATCTCGTTCGGATCATCGAATACGTCACGAATCACATGCGGCCACCCCCATTCTCCGGCTGTCCAAATACGTGGACAATCCCGAAACCATGCACATCACCAGTAATCCAATATTTGGAACGAATGAAACTATACAATCCATGCATCCATAAATTGTGCTATTTCATTAGGTCCAAACACCATCATAAATGCGATATGCATGCTTCCGGAATGGGTGATGCTAATGGTTAACTACTAGTTTGCGCATTAAACCCTAAAACTCTAGAAAATAACTGTAAAAATAAAGTAAAGTGCTTAAACAAATAAATAGTAATCATATGCCATCATAAATAGTAATAAGAAAGTTTATAATCTCATGACATAGATAAATAGTAAGAAAACAGTTTGCAAATCACATAAAATGATTATTGAGCAAGATTGATTAATTAAAAATCTAATCTAATCATCAACCTATTTAACTCTCTAATAGCAATCCTACCACATCATTAAGAAATATATAATCAACAAGTGTTAGCTGCAGGTGGTAATTGGGCTAATCAATAGCTACATCACGACTAATCAAAACCAATGAGGCACCAACTAATTGAAAGACTAATTCGTCGCTTTTGGATATGGCCGACGAAACAATCAATATATAATAACCTAATCACACTACTCAATACTCGTCGGCCAAAAAAGTGGCCGATGAAACAATCCACATCTATATAACAGACAATACATAGAGTGCTACCTTTGTTGCTTATGCTCAATCCGGCGTCGGGAGGCAGGACAGCAGTGGGGGGCATCCGGAGTCATGCAAGGGGACCAGCGGCCAGGGTGTCGCCGCGGAGTTCCATGGGCGGCGCTGGCGCGGGCACTGTTCTGCGCACGGGCCGAGGGCGGCGGTTGGCACCATGAGCAGGGACCGGGCCGGGGGTGGCAGCGCCGGCCTGCACGGGGGGCGGCTGTGCCGGGGCTCGGGGCTGGGGGCTGCAGCGCCGAAGAGCGCGGGCCAGGGCCGGGGACGGCGGTGCCGTGGCACAGGGCTAGGGGGTGGCGGCGCCGGAGGGCGCGGGCGGCAGTGCCGAGGCCAGGGCCGAGGCCGGGGGGCGACGACGCTAGAGTGCTCGGGCGCCGTGGACAAGGGCGGCCGGCGCCCGTGCCCACCGGCCGCGGACGACGCTGGCCGGCGGGTGCTGGAGCCGGCGAGCGGTGGCCGCTGCCGGCGGGCGGGCATGCGGCGTCTTTTGGATTTGGGTGTGTGCGGCCACGTCCCTGCGCCCAAACCTGCCTATGGGGACACGCTTTTTCATCAGCCGCACATGGGCTCACGAAAAACACTAGTTTTTCGTTGGGCGGGTGGCTCATGAAAAAGTATGTTGGCCAACTTTTTCGTCGGCCCGCAGTTCGCCCACAAAAAAGACCAGTTTTTCGTGCGCTGCGGTCCAGGCCCACAAAAAATGTGGATCTTTTTCATCGGCGTAAACCCACGAAAAAAGTACTAATTTAAAGTCGGGCGCACAAAAAAATATCGTTTTTCTGTAGAGCGTATCATACAAAATCTAGTTAGTTCTGTGCTAACTAATACTCGAGACTTAAGAGACATGATTTGACATGGCTGAGGTTACTTCGAACGTACTTGATACTCGCTGCATGACTTTGATGCTCGGCACATACAGGGATGGTTCTATTTCGTGCAACCAGAGGACACTAGATGATAGAAAGCAGACCAACGTTAACACTTGAATGCAGTTTAGGCCAGCGACAATGTATATGGCGATACAAACCCACAAGGTGCAGCATATATTCGCTGATAAACACAGCTTTGCGGTGAGCACTCGAGTGACTCAACCCCACTCTTGTATGAGGACGGAAGGATGATCACATGGTCTTGAGCGTTGAGGCTTGCCCTCGCGTTGGCGCAGCGAGGCGAGTCTTGAGCTTTAACCCTCGCGATGGCGCAGGGAAGCGATGTGTTGAGCCTTGCTCTCACATTTGCAAGAGAGGCGATGGAGAAAATGGGAAGAGGAAGACGTAGATCAGCACCACGCCATGACTTTCACTACCTTCTCCGAACCTGAACGCGCAGCAGCACCTTGCAGGCTGCAGCGACGGCGGCCTAAGGCCTCCGGCTGAAACTGCTCCTCCGGCCTTCAGCACCTTCAGTGCCGTCTTGGCGAGATGTGTGCAGGCAGCAGGCGTGATGCTGCAGCCTGACGGTGCAGTGGTTTCCAGCGAGCGACGACGGCGGCAGCGTAGCGGCGATCTGTTTGCGGCGTAGCAGTGCTTGGACGTCGGTTGGGGCCTGAACAGCTGCAGGAGGCTTCGTATTTATAGGCCAGGAGATGGTGCAGTTGCCATGGGCTTTGGAGCTTTCTTAATTCGAGTTTTTCTTTGCTAATGAGGCCGGCGGGATGTGATTTGAACCCCCGCGCGCGGTCAGCCTGTGACGTGCTGATCGTGGGAGCCGATTTAGACTCAGTCACAGTCAATGAGTCAAGGCAGTTCGTCACGAGATTTTTGTTTTCTTTTCACCGCCGGAGACGAGACCTGGTCCTTTCTATGGTGCGTGGACCATTTGATTTATTTATTTTCATTAATTATTATATGCTGATTGAAAAAAACGTCGCATGTACAGAAGCGCGATTTGCATGATCTCCTCCGTATGCCAGTACGTACATATATGAAGCACGTATGTATATCCATGATGTGATATATTTTGTATATATTATTTTTTTTTGACTAGCTGAGATATATTTGCACCTAAGAACGCCTTGACTATACGTTCTTTTCTTTTCTTTTTATTTGTTTCATCCTAGCACCATTTTATCCGATTAAATTTTAATTGGTACGTATTTGCCATTGAATATTTGCTCATGTTTGCGGTGTCATCGATGTTGTACATATGCGAATATACAACTTTTTTTTTGCATAAGAAGTACACCTGAATATGTCTCCATTTTGTGCTTGCGTCAAATAACATTTTCTCTTTATTTTCTTTCTTCAGACAATAGTGTCTCATGCTATTTATTCATTTTATATTCAAATAAAACTCAGCTACTTATATACATTTATATATTGGTGGCCTAAATATCACACATCATCTGATTGAGCCAAAATTCGTGTCAACATTTTGAGGATGCTACGTGGACATAATTCGACCCTCCACCAAATGTAACGAAATTATGAGTCTATTTGTATTTATTAATTTTTTCTACATTAAATCATGAAAATACATTTAAATTCATAAAACATTACACGATTTAGTAGTATTTTAGACTCAACAAATGATTAAATGATCATAACATACACAATATATGTGGATGTTGTTTTTACTTGATATCCGAAAAAATTTCGTATGCAAGGATATTTATATCTAGTTCATTACATATCCCATCCACAACAATCCATGTTCATTATCCGAGATATCCACATTCGTATCTGTATACGACAAAATTATGTCCGAATCCATATCAAGAAAAAAAATAGGATCAAATATGGGATCTTCGCTATCCGTCTCTATCTGATCCGGTTTCATGGCTACCAATGGGGATCGAACCCGAGCGGATGGCCTGATATGTAAAAAAATCAAAAAAATATGATAAAAAACTAGATGTTTTTATGAGCCATTAGCACTTGAAATCGTTCAAATCTAAGTTGATTTGTTTGGTTAAATTGACTATTTGGGTCCACACCCGTTAACACCCTAAAACTCGTTTTCTTTTTAAACCTTATCCACTCAAAGTATCCCCCCTGAACGGACAGGTAGGGGCAGCCCTTCAGTCCCCCACACCCTCGCCCCTCGTGCATGCGCTCCCCCGCCCTTTCGCCGCCGCCACCATATTCCGCCACGGGGAGTCAGGATTCCGCCCGCTGGCGTGCGGATCCCGACTGGAATCCTTGGGATTCCGCCGCCCATCGGCGGGTCGTGCACCTCCCGTGCCTTGCTGTTCTTCCAAGCGGAAAACCGCCCATCCCGAGCAAAAAACCGAGCTTTCCGTCCGGAATTCTTCTCCTCCAGGGCGGAAAAGCAAGGAGGGTGAGTGCATTCTTCGATTTAGATGTTTGTTGTTGTCGATCTATGATCTAGATGCTTGTTGCTGTTGATTTGTTACATGAGCAGTAGGAAACCTAGGTTTTGTGAGTTTAAATCCTATGGATTAGGTGAATGTTGGTGATTTCTTAGTTGATTTATGAGTTTCAAAATCTTAGTGCTGCAAAATATCAGTGATTGTTTGATGTTATGGTTAGTGAGTTGAAATCCTAGGGTTAGTTGCATGTTCATTGCATGTGAGTAGTGATGAACTTAAGGGCCGATTGTTTCATGTTAGTAGGTAGTATGCGATATACATTAGTATGTAACCCTCACATTATCTCTATAACGTATTGACTTGCATTACACTATCTTCCGTGATTGTAGGACAATGCCGGACAAAGTGTGGGAACATGACCGGATGGTCAAGGGTGGATTCAAATGCAAGTATTGCAATGAAGAGAAGAGTAGGGGAGGGTCAACATGGTTCAAGGAGCATTTGGCACATAGGGGTATTGATGTGAAGGACTGCCTTTCGGTTCCACCCGATGTTAAGAAATTCTTTATTGCGCAATTGGACATGAACAGGGACAGAAAGTTGGCAAGGGACTGAGACCGGTTGAGGAGGGATGCAGCAGCTTGGGCATCGAACGTTGACCTAGAGCAGGAGGGACAGAACGAGGACAAAGAGTTGGAGGCTACCATACGCCAATCACGCAGGAGTATGAATTTATGCAGCAAGCTAGCCCACGATATGAAAGGGGTGGTGGATATGGATCTACCAGTCATGTTGGAGGCAGTGGTGTTCGAGGGAGTGGTGGACCACTGCCTTCGATGTTCATTAGGAGCCAATCACATGTCCCTAAGAGGATTAAGGACTACCACCTAGGTTTGAGCTCAGCTCCATGACAGCAAAGGATAGATATTGGTCCATGGACTATCAAGGGAAAGACATCGAGAGAGCTTCTCAGGAGGGCATGGACAAAGGCATGCCATGTTGTAGGTATTCCTGGCCAGAAAGTTGATGACCCATACTTCAAGGCTACCATCGTCGAGACTCAAAAACAAGGTAACTACATATATTTTGAGTTCCATGGTTTTCTTTCCATCATTGTGATCTCAATGCTTCCTTTTTCCGTGACTGCAGGTTTTGGCATCAGAATACCGACAAGAAGGGAGATTGATGGCAAATATTTGGATGAGAATGTCAAGGAGATAAAGAAGGAGATAGAGAAGTAGAAGACCGAGTGGGATGACTATGGTGTCACCCTCATGTGTGATTCCTGGACCGGGCCTATGCGGAACTCAGTTATCAATTTATTGGTCTATAGCGGTGGCACAATGTCTTTCTGGAAGTCGATCGATATGTCCAGTGAAATACAAGACCACCATTTCTTATTGAAGGTAAGTCTTGCTTCATGCACTCAACCCTAATGACCATCGGCATCATACTCATGTCACATTGGCATTGTTGTGCAGGAGATCAAAGCAGTGGTGGTTGATGTGAGTATTGATAATGTGGTTTAGGTCGTGACAAACAATGGCTCAAATTATAAAAAGGCGTGCACCGTCCTCACTGATGAGTACCCTCACATCGCATGCCAGCCTCGCCGAGCCAGATGTTCACTGACATAGGACGTACTCATGGTGACCGTGAAAATGTGGATGAATGGGGCAAAAAAACAGTTGGGGACACACATCTAGGAAAAAGAATGACAAAGATTGGTCCCAAACAGAGAAAAGGGAAGAGAACGAAAACTTGCGATGAGGAGGAGGACATTGGTAGTGAGGTTACCACACCAGAGGCTAGTGACGGTGGTGGTGATGGTGATGGTAGTAGCAGTGATGGCAACGACGGTGATGGTGGAGGTGGTGGGGGTGGTGGACAGGGTGGTGGTTCAGGTTGGCAAGGTCTTAACTTAATATTCACTGGTGAGGAAAACTTCACACATGATGTGATGCCCCTTGCATCTCAAAAGCCTTGACACACAATTAGACTAATGTTAATCATGGATTTGGACTTAATCATGCTTAGAGAGGAACAAGAACTAAATGGAGAAATCACTTAGTCAAAATTTCCTAGTTGAATATGCAAAATCTTGTGCTGTTTAGATGTAGTAGACAAAAATCTATAAGTTTTCATGCGAAACATCCAATACAAAAGTTTTGGTTTAATAAATTACCATCAACTTTTATATTTAGATCTTCCTAAAAATCAGAAGTTAAGGGGCTCAAAAGTTCAAACCATACCAAGTCAACCTACACTTAGGGATTTGGCTAAGTCTAGGGTTGACATTCTTTTCCAAATTTCATTTTGAAATTACTTTTAATTTCACTATACAACTTCAAAATATTCCTTTCTATGAAATGAAATTGGATTCATTACTTTTCAAATGCATCAGACCTTGAATTAATTGGACTTCATTTGGTAGTTCAAAAGTTGGGAACAAGAAATATTATACATGAATTGAAACTGCAGTTTTACCAAACCTTTGAGTACAATTGTGTTTGTAGTTCAAAGTATAATGTGATCTAGTCTAAACTTTCTATACCAAACTTTTTGACAATTTGATGTGGAACAACTTTAGTGTTTTGTTTGTTGACATGCATAAATGTTTGCATAGTGTTTTTGGTTGATTTTTGTTAAACTAACAAATCTGCCAATGATTGACCTGCTGGGTAAATTCAAATTTTGAGCAAACAAAAGACATGATCATGCAAAACTCTATATAATAAAGTTGTAGATCAAGAAATTATAAACAACTTTTGTATAAAACTCCATGTATGAAAGTGACCATAAAATGAGCTTCTAGAATTTCTAAGCTGAGGGGTTCAGTTGGTCAAACCTGAGTCAATCACTTAAATTCATAATTTCTCCTCAAACTTAAATAGAACATGATATCAAAGTTTATAACAAAGTTGTAGGGTGAAAAGTCTAAAACATTTCTTGTAGTTTGAACTTTTCATGAATCAGCAAAATAAATGCCCAAATGGGTCTATTACCTAAACTAGTTTCCTGGTCAAAGTCCCTTTTATCATTTTCCTTTTTCCTTGTGTCTATGACCAGTGGGCCCCACACGTCGGATTCCCGGCCGGTCAGAATGTCGACATCCTCGAGTGGGTCCCACAACTCCACACCTCCCCGCACCCGGTTCATTGGACCTTTACCTCTCCTCTTTCCGCGGGGCCCACCCGTCAGGTGCACCGGTTCACGAAACCCGTCCACGCCGCGCGCTCCTCCCTTCTCTCCCTCTCCCGCATGCCCACAAGGCGGACGCCGCCTGCCATGGCCGCGCCACTTGCCCTGCTCCGCCCGTCCCTGCCCCTGCGCCCTCGGCTCGCTCGCTTCATCTCTAAGCAAAGCGAAGGGTGCCGCGCTCACACCCTCTCCCACTCTCGCTCTCTGGTCCCTGTCTCCCTCTGCTCGTGCCTCTCTTCCTAAGCTTGTGCCGAGCACCGGCTGCCATGCCACGGAGCTCGAGCTCCAGCGACGCCACCTCTCCGAGCTCCTATCCCCACCCTAGTGTGCGCACCGGAGCCGTGACGACCCGCTCCATCCTCCCCGACGCGCCTCGGCCGCCACCGTCGCCTCCTCCACTCCGTTCCATGTGCGTATCTGTGCGCCGTGCACGCCACCCGCACCCCTCTCATGGAGGACCACCCCCGAGCTATCCCCGCGCTTCCACTCTACCCCCACCGGGCTCCCCTCATCACCGCGCAGCTCGCGCGCTACCCCGAGGTGCCGTTCCCTCTCTCCATCATCGGATCAAGGCCGCCGCCACCAAGGACCCCCGCATGCTCATGACTGCGGTTCACCATCACTTCATACGCGTTCCCCGCACGCCTCCCCATTCCCGCGCGATGCCGCCTAGGGGAAAAGAAGCCCCGTGCCCGGGAACATCTCCTAGGGGCGGCTCGGCTTCAACCCCGTGCCTCCACGCGCCGGTGCACGCACGCGACCGTGCCTCCCTGCGCGCTGTCCTCCCCCTTGCCCGAGGTTGAAGAAGGCCTGGCACTTTTTAGATCTAGTCCTCGGAGTGTTTGGTGTTTACATTTCAGTCCTGAGCGCTATTCTATGAGTCTTATCGATCTTGCATGTTAGCCCCTGGGAGTTACGGTTAATTACATCTAAGCCCTAGATCTAGGGTTAAAGTGCATATTTCGGCTGATAACTTTGGAAAAGCATAACAAATCAAATAAAAATCCTAAAATTGCAAACTTTGTTGCATTGTGATCCTTGTGAGTAGCTCTACAGTATAGGTATGGATCTATGTAATGACTATTTTGCCCTAGAGCTGGTGCATGCATGTTTAAACGGCTAAATAGAAAATGGGGGTCAAATGAACTCTAAAAGTCTTGAAACTTGGACAGTAGCTTTGCTAGGGTATCTAGACACAGTCTGATTTTTGGTAGCCCTAGCATTGACTGGGTGATTGCTGTTTTACCCCTGTGCATTTGTTTTATGCATTTTATTAACATGAAAATGGTTGCTACATAAAAATGTGCTCTAAACGACTCCCTGGATTTTATATGTGCTCTCTTTAGTGTAGAAAGCTCACTGTTAAACAATGAAGCTGTGCATGTCAAGTTTAGAGGTTGTTTTGAAAATAACAAACTAATGCTTGTTTAACTAAGTAATAGGAAAAAGTGGTTTGAAGTGCATAATAAATTCTGAGAAAAATCATGGGGCATCACGATTAGGTTTTGGTCCCAGAAATTATTCTTGTGAATGTTATTGCTATTGTTATGCGCTGCATGTAAAATAAGCTAAAAAAATATATGCAAATAGATGTCCTATCAAACCTTGGATATTTTGGTTGCTGATTTTTGTACATAATGCATAATGTTGCATATTTCAACTTGTTTACTTGCTGCATAACAAGTTACCCCCACCTTCGGTGGGTATGTCATAATTAGAGCAAATAACGAATGCCAAACGAATAAAAAAAATGCGTCCTTCATATGTCTTTAGGCCACTAAAACTTTAATTCCCAAACCAATATCATCGTCAACAATGCTGAGTATAGTTATTCAAACTAGTAGTTCATTTGCATCTCTGGATATTATATATGATCTATACTTTGCTTATGTATGACATGATAGGAGAAACTGTAAACTTGACACATTTTCATGTACTCCATGCCTTGCTTGTGCATAGTTGATTTGTAGAACCGTAGACTTGCTATGTTATTAAAGTATTTCTTGTAGGTATTTTCCTTTTATCAATCACCTTTTTGCCCGTCCATGGAATGATTAGATATGTGTGTACTCCATCTCCATGCACCTTATGCACTGCATCTTGTATATCATTCATATAATGACGCTTAATGCAGATACGTAATCAAGAAGCAAGTGCATGAAACTATCAAGCAACGGTGCCCAAAAGACCAACTAAGACCCAAATACCACCTAGAGGCCCCTGAAGTGGTATTTGGAAAGAGGAGTTGTCCAAGTGATCAAGGGGTTGTTTGGAGCAAAACCCCACAACCCGTCAAACTAACGTTATCTTAGTTTGTTGGTTTGGTTACAAATAAGCAAAGGTATGCAGCACCATGACGCTCCTTGCTAATATAAACTTAATTGAATGACGATTACGCATCTGCATTAGGAGATGATTGAAAACCATTGCATTAGACTCCCTGACCGTATGGCCCTAGCACCTATACCTAGAGTTCGTATGACGAGTTGCCTAGAACTGCTAGGTGCGAGTAGACACGAGTGATCACTCGTCGCGTAGGTGGTTTCAAAAAAATCACAGCACTTTTACTATTGAGGAAATAATATTATGCTCATGATTTAAATGGAGACCGGGCAGAGAATAATTTTATTTTGTGGTGTGCGTTGTTGTATCATTTGGTTCCGCCCATGTCGTTTAAGGTCCATTCGTTGTTCACCAATTGGTCGGCATAACATTGCAAGATTGCTTAACCGGAATATGGGACCAGTGAAAGTCTTTCCTGGGCTCGTCCAAAGCACATATACACGTTTCTACCTGCTGGTTGAGAGGAAGGTGGCCCGGGAGAGCTTTGTGCTCATGGCGGGGAGACTAAGATGTCGGCAGGCTCGCCATGGGGTACAACCCGAGGGCTAGGCGGGAATGAATTGAACTTGGACGAGACCGGTTAAGATTGGGACTATATGTGGGAACGCGATGGCCAGTAAGCATGTACCCCTAGTATAATAGTTATTCTCGGGAATTAAAATCGATTCGAATCGCTGATGCTCACCAGGTGTGGGAATGCCAATACATTTGTCGTTCATCGTAGTAACCACTTGAATATATTATATCTATTACATATGTTTTCAAATGTTACATGTGTACTACTGTGTTGTTTATATTTCTGCAAGTTATTATTATTATGGAGTTATATGCAAATGATGAAACTTGTTAATTTATGATATTATACCTCTGATTAAAATCAATGGCTAAGGATTCACGTATTAGTAAGCAAGCTTTGCATCGGCCGTAAGCCACTCCATTAAGTCCTACTGAGTAATTAGTACTTAGGGTTTGCCCCACCTTTTCAGTGCAGGTACCAATTTCATCTGGACAATTTCTTAGAGAAGGGTAGTACCGGTGGGCTCGGTGTTGCTCGTATCATCCATCAATGCATGAGGACTACTAGTGTATTTCGATTCCGCTGCGAGATGTTTTTTAAATCGCTCCCATTGTCTGTTTTGAACTTGCCTTTCGTATGACACTACGTTGGCACTTGTATTTTTATTTCGAACTAGTTTGTAAAAATAAGTTTACTGATGCTATATTCAACTGTTTGAGATGATTTAACTGTTGTGGCTCCATCGTGAGCTGGATGTGTATGATGTCGGTTTCTCTGAGAAAGGGTAATATCGAGAGCCGAATGACTCTCGACGGACGACCGGGTTTAGTTCGGTCTAATTACACTGCAAGCCAGAGGTGGTAGGTGTGCTTAGTCCGGATTAAATCGGTGATTCCGCCATACATGCCACACAAGATACAGATCATGGAGTACCATCGTCACAATGACAGACGAGATCCGCGCTTGGTGATAGGCCCTCCTTGCATATTATGATGATAGCTCCACCTCTAACTCTAGTCATCAGTACTGCCCCTACAATACTTCTCCTTATGGTGGCTTTTTGTGGCCACCACCAGGGACCATAGCCCCGATCGTTCCGCAGACACAACATGCATTGCCTTATTTGTAATATCACGACTACCTACCATATGGAGCTCCACAGTTGCATTATCACGTATATTTGCCATCACCAGATGAGCCGTATGAGGGAACACCGGGAGAGAGATATAAGGGGTGAAGAATGCTGGTACTCATCATATAAATAGTATTTATCTGTATGTTTTGCTTTCTCTCTTTAATTCATTCATTTGATCCAAATTGCAATGCATGGACTTAGGATGGACAATGGATTGGATTGTATTCTTATGTGCGCTTTGGACTAGTATGGATCCATTGTGTTCTATTAATTGAACTTTAGACTTCGGACTTTGGACTAATTGTAATAATTCTAATGGACTTTGGACTAAGTAGATGTGGATTTTGGACATGAATTATGTGTTTAATGTTTTATTTATGATTGTTTTATGGAATTACATATATATTATGCGTTATAAACTGTAAATATACACACAATTAGGGGAAATGCCAAAAATTTCAATCTTTCCATATGCACATACATTTTCTGACCTTTTTCTTCATTTTCTGGTCAAAAACATGCCTTTTCCGGTCGAAATCACTGGAATTTCGCCTGCAAAAACCAAATTCCGTTTTCATCAAATTGGAATCAGATTGCGCTCAGAAAATTCGAATTTCACGGAATGATCGAAATTCCGTTTCTGGTGCTTGGCGGGATTTTGTTTCAAACCGAAAAGGTAAACCTTGGCCTGCACACGGGCGACAGCGCTCACCATCCTAGGGTTTACCTTTCCAATTTAGCCCAAAATCTCGTATGGGACCGGAAACGAAATCCGGCCCCGGATTTCGACGAATTGTGAATTTTCTAATCGAAAATCAAATTTGAATTTGGCAAAACGAAATTCGGTCTTCCCGATCAGAAAACCGGACTTTCCGACCGGAAAACCAGTGTTTTCGACCGAAAAATATTATTTTCCAACAAAAAATGATATAATATTGTTAACTAATTAAATACTTTTGTAGAATTTTATTTATAATTTTGCATATCATAATTTACAATATATATCAAATAAATTGAACAAAATTATTCATAAAAATGCATACAAAACTACGCATGCCACATGAAATGACGCATAAAATACATATAACCGAATCTATCATAATAGTATAAGTTCATAGTTAAAATTTATAGACCATAATAGAAATTTATAGTACATAAATTGCATAGTATATGTGAAAGTACAAGTTCAATCTAATAAGCAATGTCCATATATATCATGTAGTGTTTTATTACAATTGACATGTACTTCTATTATTAATAAGGTTAGACTTGATATTGACCTGCTTAAAGTGTGGACTTTTATTTCATATGGATCATATAAATATGGAGTGAAATTCATGTGTGAGATTATGATTTAATCAATTTGAATGGATAATTTTTGGATAAATTTAAGTATAAACCCCAATAAAAAAGTCAACATCACGTACTTATATTAATATGGTCATGCATGGACTTGGACTTCGATTATTAAGAGTTTGTATGAATTTTTGAAAGTTTGGTATTATAGATCTATATAAATGTGTTGTGTGATTCATAAGGAATACCTATAGTTTATGGAATTTGAAAGAATAATTTATGTTTAAATTATGTTTACAAGTGTATTATGTCCCTTCCAATGTTATATATATATATACCAAAAATAATAAATAGTGTTGAATTTTTTATCTTTACATGGCCAAAACATAGTTTTCAGTCGGAAAGCACCGAAATCCGGTCGGAAAGCACCGAAATTCGGTCAAGAAAAAACAAAAAATCCAGAAAACAAAATTTTTTAAATAGTCATCTCGAAAAATACAGGAAAACTGAATCCCGTATACTACCGAAAACGAAAAATTTTACCGAAATTCGCGAATTTCATTCGAAAAAAAACCCTGCACCATCCGAGCTATGCTCGGTTCTCCAGATTTGACTATCTGAGCATGGCATGGGCGCATATCCCCGTCTCCATCTCCTTCCTGCCTTGAGCTTAGCTGGCCGGACGATGCCTCGTTGGTGGCCAGGCTTTCAACTGTTGGCCCTCAAGCAGGTGTAGGAAATGCAGTGGGTGGGTGGGCAAAGAAGGAAATGGTTGACGACAAGGCGGGGTGTGTGTTGAGCACCTAATTGGGCAGGGCCATGTTGGTTGGCACCACGGATAGTCCGGTGGCATGTGCCGGACTATCCGGTGGGATGTACCGGACTATCCGGTGGAGTTTGGTATTTCTCATATATTTAGAACTGACAACTCCAAAGCTAATAATTTGGCATGGAAGGCATCTGGTTATCGTGCTTCAAAGGGCGAATTTCATGTCACTAAGAAACCGATGCTCGGAAATAGTTGTGTGCTGGGATTGCGCACGCCGGACTATCCGACAAAGGTTATCGCCGGTGAGACACCGGATTGTCCGGCGATGTGTATCGGACTGTCCGGTGAGTCAGTGGAGAATCTGATTTTGGCTTTGGATGATCCGGTTAGTGATGTAATCGGTTCGGATTATTGGAGGAGGCCTTTTCTAATGTATTTGCGAGATCCAAATGCTAGAACAGAAAGGAAAGTTCGGCGAGCCGCATTTAAGTATGTCTTGATTAATGATGACTTATATCGTCGAAATATTAGTGGTATTTTGCTTAAGTGTTTAGGTCCTAATGATGCTGTGTTGGCCATGGCTGAGGTGCATGAAGGGATTTGTGGTACTCATCAATCGGCATTGAAGATGAAATGCTTTTGAGGAGAGCTGGATTCTATTGGCCCACGAAGATTGCCGACTGTTTTAAGTATTACAAGGGAGGCCAGGTATGTCAGAGGTTTAGAGATATTCAGATGGTGCCTGCTGCTAAGTTGCATCCTATTATTAAGTCTTGGCCATTCAGGGGATGGGGTTTAGACTTTATTGGAGAAATTGATCCGTCATCTTCTAAAGGACATCGGTTCGTGTTGATGGCTACTGACTACAGATCAAGGTGCTTCTTTTACGTCTAAGGAGGTACGTGAATTTATCGAATCATATAAGATTAAGTTGCTCAATTCCTCTCCATATTATGCTCAAGCTAATGCTCAAACCGAGTCTAGTAATAAAGTGATCATCAATCTTATTAAAAGGAAGATCGCTGATCATCCTCGGCGTTGGCATGAAGTCTTGTCTGAAGCTTTATGGGCTCATAGGATATCTAAGCATCGTGCTACCAAAGTTTCTCCTTTTGAGCTTGTGTATGGTCAGGATGCTATGCTACATGTAGAGGTAAGCTTGGATGCATATAGGTTTGTGAGACAAAATGACTTGAGCGTCGATGAATATCATGATTTAATGATGGATAATGTTGATGAGGTGACCGACAAGCGGATAATGGCTTTGAAGAAGATTGAGAAGGACAAGCTCATGGTTGCAAAGGCATACAACAAGAAGGTCAAGATCAAGGGTTTCCAAGTTGGAGAGCTTGTATGGAAGACAATACTACTATTAAGAACTAAAGACAGAAAATTCGGCAAGTGGTCTCCAAGTTGGGAAGGTCCTTACAAGGTAAAGAGGGTGGTCCCCGATAATGCTTATATATTAGAAGATCTTTAAGGTGATGAATTGCCGAAAGCATTGAATGGCCGCTTCTTAGAGAAATATTACCCAAGCATGTGGCAAGATGCTTGAGAAGGCCGATGCGTTACATCAAGGGCTTAATTGTACTTCGGAATTGTTATGTTGTGAGGAATCTGTTAATTCTCGAAGGTGTAAGTATTCCTGGTGCTTTTAGTTCATGACCTTCACTAAAAGGCAGGAGGGCATGTTTTGAGCACCAAATTGGGCAAGGCCATATTGGCTGGCACCACCGGACATTTCGATGGTGTGTGCCAGACTGTCCGGTGGAGCCGGACTATCTAGTGAGATGTACCGGACTATTCGGTGGAGTTGAGTCCGAACAGAATTCTGAGATTTAGGCGAGATCTTACGGGATTCGATTTGTACAAGGGTTAAGACCGCCCTACCCTATAAATATAAAGGGGTAAGGCCAATTGACTCATCCACAATCGAACCAATCTATTATTTTGTCTACTTTTATGCATATCTCTATTCCCAAACCCTAATTCTCTTCTCTAACCCTTAACTTCGCCTCCTGTCGACTCTACGCCGACCCGAGGAGCTCTAGGTGGCCTGCCGATGCTAGAGCAACCCCTAGCGCTGATCTTCCCTGATGGGGTCCCTCCCGGGAGGATTTGTCTAGGTCTTATCGTTGGTGATTGGCGCTAAAACGTGTCAACACACTTTTTGGTCTGGGGACATCAGAGGTAAATTCGAAGCTAGTAACCGTGTTTGTGCTTGCGAATACAACTGAAGTCACACAAAGCAATATCATAAGGCCGGCTTTTGAGAATTTGCCGGCCGAGGAACAAAAGCGTTTCGATGATACGATGAAGGAAGCCACGGAGGGCATGATGAAGAGGTTCCTAGGGACGTTCACTATGGATCGCCATCAGAAGGTGACCAAGGAGAAGCAAGTCACCCTCGACACCTTATTGCCATCGATCTCTTCATCAGCCGCCGATGTAAGTAACTTGGGAACCCTTCAAGCGTTTGAATCTATGAGGAGTTACATTGATCGGGGTCACAATCAGTTAGCCAATCAATTGGGCCCTTTACAAAGCTCTTTAGATGGATTAATCAAGGCTCAAGGAAAATCCATTTCTCGTACGTTCCCCTCACAAGAACCAAGCATGGAATCGGTTGCACCAAGCACATCGGCACCAAACGGGTCTCAACAGATCCAGCCGATGTATGGCATGCCTGCAAATTTTTATCCGGGACAACCGAAACCTCCATCGTTGTTGTTGGGTAAACCGGTTCAGCCAGCTCTGCCCACCGGACAGTCCGGCGCTGCATCGGACAGTCCGGCGCTGCCAACCGGACTATCTGGTGTGCCCAATGCAGGGGTTGTCATGGCCTCACCACGCACGACAGTTCCTCAAACTTTGGTGGATCCTAACCGAAGGATTGTGTTGAATACGGCAGGAGTAGAATACTTCACACCGTGGCAAGAATTAGAGGGATTTGTCCCGCCTTTCACTATGATCTCTTATGGTACAGGATCGGTTCCACCAACCGGTTCAGGGGTGCCTAGGGGTCTTGTTCCTAATCATACTTACGATCAAATTTGGTCTGCACAGAATCTTACGGCTTCTAGATCTTACGGACAAAAGTCCGTTGTTCTCACATCGGAGGCTAAGGATGAAATATGGCAAGAATTAGTAGCCGCTCTCAAGAAAAAAGCAGGGATTGATGTATCGGGTTCAATTGGTTCATATCAGAAACCCTATGATTGTAGATTCGATTCTCATGCTTTTCCTCTAGGATTTAGAATACCGGATTTTGTAAAATTCTCCGATAAGAACAATAAGAGTACTAGAGAACACATCAGTCAATTTTTAGCACAATTGGGGGATTTACCGAAAGGGAAGCTTTCCGAATTCGGCTATTTTCTTTGTCTCTTACAGAAAATGCTTTTGCTTGGTATTCTTTTTTTCCTTCCAATTCAATTAGCACTTGGGATGAGATGGAAGCAAAATTTCATGATCACTTTTTCTTAGAAAAATATGAGCTAGAATTGGACGATCTATCTAAAGTTCGGCAAGGTTGTGAAGAATCGGTTCATGATTATCTTAAGAGGTTTAGGGATACTAGAAACCGATGCTTCCGATTGACTGTGTCGGATAAGGAGTTAGCTGGATTAGCTCTTGAGGGGATGAGACCTTATATTAAGGAAAAACTAGCCGACACGCGATTTTATTCTCTATCTTCATTACATCAACAGGCTTTGGCTGTAGAAAGCCGAAGTAGAGAAAGTCAAAAGGCTGCACGTCATAATGTGAATCTTGTGGATTATGATTCGGCTATTTCCAATGATGATACTAAGGAAGTTTATGCAGCTCAGTTTTCTTGGTCCAACAAGGATAAATCATTTGCATGTTCATCCTTAAAGCCGATTACTAGGAATCGGCAGGAAGAAGTTAAATTTACTTTTGATGTTGCTAAGTGCGATAAGATTTTTGACAAACTTCTTAAAAGTGGGAAAATTACATTATCGCATACCATTCCTTCTGCTGATGAATTGAAACGGAAAGCATATTGTAAGTGGCATAATTCTTTTTCTCATGCAACTAATGATTGTAATGTTTTCCGTCGATAGATACAAACGGCCGTGAATGAAGGCCGTTTGAGTTTTCTAGAAATGCACATTGATAGGCAGTCATTCCCCATGAACACTCTGGACACGAGCGGCAAGAAAGTCTTAATTCGGCCGGAAGTAGCCGATGCAAGTAAAGGTGAAACTGTAGTCATCGGTTCGTCAAGGGTAATTGATGAAAATACTAAAGTTTTGGCCAGGGAGGTGATCAGAGAGAAGACTGCAGATGGGAGAGATACATTGAAGATCACTAGCAGGTTTCTCGGTGCTGGGGGGCAGCAGAACCGTTCAGAAGCTCTAAGGGCAGTGCTACGGATAGTCCGATGCAAGCTACTGGACAATCTGGTGGACCGGACAGTCCGGCGTTGGCTGTCGGATAGTCCGGTATTCGTCAGCAGCACCCAAGAACCTTCAAGCCGAAGCAGCTAGAGGTTGGGAGATGGAAGCAGCCCCAAGCAAGGGCCCCTGGTAAGATGTATCAATCTGGTCCTACATTTGATCAGTTGCTTTCGAAGTATGTCAAGAAGCAAAAGGCCGCTTCTCGCAATCAGCCATATAAGCGACCAAGGTCTCCGCCATGGGAAGCAATGCTCGTGCAAAACAAGAAGCTGATAGAAACAGCTCCTCAGGTAGCTCAGCTAGTACCTCCAGCACCTGTGGTACCACCAATGATATGGGGTCAACCGCAAGAATTTCAGCAAAACCCAGCATGGAGTTCTATGGCTGCACGTCCACCTTATGCTTATAATCCTTATTACTATCAAGGCTGGGGGGTACCACATGTTTCTGTTTTTGACAGATTGGCTCCTTCTGCACATGACCGATTATGTATTCCTCAATCCGGTCCATGGACACAAAATTAGTAGCAATGCCAGAATTATCGGCCTCCAATGCCGACAAATCTGGCAGGGGGGCATGGGGTGCCACGGTCGCAACTCACTGGTGTTCAACATTTTCAACCAAAACTGGTTCAACCAGCAGCATCATTAGTTCAGTCAATGCCTCACGTAACAATAGGGATTGTTAATGTTGGCACAAACAACGTAGTATTCAAGAATGATCACAAGATGCTGATGGTTTTTGGGAAATCGGTTAATGCGATGCCGAAGGAAGGTTTACCTAGAGTTGCTCTAGATATGGGTCAGAAAACAAATTTTAATAGGATTATCAGCAAACCACCACCAGATCCGAAGTATTCCATGCCTCGATGGTGTCCTTCGGGTTTAACTCATACTCAAAAGAGGACATTGCAGCGCTTGCGAGCTAAGGAAAGAAGGGAAATGGAAGCCAAAGCCATATTCAACAAGACACATCCCCTCTTTCCTCCAAAACAGTGGAAGCTAAAAGCCGTTGAAATCCTAGATCAAGAGGCTACTGAGCAGCAGCCTCAGTTACCGGATTGTCCGGCATGCCGGACTGTCCGGTCCTTTCCACCGGATTGTCCGTTGCCCAGGGGTCAACGGTAGTGCCAGAACGAGAAGTGGCGCCAACGTTGACGGAAGTTTCTACATCACCTGTTGTTCCTGAAGAGGAGGCACCGGAAGAAGAGATGGTGGATTATGATGCTTCTCTTGAACATCAAGGTATGGATGTTAATATGATTTTTTTTCCACCGATTACAATATTATCGGTGAAGATGAAGAGGTGATGGCTCAGTTTAATTTTGGACCTCGAGAAGCTATTTTTGCAAAACCGACAGAAACGGTTAATCATTTGAAGCCCTTATATGTTCGTGGTCACATTGATGGGGTGCCTGTGTCTTGGATGTTGGTTGATGGTGGTGCTGTGGTAAATCTAATGCCATATGATTTATACAAAAGACTTGGCAAATCAGATGCTGAGCTGGTCAAAACCAACATGACACTCAGTGGCGTGGGGGGCAAGAACCCCATTGAGACTAAGGGAGTTGCTTCTATGGAACTCACTATTGGGAGTAAGACGATCGCCGCTGCATTCTTCATCGCTGAGGTAGAAGGTAATTTCAGTTGAATTCTTGGGTGAGATTGGATTCACGCCAATCAATGCGTACCTTCTACTTTGCATCAATTCCTGATTCAATGGGTTGGCGATGAGATCGAGATAGTATATGCTGATTCATCGGCTTGTGTTGCTGCGGCCGATGCTCCGGTAATCTAGGCTTATGATAATGCTAAGTGTTTGACGGGAGTTGATTTGTCCGATTATCAATTTTTAAGTGTGTCAAAGGAAGGATTTACTCCTGTAATGCTAGAGCCGGTCGAAAATCGGCTAAATCATGTTATGTAAGTCCCATGGCTACATCACCAGGCAGTGAAGATTAGAAGGACTCGGGAGCAACAAAGTTCAGGCAGCAGGCAACTCTTGCAATGACGCCGGACAGTCTGGTATCATCTACCGGACTATCCGGTGGTGTGCTGGACAGTCCGGCAGAGTCTACTGGACAGTCCGGTATTGGCCAGAACTCTGGATGTAATCTTATTTTTAATTCCGATTGTAATTTTATTTCTGATTCCTTTGTTATAGAAGAGTTTAGAGATTTAGACAAGTTAGGACAGGGGTTTACATCGGCTGATCCTTTGGAGGAGATACACATAGGTGATGGAACTAGTCCGAGGCCGACATTTGTAACCAAGACCCTAAAATCCGATTCTAGGGATAAATTAATCGGATTATTAAAAGAATATTCTGATTGTTTTGCTTGGAGCTATACTGAGATGCCTGGTTTAAGCCGTGATATTGTTGAGCATCGGTTACCTATTAAGCCCGGTTTTCGGCCTTTTAAGCAAAGACCGCGGCATTTTAGTTCCGATATTTACCCTGGTATCAAAGATGAGATTCACCGGCTTCTAGAAGCCAACTTTATTAGGCCTTGCAGGTATGCAGATTGGGTCTCTAACATTGTGCTGGTGGAGAAAAAAAGGCTCCGACAAGCTTCGGGTGTGTATCGATTTTCGCAATTTAGACAAGGCTACACCCAAAGATGAGTATCCTATGCCTATAGCCGACATGTTAATCAATAGTGTGTCTTGTAATAAAGTTATCAGTTTCCTTGATGGTAATACCGGATAGAATCAGATCTTTATGGCGGAAGGGGATATGTCTAAAACGGCTTTTGTGTGTCCTAGCTTTATTGGTTTGTTTGAGTGGGTTGTCATGATGTTTGGTTTAAAGAATGCTGGTGCTACTTATCAGAGGGCTATGAACTTCATTTTCCATGAACTGCTGGGAATTATCCTGGAAGTTTATATTGATGATATAGTTGTTAAATCGGCTGCTTTTGATTCTCATTTAGCCGATTAACGTAAAGGTTTTGATAAGATACGCAAGTATGGTTTGAAGATGAACCCACGCAAATGTGCTTTTGGTGTGTCGGCTGGGAAGTTTTTAGGATTTATTATTTATGAAAATGGCATAAAGGTTGATCCTAACCGCATAGAGGCTATTCAGAAAGTAGCAGCTCCGATGTGCAAGTTTGATATGCAAAAGTTTCTTGGCAAGGTCAATTATCTACAGCGATTTATATCTAACCTTGCTGGGAAGGTTGATGTGTTTACTCCTGTTGTTCGGTTGAAGAGTGATGCTGATTTTACTTGGGGGGTAGAATAGCAAAAGGCTTTTGAACGGATCAAGGAGTATTTATCTTCGGCGCCGGTGCTTAAAGCACCTAGGAGTGGATTTCCTTTCAAATTATACATTGCTGCTGAAGATAAAGTTATTGGGGCTATTTTGACTCAAGAAACCAAAGGTAAAGAACATGTGGTTACATATCTAAGCAGAAGATTGACTGATACCGAAACGAGGTATGCGTTCATTGAGAAATTATGCTTTTGCTTGTTTTATGCTTGTACCAAGTTGAGGTATTATTTATTATCTAGTTTTTGTGCAGTAGCATGCCAAACCGATGTTATTAAATACATGTTGCATAACCCTATTATGAGTGGGAGAGTTGGTAAATGGGTTTATGCTTTAATAGAATATGATTTGGCTTATGAACCTCTGAAATCCATGAAAGGCCAAATCGTAGCTGATTTTATAGTTGAACATCGGATTGATGATTCTTATGAGTTAGATATGGCTTATGTTACTTTTTCTCCATGGATGCTTTACTTTGATGGATCGGTTTGCGATGAGGGCCAGGGGATTGGCATAGTGCTGGTCTCCCCTCAAGGTGTTGTATTTGATTTCTCAAGCCGATTAGAATTTCATTGTACTAACAACAAGGCCTAATATGAAGCATTGTTGTTCGCTTTAGAGTTGTTGCAATCCATGGGTTTAAAGTGTGTAAAGGCTTTTGGGGATTCTCGGTTAGTAGTTCAGCAGATTTTAGGAGAAAGCCAGTGCTATGAAGGAGTTTTGAATTCTTATTTAGAGCGATGCAGAGATATCATTTGTTCTTTCGATGAATTTGGTATTTCTCATATATTTAGAACTGACAACTCCAGAGCTAATAATTTGACATGGAAGGCATCTGGTTATCGTGCTTCAAAGGGCGAATTTCATGTCACTAAGAAACTGATGCTTGGAAACAGTTGTGTGCTGGTATTGCGCACACCGGACTGTCCGATAAAGGTTATCGGACTGTCCGGTGAGACACCGGATTATCCGGCGATGTGTATCGGACTATCCGCTGAATCAGTGGAGAATCTAATTTTGCATTTGGATGATCCGGCAAGTAATGTAATCGGTCCGGATGATTGGAGGAGGCCTTTTGTAATGTATTTGCGAGATCCAAATGCCAGAACAGAAACGAAAGTTCTACGAGCCGCATTTAAGTATGTCTTGATCATCCTCGGTGTTGGCATGAAATCTTGTCTGAAGCTTTATGGGCTCATAGGATATATAAGCATTGTGGTACTAAAGTTTCTTATTTTGAACTTGTGTATGGTCAGGATGTTATGCTACCTGTAGAGGTAAATTTAGGTGCCTATAAGTTTGCTAAACAAAATGACTTGAGCATGAGTGAATATCATGATTTAATAATCGATAATGTTGATGAGGTGACCGACAAGTGGATAATGGCTTTGAAGGAGATTAAGAAGGACAAGCTCATGGTTGCAAAGGCACACAACAAGAAGTCAAGATCAAGGGTTTCCAGGTTAGAGAGCTTGTATGGAAGACAATACTGCCATTAAGAACTAAAGACAGAAAATTCGGCAAGTGGTCTTCAAGTTGGGAAGGTCCTTACAAGATGAAGAAGGTGGTTCCCTGTAATGCTTATATATTAGAAGATCTGCAAGGTGATGAATTGCCTAAAGCATTGAATGGCCGCTTCTTGAAGAAATATTACCCAAACATGTGGCAAGATGGTTGAGAAGGCCGATGCGTTACATCAAGGGCTTAATTGTGCTTCGAAATTCTTATGTTGTGAGGAATCTGTTAATTCTTGAAGGTGTAAGTATTCCTGGTGCGTTTAGTTCATGACATTCACTAAAAGCAGGGGGTATACGTTGAGCACCTAATTGGGCAAGGCCATGTTGGCTGGCGCCGCCGGACAGTACGGTGGCATGTGCCGGACTGTCCGGTGAAGCCGGATTATCCGGTGGGATGTACCGGACTATCCGGTGGAGTCGAGTCTGAACAGAATTCTAAGATTTAGGCGAGATCTTGCGGGATTCGACTTGTACAAGGGTTAAGACCGCCCTCGCTTTTAAATATAACGGGGTAAGACCGATTGACGCATCCACAGTCGAATCAATCTATTATTTTGTCTATTTTTATGCATATTTCTATTTCCAAACCCTAACTCTTTTTTTGAACCCTTAACTTCGCCTCCTGTCGACTCTATACCGACCCAAAAAACTCTAGGTACTCTGTCGACGTTAGAGCAACCCCTAAGGCTGCCCAGCTGGTTTATGACGATAGATCATTGCTAGTACGATCAGCTTGGGAGTTGTCACTCGGGGGAGTGGAGGTCTGGATCTGGAGGATGCCTATGCATGCTGTGGCGTGCTGCGGGAGCAGTAGCGCTCCGGCAGCATGTTGCCGCGCCACCGGCCACACCCAACCAGCGCGATCGATGAGAGGTGGCACGGCGACTCCGGGGTCTCCGCACTCGCCCGCCGATGCCCGATGTCAGTGACCGATGCACTCACGCAGAAAACTGGACGTCACTGATCGAGTCTCGTGGGTCACCAGCGGCGACGTGTCCTGTAATCGTAGACCATGGACCAGGAATTGGTGGATATCGCCATATTGGACATGCACGGACGTACGGCGTGGCACCGGTTGACGTGTTGGCTCCCGGACATGGAGCTCACATCAGCCTACTGTCAAGCTTGCCATACTCCATGCAAGTGGGCGTGTCTGCAGAGTGCAGACAGCCCGCCGGCTGCCGCGTCAGCCGCCATGAGAATTCACTGACTCTGCAGGACCCTGCAACCCCCGTCTCGATTTTTCTCAAACTCCTGCAGGGCTTTGCGGCAAAAAAACAAGCAGGATGCAGATGCCGGCAGGCGCCGTGCAAACTTGTAAAAAGCTATTTCTGTACGTATATCACATATAGCTCAGACCTGCGAACTAAATTTGCTAGTGTAGCACACCCAAATCACCTATCCTGCGGTCCTGCCTGATCATTCATCTTGCACTTCTTTGTTGAGAAGCTGTGTCATCGTCTTCCGTTCTTCCAAGATTTTCAATCAATGGCTTAAAAATGAAAGTTAGCAGAACATAACCAATCAAAATACTTCTTCAGAAAACTTCTTACTCACTCGGTGCATGGTTCATTAGCTTCTCTGCGGGTATGATTGCTGGTTGATTGGTTGTGTCCCATGACCCATTGGCCGTCGGCGTAATTTGTCAGAGCGGACGGCATGCTTAGTGAAGTACAGACCGAGGAGCCATTGGACCAAGTGAAAATGCAAGGCATGGAGTGCTCGGATGGGTTATAGGCAGCTACAGTGGTTGATTGGCATTAGGCGGCACTCTGATAGCGTTGACGCAGCCAATGCCGATGGTGCCAAACCCCCGCGCCGTGGTGGCGCCGTAGCAGCAAACGCAGGCCCTGCAGACACCCGCCGGCAGCTGCATGACTTACGTTTAACCCCGCTGGGCAGTAGGCTGTCTCCAATAGCATTTTCAATCATTTTTCTTCAAATCCTATTCTACTCTGTGCGTCACATTATTTACAATGCAAAATAGTGTAAAATAGTGTTGAAACAGTGTTTTAAGGAAAAAAAATGGAAAGACCCATTAAAAACAGGCAAAAACAGGCTTATAGGCTCGTCTGCCAAAACCTGCGTCATACAGAGCAGGTGGCTGCGTCGACCCGCTACCTTGTTTTTGCACAGGGCGGGCCTTGTGGGCAAGCAGGTGAGCATCCTAGTCCAGGGTCAGGATAGCTCCTCCTAGCCCAAATAAGATCCTCACTCCTGAGCCGCCTAGCCAACCAGAGAGGCAGAGGAAAGAGGCATGTGAAGGAGCAGTCGCTTGAGGCAAGAAAAAAAAGAGGTTAGAGAGGCAGAGGAAAGAGGCATGTGAAGGAGCAGTCGCTTGAGGCAAGAAAAAAAAGGTTAGGCAGCTTCCAGCGAGAAACTTGTACGGCCATGCTCATGTCTGGCACTGGATCGCTCGATTCCTCTTGCTCCTCTCATCGATTTATTATCAAGCTGCCCTGTGTCGCCGCCACATACTGTTGGCCAGCTCCCTCTAACTCTCTTGAATTTGTGGATGGAACTCACACAATAGTCACGAACTGAAGGAAGAAAGGACACCGGCAGATCTCTCACACACACGCTAGCACTCTTTGTTTATTCACTAATCACCAATAGACACAGTACACACGAGACTCGCTTCACACGGAACACACTGCCCGCACTTTGATCGTTGACTCAAAACACACGGACAAAACACAGCAGGAAGCACAGCACTCCTGTGCTTCAAGCACTGACACACACAGTACACTACTGCCGACCCTCCCTTTCTGTGAACAACTACGCACAGCACCTGTACTCTGCACACGCCAAGCACAGCACTCTACCGCTCTATTCTCCACTGCACGTACTCCAAATGGGAGCACGGACGTCCACTGCTTCTCTACTCCACGCAGCTGTGACCGCGCGAGCCGAGCCAGCGCTACCTTCGGCTCTAGTTCCGCGCGGTCACGCCACCAGCCACTGATATATCGACTCCTATACCATGCGTTGCAGCCAGTGACGCCGCGGCATAGGCACGAGGCAGCAGGGGGGGGGGGGGTGGTTTGAGTCAGATACTATGGTTTTTTTAGTCACATTTTAGTTATGAACGGCCTACTGCTGGGCTGGCTTGATAACGATACAATGTCTAGACCGTAGGCATCTATAATTCGTCTTCTCTTCGATCTACTCACTAGCCCTCGTCTTTGGCTCTTGGGAATGGAAGCCGATGCCCAACTCTTGGTAGAAACAGACAAGGGGTTCTAACGCAGGCATGTCGATGCTGGGTAGCCACTGAAAATCAGAGAAGTGATCGAGCTAACCAGCCCCTACACAAGCTCCAAAACGTACGGAAGAGGAAGCGATAGTGAGAAGATGTTAATGTAAGCGATTGGATGCCGATAATGTGCGACCCGTCGCTCCAAAGCTGTTCGCGTGACCCTTTGCCAATAACCGTACGCTAACAAACGTCCAGCAAAGAAGAGTACGTGACTATCAACAAACTTCAAAACTTGGAGAAAGATATATAAATAAGTTGTTTTATGTCCCTATTAACTTTTAGGTAATACTTACATATGAATTGTGTGTAGCTATTTATATACTAAGCTTATGTCTAGACTAGAGACAATTTAGCCTGATAGAGATGGTGTAGTGACTTATTAAAGACAATAGGTCAACTTAGGTAGATATATATTGTGCAACAACTTATATTATATATTTACTAATTGTCTAAATGCAAATTTTGTAGGTACAAATGCATACATTTATGTGATGATTGTACGATAACTTATCAAAGAGAATATAAAAATTTATACGTTGCAAGTTATATTCTATTTATACTTATCGTGTAGCAAAATATTTAAACAAGTAACAATGCCAAATGATAATAAATTACAGGGACAACATAACAATTTGGATATCAGTAGTGTGGCAACTTATGTGGACTAGTCCATCAACTCATGCTTTCGCTCGGGTTAGGGTTTTATTATAAGATATAGATTTAATCGTTAGTAATATTAGAGGTGATTATTTTAATTCATCTTTGGTAATGGCGTTGTGTGATTTACATGCAAATTTATAAATTAATTTAAATTATCTTTCACGATAACATATTGGGTAATTCTTATTCAAATTTAGGACTGATTTATTTCATCTTTTATAATGGCATGATGAGTAGTTTATACGCAAATAGGGGGTATTTAATCCACATTTTATGATGGCATTGTGGTAATTTTTATGCAAATTAGGGGGTTATTTTAATTCATATTTTATAATGGCATGGGTTATAATTTTTATATAAATTTAGAGGGTTATTTTATTTTATCTTTCATAATGGTATAGTGGGTAAATTTTATATAAATTTAAGGGGTTATTTTATTTCATCTTTCATAATGGCATGGTGGGTAATTTTTAAATAAATTTAGGGAGTTATTTTATGTCATAATGGCATTGTGGATAATTTTTTTATAAATATAGTAGATTTAATGGCTACTATTATTAGAGCTACATGATGGATGGCCAGATGTTTCTTTTGTGAGAATTTCTAAGATTTATCTTTTTTTCTAGCACGTCCGGTAAGAGTTAACGTGAAGGCCTCCAATTAATAATATTAAGATGCTTTAGAAAGGTAAAAAACATTGGGTGAAAATAAATTATGTAGAAATTTATATATAAAAGTTGCTACATATTTGATATAGAACTAGCTACTGCATATTCAACATAAGTTGTCGATATATAAAAACTATCTAGAACATATAGGTCATGAGTAGTTGCGTAGATCTCATCGTTCTTAATGCAGTGGTACAAATGAAATTGAAAACGGACACGGTATAAAAATGTTAATCACATTTTTTATAAATGAAGTCAGCTAACTTACTAGGCTCAGCCCACCTCGTAACCGTCCATGTCGTATCATAGAACTAACAAACCCATATACAAACATGGGAAAAGGCCAGACCGGAAGCCTAGATGCGCGGGTCACGCGCTCAACACCGAGCGTGACCTATAGCGTTTTAACGTTTCCAGTCATTGTTTGGATCACAAAGATTGAAATTAGATTTCTTAAAACACGCTTTAAGAGGAGTTTAAGGGTCACATTAGCCAAACAAGATTTTAGGCAGTTCCGTAAACCTAGCTTAACTAAATCTGTTTGATAATACTCGAGATCCAAACAATCCTTAAGAGTTAACCTTAAATCCCACATTATTATATAAGTACAAGTGTTGACTTAATTTATACAAGACAACATCGATATAGATCCAAGTATTGCTCATATGATTATTAGCACCCTATTTTCTACCCTATAAAAAAACGAGTTTAAAAATAGCAATATCAACCCATCTATTTTATACCCACCATATTTATTTATCCTTAGATATAAATGTTGGTCCCACCACATATGTCATCTAGCGATCAGAAATAAATCGATACTCCACGTTGGCAGGCCTCTTACGGTAGCAGACAGAAACCCGAGTTTCTGCCCGTAGCCAGCACCCCCCGCACGTTTCTCCCTTAAATCTTTTTTTACCCTCGTCGATACCCGCCTGCTGTATACCCAAAGGTGAAGCGGCCCGCCCCCGCAGCCCCTGCAGCCCGTCGTCAGGCAATCAACACCTCCCCACTCCAGTACAATCCTGGCCCAATCTCACGATTGATCCATATGGTCCAAAACATTGGACAAATATCTATATACCTAATAATACCATATCGACTATGCAATTTCAGATATATCTATTTATAATCGCTGGTTATGATTACCAAATACAAGATTAGTAGGAACAAGCCGTGGCTTCTCGGCGCCGGCCCTTGTGGGAAGGAGGCCGCGGCGTTGGAGGCTGGGCGGAAGCCGATCCGTCCGCCTCGGATACCTACCGGCCGACGGGAGGAGGGAGGCGGCGGCGGCGCAGAGGAGCCGGAGATATGGTAGCTCGGCACCGGCCAACGGGACGAGGGAAGAGGCGGCGCCACCGGAGGACAACGCGGAGGACCGGCAGGCGGCTTGGGCGGAGGACGATCTGGCCACCTCGGCTCGGATAGGTAGCTCGACACCGGCCGACGGTGGAGAGGACAGGTGGCGGAGGAGGGCGGCTGCTGCACGAGTGTGTGTGGGTGCAGTTGTTGGGCTAGGAGTGGATTTTGTTTTCTCTTTAATTTTTAATTTTCAAAGTCATTTCCTATGCAATATGGCTGCCAGTTTTTAATATTTCTATGATGAGATTAAAATAAAATTGAAGCCATTAGTTTTTAATATTTCCCATGCAAATTGACTTTGTATTGTTCATAAATGAGTCCTAAAATTTTGTGCAATATAAATTTATGTTGAGATAAGAGTCTTTGATTTTTGAGAAGGATCTTATGGACCTTTTATATGTGAATTCATGTTAGGACAAACTATGTCTGTTGGGAAAACAAGGGCACAGTAACGGTTAAAAATCACAATGACGTACGATTGCAACCTCAGCACGTGATTTGCCCAATAACTGCATTTTATGTTCAATCCTGCTACATAGGAGATTCGTTCACCAGAACCACCTATTTCTTCATTTATCTATAAGCAAATACTTTTTTATTAAAAATTAAATATGTTATTTTTAAGTCACGTGCGAAACGTACGTGCATTTTTACTTATACTGTAAAGAGCGAGTTTAGAAGAAATATTTTTTACCTTAAAGGATTTATACCCACATAGACACGTAGATTTAACGTGTCCCCACCGCAAATAAAAGAGCCCACAAAAAACGCCTAAAAACAAGTTACATGAGCGGAACTCTCGTTCCTGGCCCATGTTAATCATCTATCGTGATTTTTTTGTTGGGTTTTTCTCATCCCGGTACCTATCCATACCCACGACCAAGGCCCAAATTAAGATGGAGTCTCAAACACAATCCAAATTAAAGCCCAATCTATTTTGGTCGCCGGTTCGGGGACTGCAGGAGTAGGCCTCAGTAAAACAGAAGTCCAAGCCATATACGGATTTCATTTTGGGCGTTCTACGTATCAACGGAAATTAAGGAGATAAGCTTTTCAATACATCTGGTCCCACGTCCAAATAAACTCCGAGTCGACATAAATCATCGAAACAATATGACGTCTAAAATCTATCAGGTGCGGCGACACCGTGTTTTGGGTCCAAAGGCCTTGTACGCCCTAGAGTTGCTCGGCCACCCCTTGGCCGACCCTTACACATCTCTTTTGTATATATTCAATAGCAGGTGTTAAGTTAGGTTTGTGGGTTTTGCTTAGATTATTCTGTCATTTAACAGTTTAGTTGTGTATCGGTTTGTGGAACCCTAACTTTGTGAGTTTTATCTTTTTTTGCAATTTGAATTTGCATCTACCGTGATCTTGTTTGTGTTTTTTGATTTGCAGGCAAGGATAAGCCTTTCTTGGTGAGATCAATCGTGTGTGCACGATTGATAACCAGAGAAGACGTGGTGTTGCGTTTGCAGGGTTCGAATCATGTTGATCGGAGGTCGAATCGTGTGTCATGTCTCCGCCAAATCGATAGTTATCTCCACCTGACGAAAGATCGGGCACACCTGATCCCATCGCACGCCTTCCCCTGGCCAATTGTCCGCCCTCCCCTCCGATCAGATTTCCAAAACATCAATGTTCTTGACACTATGTATCGATCATATTTATTTGGCAGCGCCACACACAGCAGGGATATAGATCATATCAGCGCCGAGCTATCACGAAGCGTCAAACCCAGCTATCTACGCTGTTGCCCCAGTGGGCACAATCAGTTGCTAAGCGATTTGTTCGTATCTTTCCCTGGTGTTTTGTCGATTGGAGGGGCAGCGACTAGCAGGAATGGTTTGTATTGTTTCGGCCAATAGCTGATGTTAGTTTGAAGGCATCTGGTGGCTTGCATCGTGCAAATGTCTCTCTCAGTCTAAGCTTCTGCTGCCAAAGCAGCTGCGGAGAAGAAGGCCTACAGGGCTAGCAAGAAGAGGTTCTGCTATTCCCACTGGCTGTTGGTACTGATGGGTTCGGTGCGTTTTGAACAAGTCAATGGAGATAAGCTGGAAAGTGCGGTCACCAAAGTTCAAGGAGGTGATCTAGGTTTCCAATAAGGTTGTCTGTGCTTCCAATTTAATTTGACTTGTCATATTATTGCGATCAACTTTACTTTTATTTGAGTAGAGCATATATGTTCAATGTTCTACTGGTTGGACCTATTAACTCATTAAATCTCTATCTCCCTCCACACTTATGCACGGATAGCAGGCAGTCTCTCTTCATGTTCTGCTTGTAACATATTGGATTTTAATCACATCTTCGATTGGGCTACCGTTGCTATGGTTCTTTAAATTTAAATCAAAACTTTGCACACAATCCCAATGCACTATCATCATCATCACCGCCTTCCGACCTTTGGTTGGGCCGGTTAGCACAGCTTGACTGCTCCTAGCCGGCCAGGGATCAAACCCAAGTATGTGCGCATTGGTGCCGCTGGGTACCTTGGGACACCAAAAAAAACTCCTCGCTCGCCCCACACTAAAGCGCAAGTCAGTGGCTGGCCCCTCTCACAAGGTTGCGGTGCCACTGCGTATGGGTGGGGCGGGGGTTCAGGGTTTTCTCGGCCTATGTAAGAAGGTCTTCTTCTTAGCCCATTAAACTGTATATCATCATCATCACCATCATTGTTATTCGTACTATCACTGCGAATACTTTAAGGAAATATTATTTGCCTTAACCATCAGCACATATACAAAACTACAAATTCTTTTAAAAAAATCATTTTAGCTATATCTTGTTGCACTTCGACAAGTGTTTGAAAACAAACACTAATTGGCCAAACAATGGTTAGTCACGTGCGAGACGCACGTGTATTTTTATTAGTTTTATTAATGCTAGAGCCACAATAGTTTGGATAAATTATCGGGTTACGTAGGGTGGAAATGTCTTGAAGAGTTCAACAATGTTGGATAATGTTTTAGTAAATCATACCATACTCATAACTGTTTATTTTGACTGCTTGTGAGTGCACCAATCTTGCACAAGAGGTTGCTCTAAATAATGCGTGATGATCATATTGTATTTGAACGTTCTCTTCTCTTGTCCTTTACATTCTGATATTTCGTCATCAAGCTCACGGGACCACTTCTATTTTATTATATTCATTTTGGTTTGCTCGTGATACATGACTCACTAGAAGGATAATGAAACGAACTCAGAAACCAATTGTTTTTTAGGCGAAATCACCAAGTCAATGGTCTACCAACTGCCAACCAAGTACATGAACTGCGCTGGAAAACTGGGTTTCAAAGGTTCTTATATATAAATGTCCAGATCAGAGATCAATGAGAAAAACTACAACCACCAACCATATAACTCATAATTCAGCAAGAACAAGAGAGAAGAATCATCATCATTGGTATTTTTACAAATTTATTATTTGTAACGAAAGAATAGCCAAGGGCTGGGAGTGCATTGCCAAAAAGACGAGCCGATAGAGCTATAGAGAAGTTCAATGGAGAAGAACTCAAGAAGGCGAAGAAACCAATCAAGTAACCGGAGACGCTGAGAGAGTCACACCAAGAATGCCGGTGCCCTATATACTTCAGAAGCATACATGAGTCACTATGGCAACTGGAAAGTGCTCAAGACCAGGGCCGAATGGAAGAGAAGTCGATTATTGGGCTGGGCATGTGCTAATTGTGGTATCTTGTCTTAGCATGGCCCATGAGGTGGAAGATCTGGAGAAAAATGGGAACTTCTTTCTTATGTCAGGCTACAACGGGACACTGGATGGATGGTGCCAAAAGAGGCATCGCCCAAGAAGACAATATGCGAGTTCTGATCTGACTGGTTGGTTCTATTTGGCGTTAGTTATTCACTCCACACAACACCATGTGCATACAAATATTTGAAGTTTGCAATCAATAAAAACTAATCTTTATATTACTAATTGTAGGCTTTTTTTAAGCCTCTATGTTAATCCTCACTAGACACACTACGAAAAAAAATAAATCCTAAAAATTTTCAAAAAAATCAGAAACATCCGGTCGTCCAACATGTAGCTTTAATAATAATAGCAACTAGATTGATTATATTTTAAAAAAAATTACCCACCATGCCATTATGAATACAATTTAAAATAATCGCCTAAATTTACGTAAAAACTACCCGTCATGACCTTTATAAATATGAATTAAATTATCCCCTAAATTTTCATATGAATTAATCATCATTCCATTATAAAATATGAAACTAAAATAAGCCCCAAATCTTTATATAAATTACCAAATATGCCATCATGAAAGATACATTTAAATAATTCCAAAATTTGCATATAAATTACCCACAATGTCATTACAAAGAATTACAATAATAAATTCTCATATTATTAAAGATTAAATATATATATCTATTGCACGGGTTGATGGACTAGTAATGGATAATCGTAACTTGTCAGCAATTAGTCAGGTCTAAATTATCTATCCAATCCTACATTTTTTTAATTGAGAGATTTTTACATTGGTTGAAAAGGTACCCATCGGTACCACACGGTACCATTATTTTTTAATTTTAAATGCCCCTTTATGCCTTTTATAGAATTAAAAAAATAAAAAAATATGGATACCGGTCCTATCATTTTTTTTACCGGACCCTCATATTTGGTATTGTCTGGTGGAGGCTAATCTGATGGAGGCTAAATTTTTTTTCCAACCACTGTAAAATTTGTTTTTTTATTTAAGGTGATAAATTATCGAGCCAATTTGTCCCTTG
Organism: Paspalum vaginatum; assembly: GCA_030272315.1. Classification (NCBI taxonomy): domain Eukaryota; kingdom Viridiplantae; phylum Streptophyta; class Magnoliopsida; order Poales; family Poaceae; genus Paspalum; species Paspalum vaginatum. The sequence goes on along the minus strand of CM059020.1, from coordinate 7,264,684 downwards.
CACCGATCCAAATTAACAAAACTGCATAAAAGCAATTAAGTATCGCTTCCGTGAGTTTCGCCATCTAAACACTGATAAGATATTTAAGTCATTATCAACCTAGAAGGTTTGACATTCTAGTTAAGTCCCAACCACCAACTTAGATGACAGAGATGTTAATATGCCTTATTGCTCGATTAGATATGGACAAACGCCCACGAAGAACGGACGCCGCGAAACGAGCAAAGCGACCAAATTAATATGGATGTTGTCAGTGACAATGAAATATTGAGGTTTGTTAGTCTACATATTACATCATAATGCAGTCTTGTATGGGACAAGGGAAAATAATATGCAAGTTCTGATCCGACTGGATTATTCTATTTGGTGTTAGTTATGCACTCCACACGACACCATGTCAGTGGATACAAACATTCAAAGTTTGCAACAAAAAAATATCATGGATAGCCGTACACTTGTTCAGAAATTAGCCAGGTCTAAAGTAAGTTATCTAGCCAATCCTACATCATTCCTTAATTAAAGGTGATAAATTATCGAGCCAATTGGTTCCTCAGACAAATCTAGCTAGAATAACAAAACTGCATACAGGCAATTAAGTAAAGGCTTCCGGTGACCTTCACCATCTGAACATGCATGCATAGATCAGATCTTAAAGCCATTATCAAAACCTAGAGAGTTTGACATCCTTGTTAAGGCCCAACCACCAACTTAGATGACAGAGATGTTAATACGCCTTATTTCTCGATTAGATATGGATCCAGTGAATGACAGTACTGCCCTACAAGAAAAAAAAACACATACCAATACACTGCAAAGAAATTCAGAGGACTCACCTGTTCCCCGCGAATATTCACAGTGCTGATCCTAGAACCGACGACTTGCAGAAGCCTGCAGCACCAAGCCAACAGTGCAGCTCTCTACGTTCCCAAGTTGCTTCCACTGTGGCAGAACTGTTCCTCTATTTTCTACAGGACCGGCAAGCATCAGAGTTCAGAGTTCAGACAAGAAGAGCAGCAACTGGGCGTGGTCTACAAGGGAAAAAACATGCCGATACACTGCAAAAAAATCAGAGGGCTCACCTGTTCCTGGCGAATTTTCACAGTGCTCACCCTTGAACCGACAACTTGCAGAAGCCTGCAGCACCAAGCCAACAGCGATAAATATCTTCAATTCTACGGATCAGCTGGCCTCAGAATGATGTGCCAAGTATGATTCAAAATGATGGCCAATCAATATATCGTCAATTCTACGCATCAGCTGGCCTCAGCTTAGAAGCCATGAATACTCTTGTTAGGCTTTACCAACAGCTCGATTACGAGATGTACGAAATGCAACCAGAAAAGGTGGATACACTTCCTCCCACCATATTGGGCGGTAAGAACAAATAAACACGGGCAAACTGATAGTTGATTTATAATATTTTTTTCTATTTTTGCTAATCTCCTTGGCATACGATAGGTAGCTGTTATGGGACTATGGGTGTTGGAATTTATGGGCTTTAAGCCCGCTATATCCAATAATTTCTAAAAAAATCTCAAAGACCCACTCATGCATGTGTAGTGGTGGGGGTTTTAGTACCACACGGGTGAGTTGAGGTGAGGAATAGCCAAAGTTATATAGTAAGTCTCTTGGCTTTCCATGAATGGAAGAATGGGAAGAGAGGAAGTTGCACGTGTTCGCGTATTTTTCGCGTGACTTGACGACTGGCGAATTAAATTCCCTCTCAATTTTTGCCGTTTTCTATTTTAATCCGGCTATAACTTGAGCGCTAAGTTTGGAACCCGAGTTTGATCTTATCACGAGATCTTTCCCGAAGTCGGTTTCCTTTGCTTTTGCGCCAAGTCACCCGAGCTATCTCGCCTATATAAAGCGGGTGCCGTCCCGTGGGTACGTACTCATAACACAACTCGAGAAATCCATCTAGGGTTTTGGCGATTGAGCTCTCTTTCTTCAGTGCTGCGCGGCTACTCAAGCGCCTCCATCCCTTCCACCGGCGTGTCGGCGGCGGCGCGGAGAGCAGTGTCTCTGAAACCTTGTCCCAATGAAGAACATGCACGGGTTTGGTGCGAATCAGGTTTTTGGACAGCAATCACGCGACTACTCGCTCAAGTTCAACTACATCGGCTGATCTGCACGGCGACGTTCTACGGTCTTCGTCAAGCTCTCGAGTCCAATGTCATCGTTAGCCAGAATGGAGCATTCCGCGCTGTAAGTAAACGATGAGTTCTTTGTTTGAGATAAATTCAATCTGTTACATGGATATGTAGTTTATGCTATGTGTGGTTTATCCCTAGTCCATTATGCATGTTTTATAGGATTTAACTTAATCTTAAAAGTGCTCTTATTTCTAACAATGGGAGCATTGAGCTTGGGAGAAGAATGAATTAAAAGAAATGTTTGGCGGCGGTCAGGGGGAGGTGGTGGTGGCGGCGGCAAGGAGAGGGGAGGAAGCGTAGCGTGACAGTTGGAACGGCTGTGCCTGGGTCAGGCGGTGGAAGATGCGGGCGGCGCGCGGCGGTGGGGATATGGCAGCCGAAGCACCGCAGAACGAGGAATGGACACGCCCCCGTGTGCGAGGCAAAGATGAGCCGGAAAGTGGGCGAGGGAGGCGAACGAGCTAGGCAGCGCGCGAGGCAGGGGCGCGTCAGCGTGTGAGGGCACGCGTGGGCCATGCCTCTGCATGTGACCAATCACGGTGCGAGAATAAGCTGTGCGGTCCCATGTACTCCCTCCATGCTGTAGTATAATAGTATTTTCTGGATTTGTCCTAAGTCAAACTGTTTCAAACAGTTTGACCAAATTTATAAAAAAGAATAAAAATGACTTCTAATGTAAAATGACTTTTGTTAGATCCATCCTGAACTATATTTTTATAATTTATTTTTTCGGTGTGATAAATGTTAATAGTTTTCTTTTAAAGTTTAATCAAATTTAAGATTGCTTGATATAGGACGACAAACCTAGAAAACACTGTATTTGAGGAGGGAAGAAGTAGTGGTGGATTTTTTTTTTCACTCTGAAGCCAACAGTGCAGCTCTCTATATTTCCAAGTTCCTTCTACTGGCAGAATTGTTTATCTATTTTCTACAGGGCCGGCAAGCATCTAGCCGTGCTATAAAAGTCCCCCGTGCCACCACACCAAGTCACGCATCAGTGTTCAGAGTCCAGACAAGAAGGGCTAGCAGCAGGAGGACGAGCTCTACATACAGCTAGCCAGCCATGACGAAGCGCTGCTGCTTACGCTTCGCCACCATCCTCGCGTCGCTTCTCTCGGCAACCGCCTGCCTCGACTTCGGCTTCTACGACACGACGTGCCCCGCCGCTGAGACCATCGTGCAGCAGACCGTGGCGAACGCGTTCGCGAACAACTCCGGCGTCGCTCCGGCCCTGATCCGCATGCACTTCCATGACTGCTTCGTTAGGGTAAGTGCATGCTGTGACAAATGATGTACATGTACCATGTAGAAGTAGAACATGCAAGGACGTCACCTGATCGGGTGACACACGTCGACGGCCTCCATGCAGGGCTGCGACGGCTCGGTCCTGATCGACTCGACGGCGAACAACACGGCGGAGAAGGACTCGGCACCCAACAACCCGAGCCTCCGGTTCTTCGACGTAGTCGACCGCGCCAAGGCGGCGGTGGAGGCGACGTGCCCCGGCGTGGTCTCCTGCGCCGACATCCTCGCCTTCGCGGCGCGGGACAGCGTCGCGCTCACCGGCGGCCTCGGCTACCAGGTGCCGGCCGGACGCCGAGACGGCCGGATCTCCACTGACACCGATGCGCTCAACAACCTGCCGCCGCCGTTCTTCAACGCCACCCAGCTGGCAGATAGGTTCGCCACCAAGAGCCTCACCGTTGAGGACTTGGTCGTCCTCTCCGGCGCCCACACCATCGGCGTCTCGCACTGCAGCAGCTTCGCCGGAACCGGCAACCTCGGTGACCGCCTCTACAACTTCAGCGGCTCACCTGACGGGGTAATTAAGCTGAAGAAGACGCACATTCCCTCTATAAAAACAACGTACTAGGATGATTAAGTTCTTATACCTGGTTACTGGCCTGCTGTGGTACGCAGATCGATCCGGCGCTGAGCAAGGCCTACGCGTTTCTGCTCAAGAGCATCTGCCCGTCCAACAGCAACCAGTTCTTCCCGGACACGACGACGCTCATGGACATCATCACGCCGGAGAAATTGGACAACAAGTACTACGTCGGCCTGACCAACAACCTAGGGCTCTTCACGTCGGACGCAGCGCTGCTGACCAACGCGACGATGAAGGCGCTGGTCGACTCCTTCGCGAGCAGTGAGGCCACATGGCAAACCAAGTTCGTCAAGTCCATGCTAAAGATGGGGGAGATCGAGGTGCTCACCGGGACGCAGGGCGAGATCAGGCTCAACTGCAGGGTCATCAACCCTCTCAACGCCACAGCCGCTGGCAGCGCTCGTCATGGTCTCGCCAAATCAGGCTCTTCAGGGTTCACTGGTGTGGCTGCAAGCTAATTGGCTGTCAGCAGATGCATGTGTGCCCAGCTGTGTGCAGATCATGCCTAGTGTGAATGTGATATCACACTCTGTGTTGTCTCTGGAGTTTGATTGTGAGGATGAAATAAAATTGTGCCAAGTATTGTTGTTCGTGGTAAACATGTATGATCATCTGTGGAGTGAGACAAGAAGTTGGCTGATCATGTATTTTGACCAAAGAACTGCAGATGCAAGCGATCGTTTTACATAATCCTTGCAACAGAGAATCGGCACAGTATATGCCTTATCCAAATCCCAAACAAACCCGAAGCAAAAGATGATAAACATAGAAGGCATCTATCATGAATTTAAAAGCATGCTATGTGATTGCCTAATCAAAGGAATGAAAGGATGGTATGCTCCAACTTAATAAATCCAGTTGACCCAGTTTTGTCCGTATGTACATGCTAATACTCTAGCATTGCAACTGAGAGTTGCTTTCCAGAAAAAATAAAGAAAGAAAGGAAGATATTGCAAAAAATATTAATCTGTGTATCGAGAAACGTGAATGCTACTGTGTTTAATAACCGATAATATGTCTTAGGGTTCTGTATTTGCACTCTGGCAGAAGAGAATTTTACGATTAAAAAACTTCAATTTTCACGAAAGGCAAGGCATCAAGGTGGCAATCATAATACAGAGTCTCAAAAAGACGAACATATTTGTGGAAATTTACATATAAAGTATTAGAGTCAAAGAAGCAAAAGGTTGATATCATCCACGTAGGCAACTAAACAAACATTAAAAATCTTTGCAAGAGGTAATAGCAGTGTTAGACTTTGGGTAGAGAGTCCTAGTGCTTAACCACAACAAAGAGTAACTTTTTTTTGACTGTCAACGGGGAGATGCTCCCCACCTAATGTACTAATTTAGCCCCAACCGGCTCGCCACAAATTACAAGAGTGTTTTACAGAGTTTCAGAGACGGGAGCTGAGCCCCACTGAGCCGACGAGACCGGCCCGGTAAAAACATATCAGTGAGAGCTAATTACTTGCTAGATGATCAACACCATCGGTCCGTCCATCAGAGAAAATAGCACACCAGACCTCTCCCAACAAAGAGTAACTAACTAACTATAGCTGAAGAAAGCTTATCAAATAAGTTTTTGATATATATATATATATAGCCATCCCTTTTGTTCTTTGTCATCATTTATATTAATATGGGCCTATCTAATTTGACCCAGTACACATCCATATCATTCCTGACAGCATGAGTAGTTCGGTAGCCTCAGATTAATAATCTTATCTGTCAATAGTTTGACTGCAACCGAGAGCAACATGTGCTTATTGATGTAGTAAAACGTGGGTCAGTTGTGATGCAGACAAGTTTCCTGTTTCCACCAAAAGATTTGGAATCCACATCTCTGCTATCAATTAGGCATTGTCGTTTTCAAGGAAAAAAAAGTGAAGTCAATGGTGACAATACCTGTTTAAGGTTTATCTTTCTTATCGTTCAGGAACTAATTGAGTGAAAAATGTGACTCGACGTTGAATATATAATTTTTTAATTTCTTGTGAAAGGAACTCTGTGTGGGAGATGAATATTCGATATCTCCTCATCGGCATGGATCCAAGACTATGGGCCGTCGATGGGCCTTGAGTCAGGTGAAGGGCTGATCTTTTGGGCCTGAATACCTAACTCAGGCCCAAATACGGTCGAGAATGACTTGGAGGTCAAGGCAACGACGTCGTAATCCTAGGGTACAAAGAAGGAAGCTTAGCTCGGATTTAGGGTCCGAGATTCATGAAGACCGGAGAAGATACGATAGAAACTAAGATTCTGTTTAATCTCATAGTAATCTAAACCTGACTAGTAAGATATAGATAGAACTCAACTTGTAACCTAAGACTCTGTCTGATTACTGCCGTCTCTTCCATTCAATCCTGTCCATGACTCAGGACAGGACCGAATGGATGTGTGCTTCCTGGTCTTAGCATGGTCCAGCAGGTGAAAGATCTTTATCAAGGATGGCAACTTTGTTTTCTGATCCTGATATGGAACAACTATTGGTGCAGACACCGTCTTACTGTCAGGCTACAATGGGACACTGGATGCAGGCATCGCCAAGAAGAACAAGCAGTTGAATTTCCTTGTATTTAGGCTACAACTGCTTATTATTCCAACTTGTAGCATGGACCATATATCTGATACTATTGAAGCTGCCAATACTTAATTTTCTTTATCCTATGTTCTGTGCATGTGGTTTGTTTTTTATCATGACTCGTTTGATCTTTCAGGAGGTTGCTCCTCTTGCTATTACTAATTGGAGCCTCTTGTGGAGCCTCCACATTAATATTATCCGACTACGTTAGGAAAAAAGATAAATCCTACTAAATTCTAACAAAACTCAGAAACATCCAACCGTCCATCATGTAACTCTAATAGTAATAGCCATCAGATATATTATATTTTCTATAAAAATATCCACCATGTCATTATAAAAGATGAAATCAGATAACCCCTAAAATGTATATAAAAATTAAAAATTACCTATCATGCCATAATGAAATATGAATTAAAATACCCCTTAATTTGCATAAAAATTACCTACCATGCTATTATAAAATATGAATTAAACAACCACCTAAATTTGCATATAAATTACTCACCATGACATTATAAAGATAAATTATAATAAACTCTAAATCTGCATTATAGATTACCTAATATGCCATGTGCTTGTGTGGTTGTTCTTCTTTCTTGTCTGTGGGGTTTTTTTTTCTTTGGCAGTGTTTTGTGGTTGCTGTGGCTATTCCGGTGGCTATTCCTGGTGTAGAGCTTGTAAGTGTGTTTTCTTTTCTATCCAATAAATCTAGTACTGTGGCAATCCTCACCTAATATGTCAATGTAAAAGATAAATTCAAATAATTTTTAAATTTACATATAAATTATCTACAATGCTCTCATATGGGTTGATGGGCTAGTCTTACTACTACTAATTGGAGGCACTTTTTTAAAGCCTCCACGTTAATTCTTAAGAGATGCTCTAGAAAAATAGAAATACTATAAATTCTTAGAAAAAAGCAAAACATCCGGCCATACATCTATGATACGTAATCATCATAGCCATTGGACTAACCCTCCAGTGTATGGATAGATTCCAACATACAGCTAGCCACCCAACCTACGTAGGCACAACCCTAGCCGTCGTAACTTAATCGTGAGTCCTTTGGTAATCCATCTAGGTTGTATCAATGGAGAACCACGGCCCAACCTACGTACACATAGCCCTAGCCGCCGTAACTTACTACTTGAGGTCGAACGAATTCACGGACAAAACAGGCGGATGAAGCATATCACGACATTCTTCTTCGGAGTTTCCGGTGAGCGCCATGCATGGCCCCCTCTCGCTGATGGCCTTTTTTCCTGTTGTAGTCCTGTTGTGTGCCTCCCCTAGGGTTCAGTGCTTCCTGTCTTGCGCACCAGCACACCCGCTCCAACAAGCAAGCAAATGCAATAATCCAGGAGACGGATCGTCAACCATTAATACTTTCAAAAGATGTGCTATGAGTGTGAAAGCCCAAACTCCTCCAGGCTGCAGAGCCTACCTAGCGGTTCTGAAGCACCTAGACGTACAAGATCATGGTGTTGTTCTACATCACCGCCAGGGTGCCAGGTGACATGTATCCTGTCTACATGGACAACATTGATCCACATGCATGTAGGCATGCATGACATTGACCTCAATGTTTTCATGCTCACGTGTGCCACGGCGGTGACAGTGAGCATGACGAGCACTAGAGCATCACTTTCTCACGTTATGTGATCAAGATATCCACTCAATGGGCAAAAAGAATGTACATATATTGCTGATCCTGATCATGATACACTCGCCACTCGCCAGGCAAAAAAGATGCATATCTATCGGTCAACTAACAAGGTAAACACACTAATCACTAGCTAATATTTACATCTGTTCCAAATTGTAAGAGGTTTTAGGCCTCTACTAGATTCATTCAATATTCCATGTACGTATATTCATTATATGTCTAGATTTCATCGACATTAATTTGGATGTGGGCGAATCAAAAGGTGGGTAGAACTTCTTATAATTTGAGATGGAGGGAGCATGTAGTAAGCATCTTGCTTCAATATAATAAATTGTATAGTTTTGAGTGCTGACATAGATTTTCTATACATTGTTGTCATTATGGGTCAATTTATTTAATTGTCCTATTCTTGATCACGCATTAAAATTATAGCTCATATCAGTGTGGAATATCAATTACTAATTGCTGCAAAAAGAATTGATCATAGAGTAAAGGAAGGTAAGTGTAGAAAAAGAGCAAGTGGTAATTTAGTTGCATACATCCATCCCCTCTTTCTAATTAGTCAATTGGAATACAATATATTTAATTTGATCATTTATAATCCACACAATATATTTAATTTGATCATTTATAATCCACTACTATTACTAATTGGAGGCTCTATTGAAATCACCATATTAACGTTCAAAAGACACACTAGAGAAAAGGATAAATCTCAGAAGTTTTCACAATAATCAGAAATATATGTCAATCAGTTGAGTAGATTAGATTGAAATCTTAATTGCGATGAATTTCATTTTCTAAGTGACTATTCACATCTAGCATTATAAAAATCAACACAAAATAACTTCTAAATTTATGCTAAATTATTTATCTCTGCCATTATGGACATAGCTCTCTAAATTTATATTTAAATTACTCATCTTAATTTGCTATTGTGACAGATAACCTAAATGAACCGTTTAAATTTATATGAAAACTATCCATCTTTTGAGATTATTGGCCGTAGCGGAGCACGGGATTGATGGACTAGTATAGTCTAATTCATATTAGCAAGAGATATCGAAGCCTCCGGAGACCTCTGCTTCATGTTTGCTACTGCCACAGAACCCACGTGTGGTTCCTATGGGGCACGCCATCACAAAACAGCTTCTTCCCTACGCCAACCACTTCCTCTATCGCCCTACCAGTGTAGCACAAGGAGTCACCACTCACCACCTTACTACTGATTAACATTAAGAGAACGTTTGTTTGAATGGTAGTGGATGGTATGTTGCGTCCTCGTTTGGTTAGAGGGAATTGGTGAGAGGTAATGGAAGTTTTAGGAGATAGGTTTAATAATATCTTGTTTGTTTCGTGGGAGTGGGAATGAGAGTCCAGATGATCAATTCCCACAGATTAATTCCCAAAGGGAGGGATGAGAATTGGGTGGGAATTGTATGTAGTAGTGTACAAGAATAAGACATCTCAACCGTTCATCATGAATTTTAAAAATAACTCCCAGCTAAATCCCCCTCTCAATTTCCTACACAAACCAAACAAAGGATTGAGATTAAAAATCAATTTCACATCTTAATTCTCTCTATCAACTCCCACCACTAATTCCTTTTCCCCTTCTCAATTACTTGCCAAACGATATGTAAGTGTTATTATAGGAAATTAGTAGCCTTAGAAAGAAAATTAATATGCATGCATGCATAACACGGACAGATGCGTCATATCCCACTTTCTCTAATCCATTCTAAAAATCCTAAAACATCACTTATTATGGGCACAGAGGTAGTATGTGACATTAGCACCTGCATATATATAATTGGCAAGAGTGGCGAAACGCGCCACCCGGCCTAGTTGTATACAAATAAATAAGAGTGCAAATAAAATCACAACGTTAGTCAAGGGTTTAAAATTAGCATTCCATAACCGAGGGTCGAAAACTAGGACCAGCGCATAGTAAAGATTATGGTGCAAAACCGAACTTTTCCAACATATAAGCATATAAATAGAATGGCTCAAATTAATTCTTTGTTTTTCAAAGTAGAGAATATATATAATAGTTTTGCTGACAAATTCTCCCTAAGTAAATCTTGTCCGTTATCGTATATCTAAAACATGATATGGTTAATCTATAAATACATCATATCTGAAAACCCTTAATTTGGTTGATTAAAAGAAAAAATATAACTATATATATGAGTAATTCAAGTATAGCCCTAATATTAGTAAGAATCCATGTTGCCAATGGTAAATGGAAAGACGAAGGTGCGCAGGGCTAGGCACAACATAATGCAGTTTCATGTGGGACAATTAATATGCAAGTTTTAATGTGACTGTGGCTTCTTGTGCGCACTGGACCCTCCGGTGTGTGCAGTCTGACTTGAGGCTTTTTTTTGTTCTTTTTCTTTCTCCTTTGAGGTGTCTGTTCTCCAAGTTTTCCACTTGAACCCTAGGACTTAAACAAAGACGCTTGCACACCAATTAGTCCTAATGGTATATGTTGTCACCTTCAACCACCAAAATCACATTTAGAAAACTAAGCATAAGGTTTAAGGCCTATTTTCTTTACACCCTACTTCTTGTTTGCTACTGCGACAGCACCCACGTGTGGTGCCTATGGGGCCCACCATCACAGAGGAGCTTCTTCCCTACTCCAACATTTTCCTCTGTCGCCCTACCATGTATGTAGCCCAAGGAGTCACCACTCACTCACCAGCAGTATAGTCTATGTGTGTGCCATTCTTTCCTACCCTCTCCAGTCTCACAATAAGTGCTTGTTTTAGGATTCAAAATTTGTCCCACAACCAACTCGTTTGGTTGGAGGGAATTGGTGAGAGTAATGTAAGTTTTAGGAGATAGGCTTAATAATATCTTGTTTGTTTAGTGGGAGAGGGGGTTTTGGTGGTACAGGGAATGGGAGTTCGGATGATCAACGTCCACAGATTAATTCCCAAAGGGAGGGATGGAAATTGGGTTGGAATTGTAGTAGTGTACAAAGAACAATACAACTCAACCGTTCATTGTGACTTTTAAAAATAACTCCTAGCTAAATCCCCCTCTTAATTTGCTACACAAACCAAACAAAGTATCAAGACTAAAAATCAATTTCTCATCTTAATTCCCTCTTTCTACTCCCACCACTAATTTTTTCCCCTTCCCAATTAATTGCCAAACGAGTTGTAAGTGTTATTATAGAAAATTAGTAGCCTTAAAAAAATTAATCTGCATGCATGCATAGAATCTGTGAAACATGGGCAGATGCGCCATATCCAATTTTCTCTAATATGTCTTAAAAATCCTTAAAACATCACTTGTTATGGGACGGAAGTAGTATGAGACATCAGCACCTACACACAATTGGCAAGAGCAGTGAAACGATGCGCCACCCTAGCCTAGTTGTATACAAATAAATAAGAGTGCAGAGAAAATCACAACGTTAGTCATGGGTTTAAAATTAGCATTCCATAACTGAGGGTAGAAAACTAGACCGGCGCATAGTAAAGTTGATGGTGCAAAAAGAACTTTTCCAACATATAAGCATATAAATATAATGGATCAAATCAATTCTTCGTTTTTAAAGTAGAGAATATATAACAGCTTTGCTGACAAATTTGTTCTCTTTAAGTAAATATTGTCGGTTATAATATATCTAAAAACATGATAAGGTTAATCTATAAATACATCATATCTGAAAACCCTTAATTTGGTTGATTAAAAGAAAAAAATATAACTATATATATGAGTAACTCAAGTATAGCCCTAATATTAGTAAGAATCAATGTTGCCAATGATAAAAGGAAAGACGAAGGTGCGCAGGGCTAGGCACAACATAACGCAGTTTCATGTGGGACAGTTAATATGCAAGTTTTAATGTGACTGGATGCATGGTTCCATGTGGCGTTAGTTTGCAATAACACCCGAATTTTGCAATCAATAAAATGTAATCATGGATAGCCATACGCGTGAGCTCACCATCTGAACAAGGATTCAGATTTTCAAGTCGCTGTCAAAATCTTAGCAGGCTGGACAACCAAATTGGACACTAGTGACCTTCACCGAATAAAAAGCAAGTACACACGCTGCATAAATTGCAGAGAAGAACTCACCTGCTTTTTGGTGAATATTCAGAGTGCTGATTGTTCACCCAACCACTTGCATTGCAGAGAAGCTCGCAGCCTGAAGCCGTTTCGAGTGTGGAAAGGCTCCTCTGGGGCAGGCAGGACTGTATACCTCCGGCCGACTCAGAAATATCGGACGCCTCCCACGTCTCATCTCGCGCGTCTTGTCACGTGGTCCTCTGCCCTAGTTGGCCTCGTGCGTCGGAAACTTCTCTTCGTTGTGGTCCGCATGGTTCTCTCGTGGGATTTCTTGGTATCAATTGCTGCCCCAAGCAACGCAAGCAACCTTATCCCTTTGACCCTTTCGACATCCCAACTTCTCTCCTGCTCACCACTCATCTGTCTAAAACAACTGTTTGCGTCGTCGGCGGATGCGACGGAGAGAGAGGAGCTAGAGGTCGAGGAGCAGTTGCACGTACGTGCATCTCGTTGATTTTCGCGGCGTAGGTGTGTGCGCTGGGTAGGCGATGGGAGCAATTAAGCCGGCACGGGCGTACGGTGCACCTCTCGGTCGCCGAACTGGAGTGTGCCGCCGGTGAGGAAGCAACGGTCGAGGTAGGCCACGGGAAAGCACGACGGCGATGGTGATGAGCACGAAGAAGCCGGCCGAGGAAGGTCCAGCTGATCGCAGCCTCGTGATGCCCCGAGCTTCCTCGAGGCAGTGCATCCGACCCTTTCGACGACCAGTGGTCCCTTGATGTCTCCATTGTGACAAAATTGCCCCTCCATTTTGTACGGGCCAACGAAGCATCCGACCACCTGCGTGCCACACAAAAGTCACGCATCAGATCTAGCCCACACATCAACAGGGTAATAGTGCACATTGTGTGTTGCATATGGTCCGGCACAAATTATCCTGTCATTTGTGAATTTGGTAGGATGATACCCATTATTGGATACAGACATGTTCGCACCTAAGCCGACTGCATATACACACAGCCAGTAGTTCTATACGCGTGCCTTCCACCGTGACACATCACACATGCTGTACTCTACACCTATATATACATAATCGGAGCACTATAAGAGGAGGTTGTTTCCACTTCTTGTGAACAAAGGGCACAATTGGCTGAACATGTTGTGTTAGTGTGATGTCTTGTCTTAGCATGGTCCAAGAGGTGGAAGATGTGAGTTGTTCAAGTATAACCTTAATCTTAACACGACTTTTGTCATCAGTGATGAAAGGAAACAGAAAGGTATGCAAAAATCTACACACAGCATAATAATAATGCAGTTTCTTATGGGGACCACATGCAAGTAGTTTGACCAGACTGGATAGTTCTATGTGCCGTTATTCACTCCACACAACACCCACGTGGACACACCAATAACATTCGAAGTTTTCAATCAGTAAAATTTGATCATGGATAACCGTACACGTGCCGGCAATTAGTCAAAGCTAATAAATAAATTGTCTAGCCAGCCTGTCCCCTACCCAAATCCAAATGAACAAACCTTCATGAAGGGAAGAAAAGCTAAACAAATGCTTCCGAAGACTCTCACCGTCTGGACCAGATTTTCAGGTCATTGCCAACACCATATCAGGCTCTCAACAACCAAATTGGACAATGGTGGCCTTGCTACACCGAAGGAAAAACAGGTATTACATACGCTGCATAAATCCCATGGAAAACTCGATCACCTGTTTCCGGCGAACATTCAGAGCGGTGCTGATCGTTCATCCGACGACTCTTGCAGAAGCTACGGAGCATCATGAAGCCGACATCGCAGCTGTGTATGCACACTGTTCAAAGCGCCCTCCACTGTGACAGAATTGCCCCTCCATCTTGTACGGGCCGGCAAGCATCCGGCCACGCTTTAAAGCTCCCCCGGCCCCGAGCCACACACCAAGACCAAGTCACGCATCCGAGCCCATACAGGCAGCAAGAGGACGAGCTGTGCATCAGTAGCCATGGCGAGGGGTCGGTGCTTACTGCTCTTCGCCGCCGCCGTCGCGTCTCTCCTGTCGGCCACGGCCGTCGTGGCCCTCGACGTCGGCTTCTACAACACGACGTGCCCCACCGCCGAGACCCTCGTGCAGCAGGCCGTGGCGGCCGCGTTCGCCAACAGCTCCGAAGCCGCTCCGGCCCTCATCCGCATGCACTTCCATGACTGCTTCGTCAGAGTAAGCACCACCTATAGTATCAAACCATACTTATATCCTAGTATGAGTTGGCATAGGATCTTTTTCCCTACTGAAAAAAATCCTAGAAACCAAAAAGGACCTTTTGAAACGATAACATCATTGAAGTATTTTTTTTTATTCCATAAAAAGTCTAGATAGTATATTTTTTCTTTGTCTAAAAAATACTTTTAGATAAAGGAAACACTTACAAGTGAGTGTATTTGGCTTGAGTCTAGATAGTTATATGATTTGCAAGTCATAAATAAAGCTTACTGCTTTTTAGAGCAATCCAAGTTATTATGAAAGTTCTAAGTATAGGACGAAGTGAGGCCTTCTTCACCACTCACTGGGGTGATGACGTTTCATCATCCTCCTCCATTCAGGGCTGCGACGGCTCGGTGCTGATCGACTCGACGGCGAACAACACGGCGGAGAAGGACGCGCCGCCGAACAACCCCAGCCTCCATTTCTTCGAAGGTGATCGACAGCGCCAAGTCGGCGGTGGAGGCGCAGTGCCCCGGCGTGGTCTCCTGCGCCGACGTCCTCGCCTTCGCGGCGCGCGACAGCGTCGTGCTCACCGGCGGCAACTCCTACCAGGTGCCGTCCGGCCGCCGCGACGGCGTGATCTCCAACGCCACCGAGGCGCTCCGTCAACCTGCCCCCGCCCTTCTTCAACGCCACCCAGCTCGCCAACAACTTCGCCTCCAAGAACCTCAGCATCCAGGACCTCGTCGTCCTCTCCGGCGCCCACACCGTCGGCGTCTCCCACTGCAGCAGCTTCGCCGGAGTCAACAACACCGGCGACCGCCTCTACAACTTCAGCGGCTCACCTAACGGGGTAATTCAATTAAGCAGCAGAGGAATTGCTTATTGCCTCTCTAAATATCTACTAGGATATGAACAAGCTTCTGGATTTTCGGTGTGTGCAGGTTGATCCGGCGCTGAGCCCGGCGTACGCGTTTCTGCTCAAGAACATCTGCCCGATCAACAGCAGCCAGTTCTTCCCGAACACGACGACGTCCATGGACCTCATCACGCCGACCACCTTCGACAACAAGTACTACGTCGGCCTGACCAACAACCTGGGCCTCTTCGAGTCCGACGCGGCGCTGCTGACCAACGCCACGATGAAGGCGCTCGTCGACTCCTTCGTGAGCAACGAGACGGCGTGGAAGGCCTTGTTCTCCAGCTCCATGATCAAGATGGGCGAGATCGTGGAGCTCACCGGGACGCAGGGCGAGATCAGGCTCAACTGCTAGGGTCGTCAACCCTCTCAACGCCACCGCCGCCTCCGCCTGACAGCGCTCGTCCTCTTCTCGCCACACCAGCAGGGTCTTCTGAATCCACTGGAGTGGCTGCAAGCTAATAATCGACCCTGCTGTCAGTACTCAGTAGATGTGTGTGTGTGTGTGTGCGCGCGCGCACAGTGTGAGCAGTGATGCCTAGTGTGATTTTGAGGATTAAATAATGCTGAGACAAAGTAATGAGCAAATTAACTACCAGTTAAGTTGCTTGTTACATGAGCATATATGAGGCAGCACAATCTAGAAAAAAAACTGAAGAAAAAAAAAAGAGGTGATCAGATTCTGTTGTACGTCTGCGTGGAATCTGATCCTGAGTCATGCATGACTCCTGATGATGAAATAAAAGTGTGCCAAACTACTGTTGTTCGTGTTATTAAACATGTATGATCATCCTGGTTACTGACGCTCATGGTCGATTCATGGGGTCGCTTCACCAGATACAGTTATTTTACTACCCTGAAAGGCAGAAACTGAGAAGGCTGGGACAGCATATTCCTTATCCAAATATACCTGAAGCAAGATGCGGCGGACATGGAAGATATCTATCATGCATTTAAAAGCTTGTAGGTGATTGCCTAATCAATGCAAGATGGTATGCACCACCAGCTTGTTAAATCCAGTTTATTACCCACTTTACTCGTACAGCAAGTGCTGATGTGCCAACATTGTAACTGTGAGAGTGACTGTAACTGAATGTTTGAATCCAACTATGTTTTCCTAAAAAAAATATTAATCCAAGTATCGCAATCATAAATGCTACTGCCATGTTTAGTAACCGATAATGATGAGTGCTTAGGGTTCTGTATTTTCACTTTATTAGGAGAAGAGAACTTTATAACTAAAATAGAATAAACTATCAAATTAACTTTTCACAACAGATAAAGCAACAAGGTGAACTGGTGCACAATCATAAATTCGTAACACGGAGTTTCGAAAACGCGATCATATTAACGGAAACACACGCAGTCACGAAAAAGCAGAAAAAAATTCAATATTTTCCAACGTAGGCCTTGATAAAGGTCGTAGCAGTGTTACTTCGGTTTCAAAGTCCTTGCGCTTAACCACAGCATGGAACAACTATATAACTGAAGAAAATCTTATCACACAAGTGTTGTTACCTTGTGTTGATTGAAATTCATAATGAATTAATGTGGGCCTACCGTCCTACGTGACTTGTCCTAGTACACACTCTTGTCATTTCTTTTTTTCTCTTTGTTTTGTTATAACTAAAAAGTATGCATAGCACACGGAACAAGTCATCAGAACTTGTAAATATTTATCTGTGCCAGGTGGGTCCGTAGGCGTGTGCCTTCAACGGGCACACCCCCCTGTCATTTCTGACAGCTTGTTGTTGAATAGTCTGGTACCCTCGGATCAACGTTTTTCAATAGTTCGAGTACAACATGTGCTTGTTGATAAAGTGAAACTTGGACCAGCTGTGATGCAGACAACTTTTCCAGTATCCACCCGAAAGATATTGAATGCACATGTTTGTTATCAATTAGTCACTGTCGTTCTCAAAAGTAAAAGTGAAGTCAATGCCGACAGTGCTTGTTTAAAAGGGTGTTTAGAATCTACCGACTAAAATTTAACCCCTATCACATCGGATGTTTGAACGCTAGTTAGAAGTATTAAATATAGTCTAATTATAAAACTAATTACATAGATGATGACTAAACAGGTAGAATGAATTTATTTAGCCTAATCAATCTAAGATTAGCAAATGTAATGCTACAGTAACCATTCGTTAATTATGGATTAATTAGCTTAATAGATTCGTCTCGCCGTTTATTCCTCGTCCGTGTAATTAGTTTTTTAATTAAATCATATTTAATACATTTAACTAGCATCAAACATCCGATGTGACGTGGACTAAATTTTAGACCCCTAGATCCAAACACCACCTAAGGCTATTCGTAGAAATGTGATACATAACCTTGAGTGTATATTTTCTGATCCTGTGACAGGAACTCAGCTGGAAGAATTGTTTTTCCTTCCAGAATGTGTTCCTCGCTATATTCCAAACTTTCTCTACAAGCATCAATCAATACATACGAAATATATATAAACACGGACGTTATGTTTCTTAGTTGACAAGGAACTTGTTCTCTCCAAGGTGCAGAAATATTATTAAAGATATTTCATAAATTATTATTTTGTTTTCTTGTAATTTGTTTTATCACTGAAGATGGTTTGAACATAATTTGTATTTTACATGCTTGCATAATTGATTTAATAAAATGAATGATTAAAGTTATAGGAAAAAGGTCAATAACAACAAGCATTTGAGAACACGGAGATAGCTCAACCTAAAGTACACAAATGTTAGCTAAAAGGATGCCGTTTCAACAGTTGCAATGCAAAAATCTACCATTAATCACAGCAGCAACAGTGCTTAAGGTGCATTCTAGCTGGCCCCTTCAGAAATAACCTGCCAACTGTATGATCCACAGAAACAAGTCAACTTTTCTTTTGACATTTCCCCAGTAGTTTTGTTTAACAGACAGTTCATTTTTTAAAAAAAAATTACACAATAGGATTAGGCTATTTTCAACTGGGATGTCCTATTCCAATCTTGCATATCACTTGTTCTAACTATTTTCCACTCTATCTATAGTAAGCACTACGATGTCATTTTGTATCATAGATAATCGATATATCTAATCCTACTGAATACGGTCTTACACGAAGGTTTCCTGGAGCTGGTGCCTCGGGACACGATGACCATAAGAACCGTGTCTTGGACGTTGGACCAGCTCTTCCACTTGACAATTTTTTTTTCTTTTGAACATGTCTTATTGACACGGAGCTGAGGCGCATGTTCTCACGACTCACTGTGTTCTGGAAGGGAAAATCGCAGTGGCATCTTCTCCGTTCTCACCGACCTTCCGTTCCTGCAAAATGGCATACCGCCCTATTGAGTCGCCAAAAGCTGCGTCGTCTGTCAGCCTATAATTAATCCCGTGCAAACATGTGCTCGCGGTGTGCGTGAGGACCGGTTCTTCAGCATTGTGAGCAGCAGCCAGTGGCTGAGATGAGATCGTGCCTGGTTTTTGTAGCAAATTCGTGTGACGTTGAGCCGCCCGTGTGTCATACAAGTACAACTCTGCATTCGTCTAGTCTGAACCTCGTCAGGCTAGCGCGGCCGGCGTGAACCATTCTGCTGCATGCTGCCCTCGGCTCGGACAATCTTCCAAGCCTGCAGCCACGTACAGTTTGGTGTAAACACGCACTAAACAGCCGCCAGTGGGATGCGGGAGCGGGGCGCTCCCCCATGACTGCACTGGAGTGACCATGGCCATTTCGCCGGGCCGTGCTGGCGCTGCCCAAGTGAGCGTGCATGTGGCCTCACTCGAGGTTGCTAGGTCGCCGTGTCGCTGGCTCGGCGCACATCCCTGTTGGGTGCAGACGGGAAGATCAGGAGTAGAGGAAGGGAACTTGGACAGGAAGAGTAAGACAGATAGGAGGAAAGATTGGTAGATAGATAGCTGTTCTGTTTCTCGATGACCCTCTCCTCTCCATAGTCTCTCCTTAAATACTTCTATTACATGGGCTTAGGTGGCCCGATACGGTGCGTGCAAACCCACTCTCCCCACTCTGGGCCGTAGACACGCGAACTGGGCTTCCGAGCTCGGTCTGTCGGCTTTCGAAAAAGTCCATCTCAGGTCCCTTAACTTGTGTCTGAATCCAGATTTCGTCCTTAAATTAAAAAACCAGATACCATGAGTCCGTCATCTTGTAAAACTGGGCACACTCCATCCTCGGACGAAACCAACAATGGTTTTCAGCGACGTGAACACACACTTTGCCACATCAGCATGTCCACGTGTAACTAGATCCACGTGACAAGGCCTTGGTCTCAACAGCGTGGCGGCGGCAAAAGGGCACCCAACCGCGCAGTCTCAAACAACACCTCGAACACCAGCATGTTTGCGCCTCGACCTTTATCACAGCGAAAACCTAGTCGGTTTCGTCCGAGGATGGAACGTTCCCAGTTTTATAAGTTCAAAAACCCGCGGTACCTGGTTTTCGAGTTTAAAGATGAAACTTAAATTTGGTTTTACCAATTGAGGGACTCGGGATAGACTTTTTCCGTCCGCTTTAGCTCCGCATTGGCATCATCATCGGTGGATTAGAGCAGCGGTGCGTTGTCAAGCGTCGAGTAGGCGGTTGAGCCGAGGTGCATCACGCATCATGGGCACACCTAAAGGAGAGCTGGGGGTTCAGGAGTCGCCTAAGCACGAAAAAAACTCCCTGAAACACAGCATAGTATGGAGTCAAATGGGTGAATGCTGTGCCCAGCTAGGGTAGGAGTGAAGCAAGTACTCGATGTTAGGGGCACGAACCGCTTCTCCTGTTCCCAAAATCACCAAAAATGTTTTAGATCATTAGAGTTTTTGTTAACAAAATAACCTTAATTAGGATGGAACTTGCCCCCTACTGTCGCCCTTGCGGTTGGGCTTCACAACAAATCACTTTGGATGCACGGCTTGATGAGTCGTGCTTGGGTTGGCATAACATAAGAGTGAAACACAAATAAAAAACTCATATTTTAAGGATTTTTATATGTTTAGATAAATAAATGATGTTTATGAAAGTTGTAGAAAACTTCAAAACACATTTATTTTATATAATCAGTTTTTCATAAAGATGAGTTTTTCCATTAGCAACGTATAATATTTTTAAAAAAAATATTTATATGTTATTTTTTTTGCCAGGATGGAGGCTAGCACAGCACGATAAACTCCATGTTTCAAAAGGTAAGGCCTGTACTGAGTCTAGGCTTTTATGTTTGAACAGGCACGGCACAATACGACATGAAATTAATCGGTGCGGTGCAGTACTAGATCGAAACAACTTGACATGAAGCCAAATTGGCCCAGGACCGACGGCCCAACTCCCAGTACGCTAGAAGCTTGGAACCGCCGAGGTTCTGCTGGCCGAGGTGTTTACGTATTTTAAGAATATTTTAAGTACGTACCTTTCTTTTACAGAAAATATATAATGTCCTGGGATCATAATTTTACAAATTTTTCCCTCTCAACCGG
This sequence comes from Paspalum vaginatum, assembly GCA_030272315.1. Classification (NCBI taxonomy): domain Eukaryota; kingdom Viridiplantae; phylum Streptophyta; class Magnoliopsida; order Poales; family Poaceae; genus Paspalum; species Paspalum vaginatum. The sequence continues at coordinate 7,243,799 of CM059020.1, read as the reverse complement.
CTAAAGGGCGACAAGCTGGTGTAATTTGCCATTCCAAGAATGCAACTTTTACGGTGGTCGATCAAGTTAAATCCAACGGTTTAGAAATAGACGGTACCAACGGTACCAGAACTAGGCGGTACCAAATAGGTAGGTCCGGTGCCAGAAATAGTCAGACCGGTACCAATACTTTTTTTTTGTTTATTCTAATTATTGAACAATTCTATTAGAAAAATTAAAATTGAGTGGTACCGTTCGGTACCGATTGTTACCTTTCCGACCACCGTAAAATATCACTTCGAAGAAATCTGTCATCAATAGTGGGGGTGGCAGCTCTAAGGCCATTTGTAATGCAGTGTTTCATACTTGTGTTTTCAAGTAAATAGCTCCTCATAATGCATGGCTTCATTTGGTGTTGTTTCTTAAGACAACCATCTTGGAAATAGCATGATTCCTCTATCCTAAAATATAGTATTTTCTAAATTTATCCTAAGTCAAACTATCCAAGTTTGACTAAGTCTATAATAAAGACCAAAAATACTTTCAATGCAAAATGATCATCATTAGATCCATACTTTCATAATTTACTTTTTCGGTGTGATAGATGTCAATATTTTTCTCTAGAACTTGGTTGAACTTAAAATTACTTGACTTAGAATAAATTCAGAAAAGGTTAATTAGATACAAGCCATTACAGATATACCGGTTCTGAGATATACCATTACAATTCACAAAATTATACACAGACCATTACAATTTCGCAACTCTTTGAAATATGCCATTGTTTACCCATTTGAGACATTTTTTGACCAAATTAAAACTATCTTCTTTCTCCCTCTCCCCTCTTGACGTGTACCCATACCATGAGTACCCCAAGCATCTTGGTAATCGTGCCAGGACGAGTGCAACAGGTCGCTCGGCGCAAGACACAAGCGCCCAGTACGGCCATAGGACTGCTCAGCCTCATGCCCGCAAGACCCCTCGGTCTCATGGTCGCAAGACCCATCGGTCGTATGGCCCTTTCATACACGCATGTGCCTGGAACACCTTTTGAGGATGTCATGATGATGACATGACTGCTCACATAGCAAGAACACTTATGGAGGCTTGCGCTCCCACGCATGGACTTGGCAGGAGCGCTCACAATAACACGATGTGACAACCCATGCATGCATGTGCTGTTCTCTTTTTTGGGTGGTTCACCCATGCATGCATGCATATGACAGGACCAAGCGTGAGGCATGCCGCTGCCCATGCACACGCACCCCGAAGCTCCTCAAGCCTATTGCAAATCTATTGCCGTGGTAGAAAACCACGCCACCTCCCTCTCCTGTTATCTTCTATCCACCGACCGTTGTTGCGCCGTCTCCCAGCGAGTGAGTGCCGGCCACCGCTGTGCCGGCTCCCAGCGAGCGAGCGCCGGCCGCCGTTGCCGCCTGCCCACGAGTGCGCGCCGGGCGCCGTTGCCGCCTGCCCACAAGCGCGCCGCCTTCCTGCGAGCGCGCGCCGGCAGCCGCTGCGCCACCTCCGATGCTTGAACCATGGTGACTCCCTTGCTCGCTCCGGTGGTGGGCTCAGCGGCGCGGCGCTGCTTCCGATGGGGAGGATAGCTGCCGTCAATGTTTTGCATGCCCTCGCTGCTGTCATCCTCACCCTGAGTCCTGCATCCCTGTCCCGTTCGGCAGACGACGATGAGGTGCGCCGCTGCTCCTATCTTGGGCACCGTCAGGCGGCTTCGAGGGTGTCACCTGCGACGCCCGCGACGCCTTCGCCGACCTCCAAGCGCGAGGATGATGTACGTCCACCCGCTAGACCGGTTTCGTCTAGGAAGAGGAGGCGAGAGGCAGAAGACAAGGGCAATTTGGTATAGAATGGCATATTTCAAAGAGTTGCGAAATTATAATAGTCCACGTATAATTTTGCGAATTATAATGGCATATCTCAGAATTGAGCTTGTATCTAATTAACCCATCCAGAAAACACTATATTTGAGGACAGAGGAAGTATACTCCCTTCGTATGAATACAGTGTTTCCTAGATTTGTCTTAGGTCAAATTACTTAAAGTTTGACCAAATTTATAAAATATAACAATATTTTGAAAGTAAAATAACCATTATTAGATCCACTATAAACTATATTTTCATAATCTACTTGTTCGATGTGACAAATGTTAATATTTTTTCTCTAAAAACTAAGTCAAACTTAAAATTGTTTGACTTAGGTCCAACTCAGAAAACACTACGGTTAAGAATGGAAGGAGTATATGGTTTCATCATTATCAAAATGTGATAATCTCTTTCGAAAACACTATATTTAAGAATGGAAGAAGTATATGGTTTCATCAACGTCAAAGTGTGATAATCTCTTTCTTCACAAATGCTACACAATGTCTTTACAAATGCTGTAGATGTAGCACCGTATTTAATGCCATGAAACTCTCCTAAGACCTCCTATTGAGAATTACCTTAATACTACGGCGGCAACTCTCTTCTTTTTTTTAATTTCACCAGCTTGTATATATTCTACCGTTTATAATTTAAACTCCACTTTTCTGTATACAGTGTTTATAGTGTTCTGTACGATTACATATATACTCTGGTGACTTAGGCCTAAGCCAATTCAGCCGCAAAGAAACATATAGTAAAGAAAAAAATCCAAAAAAAGAGCGAGGAGAAGTTCGCAGCTGCACCGGTACGGTGTCATCTCTCATCTCCCTCGCCTGTGCCATCATCATCATACTACCCGCAGTATTGCCTCCCTCTCCGCTGGTATGTCGACCTAATCTTAGGTCGCCTGCGCAGCTAGCCGTCGACCACGGTCCAAGTAACCGTTGCCCGTGACGACCCTTTGCTCCGCCCATGGTTGTGCGTCTGGCCCTCGCGGTTTTTTCTTTCCTCGCCATGTTTTTCACCGCTGGCAGCCACGGGATGCGGGAGCTGGTCGCGTCGCACAGTGGCAGGCAATTCATTTTGGCCTAGCAAACAACTTTTTTATTCTGCTTCAATAGTCAATGACGGATGCACTTCATTGATCACTTGATTCGATTGTTCACAAATACAGTATTACATGTAACTGAACTTCTCTCCATAAAAAAACTGCTCCCTTTCTGTTTCCTTGTTTTGTAAGCTCGTCTTTATAATTAAAAACGGATGCCCCAAATCTCATCAACAAAAACTGCTAACTGCCTCTTAGCTGCAACTCCCAAATAAAACGTCTTTGTCAGGCTACTACTGAAATTCTCAAAATCCAGATTAAATGAAACCCTGCTGCTACACAAGCACTCCATGTGCAGGAGAAAACTTAACCACTTTACAGTTACATACTACTGAGCAGTCTGATGCTTATAAATCTGTGTGCTTGGAAGGGTAATACGACTAATAGAGATGGAATCATGCTTCTTAACGGTTTGTTCTGATATAATTTCCTTTGGTCTTGGTTCAAGCTCTACTGTAATTAGTTAGATTATGCAAATTCTATTCTTGATTACAATATTCTTTTGGAATATTTTTTATGCCCGTGCTAAAGTAGGTGACTTTCCCAGGATATATGGGCAATGAGTTCTTGTCAAATATGTTTGTCTATATGCAAGATTTTGCATTAGGGATTGATTTACACCTTTTCAACTCTTTAAAAACACATCAATCCAATTCTGAAAGCACAGGCTTGATGGTCGAACCACTGAACAACCCCATCTTTCTAGCTATTATAAATTTCTTGGGGTTTATGTGAAAAAATAATAGAAAATTACTGTTTCGGTAACATGAAAGCATTGTTAGGACCAATTATCGGAGATTTTTTATAGATTAAATAATGAAACATTTGCTTACTATACAATACAAAACTAAAGCATCTTTCATTACCTGTATACTTGTTTTTAGCGGATCATTGGTTTAAACATATATGATTAACATAATATCTCCATAAATAAAGACATTACATTTCTTATGACCAATAAGGCTTCTGGCCAACAACAGTTTTCAATTTATTCCAATCTATTGCACAAAGATATGCATAACATCAGCACTTTAACGATATCTAAAGGATGAAGGCCTTCAGCTCATCCTTGAAGTCCATGAGATGCTTCTCCTCCACACACTGAGTCATGATACGAGTCCCCTTCTTTGGTGATGGTGGAGCCCCAAGAACTGCGACGGCCATATAATCTGCATAAGTGAATGGTATGATATGGTTTGGTGCACCCCACCCAGTAGTCAACCTCAAAGAATCCTAGCCTCGTCCAATCGGACACAAATAGCACATTGTGCTCGAATGTCAATTCGTACGGGTCCACCTTTACATCTCCTGAGGCCCATTTGGCAAACTCCAAAGAAAGCCTAGCCTTCCCATCACGTATCATCCTAATCACATCAAGCAATCTTGCAGTGGCAACATCCCCCGCAGTTGATGTCACGGTTATAGGATAGAAGCAGTTACCATAAAAGCCTCCCCCATCCTTTGGTAGCACATTTGTGAGGAGGTGGCGAGTGTTGGCAAAGAAGCAGACATGAACCTTAAACTCTGCGTTGTACTTGATTGCACGAGTCCTAGCCTGCCAAACCTTAGCAATAGCAACATCAAAGGTGGAGCAATACTGTCCTGTGGCTTGAAAGTACTCAGCCTTGACATGGGCAATGTGGTCAGAAGTCACATCCATGCTGAAGTGTTGGAACCCAAAGGATTGGAAGGATGGTGGTGGCCCAGGAGGCAGCTTAGGTGGGTTTGGTATTAAGGCCCGAGCCCACGTGGGTACTATTGTAGGCTTGTCCATCCCACGGGCGAGCTCAGAAATTGCATTAATGAACTGAGCTGCACCAAGCCCATCAGCAAGAGTGTGGACTGCGACCAGGCCAACAACAAATCCTCCACAAGCAAATTCTGTCACCTGGTACATAGTTATGTAAGGTTTTCATTAGTAACTTCTAAGGGCAAGGGTATTTTAGATAAGTTGTGCACAGAAGTTAGCTTTAAATTCTTGCCATTATTAACTTGAGGGATGTATTAAGACATAAATACAAAATAGTAGTAATAATTGGATACTTGAGTTGGGAAATAATATGCAACATTTTTTAGATAATTGAAAGTATGTGGCATAGTGTATGACAAAGATAAGATATATGAAAGGTTCAGATTCATCGTTGTTTACTTGTAGTGGTTATGTGGATTTTGACCAGAGGCAGCAGGAGAGATAGTAGCACACACTACCTAAAGCAATGACTTGATAATGCTCTCGTTGGTGGAAATATGGGGTGTTGGCTCGTACTTTCAAGCTAACGCTTACCAGGCGTGCACAATTGTACAGTTGTATGTCTCAAGAGTAAATGTCTGGTGCTCCGATCCATGTGTGTTTAAGCTATAAGTTTTTCATTTTCGTTGGGAATATTGGGTTGAGCTCATGGTGTACTGGTTACACATATTCAATATATAGACAAATTAAAGAAAGTCCAGGCGACAGGATGTACCACATCTAGTTCAACTAACTCCTGAATTAGGTCAAACGATGTGTCAAGATTGTGAAATATTTGAATATACTAAATACTATTCCAGTGCACCACATATAAATGAATTTATTGTGACACCTCATCTCAATTTCTACAGGCAGATTATTTAATCATTAGCTGTCCGTATAGAAATGGCTTGAACCTACACAGTAGCAGTATAGATTGTTTCCAGAGATGGTTCACATAAGGAACCCAATATTAAAATAATGTATTTTCACAATATATATATATATATATATATATATATATATATATCAGAAAAATCAACTTACTATTTCCTATGAAAAATCTATTTCTACTGGCTAGCTCTTCTTCATGTGAACCTTTTGTAAAAAAATGGTATTAATGCTAAGAGATATTTTACAGTGGTTGGAAATGAACCCACCGATACCACACGGTACCGGACGGTACCACTGTTTTTTTTAAATTTTGAAAGGTTTTTATGCTCTTTGTAGAATTAAAAAATAAAAAATATGGGTACCGGTCCCACCATTTTTTGTACCGGACCCTACTATTTGGTACCGTCGGATACCGGTATAATGGTACCGCCTATTTTTAAACCGTTAGATCTCTTCTGATGGACAGCTTCATATTTTTTCCAACCTCTGTAAAACTTATATTATGGAAAGAAAACAAAGAAGAAATTCATGAAAATTTCTTTACTGTAAAGATGTCGCTTGCTAACCGCATTACAATGACAAACAAGCATACCGAGAGTGAAGTTTTGACAAAGGTGTTTGGCTATAGCCTCACAAAGACACAAAGTGTGGGAGCCGGGCGCCACATCCGTCGGATGGTAACACGTCTCATTCTAACACGTCTCAATATGTTAATCTAGAAGTGTATACCACTACCACAAGACTACTAGCTCGAAACTGCCAAAAGGTCTTCTCGATGAGTGTAACATTCGGAGCAGCTACACTTTGACAAATATTCACTTAGTGGCTCAAAGCGATCATGCACAAGGATGTCTCGTAGTGAAAGCTGCAGTGGTGCTCTATGGTCTATATCTAGATTCATCACCGGCCAAGTCAACAAGTCCATCATAGCTTTCTGTATTAGTACCACGTATAGTAAGAACTGGGGATGGTGTCTTTTCTACACCAACAACCGATAGTGACCTCTAACCATTCGAATCGAATGATATTCGTAGGGAGATCATGATTATTATCGCCTGAGATCGACTTGTATGTCGGAGTGTGCGTGCGTGCATGCATGCAAACAAACTATATATGGAGGTGATATGCAGCTGTATGTGGACATCAACGAATTCACCTAACTAAATTTTTTATGGAGAGTACAGATGACAAATTCCCATCACTAACTAGCAATATGTCATGTCAACATCATTGAAACATACACCAAAGCAGAGACTAATAGATAATCATGCATGCCACTTTATAAATATATGGAGTAGTTATCTTGAGCACTGAATTAAGGCATGAAGTTGTTAAGCATGGGGGTGCGTGTCACTTTTCAGGCCCATTAGACCTACACGTACGGTCACTGGACCGTCGGGTCAAATTATTGATGTGACTTATATTATGGCTTTTCCCTATGTAATTGTAGAGAACAAATCACATATAATGCTACAATATTTTTATTTAGCCTTGCACTTTCTATTGAGGGGAATATTTTCACGGATCGAGCAGAAGAACATTTTTGGTTGTAATAAACCGAAAATCTTTCTGACGAACTTTGTTAACGCTGAACACCTCAATATTTTGTAACCATAAACTGTCGGCTGGGAACTTTACATGCTCTCTCTATCTGAATTTTTATTTTGATCAAATTTTGAGCGGTAGTTTAATGGTGCGTGCACCAGCGCACTCACTTACCTTTACACTTCGGTGCAGTGTGCGGTGCCACCACTAATGATGTTTGACAGGACACATTTGCTGACAACCTTTGAATTGAAAGTTCAACAGCAGTGCCTATCATCGGCGACACGAGCTAGCTAGGAATAACTTGACTAGTAGTTAACATCATCTAAAACTGTTAACTCTATTATTCTTATTCCTAGTTCAAGAATGTGTGTGGTACTTCAATCATGTTTAGGGTCTCCAACAGTTTCGCCACTCACATATAGTATTATAGTGTAATTTGAATCGTTGCATATTAACAATATATAGAGTGATCTATTACTTGTAGAGATGTAGTTCTGTGTACGTGCATGCATATATGTCGCCTACTTTCAAAATGCAATAACTAAAAGTTCAAATTTGTATATATTGATTATCTAAAGATAAAAGGTATATTTATTCCATTAAGAAATAAAATACTGCGGCCTATTTAAAGCCAATATGAATACAGGAGAACTAGGAGGATTTACACGTGTAAAAGTATTATGCTAGTATAGAATTCTTTCAACACTAGCTTTAGCGAACTAGCTAGTGCCATATTGTTTTCGTGAAAAATAATGATGAAAACACAGTAAAGGCCTTAATTGCATTCAAAAGGAGGCCAATTTCCCGAACTACCAGTACCAGATATATAAATTAAACATACTTATTTTCACCAGTCTTATGCACCAAAATTGCTTGAAAACAAATATTATTAGACGCTCTGTTGATATCCATTACTATTTGTTAACCTATGAACTGTAGGAGTATGTATACTTTTCAATTTGGGCATTCTTTGCACGAAAAAAAATATAATTTGCTCATACGAAAACAATCGTGCATACATATATTATTTTCATATAGTTTTTAGTAAAACTGTTCTCGTCCATGTGCAAAATGTTGACAACTCTGTTTATGTGTTAATTGTCATAGTATGAGGCTGGTCGATGCAGTCTTTTTCGAGCTCCGTCCAGTGCGTGTATACCTAGCTTAACTAATATTAAGAAAACCAATTTTTTTTTAAAATGACACAGTGGATTTTAGAATTAATAATGCATCCGGTAAGATGCTAGTTAAGATATAAGACGTCCTACCTGCATCATGATCGGAATGCTGGTGGGATCAACACCTTCCTCTGGAGCGGGCAGCAGCTCTTCCTCAGAGACCATGAGCGGGTGGTCGAGGCCGTTCACGTCGTCGAGGCTGCAGTCCGCGGCGGCCTCCACGAACCAGGCGCCTTCGTCGGTGCACTGAACGCACGCGTCGCCGGCCACCACCGAGCCGACGAAGCGGCCGGCGAACGGGCGGTAGACCAGCAGCGCGCGGGACAGCGCCGCGCGGATTACCTCCGCCGGCCCGCCGGCGCCGGCGGCGGCATCGTCGTCGCGGCGGGTGGTGCGCGGGCCATCGTCCTTGCCGGGGCCGCGGAACACGTGCAGCGACCGCACCGTGTGGCGCAGGCCCGGCACGCGGTCGATGGCCGACAGCTCGAGCTTCTCGGCCGGCGACGACGGTGGCGCCGCCGGCACGACGAAGGACTGAGATTTCCTTCTCACAGTGACGTTCACCATGGTGGCTTTCGCCGAGTGCGATCGCCGCGCACAGAGACCACGTGTGTCTATGTGCTTGTATGTGTAGGTGGTGGTGGTGGTGCGCCCTTTGAGGCTGTACAAGATGAGTATTTATAGACGGGGAAGACACGGTCGAGACACCTTGTGTGACGTTTCTTCATGGACTTGTCTACGTGACTCACCAATCAGGAGCCTAAAAAGAAAAAGACGAGTGGTTTTTTGGTGCCCTGTTCAGGAATGCTACAATAACACTTGTTGTGTTAAATGTTTTGGGATTATTTCTGAATTTCCAATCAATACTTCACCAATGAGTTGAGGCAACATGACACATTTGAGTTTCAGTGATTACCTATCGATGCATTGCCGGTTCATAACACAAATCGACCGTGATGTGAACTATAACTATTGGTTTGTGGCTTCAACCGTGATGTGAACAGATAATGGTTTGGTTGTGTAGGAAACGCATGCAAAAATGGTTGTCTCACAAATAAATCTATAATTTCTTCGTACGAATTCAGATGGAGACAAAATTTATACCAAAATTGCAGATCTTGATGAGATCTCTCTCTGCTTGTAATTTACAGGTCGTTTGACTATTTTATCTAAATTTGACCAATAGTCTCATAAAAAATAATAATAAATGAAAGAATTTAAGTCATCCTTAAAGTATATGATACAACAAACTAAATTGGAATGAAAATAAATTATTATTATTTATCTTTTTAATAAGACAGGATGTCAAATTTAGTGTAAAAAATCAAACAAGCTATAATTAGGTACAAATTTTACGGTGGTTGAAAAAAAAGGAGCCGTCCATCAGAGAAGATCTAACGATTTAAAAAAAGACGGTATCCAGGGTACCGATACCAGACGGTACCAAATAGGAGGGTCCGGTACAAAAAATGGTGGGACCGATACCCATACTTTTATTTTTTAATCTCTATAAAGGGCATAAAGGCTTTTAGAAATTAAAAAAATAGTGGTGCCGCTTGGTACTAGTGGGTACCATTCCAACCACCGTAAAATCTCTCATAATTTAGAACCGAGGGAAGAACAATTTTGTACTCCCTCGGTTCTAAATTGTAAGGGTTTTTGACTCTCTTTTTATTTATCCACATTTATGTGGATGATGATGGATCCAGATACACATTAAATACACATACATGGAGGTAATGAATGAATCTAGTAAAGTCCTAGAACCCCTTACAACTTGCGACTGGAGGGAGTAGTTGACAACTTTCGCAACTGAGTTTGTTTACCAACTTAAATATTTATCTTTCTTCAAAAATTAAATTATTAATACTTAAACGTCATCATAGCACTTTACATTCTATAGAAAAATTGTAGAGCTCTGCAAGATCTACCACTTTGTAGTTAATCACATTTTTCATATAAGATCAGTAAGACTCTCAAATATCTAATACAAGATCTAGAATAACATGACATAGAAGGACAGTCCCCGTATAGTTAGAAGTGAATAAGCAGTGCAGTGCTTGAGAATGGATGCGCGCGGCTTCATGCATGGTGTTCCAATCATAAAACACGCACACACCTGTATTTCGTGCAAAAAAATCATGTGACTTTGCGATGTGTGTGTGTGACTTTGAGAAATACCAAACCTAAGGTATTTGTTATAATCCGTATAAGGCCTTGTCTAGCCTGGACAGATAGGTTGGTGCATTTTTATCTTTATATTCTGGTGGTTGCGTCATGGACACATCCTCTAGAACACCGTGAAGAAGGAATACATTCTGACACTCTGTACATCCATTTGTCAGACTCCATCCTTTTAATACCCCAATGGAGAGAATCAGTGGTGACTACTTTCACTACAGGATTATGTGTCCTCATAGTCAATATCTTTGCTTGAAGCCTTTGTCAACTAAGAGTTTTACACCTGTCTGTAGAGCAAGAAGCCTCTCTTTTGATCTTGTATACCCATTTATGGTGAATTATGTTACAGCTCTGTTATTTGGAGGAACTGAAGTGCCAAGTGTTATTCTTGATTAGACCAGTGTATTCATTATCCATAGAATGTTTCTAGTTTTTATCTACTAGAGCATCTTGTAAGTGAAGTGCTTCGCCAGAGGCAGATTATTAATTAACAATATACCTATATCTTAACGCACCATCTACAACGCCCTTTTCTGTTTAATTGGAAGTATGTCAGTATGTGACATAGCCAACGATGAGGATAAGATATGAAGGCGCTGGTTCATCATTGTTTTTGACGCCAGGTTCATCATTGTTTAGATATAGTGGTTGTGCTGATTTTGACTAGAGACGACTGCAGTAGACATCAGTCGTAGTAAACATACTTACCTAAATAAAGCTTGAGCATTAGGTGGCATAGGGTGATTTAATCCTTGGAAATATTGGGTGCTGGCTTGTACTTTCGAGCTACCACGTACCCGACGTGCACGATTGTACTGATTTATAGTCTCAGGAATTATCCGGTGCTTCATGTTTGTTTAAGCTGTAGGTTAGCTGTTTATGTTTGAAAAATCGTTTAGCTAGGTATTTGGTGTACTGGTCAGATATATAGAATAAACGAAGTCCAGGTGACCGGATGTACGTGAATCTAGTTCAACTTATCAACTACTTCCTGATTTAGGTCAACGTTAGATCGATTATTCTCAATATTTTGAATGTACTATAGTCTATAGATAGTCCAATACAGTAAAAAAATGACTTCTTTGTTTATTTTTACAGGTGCATTTTATTATGGGCCACATGTAGAAATGTCTGGGGCCGCTTTAGGTGTGTAGACGGCCTGTTATGAAATAAAATTTTCCTTATATATCTGTAAAACGATTTCTATCGCTGCAATAATATTGCAAAATTAAAGAAAACTAATTACGTGATTGGTGAATTGTAATGGAAAGATGTCACTTGTTTAACTTACCATGATTCAAGAGAAATATAATAAGCACGCCGAGTGTCAGAGAGTGAAAGCAAAGTTGGATATCCATACAATGTGTGGGGTTGCCAGATGCCCCAGATCTGTTGGACGTTTCCCTTTATCTGGAGGCAGAAACATGTCTCATCTAGTCATCCTAACCTAACAACATTTTCTCCAATATATTAAGTACTATACTCCCTCCATTATTCTTTTTTATTTGACGTGGTTGACTTTTTTTTCCAAAACTTCGATCTTTTGTCTTATTCAAAAATTTTCATTGCTTTTTCATTCATTTTGTTGTTACTTGTTTTATCATTAGAGGTAATTTGAATGTGTTGTGTTTTTCATACATTTGCACAAATTTTTCGAATAAGATGAAGGGTTGAAGTTTTGAAGAAAAAAAAAGTCAATCGCGACAAATAAAAAAAGAACGGAGAGAGTACTATGCAAAGACTCCTATGCCACCAGCCTACCACAGGTCAAATTCTCTAGCCCTGCCGATCCATGACACCACGGCCTTACAATTGTGCTCCAGAGCCTATGGTCATTCAATAACAGATCAAGATGGAATCATGGAGTAGTTGGGAGCTTTTCTGGAGTGTTGCTTTTCATGCGCAATACTCTCTTTGTAACGTCCGACACACATGTATTATTGCTTAAAGGGACGATTTTTGAAGTCACACATATTGATCCGTATACTTAGTTGGCCTACAACCTGTCCTAAGTGGTTGGGTTTGGCAAGCATTTTGCTAATGTCAAGATATGTATAATAGTTCTTTCTTCTTACAACTAAGTCACACAGGAGGAACACAAATCCAGAAGTGACAATTTTGTTCACACCAACATGACAACATGTCGCCACTAGAATCAGTTGGTGTTATGCTAGAGGAAACAAAATCATGCTGTTCACTGTGAGCCAACCCAATACTGTCTTTGAAGATTCAGTTTTCCTCCATGTAGGTCTTGCACTATATTCTGTTTGTTGTGTTTCAGTTTCTGCTTTCATTAGATTAAGGTGCAGGTGAAAGACACACTCTGTCCATTGATACTGAATTTGTGTTCAGATCACAAAGGATCTCCAGATAGCTTAATTCCTTTATGGGGATAATATAAAGATCAAATTTCTAGGAAGCATCAAGTATATTGCATACTTGTTGAGATTTCGGTGGAATTAATACGATGTATTGGTTTGAGCGCAAGCCGAATTTCAAATGTTAGGCACTGTCAGCCCATTGTGTCAAGTGGCTATGTCACTAAAGCCCAGCCCAAGTATCTGATGGCAAACATCACATAGGAGCTGCAAACCAAATGAGCAAGCGCATCAATAACTTACAAAGGGTACCGACCCCGCACAACATAAGTACCTTTTGAGGGGTACCTTTCATGTTTTTAGTAGTTAGATTCAACTAACAGCATTCAAGGAAATACAGCCCATATATATCAGGTATGTCAATGTTGCAGAACTGTAGAACGTTTGCCTGAAACACAAGTCGATGGAGCTGCAGATCTTCACGGAAGAAGTACTGAAGAGGATGAAGAAACCCACCAGGCTGCGGGAGAGATGATGCATGTCACAACAATGCCGGTGCCCTGCATGCTACATAAGCATAGCCAAGTACGATCAGCACTCAAGGTCACGGAGATGGTGTAAGAGAAATAAATGGTTGGGGACATGTGTCAAGTGTGGTAGCAGGGTCTCTTGATGGAACAGTTACTCGGCAGACAGTGGGTTACTGTCAGTCTACAATGGGCCACTGGATGGAGTCCAAAGAGGAGGTATCATCAAGAAGATAAGGTATAACCTGGAGAGCAAGTCAGGAGGGGCGTGATCCATCGGTTGTGTTGGAGGGATGATCCAGAGGCATTCATGCTTTGAAATGAATGATTTTGTGAGATTAAAGATGATGTAGGTCAAGATGCATGGTGGAGCAATGGCTTTCAAAGCATTATTATAGGCCCATACTAATTGAATTAATGAATTTCCTCATATTTAAGCTTCAACTGCATTTTCCCCGACTAGCTGTACGGACTTTGGCTGTCACTATGCGGTTTTCTTTATTTCATTTCATACCGTGTGGATGTAATTTGAGCTCGATTACGACTGGTTGATTTTTGGTCTTCCAGCACGTTGCGGACTACTTGTATACATCAGATATATGAAAAATAAAGAGTGAATTGCCCCACGCATGTGTTTCTAAACTATTTCGGCATTCTCATTTAGGATTCATGATCTTTCAAAATGATCATGAAAGATCATTAAACTTTTCTAAATGATCATCCTTAATTGAATCGACGTTCAATCATAAACCTGGACTTACACTTGAAAGGAACCACTTAAAAAGTTTAGGGATAGTGATGCAGTTTACTCAAAAATAAAAAATAGACCATCTCTCTTCATTTCCCATCTCCATGCATGCCAGAAGCATAGTCTGTTCCTTGTATACTTGATTGGACACTACATAATAGAAAGTTTATCTTACGTACCACATCAAACTTCCATGGTTGTCTCATTCAATCCTGAATTATGACATCGGATCCCCATGAACATGCCCCTAGCCATGTTGAACAGTTATGATGGTAAATCTATTTTTATAATAATAAAGCCTTGATTATCTCTAAAAATAATAATTAATTCTTAATCATAAAAATATGAAATTTATACCAAATATTTTCTACATATATAAAGTATTCATTATATTGTTGCTCTATTAGATATTTTTGAAACTTACTTATTCCTATTTCTAATGTTCTTTTTAGAGAAATAAAACAATAGGTGTACGAATATCTTTAAATAGAGCGCCAATAGATAGATTGTAGTTTTAAGAGAGATTTGGTGTAAGTTTCAATTTTTTCTAATTTAAATAAATTATAAATTTTTAGATATTAAATAAGATGTTATTTAAAAATAGGAAACTAACGTCTGATACCGTTTCAATTAGATCACGTGGTGTTTTGTCCAATTTTGTTAGTTCAGAACCCTAGGTAGCCGCTATCATAATTTGAGGTCGAAAATCTAACGATATTTCTAGTTTAAGGTTGTAAAATAGATGTTTCCCAAATTGTGACTGAATGTGGATGCTTTGTATATACAATGTCACACCCGGTTTTAGAAACAAAACTAGATGACACCGTATGTGTGCCCATGATCAATTTTACACACATACAGCCGACTTTATTAGTGAATATCAAAAGACAATGCATTATATAAGTGTATAAAACTTACATTTGACACGAGAATCATTATCAGAGTATAGCGGAACTTCTATACCGTAGCGGAACTCTATCTTCACAGGAAAGGTTGACTGGAGTCATGTACGGCTAAGCACCTCGTAGACTTCTGGATCCACTTCTTCTCCAGTATCATCAATTTGTATAGAGCAGAGCTATAGTGTTGGGGATGGCAAGGGTAAGTACATAGTGTACTTAGCAAGTATTCCGTTTAAGGTAAAGTGGACTGGCTTTATAGTGGACATGTATAGAGGTTGCTTTTAGTTGGTCAAATTTTATTACTATTAGTGATTAGCATAGCCCATCCCATAATTGAATTAACATAAATACAATAAAGTATATGAAAATAAACCACCATCGTACCATCATCACCCCATTCTCATCCCATCTTTACCATCATTGTCATGAGTCATTTTCTTTGAAAAACTCTAATATGTGAGGGTCTAGGCCGTTCATGACCGTGAGCACAACTAATATATCAGTTTTAAACACTCTCGAGATGTTATACAACTTTACACACAAGTCATGATTCCCATTTGCCCGAGGTTTGCAAAGCCCCATTTATTCATGCCTTAGATGAATCGACAGGGTTTCATTATGAGACTTTTACAAAGAATTCCTAGAGTGTAGTCGCCCGTTCCAGGTTACCTTTACCTAGGCATAAAAGTCCCCTCCCGAAGGGTGACTAACAAAATACCAAATAAAGCAAACTGCACCCACTCAGGAGAGCGAGTCTTATACCCGTCAACGCCCCTCATGCGCCATGTTTCAAGTAAACAAACCACCCGCTCTAGTTCATTTAATTAATCAGTCAAGGACGTCCCATTCCATCCCTTGTGGTTGTAGTGTTTTCCTGGGTGATCGCTCGGCGAACCGATCCTTAGGGTGAGGCAATCGAGCAAACCTACAAAACATGCTCAAATCCCCATGTTGCCAATAACCAAACGCTTATCATCAGTTCATCATTAATTAATCAAGAGTAGCAATATGAATAAGATTTGTTGAGCACTAGCATTAATCTACACATCACAGCCCTCCCATAGGATGAAATATTGACAGGAAAATAAGTGGCTAGTCATCCTTAGGTTGAGCATGTTTGGTTGTGCGATAAAGTAAGTTTTCAACGTGAATAGGACAAATAGGTCAAAGAACAATTGCCTTTAATCTCAATAATATAGCTGCTCAAATAATCTTCAACTGTTGATCTTGAAAAGCTTGATCTTCACTCTCACGTATGATACTCGTTCTATACGTGACAACACAAACAACATACAAAGTAGACAAACATACATCCATAAGAACAATACACCAATCAAAAGAAAAGCTTTACGATAAAACACGTTCCAAGAGGGGAGGCTCGTCGCTACGGTCACGTGAGCGAAAGAAACGCTGAAAACGGATCTACAGTTGAAAAGATACATTTATTGGCCAACAAAGAAATAATTAGAAATTGTATTTATTTTAATTAATAAAATACATGCCAACAGATATTTTCAAAGAAATAACCAGGTTATGATAAATCCAAATTATATTTGAGTAGAAAACCGCCGGTTGAAACTAATCATATTTTATTTACAAAGATTTCATATAAGTTATGCCATTAAAATACTTAATTTAAGAAAGAAAAATATATAAAGATCACCTATTCGGACTTTCAGCATATAATGTGTTTGATCTAAACAAATTGTAATCGAAAACGTATTATAGTCGACATTAATCAAATTAACATAATTAATTATGAAAAGCCGAAGTATAAACCTATGCATATTTTAATTAGGAAGCAGTTACATAATCATTAATCATGTTAACAAGCCTTTAGTATAAAACTAAGGTTTAAAACTAATTATTGTTTAATTAAAAAGCAGTAGAGCAAGATCTATCCAAATTAATCAAGAGCTTAAGAAAATAAACTGAGGTCAGACCATGCATGTGTCGCTTTTATTTAGAAAAAAAAACAATGTAAATAGCATTAATCAAAACATGGTAAATATCAACACTAAAGCGTAGTTTAAATTGTCACGAGTCTAACGCATCAAGAACGAGGGTCATGAACGCGATTAACCATGGCTGAGAAGGGTTAGCAGGTGATATTCACGTGACTCAAAGAACAGTGCACGCGAAAAGGTCGAGGAGCAAAGGTTCAATCCAGAACTAGAGGCATAGATTGGATTTTAGATAGAAAGATGCATGGCGTTAAGAACATATTATACAGGTGATCCAGGGACGTACAAACCTTCTTTCTTCACTAGATGCCTCTTCCTGGCTGGTTCTAACCTGCTGACGTTGCATGCAGGGGCCTTGGTCTCGGATTGGCCTGCAGCTAGCACGTACGGGAACTCATCTGGTAGCTAGCTTCTCTGGAGTCCAAGCAGGAGGAGGCTTGCTCACCGGCCAGCTTGAACGTTCATGTATGCAGGAGGGAGCTCGATTACATTGCCTCGAGGGAGGAGCAAGGCGCTGGGCGCACGGCGGATACCGGTAGTCAGCTTGCCATCACGCAGACATGCAGTGCCATCAGCACAGGCTTGGGACGGATCCTGCGACCTAGGGCCACGCAGCGCGTGCGGATGGATGGGCGGCCGGCGGCGACTTGGGTGACCAGGGCATGCGGCAGCTAGGGCATAGAGGCCGAGGGCCTCAGCTTTTATAGGCGCGACCAACCTTGGAGTGCAGGCCAAGGCAAGGCGTGGCAGAGGCCGTCGTGTCCAGCGTGGACACAGCGCGCAAAGAGGAAAACAACGGCACATGGCCACATGAATGCTTCGTTCAGTACAGGGACGATGCTTACAGCTTGTGGACTTCTAGCATCTCTTGCGTGGCCAGCAAACTCCCTGAATTACGGAAGGATCAACTAGAAGATAGATTAGACGATTGGTCTGGATTTATGGACTAACTTAACTTGGACTGTTAGCTCCAACGTGAAAGCAAAGAGAAAAGATTGATTGGAAGCAGTTTTACTACAAGATCTAAAGAATTCTAGTTAAGCAAAGCGATAACAATTTGATTAGAATTGAGATAGGGGGGGGGGGGGTAGACTTTTCTAGAATATTCGGAGAAGGGGAATTATTTGCATGATTTTAAATGAATTTGCATTCAGATCGAACATTCTAGAATATTCGGAGAAGGGGAAATATTTGCATGATTTTAAATGAATTTGCATTCAGATCGAACAACTCCAAATCATTCAATCAAAATCATGCATCGGCATGAATGCTCAAACATGTTATTCCTAGGTTTTATTTTACTTGATTAATTAGAAAACAAATAATTAAATTGGGTGTCATGGACGAACACATAAATCCTAGTGAATTGAATTATTTTAGCGAGGAATTTTCAGGTACCGAAAATCAAGGTGTTACATACAATTTCCATCATGGACAATGTCACAAAAGGCTAGTCTTGACAAGTTGCCATGACAGTGTTAGATCGAGCTCAATACCATCCAGTTCATAGAACATACATACAAATGTCAACATCAATGTTCTTTCTTTTAATCTTTTAGATAATTACTCCCTCGGTCTTTACAGGTCGTTTGATTTTTTTCACACCAAGTTTGACTTTCTCGTCTTATTCAAAAAAATTTATAATTATTATTTATTTTCATGTTGATTTAATTTAGCCTATAATATACTTTAACTATGACTTTAACTTTTTCCATATTTTCATAAAATTTTTGAATAAAAGACGAGTTGGTCAAGTTTGGTATCAAAAAAGTTAAACCACCTACAAATTGGAACGGAAGGAGTATAAGTTAACTATTTCTATTAAGAAACATGTTGTTTAATAATAATTACAGAAGAAAACATGTACTCTAGACAGGATATGTAACTTCCAAATTGCAGAGGTAAAAAGTTGTAATAGCCCACCCAAAGTTGATAATCAGATACAAAATGCATCAACGTTTATGTAGGCAAAATTTAAAAAAAAAATCATAAAGCGTTAAAGTAAATGAAAACCTAGGCGCTTTATGCCTAGCTTCCCTCATGTGAAGGCTTGTGATGACTTTTGGCCATTTGAACAAGGACCACACCAGCCATTGTCAATCCACGCTAACACTAGATGCATATGCTCAACCACCACCAGATTGGATAATGAATGGAGATTTAAGAATTAAGACTAGGACCTCAACCCCAAGGGACACGCGTTCACAAACACAAAGCCAAAAGAAGAAACATCGGATGGGCACACTGAGATATATAACAACAATTATTTGGAGTTTGACGAAGTATGTGTCTTCATCAAATTAGGAAACCATGCACGTTTTACTTTTATTTTTAGTAAGCCAAAAGAAGAAATCATGCATGTACTGACACATCTTTGTATGTTGGGCGTTTTATGTTTCCTACCACAAAAAATAAATACACACGCACACACCGGTTATTATAACAACATTTTACTTTGTCATTTGTTTAGTTTACAACCTAAAACTACAAAACAAAACAACGAACACCTCAAACTATCCACAACTAGACAAAATATCCCCCTGACTCCCATTCCGCTCATGTGACTCGGTTTTTAGCCGGCTTTGTGGGTCCAATCACCTTGGTTGTGGGGACAACCTAGATCTAGATCTGGGTGTCTAGGTCGGTATAGACCTCTTGGGGTAATATTATTTTTTAAGTAAGGTTGAGTCTAGCGGATTGTCTATCTCTGTTGTCTATTTCAAATTTCACTCTGTTTATAATGTCGTTTTTTAGTATAAACAATATTTTACACGATCCAATGGACATGGTATAACTCGTTCTCTATCGTATAGATAGATATTCAGGGTTCTTGCCTTAGTACACCTCCATTTTCGAGGAGCATATAACCCCCGTTGTGGCGTTGGTCCTTGTGCGGCAACCAGTCCTGCAATCTGCATCCGACAGAGCGTCGGCAGCGGCAGCAGAGCACGAGCTCCCGTAACCATGTCCATGCGCTGCTTCCTAGGCATGGCCACGCTCCTCGCGGAGCTGCTCCCTGCCGCCTCCAGGCTCGACGTCGGCTTCTACAAGAAAACGTGCCCCTCCGCCGAGACCATCGTGCAGCAGACCGTGGCGGCCGCGTTCAGCAACAACTCCGGCGTCGCTCCGGCGATGATCCGCATGCACTTCCATGACTGCTTCGTCAGAGTAAGCACACATGTACACCAATGTAGTCTATGCAGTGTGTGTCTCTATATAAATCGTTCAAGCTTGCATTTTCCTCTTTCTACCAATACCTGTCTCACGCTTTGAGCTTGCTTGCAGGGCTGCGACGGCTCCGTCCTCATCGACACGACGCCGAACAACACGGCGGAGAAGGACGCGGTTCCCAACAACCCCAGCCTGCGGTTCTTCGACGTGGTCGACCGTGCCAAGGCGTCCCTCGAGGCACGGTGCCCCGGCGTGGTCTCCTGCGCCGACATCCTCGCCTTCGCGGCGCGGGACAGCGTCGCGCTCACCGGCGGCAACTCCTACCAGGTGCCGGCCGGGCGCCGCGACGGCCGGGTCTCCAGCGGCACGGACAACAGCACGAGAGACCTGCCCCCGCCCTTCTTCAACGCCACCCAGCTCGCCAACAGCTTCGCCGCCAAGAACCTCACCGTCGAGGACATGGTCGTGCTCTCCGGCGCCCACACCCTCGGCGTCTCGCACTGCAGCAGCTTCGCCGGAGTCGGCAACAGCCTCGCCGACCGCCTCTACAACTTCAGCGGCTCGCCTGACGGGGTATGTAACCATGTCCATGACTCCGTGACTCCCTGCTCTTGATCGACCAACTAAAAGTGATCATACACACCATTGACGCTGCCTTGGTTGGAGTGCATGCAGATTGATCCGGCGCTGAGCAAGGCCTACGCGTTCCTGCTCAAGAGCATCTGCCCGTCCAACAGCAGCCAGTTCTTCCCGAACACGACGACGTTCATGGACCTCATCACGCCGACGAACTTCGACAACAATTACTACGTCGGCGTCACCAACAACCTGGGCCTCTTCAAGTCGGACGCGGCGTTGCTGACCAACGCGACGATGAAGGCGCTCGTCGACTCCTTCGTGCGCAGCAAGGGGAGGTGGAAGGCCAAGTTCGCCAAATCCATGGTCAAGATGGGGAACATCCAGGTGCTCACCGGGACGCAGGGCGAGATCAGGCGCAACTGCAGGGTCATCAATCCTCTCAGTGCCACTGCCAAGCATCATGAATCAGCTGGTTCTTCTTCAGAACTCACTGTAGTGGCTGCAAGCTAGTAGTATTAGTGTATAACCCAGTTTTAGTAGGCGTCTTTCTAGTGTGAATGTGGTTTTGCAATAAGTAATGAGCAAACATATAGGTTGCTTGTTATTGTTACACGAGCTGAAGAAAACTGAACAAAAAGGAGGTGATCAAACTTTGTTGTACGTGGCTACCATGTATTTGTCATCTGATTACTGGGATAAAAAGTTGATAGATCATGTATCTTGACCAAAGAGTTATGCATACACACAGGCAAATAATCCATTACACAAAATCCTTGCAAACTGTCGGTAGCACAAGCCAGGGACCAGCCCTTAAGGTCAATTCATGCATGGGGCCTTCGGCAGTTACAGCACCACCCAAAGCCCTAGAGCATAGAAAAAGCATGGAAAAAACAGCAAAGCATATAGATATTCCTTATCCAAAATATGGCGAAAAGCAATTCGCAAGGGGCGATAAACATGGAAGGGCATCTATCATACATTGAAGAGCTTGTTAGATGAACCCACCAACTTGCTAAATCCACTTGACCCATGTCTGCAGGGGTGGATCTATTCAAAAACTATTCAAGAAATTGCTTAATATCACGACTTTGACTGCTAATTAAACACGCAGAAACCTGGTAATTTTATTTATTTTTTATCTAAAGAACCAATAGCCTGTGCTTAGGCTCTGTATTGCATTCTCTGTTAGAGAGAAAGCTATAATTCAACAAAATATACTAATATAGAACTTCAATTTTTGAGACAAGACAAAGGTTCAAGGTGAACTGGTGCTGCATTTGCAAAAAGTGCATGATAGAAAGTTTCAAAATGCAAAGATATTTGTGGTGGAACATGTCGTCCTTGACTTTGACATGGGTTTTCACATTTTTTTATAGATTTATTTTAGAATTTAGCGACATTATTTTTAGTAAGGTGGACGATGATCTCTTCGACAGCAAGGCGCTATGAAGATTTTATAGTGACATATGTCAATTCAGTCTCTTGGAGATGCTCATAGAATTAGAGTGTATGTGTGTTTCTTTGCAAGCTAGTGTGTTTGTATTTGTGATTAAAAAAAGATACTATTCATGGAAAACTTACAAATGTACTATTCATTGAAATGTCAATATCTTCAAGGTATCGTCGTAGAGGATCCTCGCCATGTGTTATTACTTATTAGTACACCCCGTGCCTTGTAAGAATTTAGAGAACACTTCCGTTTTTAACTTATTTTTTAACTTAATCACAAATGGAATGACAACTATAACTTTACTATATAGAGTGGCGGATCCAGAAACAGGGCAGGAGGAGGGCTGAAACAAAATATTAGAAATCTTACTGGCTGAAACTATTACCCGAAACATACTCTATGAAAAGATACTTCTCTGTTATAGCACACTACTTATGCACCTAAAATCTATTTTTAGAAACTAAATGAAAGTAAACTGAAAATTACAATTACATACATAAGCAAATTGCTGCAAAGCAGAGGTTATTACAACAACATTGCTGGAGATGCTGACCTAACAAGAGCAGTTGGGCATTCACAAACATGTGCTGCGGTGCAGGAGGAGGCCAGGACACCACTCACTAGAGGTTGTAGGAGACTCAGAGCTACAACAGTCAGCAGATAAGACAACAAAATTTTGCGTTGCAGATTAACCGTAATAAACTAAACTGCTAAAATTGCATAGGAGTACTTGATGTTTCAGTCACTGGACCGGGGCTGCACCCCCAGCCTCGGGTGTGGCTCCACCCCTGACTATATAGACATCCCTTTTAATTGTCCTTTTTGCATCACTGATGTTCGTAATAAAGAACATAGGCTTGAGCCAATTCTCATCCTACCTTTTCTGACAGCATCGGCAGTTTGGCTGCTGAGAACGGCTAGAGCATATTGATCCAGTTAAAATTTCCAGTTCCATCAAAAGGATTCGAATCAACACGTCTTAACCATCAATTGGGCATTGTCTTGTTCAGAAGATATGTGAGGGTGTGTTTATATATGAGATTTAAAGTTTAGCTAGCTAAAGCTTAGTTCACTAGTCATTAGCTAGTCATAGGGTGTTTGGATAGCATATGTTAACAGTTAGCTGATTCATTAATTATACTATGGGCTAATATTAGCCCATTTTAGCTATTTTTTGGACTAGAACTAATGGTTAGCCTAAAGGTTAGTTAAAATTTAACCGATCATTAGCTGTGGATGCAAATAGACTAAACTTCAGTGGCTAAATTTTAGCTCTTATATTCAAACATGCCCTTATAAGTTACAACCCTGAAATTTTTTGTCATGTGACTAGAATTCTTGAAGGATTTTTTTCCCTTCCATTTTTGTTCCTTGCGATACTTGCTCCATGTTGCTATATCTTCCTAATTTTCTCCGCAAACATTAGCACAAATGATAAATATAAACTTGAAGTTTCGTCAATAAACAGCTTATTCTCGCGAAGGTATAGACATAAATAGTGCAAACTAGGAATGGCAATAGGTATCCGAAACCCGACTATCCGATGGGTTTTACTCAGTATAGACATGGTTATGGAATGATTTTCTTACCCATGGATAAATTAATGGGTAAAACTCTCTACCCGTCGGGTACGATGGGTGCGGGTATGCATACATACTGCCTATACCCGTGAACCCGTGGATTATATACCCGCATCATGTATATTGTTCTAACTCAATTCAGCCCACAGTATAGGCCTTGGCCCATAAAACATACTGTCTGGCCCAACACAAATCAAAGTATATAAATAGTCTTCCACAGCCTCTACCTTTCTTTCCCCGCCCCTCCCCTTATCCCGCTAGCCGTAGCCGCCGTCACCGACTGTTCGCTCCACGCTCCAAATCTCCGATTCGCACAAGCTACCGCAGTGGCGCTGCACACCGGCGGCCAGGGGCACTAGCTGGGCACGCCTTCACGACTACAGAGCAGTGCGGCACAGGCAGGCTCACAGCACCCTCAAGTCCTCACTCTCTCCCCCTGCTTCGTTTACTTTTGCTCAGCGGATCCAAAGAAGACGAGCAAGAACACCGGCATTGGAGATCCGCCGCCTCCACCGCTTCTGCTACCTGCGCCGCTAGGCGCACCAAGTCTGCGACTGTCTTGCCATTTCTGCAAAAGATCCCAAAGTACTGAAGTTCTCCGTCAAATTTGTTGACTTGGTGTCACGGAGTAGTATATTATACTATGCATGTACTTACACATGTTTAGTCCAAAACATGTAATGGATGCACTGATGATTCATCATTTTCGCGGGCACAGAATCGGGTGCCCAAGCGGGTGCGGGTATGGGCAAGTTTTTCTACCCATGGCCGGGTGCGGGTGTTTTAGCGGGTAGGATTTTATTTGACGGGTGCGGGTATAGAATCCCTAGCGCAAACCCCTCTCCAAACATGTTTGAGCCACGATTTTTTCAATACTTGGGGGTTTATTTAGGTGTGTGTGTGCCCATGTGTGAACCTATGGGGTCCATACACGTGCCGAGAAATAGACAACAGCAATCTAGCATTTTTTTTATTATTTTCTAGGTTTAACATGCATCCTAACAGTTTTCTTCTAGTTATTTGTGTCTAGAAATAAGTGTCAGCATAGAAAAAGATGATATTGAAAACTAAAATGCGATGGGCACAAGCACAACATTATATTTTTGCACAAGCACAAATTTTATTAAAAACAAGGTGCTGCAATTATCGTGCGGACAGGCCACCGGTGCAGCTAGCGACACGGACACGGCCCATCGTGCAGCCCACTCGGCCCATCACATCAGGTTCGAGGTGGTGGCTCAGGCGGCCAACGCGAGGCTCGCGTCGCGTGAGCCAGCGATCAGCCGCAAAGTCTATTCGTCAGTCGTCACCACAGCGACCCATCGCCGAAGGGTACTTGTTTGTGCAGTTTCACATTTCTAGGAGCAAATTACATTTCACACCTGGCAAAAAAATATTAAAAAGTGCCTCAATTAGTATTCGAACCAATAATAACTTGTCACCCCTTGAGATAAACTATTAATTAGCTCAACAAAGAATTCTTTGTGCTTTACATTGGACCACTACGTATGCAATATAGATTGTTCTACGTACATAATAAATTGCTTTATGTGCAATATGAATTATCCCACATGCATAATAAATTATTCTACATGGATAATATGTGCAATATAAATTTTTTCACATGGATAATGAATTATTTTACAATCTACGTGCAATATTAATTGTTCTACATGTATAATAAATTGTTCAATGCGAAAAATAAATTGTGCTATACTCATAATAAAAATCTATAGTAGTTAAACTATTCATTACGTATAAGTTATATAAGCTACCATAAACAATATAACTCAAAATAACAAAACAATGCACACATTAATTTCTATAAACTCATAGAACAAAGATATGTACAATAGATTAAATTACATAGACATGAATTATACTAGCCTATAAACAATAAATACGATAGAAAAAATTACACAGACTCAAGACTAAACATTTGTAATAAAAGATTTAATAAAACAAAAATATAAATATGAAAACATGGATGAAATGTTCTTAGAAAAAAATACACTAGCATATAGCTAAGCAAAACACATAATTAAGGTGAAACACAAAATACACATCAAGAACAAAAGCTTCTACATATCAAACAAATCTTTCAATACAGATGACGATTTATGGTTTCAATAGAAACAATAACTAAAATATAATACATGTGGAATAGCCAGAAAAAATAAAAACAAGAAAACACAATAGAAACCGAAAAGAAATAAAAACAAAATGAATACAATAAATCAATTAGGTAAATCTATTATACCTAATCTATACCTAATATTAAAGCGAATAAGAATTCTTAGGTCCGTCTCCTCACAAACTTGACAGGTGGGACCGACTATCCAAAACTATATATAGCTAAAAATCGGTTCACCAACCGTGTCCGACTCCTGGTACGCTCGCGTGTTTCTATTGTTGTTGTATATATGGTGGCAGTCAGCAATAATTATTTTTTTCTTTTCTGCCATACAACTTCGTTCGTCGCCCTTTGCCGCCCGTGTCCTACCCGTCCATCAGTTCGTGTCCGAGGAGAGTACAAGGCCGCACATAAATAAATACGGAGAAAACACCGACCATAGCCTCTTTGCACGGAACGAAATTGCGTAAAGGAGTCCTACAGACACCCCGCGTGTGGACCCGATGCCATCATCATTGAAAAGTCATCTCGTGGTGACGGGAGATTGGCTCCTCCGAACTTGCTAATCGCACGGGCAGCCAATCGGCTCGGCTCGAAAGCCCGAGTGACCTTAATCCTTGAGCACGCTCGTGTCAAAATTCAGCTCGATCCACCTCCGTCGTTTGCCGCTGGGACAAAGGCTAGAGGTCGTGCGGCTACCTACAGCGCCGACGACGCCGCTCTCCGGGCCTGACTCCGTTCCCATGGCCGTAGCTACTGCCAGATGCCGGCGGGAATGTGCGCGACCGTGGCCGGTGAGAAGGCGGCGGCAGGGGAGAAAAGAGTGGGTGCGGGCCTTCTGAGCCGAGAGCCAAGACGCAGACGCGCAGTCTATTTAGAACGGAGCCGCTGCCTTCACCATCCGATCAAGAGCACATCCACGTGTCGGAAATCTGGGTGCGGTCTTCACGCGTGGCGACGTGCAGACGTCCCCCACCCAATTTTATTGTGCACTCACAGCCATGAATACTGCTCACCGTTTCTGCGGATCACGTAGGTAAGTCATTATCTTCTTGAGCTGTCTTTTTATTTAAAGTTTATATATACAAAGCTATGATTTTAATATGTTAAGTTACTACCGGACATGTTACGATTCTTGCTTCCTACTCATGCGACAACCCTAACATGAATTTAAATTGAATTTTATTTTATTTACGAGTCTGGTTCGCAGTGTAGGAGGAGCGAAAACAGAAGAAGTCTAGGTCGCATCAGATACCGTTTTCCATGTTGTATATGTCGGAAAAAAAAATAAAGAGATAAGTTTTACAACGCACGTTATACCTGTTAGAACGCACGGCATATTATCTTTATCTCTTCTTTACTATCTATTATATAATACTAAAAAATAAGGTTTTTTGTCAATTTACTCACAAATATGACAGGTGGGAGTAGAATCGACCTTACACGATACGCTAATCAATGTTACAAGTCTGATCCGAATATGGATTGAATCAAGTTCACTCACGAGCCCGGTTCACACATCACTACTTATGGTTAGATTATACCCGTAGCGAAGCACGGGCATTTTTGCTACTAATAATAAAGAGAGGAAGGTTTTTTTTTTCCGCCACGTGAAATTCCGTCCGCCAAAACGTCCAACCTTGGCCGAGAGGGCTCCCTCGCGTACGTGAACGGATGAATCCCTATTGAGTTTGGAGTTTGGACGCGGCACGTTTGCTTCCCTCCTCGCGCCTCGGCCTGGTCTGATGCGCACACGAGATGACTCCGATTGAATCTATTGCACAAAAGTGAATCATGAATATAATCTGGGCGGCGCTCCTCCTCGCGGGAAACGGCCGCATCACCTATTCTGTTCTACTCGCATGCTTGGTTGGAAAGGCGCGCACGGAAGGCGGAACGCCCAAGTCTTCGCGGGTTGCATGGCCGTCGCCGCTGGGCCTGCGCGTAGCTCCTGCTCTTCCGTCTCCATGCGCCCGTTCTTGCTGATTTGAGGAGGCGGAGAAGGGATTATCTCCGCACAATCCGCGCCATCTTTTTCTGTCCAATCTGACGAAACAAAACCAAGCGAGGTGGACTGCTGGAGAGGGGAAGAAGACACAGATTCGAGATCGATGTATACTTGGGAACAAGTTAAGAACTGATCAAACGCAAGCATTTGATCTGCAACGCAGAAAACAAAAAATAAAGAAGAAGGAGAAGTTACATCGAGATGGGCTCGTTACTTGGCATCCCAAGCTACACGTGTGAGCTGCCTTTGGTCACCTTGGGTGTTCTCTTGGCAAGAACTCCCACAGTTTTGGCACAGGTGTGTAGGAGGCCCTGGACTCCCTGATGCTGAGCTTGCCGACTTGGAGCGAGGTGCGTCTCTTATGTCCGCGCGAGTCCGGCACCGATTGGAGTGACAGAGAAGAAGCCAACGTGCTCCTCGATCAGTTGATCTGAGCCACACGCGGGGTGTACAACTGCCGGCCGCCGATCGAGAGGCGCCTTCATTCATCGATTCGTTGGCATTGACAGCTACACAAGGCACATGCAATCGTGTCACTACAGTGCGGACGGGAGCAACACTCGATCTAGAGGAGCTCGCTCACCTAGCATACAAAGAGGTTGAGTTTTTCTTTCCTCTCGCGGTTTTTGATTGCACAATAGCGCCCTGCAATAATGCACACGACATATTCTGTACACAATACACCGTGTAATGCCGTTCATGTGAGCCATATTGATGGTAATAATTTATAAAATATGTAAGAAGAAAATATATAAATCAATAATATAATTTTCTTGTGCAAATAATATACTTGGATTTACAATGTTAGTTAAATATTAATTAATTATGTTTGTCAACGCACAACCATATTATATATGAGAGTTAACTTTACCCGTTGCAACGCACGGGTATGTTTGCTAGTGAGATAATAAATGGGAAAAAAAAAACATGGTTAGACTACGAAAGAAACGATCCATAGAAGGGAAAGACAAACAGCGGTCCTAGAAGTCCACACGAGATACGCAAGTATTACGTCTGCATAGTGTAGAAGAAACAGAAAAACAGCAGCACTCAAAGATTACAAGGGGATGCCTATATCACATTTTACTAACATCGGAATGAGAGGATGCCTAGATCATGTTTCACATGGGCTGTGATTGTCAAATTAGGCCAGAAACTAACATCGGAATGCACATATAGCACTTTCGTGATGAAAGGGGAAATGCCCTACCTTTGAGTGTGGTTTGAACTATTGATTTACGTAGCTGGAAGTAACCAATTAGGTTTACGACGAAACCTAGAAATTGATCACTGATCCAATTCGACTACCTCTACGGGATAGACCTCAACAGAAAACTGTTGAGTAACGGCAGCAAGTGATTGAGTTCAGTAGTTCCTCATAGAAAATTATTGACATATTTAGAAGCAATGTAATTTCATGATCTCATGCAATACCAAGATACTATGGTATTTTGCTAACCAGGTGTATGGTTGATCATGAGAAAACTCTATTTTCAATACCATGGTATCTTTGGAGTATTGAAAACTCTACTTCATACCAAAGTTTTCTCATCCAAGTGAAGCAAGAGGTAAGACCATGGTATGACTATGTATTGGGAGAAATAGGCCTAGCAAAGGCATATCTGTAAGAACCAGAGACCTTATTTGTAATATCTAGAAAGACTAATAGTACATGAGAAAACAGCCACCTCCCCCCGCTATATAAGTGGCCCTAGGGCTGAGGGGAGGGGGTGACTCTTTGACCACTTTTTTACCTAAGGGGGTCTTCTCCCCGTTTTCCGAAGTATCTTCTCCCTATGGGTATTCTCCCTGTTGTCTGAAATATCTTCTCATAAGGAGTCTTCTTCCCAAGGTCCCATCCTGAAGGACCTTCTCCTGTCGTATTTTCGGCAACAACAGTTTGGAACATTGAAATTTTGTGATCTGCTAGCTATTTTAGTTAAATTGAACTTCCTTGGGCTGGATTAGCTTTGAATAAGTTTTGGCTTCTAACAGTTTAAGCACGCTGCATACCTATGTGCATTGATAACAGGTTACCCAGCTGCTCTACCTAGTGTATGAAATGTATGTAAGACGAGAGTATGCTATAGTAACATAGCTAGGGTCAGACTGAGTTTTCCTTTGCAGGAGATTTAAAGATGGCCATTATAGATCTTTGTGCTTCCCCTCGGATGGAGAAAATTGGATTACATCATCAGGAACCATATGTGTGTACGTGCTTCACGGTACTGGTTTCGTTTGTGGCAATTGATACGTACATATCGTTAGGTGATCTGGTGGAAGTGGAATCATGAAACTTGCTCGGAACTATCATCCATCTCATGACATTTGCCCGTTTGCGAAGAGTTATGGTTGGCAAGTATTTGAACTACCATACTTTGGCCATGCATGACTTGCTCCCTTTTCATTGTGATCTTGATCAAAAATCAGTTCCTGCAAGACATTGAATTGAAATTAGGTAGAGCTAGCAATTTAAGACTACAAAGATAGAAATATGGTAGGTACCAATATGAAAGTATGGATGTTTGTGATGTCATTTTGGTTGGGTGTGGTGGGAGCTCTTGACACCTATCCCCTCCAGGTTCGTCTCATGCGCTTGGTGCCTACTAGGCTTTCTCGTATGCCTCCACCTCGTTAGCTATTCAAGCAGAAGGAAGGGGATTAGGGGAACGGAATCTCCACTTCTCTGCTACATATATTGAGCCTATCACTCATCTTCACTCATTCCCCATGCCTTCCGCCATCCATCCGTTCCGCCTTCTGTTGTTTTTCCATGCGGCGTAGTCTGGTTTCCACTTGTCGTTGCTCAAGCCACCCTGCGTCTCAGAAACCCTTGCGGATGGCCTCTCTAGATTGCGAGACCTAGCTTTATACACAGTGAAGAGATGTCTTTGCACCCTCTTCATGGATTAACTAGAGAGGGAAAGAGAACGGAAAGTCACAACTCTTCACAAAGAGACACTTAATCACTTGCTAAGTAACTACCTCTATTCCTACTGGTTAAGTCCTTTGCTTCATGTCTTGTCGGTGTTTAGTACCGGTAGCCCATCACAGGGTAATGCTCGGGTGGTTTTTGTTAGGGCTAAGGAGAGCGAGATGAATCACGAAGGTATACAGAACACGAGAGACAGCAATTTAGACAGGTTCGGACAGCCAAAACACTGAACCATACGCCCTGTATGGGTGCTTTGCATGGTTGTGGTTTGAGATGGCGATAATTTACATGACCCCCTAGCCCCCCTTATATAGTCCGAGATCTAGGGCCGAGGCTCGATTTTTCCAAGTCATTGTCATGTTACATCTTCCCGTATTAGGGGAGTGGTTTCCTAACAAGGCTATAAGAATCAACTACGCTTCCTAGTGTCTCCATCGCCTCTTGCCTTATTCTTCAAGTCGAACCACCTAGCCCACATGTCAAGGCGGTGGTGATAATCTGAGTGCATGAGGTACCCTTAGATATATGATATCCACATGTCTCTTGACGATGAACGGTTGCATCCTTCCATGAATGGGTGTCTCCTCACGAGCGGGTGCCTATTCACAAGGATGAGATCACCCTTGTCTTTTGGTTCTTAACACTCTCCATTGATCGAATGCATCGTATGTAATTATCGGACCCTTGTTTTTTGTGTGAGAAAATGCACTCGGATTCTCTCGGCGTAATGGCATATTGATTATGTTTTTGCGGGCGTGCCTACGATTGTATACAAATAAATAAATAAACACATCACATAGAGACACAATAAAATAGGAAACTTGCATTCTTTATTCATTCTGATGGAATTTTTACAAGTTTCCTCTTTTTTACAGATATCCCTGTATAACACCATAAGTCACAGGCGATTGCATAATTCCTAGATCCTAAAGCCTCTTAAGAACTCTAGTTAATTACATCTGTAGCAGCGGCAAGCTTACAGAATACCTCCATAAGCAATTGGCCAACTTTCCTATACTCCATAAATGTGAACTGCATAAAAAAATAATGCCAAGAAAAGGAGTTGCCGGCTGACTTAATGCTATAATATATGATGCACAAAATTTAACCAAAAGCTCCATGTGTAGCCTTGTCGGTCACGAATGTGGTGTCCAGCCTCGTCGGTCAAGACAAAAATGAGTTTCTCCGCCTCGTCAGTATCAGAGAATAATAGATGAATATTTGTTCGGCCTCATCGGTCACGAACAAAATATGTCCAGCCTCGGCGGTCCAGAAATGATGATAAATCAGTGAGGTGAAACTTTTGGCCAAATTACCAGCATATAGCATTTCATCTATGCCTGGCTATCCTCCTGTTGCACGACCGTGGTGCTTAGATCACCTACGACAGGATTCTTCTCATGGAAAACAAATCTTATGACCTGCAAAATAAATATGTATGTGCCATCTGAACGGAGACTTTAGACATCTCCGGACCTGAAAAAATCCATTTCTACCTGCACAGATTTTTTAGATTTATCACCAATGATTTTCAAAGACACATTGAGTGTAGTTGCCAGTATTGATCTCTCTCCTCCTGTCGATTTGTGCCTGCAAGACAATTACAGCGGAGGCCGCCAACTTGATCTCGTCCTGTTATCACTAGAACTTGCAGGGCGTATGAACGCTGCGCTGCCTCTCTGTCGGTTTGTACCTGCAAAATACGTGCACATATGTGGCACTGCTTTGATCTCGTCTCCCGTTACTTGATCCAAGGAGTGCATGATCACGCTGATCCTGAAACGATGTGTTCCTGCCAAGAAAGAGAATAGAGAAAAGAACGAAGAAAAAAAAAATGCAGCCGTGCATCGCTCACCATGAAACGGTGCCATGAGCGCTGCAGACTGCAGAGAGAAGAACACAGGCGCCGACAATGTTGATCCTGGACGAACTCCAACCTGCGATTATAGGCTTGTGGTATGGGATAGAGGCGAGGTGTAATCTCTGGAGCAGTCGAACTGAAATCGAACGAGTGGCCGGACTGGAGCTGAGAGGTGGAAAGGAACTGGAATCGAACGGGTGGAATGGAACTGGAACCCCCTGACCTGCGAGATGGCAGTGAATATATATAGGGAGTAGCTGATTCAGGAAGGAGGTCCTTCAGGCTTAGAGCGCCGTGTTTCCGTTGGATCAGGCCGAAATAGAAGCCATCGGTTCCTTTCCTGGCGCACAGCAGACTTGTTCAAAATAATTCAAAACGCTAATCACCTTTAGTCTACTTGAGATCTTATTACTCTAGTCCCTGACACGTGGGGACCCAAACACATGTTCGTTCCACCATTAAGAGGTATGACCATGCATACAGGTGCCTTCACGTATTACCAAGAGTTATCAAAACATCATATTCAAATTAATGAACGGTATCATTATTGATCTGTTGCCCAACGTGACGCTTAAAGTGGGCCTCGGCGCGGAGGAAGCTCACAGGTCATCACCAAGGCGCCGACAACCTGCACATGTATTCGGGTACGTATAACACGTATACACATATTTGATTAGCACACGAGCGGACCATCACTTAGAAGAGGGTTGTATGGTTATTGGGCCATCATGCAGCCAAAGCACTCTCACGCTTAGAATATTTTAGTCATCTTGCCATGCATACATGCTACCTGGGATGTGTGCCATACAGCTGCGTATCTCGTAACATGTACGCCCGTATATTAGAATAAATAAAATGCCATGACACGCTAGATGGATCATGAATCATTGGGAAGCTTAATTACTGGCCGTATCTGCGTGTAGATTATTTGGGATATTTTTGACCCAATAATACTGTCATCATAGATTAATCCATGAGCTTCACGTAATGACCGGCATGCTCCCAATACCCAACCATATACATTTCCACGCTATTTATAATATGATATATTTATAATCAAACAACCCTCGTGGATTTAGAACCGGATTAAGATATAGAAGACCCTAACTTGACTCTGATACCAATTGAGAACCGATAAGGCAACTTAGGGGTAAATATGTCAAATCTAAAAACTTTAACCCAAAAACCCTCTCTTCTCAAACGTGCAAGATCATGTAGCAAAGCTAAGCTACTAACCCTATGACACATAGAGGAAATCTATACGGAAGCACGCACTCAAATGTCGATGAGAAACGACTCAAAACATGCCAAAGCACTCCCATAGTATGCACCGAATGCACTGGATGGTCCGATGTGTACAAACTTTAGGAGCAAAGGCACCGGGCTTAGAACGCACTAGACGGTCCGGTCTGACCACCAGACGAAGTGGGCCGAGGGGCCGCTGCTGTCACCCTGAATGCACCGGACAATCTGGTGTATGCAACGAACAGTACGACATGCACCGCTAGACAGTCTAGTGTGCACAAAAGCCCTAGGTGTGGCCGAGCCTCATTAACTCCATGCACGAGCTGCAACACATACTGGATGGTCCGGTGAGCACACCTCTTGATGGTCCGGTGTGAATTGAAATAGCAGCCCGAGACTAGCAAGAGGAAAACAGCTGGTGAATCCACAAAACTCGATCTAACTCTTGCACCAATGATCTCCAAACCACACCAAACTTTGTGTGGATCTTGTCTAGGCCATGGAAAAACTTTTTCCAAGAGATCGCAACCAAAAGCCTCGGGATTCTCCTCGGATTTGACTATCCTATAGGTGAAGAACAAGGGCAAGAAGAAACAACTCAGTGCTTGTGAATCTAAGAATTTGGCACAGAAAAACCACAATCCAACCACGTCGTAGCAGTCTAAAACCACAGCAAAAGAAGGATCCAACCTTGTCTAACACACGAAAAGCCAAAGATTGAGATTAAAACCCCAACTAGAAGGGGAGAAGGAAAGCACACACACAAGCAGCCGCACGAAATTCCATCTATTGATTGGCCCAGAGGGTCTCAAGATGTCACAATTACAAGATTATTTCGTGCCCAAGCTGACCACCCAACTTGTACCCTCTTTCAATGGAGCTAGATCACTCTAGAACTCACTAAACTTGAAGGACTTTGCTTGGAGCAAGAAACCAAGGCTTAGAGACCTAAGCAAAACCTAATTTCTGCTCAAGGGGCAAAAAGAGGGAGGCTAAGTGCTGCAACTCTCTTCTTATTTATACTACAGACTCTCTACTTTGCTATTCTGCAAACAGCCCCCCTAAGTTACAGACACCTAACGCTAAAACGCCCGTAGGGACTAGAAAAGATGCTGTGTAACTCATATGGACAAATACTATTTTCTTAGATATCCTACTCATGACATGTCTCATGGAAATAGTGAGCAATAATGAGATGGAAATATGAGCAAATTAATTATGCAGCATTAATCAGTAGCATAACATAAATCAAACTTGATCCACTTTAAATTTTCATGGCAGAGAGAGAACACATCTAATTTAATTGTCCATTTCAAGAGCAAGCGAGATGAGGACACTGCATGAAAGTGAAAATTCACCTCATTTTCAACACTATTTGGGTGATGATCTTGATCACCCAGCAACTTTCGGTACCCATTCGTGCCACTACTTTCCAAGAAGTGTCGTAGATGAATTGTCCCGCCACCTTCTGCAGGCCGTCAAGCATCAATCCCTACGTCCTATAAAGCATCCCGTTGCATGCCACACCCAGTAATCCTGAATCCAGACACTGGGTCTATTTGGTTGTATGTGCAGCTGTAGCCCGCCTCCCACCCATGGCCAGGCTAGGGGTACCTAGGCTGCCCAGGGATTTTGGACTCCGTTCGCTTGTGTTTGGTTCAATCTTCTAGTGTAGCCCATCCAAACGTAGCCCCTGTTTGGTTGCCCCCCGCACCATCTCCCCCGTCTCGCCTCCCTCTCCGCTCTCTGTCTCTCCTCCGGGCGTCCGACGGCGAAGCCCCTCCTCCTCCAAGCCTCGTCGCGAGACCCTCCTCTGCCAGATCCTGCGCCGCCGCTAGCCCCTCCTCCTCCAGGCTCCCTCTCCTCGCTGCGGCCACCGGCGCGGCTCCCCCTCCCCATGGTCGTTGGCGCAGCACCCGCTCCCCTTTCTCGCGGCCGATGCTAGCGCGGCTCCCCTCCCCGCGGCCGCCGGCGCAACACCCGCTCCCCTTCCTCGCGGCCGGCGCCGACGCCGCTGCGGCTCGCGCTCCCCCTCTTCCGCGTCGTCGCCGTCCTCCGCGAGCAGAGATGCCGACAAGGAGTGGAGCGACTGCGTGGATGGTGACGAGTGGTGGAGCGGCGGCGTGGAATGGGAAGTGGGGCAGCGGAGCGGTGGGGAAGACGAGCGGGGGCGAAAGCAAGCCAGCGAGCCAGCAGGTGTAGCGGGCCTGGCCAGAAAAGAACGGACGATTTGGCCGTTCCCTCGGAGCCACCTTGCGGGCTCCTCCTTGCTCTGCTTGGGCCTGGCTACGGGCGCGGCCAGATTAGACAAACACTGGGTCCTCATCACGGACTGGCCTGGCCAACCCCCAAGGCAACCAAACAGCCCCTATACGAGCTCTAGAGCCATGACGAAGCGCCGCTGCTTATGCTTGGCCACCACCACCACCGTCCTCACGTCATTCTCTCGGCCACCGCCTGGCTCGACGTCGGCTTCTACGACACGACGTGCCCCTCCGCCGAGAGCATCGTGCAGCAGACTGTCGCAGCGCCGCATTCAGCAACAACTCTGGCGTCGCTCCGGCACTGATCCGGCTGCACTTCCATGACTGCTTTGTCTGAGTAAGAACACAATGTGTGCTGATAGCGCACCTAGGAGTATGGTACCATGATCTAAGGATGCAGGTGGGCCTACTCAGAAACATTGTCCGTAATGTCTTGCATTATTCCGCATGTTGCGTTGGAAAATAACTTACCGCAATGTCCAATGTCCGTAAGTGAACCCGCTGCATCTCTAATGCCGTCCGCCAGGGTTAAAACCTTTTGTGGTTTTGCCCACTGCCCACTATATATATGATTTTTCATTTGTACCGTTGTTGCTCTGGGTGGTAGGAGTTGGTAACGGCCAGTTTATTTGTTTTGAAACTTGTTTATTTTTGTTTAGTATTAGTATAGTCTCTTCTATCGTTTGGAGACAATACTTTAAACTGGCATATGATGTGCCCAGATAAACTGATATTCATTCAAAATCAAATAATTTTCACTTTAAAAGAACAGAAGTGTACCACAGCAATTTTGAAATATGCCAACAAGTTTTCTCAACGACATTTTTTTGTCCAGCCATGTCCTATGGGTGTTGGCCAGCCTTCAGGCGTTTTCTTGGTCCTAGGGGGGTCTTTCCTCAAAGGATTGTCCAAAACAGAAGCAAATGCTACTTCCTTTAATTTCTATTCCTAGATACAAGTCTATCTGGGTTTTTGTCTTAGCTAACTCAAACTTTTGTAACTGTGCCCGCAGTTATGTACCATGTTGAGTAAAAAGGTTATAAGTGCTAATCTTATGGTATCACCCTTTATAAAATTGAAGATAATGATTGCAAAAGTTGAAAAGGTTTTACTTAGGAAATAGATGAGATGCTCATCTCACTCATTTAATCCTATATAAAATGTGTCTATGAGCTAGTTGGCATATGCATGCAAAAAGCAGTTAATGATAAAATTAAGAGAAGGGCAGGACAACAATGTGGACTAAGTTGCCTAGAAGAAGATACAAAGCAGTATGAATTCTGAAGATAGTAAAAGAGGTTAAAACGACATCTATTTTGAATTTGAACCATATTAGCACAATATAGATATTGTTATCATGTTCTCTCCATCTTGTTTTGCCTTTTTTTTTTCTCTTTGTACCTACGGCATTAGTAAGATTTCTGAAAGTATCGTTTAAAAAGAACCTCCAAAACATACAAGGACATAAGCTTAATTCTTTCATGAGAAGTCTAGATATGTATGACTTCCACTTCATCATCAAGCCATAACTAATCTGAGTGATACAGAAATGCAGCACCGCTTGTACAAGCGACCGCCGTACTTATTCGCATGCTTCGAAAACTATGCCAAAATTTGCATAAAAAATTCAATAAAAAAAATATCAGTGGAAATACGACGCAAAGATCTACATACATATAAAATTTGAGACAAAACAAACATTCGTGTAAGGAGAAACAAAAAAGAGAATGTAATTGGATTTCAATGTGGACCCGCAACCCGCTAAGAAGTTGCTACTTTTCCTTTTTTTTGTTTCTCCTTGCACACATTATTGTTCATTCTCAAATATATGTATGTAGATCTTTAGCATCATCTATCCATTTATATATTTTGTTGATTTTTTAAAGTTTTGATGTGATTTTTTAAATATGCAAATAAGTATCGCGGTCGCTTATATAAGTGGCTTTTGCATTCTTTGATGAGTGATACCCTGATAGCTCATTAGCGTGTGTCTACCCAGACTCAGAACCCACGTACTACGTACGCGTCATAAAACAAGCCACGAGCGTATCTTCTTTCCCATATACTTGAACCTATAAAGCAGAACCCAAAGACCAATTAAATGCCACCTTAAACTCCTGTTGCAGGGCTGTGACGGCTCGAACCTGATCGACTCGACACCGAACAACACAGCTGAGAAGGACTCGCCGGCCAACAACCCCAGCTTCCGGTTTTTGGAGGTGATCGACAGCGCCATGGCGGCCCTGGAGGCGCAGTGCCCCGGGGTGGTCTCCTGCGCCGACGTGCTCGCCTTCGCGGCGCGGGACAGCGTCGTGCACTCGTGCTCGCCGGCGGCCTAGGCTACCAGGTGCCGGCCGGGTCTCCAACGCCACGGACGCGCTCTTCGACCTTCCCCGCGCCGTTCTTCAACGCCACCCAACTGGTGGACAGCTTCGCCGCCAAGAACCTCACCGTCGAGGACATGGTCGTCCTCTCCCGGCGCCAACACCGTCGGCGTCTCCCACAGTCCCACTGCACCGGCTTCGCCGGCGTCGACAACCCCTTCTTCGACATCCTCTACAACTTCAGCGGCTCCCCTGACGGGGTAAGCGACGAACATAACTGCATACATACACCAGTATGAGGTGAAGCCGTTCTTACCCATGTACCATTATTGATGTCGTGTACAGATTGATCCCTCTCTGAACAAGACCTACGCGTCTCTGCTCAAGAGCATCTGCCCGGCCAACAGCAGCCAGTTCTTCCCTACGACGACGACGTTCCTGGACGACCCCATCACGCCGACCAAGCTCGATCTCGACAACAAGTACTACGTCGACCTGATCAACAACATGGGGCTCTTCACGTCGGACGCGGCGCTGCTGAACTACCCGGAGATGAAGGCGCTCGTCGGCTCATTCGTGCGCAGCGAGGCGACATGGAGGACCAGCAGGTTCGCCAGGTGTCCATGCTCAAGATGGGGCAGATCGAGTTCAAGGTGCTGATCGGGACACAGGGCGAGATCAGGCGCAACTGCAGAGTCGTCAACCTTGTTGATGCCACAGCCATCGCTGCCGGTGCCGGCGCCGGCGCAGCTCATGGCCTCCTGACCATGTCAGCGGGCTCTTCAGGATGCACTGAATGAAGTGGCTGCAAACTAATTATTAGTAGACATGTGTATGCGTGCTGTGAATAGTGATGATTAGTAGTATGAATAATAATATATGTGATGCAGTAAATAACGAGCAAAGTGCCTCGGTAGCTTGCTTGTTAGTTGTTACCTAAAGATGACGACTTGTCTAGTAGCAACTCTGCATTTCAAAGTTTGTGAGGAAGTAAATCTGTGCCAAATGTTCTATATGACTATTCATTAGCAAAACTAAATGAATGAGCATCTATTGATGATGTATGCTTTCTCAAAAAACGAAGCGCAACAAGGTGCTTTATTTCATTGACCTAAGGGATCGGAGTTGAATTACTGTAAGAGTGGTCGGTCCCTTTGGGTCAGTACTCAGTACAAGGAATGAGAACGATATGCATGGCGTAAAAAAAAATCCCACGAATGTTTTGAAATTGCGAATGGAATAGTACATGGGTTGCATCTCCCGCCCGCTCAGACGTAGATCAAGTATATAATGCACGACGTGTATCATTGACGACGATATCACACACACACAATGCACGATTAGAAGATACCACGTATCCTTAATTCCTTGTAAAATACAGTACCCTGTGTCACGTATCCCCGTATACACTCCATCTCACACACTACAGGGCGTAGTCGCAGAACCCGTTGTTGCATTTCTTGCTGCACCGGTTACCGCACGCGCCGCAGTTGTCCCTGTCGGCGAGCACGTCGACGCAGCGGCCGCCGCAGCAGGTGCTGCGGTCGTGCTTGCAAACCTTGTTGCAGCCGCCGCAGTGGTCGGCGCTGGCGGCCGTGTCCACGCACTGCCCGCCGCAGCACGCCGGGCCGGGGCTCCCTGGGGCGAGGCACACGGCGTCCGCCGACTTATTGGAGCAGGAGTACGGCGACAGCGGCGGGTCGTTAACGAGCAGGAAACGGCTCCTCCTGCCGGCGGCGAGCCCACCACCTGGCACGGCGGCTCCGGTGACGGCCATGGCAGCAGCGACCACCATGAACATAATAGGGTGTGCCGATAGTTTCGCCATGGTCGAGTACCTCTTGTGTGGGGTGGGGTGGGGGTGAACTGTTGTTGTGTGCTTGTGTGTTGGGAATGTCTCGGGAGGTGGTGATCGAGAGGCGCTTATATAGAGGAGATGGATCTCGATAAATGGCGAGAGGAGCAAAGTCAGCTCGGTTGACTTTAGACGATGGAATTTGGAGTTCAACGCAAGAGCGGGGCCGCCGGGGGGGATCGCCGGCTGCCATGGCTCGCCGTGGTTGGATGCAATCTCCCTGGCCATGAATTCACGGCCGCCCTCACATGCCATGCGTCAAATCACGGACATGGCATGAAGCCTCCAGGGTACGTGGAATGCCGGCGTGCGGTGCCTTCCATTTGGCAGTTAAAGACACCCACAAATCATGCATGACGGGGAGCAGGGGGTGTAAAGGTCGGACATGCATGTGCTGCGTACCTTGCTCCAACCGGAAGAATTTGATCATATTCCCCCAGATTCATGCGATCGTCTGACAAATGCAGAAGAACAATCGTGGACCGCGTGGGATATTCATTGAACGTAAACACAGTAGCCAACCTTTTCTTAATTTTTAGTGATCCAATAGTCAACGTATGTTGTTTGATAACAGTGGGGGGGGGGGGGGACAACTCCCAAAAAAAGAAGCGGTGGATTATACACTTTAAAAAATAGAAAATATATCAGGTGGCCCATATGCAAATTTAATTGAACAACTAGGTACTAGAATCTTTTTTTTAATATCAGCTTTATTCATGTATAAAAATAAGCTTTTACTCCTGCTTTTGAACTTGGCACGTTTATTTGTAACAATTGTCTTTTAGTCTATAGTTAAGTAATGGTTGTAGGCAAAAATATTCACATTTGAGCAATAGATTTTATATGATTTACGAGATTCTTGATTAATTTTGTAGTATAGTCAAGTTCCGTAGTGTGAGTTCCTGAACACGAAGGTCACATGCAAGTTTGTGCTTGCAGTGGATCTATAGATATCCAAACGGTGCGGGCCGCCCGTTTGGCCCGTGGCCCAGTACGATTTTGGTCCCGGCCCAAGCATGGAACGGCCCGGTGGACATCGGGCCGTGGTCATGCCGTGTTTGGGCAGCATCGGCGGCCCGCCGTGCTTGACCCGGCACGGCCTATTTTTTTTATCATTTTAGAATAAATATTTATATATTATATGAAGCAACAACAAGTAACCTCTGTTGGTTATCGTAGGTGGGGTAAGCCGAGGACCCCTGCGGAGGCATGTTTTGGCCATTTTTTGCAAAAATAGGCATTTAACACCGCAGGCCAAGCGTGCTTCGGGTTGGCCTGGTGGCCCGTTACCGGCTACCGTGCCGTGTTTGGGCCGCTTCGTTGGCCCGCAGGCCGGCACGGCACAACCCAGTGGCATAGACGGGCCTTAACGGGCCGTGCTTAATCGGGCCGTGCCTAGAACGGGCCGTGGCCGGTCCATTTGGACATCTATAAGTGGATCGCCCCCACGCGTCATGTGGCATTCCTTGCGCCTCTGCAGCTGTTGAATAGTCGCGAACTGAATTAGAGTTATGGGCCTCCATTAATATTTGGTTCTCAACTCTCTCTCTCTCTCTCCCAGGGAAGGAATCACGGGGCACACGCCCATGG
This sequence comes from Paspalum vaginatum, assembly GCA_030272315.1. Classification (NCBI taxonomy): domain Eukaryota; kingdom Viridiplantae; phylum Streptophyta; class Magnoliopsida; order Poales; family Poaceae; genus Paspalum; species Paspalum vaginatum. The sequence goes on along the minus strand of CM059020.1, from coordinate 7,201,840 downwards.
CAGCCCAAGGACCACCACAGAGCCCAATCTATCATCCACATGTTAGGGCAGAGCACAAGGCCACTCACCGCACATGTATCGTGAGAAAACAAGGCGGAGAGCATGAACCCTCCAGCGTAAGTGGAATGCCAGCGTGCGATGGCTTCCATTCGACACCCACAAATCATGACGGGGAGCAGGGGATGTAGAGGTCGGACATGCATGTGCTCCTGCGTTACCTCGCTGGAAGCCTGGAACCTGAAGAATAGGATCATACTCCCCCAGATTCATGCGATCGTCCAACAAATGCATGCAGAACAGTCGTGGACCGCGTGGGAAATTCATTGAACGTAAACACAGTAGCTAATAACCTTAATTTTAGTGCTCCAAGGGTCAACTTATGTAGTTATGTTTGATAACATTGGGAAACCATCTCGCAAACCTCCGGTCATTAATACATACCAAATATCACTATCTTATATTTTCTATCAGCTTTATGTGTCTATAAAGTTAAGCTTGTACTCTTATTTTTGAACTTGGCATATTTATTCATAAAAGTATTTTTTAGTACTAGTTAAGCAATGGTTGTAGCCAAGATATCAGCTTTATGTGATTTATTATAAAATTATTAATTCATTTTGTTTGGCCTTAGTATTCTCAACATTATTTTTATAAGTTGTATTCATTATTTTTAACTCATACCTATGGCACCTTAAACCATTTACTAATTTATTGGAGAGTTTCACTTAGGTTCAAAAAAAAAATATAAAGTGACTTTTATTCGTAAATTTTGTAAACTACACCCATACCCCCTCCATGTATGCACCAATGTTCAAAAATTGCAAAATGAACTTTGTTAGCTTTCTCTTGATGAGATCTACACAATGGAACTGAGTTGACATGTAAAATAATCAATGTAACCCTATCTATGGTAAATAAGTTTTAGTCACTTTTTACTCAAACGTATAGTTTTGTGCCTCTAAAAAACCTTGCAAAAATGGCATTGTGCATATTATGCTCTATGAGTACATATATAGATTTAACATGGTTAGAAGTTGTTTTTTTTAAAACAAATGGTGTCTTTATGAATTGTGCTCTATAAAATAGAAATAAATGTACATATTTACTAAATAAATATCATAAAAATTGTATGTAAAAGTTTCATGAATAATGTTTGCTGTTTTGGAGTCAAAATAACTACAAATAAATTTTATTATTTAAATTTATTTTAGCATTTAAAGTGGTCATTTCTCAAGTAAGTTCTATTATATATGTAGATCTCATCGTGACAAAGCTATCAAAGTTGATTTTGTAATTTTTTGACATATATATGTCTTGATATGTAATTTTTTCTGCACACGTAGAGGGTTACGGACCTATACAATATACTTTACAAAGTTTATGGAAAGTCACTTTCTATGTTCTTAGACCTAAATGAAACCCTCTAATAAGTTTAACTCTTCATATATATTTCAATTTAGTTGTTCGTGTTATATTTCTTTCTTTCTCAGTGTAAACCAAATTAAGCTATATCCAACTGTAGAGTTATGCCCCCAAATACATTTTTTTTTAGAAAAGAGAAGGATATAACTATATCAGACGGAGCAGGCCAATGTGGCCACACTTAGAGGCCGCAGAAATGGCACGGCCTCATATTTTTGATATGTTGTAGGTTAGCGCTGGTAGGCATGTCAATATTTGAACTTGGTGGTTTTTCTACTTACAGTATTCGCGAACTGATCTGAGATGGCATTTCGTTTGGAGCAACCCAGTAGTTCCTTAGAAACTTGAGTAGTGTCAAGATGGTAGGCTTGGAAAATAAGCTCGAAGCTCACGAGCTATAGCTTGAGCTCGGAGCGCGGCTCGCGAGCCTGGGGCGAGCCGAGCCGGATTTGTATGCTCGTCGGAAGGCAGAGCCGGCTCGTTTCGGCTTAGAATGGCTCGTGAGCCAGGCCCATGTCAGGTACAGCGACCGGCCCACCAAGAGTCCATGACCATCCGTCCAGCCTGGAGCAGCCCACTAGGTCATCAGCTCTTGGAGCCTTGGCTCGAGACTCGAGACAGAAACAGGCACCATCGGGCATCGGCCATCACCCATGACGCCATCGCGAGGCTCCCCGTCCGGTCGTCCCCTTCTCCGCTTCTGCCATTCTGCGAGCCTGCCGCGACGACCGCGAGAGGCCAAGCGCGACGCCTGCCGTTCTGCTTTTCTGCTCTTCCCCTTGTCTACTTCTTCTGTTCCGTGAGCACGCCGCGAGGGAGCTACCCGAGGATGACCGTGATGCCAGCTTTCCTTGAGTGCCCACGGTGTGTTGCCACGTCGCTGCCGGTCTGCCACCACAGCCAGGCCCGTTCGCCACTCGCCAGCGCTCACGGTCGGGGAGCACGTCTCCAGCAGGCGCGCAGCGATCACGAAGGCACCAGCCGCCGCGAGGTATGGCTTGCCACTGCCGGGTTCTAGCCACCCTTCCATCACCTTCGTGTGATTCTATGAATATTCTTGGGAGCATCCAAGATCCAACGTATAATTTAGGGAGACATCAGTGATTTATGAATGTTCCGTGATTTACTGAATACTCTGTGATTCTTTGAATGTGTTGACACGTTTTCGCGCCAAACACTAAACGAACCCTGGAGTCCTCGCCTCGGGGTTAGACTGCGTGCACCGAACTGTCTAGTGTGCCGAATTGTCCGGTGACAGGCAAAGAGCTCGGAAACCCTAGCGGCGTCCGAGAGATAATTATCACACTTACGTGGTGATGCACGGCGAGGTTTACGAGCAAACCAGCAAAGGATAACGATCGTACTTACGCGACGACGAACGACTAGTTTACGAGCAAACTAGCAAAGGAACCGTCGACGGTTTCACCCGGAAGGGACCCCGTCAGGGTACGGATGCCGGACAGAGTGCCCTAGGTCGCTAGGGCGCCATCCCTAGTCGTGGAGATCCGAGGACGAACAATACGGTAGGAGGAAGAACGAGAATTAGGGTTAGGGAAGAGATAACATGAAAAGTAAAGTGAAGGTTAGACCGACGCCTAAGAGGGGGGTGAATTAGGATTTCTAAAAACTAAGACTTCTAAAAATTACAACTACTAAGCAAAACCTATGCAAGATAAATCAACTATGTGCACTACGGTTTTACTAAGTGTTGCTAATTCTACCGTGGTCAAGTCTTGCAACCTAGTTCCACTTAGAAACTAACTTATCAAGCTAGTCTAGTAATGTAAGCACACAATTGCAAAAATGTAAATAATATAAGCACACAATTGCAAAAATGTAAATGCGGAAGCTAAAGAGATGGGTAGAGATATGTAAACTCCCGGTGACGATGAAGGCGGCGGCACACGATGAAGACACGGAGATTTTTTTTCCCATGGTTCGCGGAGGCCAACGTGCCTCTACCCCCTACTCCTCATTAGGTGCCCCCGCAGGCTTGCTCTCGCGTAGTCCTCAAAGGAATATGGCCTTGCCCATGCAAGGGTGGAGGATGCTAAAGTGACTTCCGCGGAAGTCGAGCAACCCCGGTCGAGTCTCCGAATATCCCCAGTACACACCCACACGAGCCCTTCTCTCATGTAGTCTGTGACTACGGCCTCGTCCACGCAAGGGTAGAGGATTGTCGGGGCTGTTGGGGTCTTCCGAGTCCTTCTCGCGTAGCTACCCCGCCGTCTCCACTATGAAAGCTTTTGGCCAAAATGCCGAGGGCCTTCCTCCCTCTCACAAGTAAGATGGCGGTGTAAGAAAAATGGGCCCTAAGCCTTGTGCTAAGTTCCCTAAAATGATTTTGGTGGTTGAGTTGAAAACACGTACCATTTGTGACTAATGTGTGTGCAAGTGCTTTTGTTTAAGTCCCAGGGTGCAAAAGGTGGACTTGGGGTACAAACACCTCAAAGAAGGACTTAAAAGACTCTAGAGAAGTCCCTAAGCCGCTATCAAGTTGCATCCGTGTGTACAACACGGCCGGTTAGCGGGCCGATTTCTTAGAGCATTAAGAGGTCCGGAGAAGCCCCATCGAATGATCTGGCGAGAAGAAGAAGCCCCAAGACGAAGACTCAAGAGCCGGTGTGAATTACATGCATCGGACGATCCAATGGTGCCACCATCAAACCTGGGCAGCGAGGAAGGAGAAGACCAAGTCTCGGCATTTCAACGCATCGAACGGTCCGATGGTCTCAACGGTCGGTAGGAGACTCAACAGTCGACTCCAACGGCTAGTTGAGAGTACGCATCAGACGGTCCGATGGTCACGTAGAAAAGAGAAGAAGACTTCCAACGGTTAGTTTTGAGGCTTGGTCTATATATAGCCCCATGGCCGGCCTCCACTTAATGGTTGGAGACTCCTGAGCTAACACAAATGTTGAGGCACCCATTTGATCCATCCAAAGAGCCACATACATTCATTTGTGAGCCCAACCACCACATGAGCAAATAGACACATCTCGGCATAGCGAGAGCTTCCATAGCATCTTGGCTTAAGCCTATTTGTCTAGTATCCGTGCCTACGTGCACGTCTATCCTTTGTAAGTGTGGGGCTTGTAAGTCTTGCGAGACCCACCGGAGTGTAGAGTGGCCGCCACCTTACTTGTGAGAGGGAGGAAGGCCCTCGGCTAGTTGGCTAAAGCTTCCCATAGTTGAGACGCGCGGGGTAGCTCCGCGAGAACTACTCGGAAGACCCCAACGGCCTTATCCATCCTCTACCCTTGCGTGGACGAGGCCGTAGTCCATGGAGGACTATGTGAGAGATAGGCTCAGGTGGGTATGTACCGGGGATATCCGGAGACCCGATTGGGTGGCTTGACCTCTGCGGAGTGTCATCCTCTACCCTTGCAAGGGCGAGGCCGTATTCCTTTGATGACTATGCGAGAGCAAAGCCCTTTGTGGAGCGCCAACGAGGAGTAGGGGGTAGAGACCGCGAGTCTCCCCGAACCTCAGGAAAAAAATCTCCGTGTCTCCATCGTGTGCCATTGCCAACATCATCATTGGGAGTTTGCATTCTCTACCTATCTCTTTAGCTTCCGCATTTACTTTCTTGCAACTGTGTGCTTATATTTCTAGACTAGCTCAATATGTTAGTTTCTAGGTGGAACTAGGTTGCAAGATTTGGCCACGGTAGAACTAGCAACACTTAGCAAAACCTTAGTGCACATAGATAGATTTATATTGTATAGTTTTTGCTTAGTAGTTATAGTTTTTAGAGAGCCGTAGCCTTAGAAATCCTAATTCACCCCCCCTCTTAGGCGTCGGTCCAACCTTCAGGTGGCCACTCCACACTCCGGTGGGTCTCGCAAGACTTACAAGCCCCACACTTACAAAGGATACACATGCACGCAGGCACGGGGTAATAGACAAATTGGCCTAAGCAAAGATGCAACTAAGCACTAGCTATGCCGGGATGTGTCTAGTTTAGCTCTTGTGGTGGTTGGGCTCACAAATATGTGTATATGGCTCTATGGATGGATCAGTATGGTGCCTCAACACTTGTGTTAGCTCAGGAGTCTCCAACCACATTGTGGAGGTCGGCCATGGCGGTATTTATAGCCCAAGCCTCAAAACTAGCCGTTGGGAGCAACTTGATCTGCGTTTGTTGCGAGCATCGGACCGTCTGAGGCGTACTCCCAAACTAGCCGTTGGAGTCGACCGTTGGAGCTTGAGCCAACCGTTGAGACCATCAGACCGTCCGATGCGTGTATTTGGCTCGCGGTCTGAATTTTGAGTCTGCTGTCCAACTGGTCTGATGGTAGCACCACAGGACCGTCCGATGGTAGCACCGTAGGACCATCCGATGGTGCCCCAACTGGTCCAATGCGTGTTTTTGGTTCGCGGTCTTGAATTTTGAGTCTCCTGTCCAATTGGTCCGATGGTAGCACCATAGGACCGTCCGATGGTGGTCCAACTGGTCCAATGGTAGCACCATAGGACCGTCCTATGTATTGAAACACAGGGACTTGCTCTTCTTCTCTTCTTTGAGGTGTTTGTTCCCCACACCTTCTACTTGCACCCTGGGGCTTTTAGACAAGTATTCTCACACACAAATTAGTCCAATGACACGTGTTGTCACTTCAATTACCAAAATCATAATAGGGAATTAAGCACAAGGCTTAGGGCTCATTTTCCTTAAATAAAGTAAATAATAGATTCGATTGGGTTGTGTGTTATTGTCCTTAATCGGTCGTATCCCTTTATATTTATAGGGAGCCATATCCCTTTATATTTATAGAGAGGGAGGTCTGGACCCTTGTACAAGTCGAGATCTAACCGGAATCACGCACAAACCGTGAGTTCCCCTCGGACTCGACAATACCGAACTATCCGGTACCCTCTACCGGACTATCTGGTGACGCCGGACTGTCTGGTTCTGCCCACTGGACAGTTCGGTGAGCGTTCGGTGCGCGGCTAGTGGCAGGCCTGTCCAATTTGATGCTCAACAGAATGTTCTTCGCACCATGGTGCGCTGTGCACTCTGTGGAGATCCAAAACGACCATGTATTCTGCTGCAGCACAAGTTTTGTTTTTTTATATGATAGAATTTTTTGTTTTCCATACGATAGAAAGACTCAAAGACGTCTGAGGCTGATGTTCTAGTAGTAATGTAGTGCTTCTGTTCTAGCCTGGAATGAAGCACATACTAAGAAACGCCAGTGGCTCCGTACTCCACGGGCAGCTCAGCCCACGAGCCTCGTGCGAGCCGAGCCGTCTAGACTAGCTCGCTACAGAGCCGAGCGGAGCCTGGCTCGAGTCGCTCACCAGCCGAGCTGCACCGAGCCCTGCCATGTCTAGGTACGGATGATTGGCGCCTATTTCTGCTGCTTGTTCTGGTTAACGAAATTGTGTATATTTTATAATATTTGGTGAATACTTATGAAGTTATTGCTGGGTGAGACACGCCAAAGCTGCAATTGCAATACAACCTGCTGAGAAATTGATAATTGTACTCCCAGATTTATGATCGTGCGTCGAGAATTTACAATGCAACCTGCTAATTCAGAACACCATTTTGGTTTATCTTACTTATTACTCACAAGGTACTTCCTACTTTGATTTACGGCTACACTACACCACACCCAGTATGCAAACAGAGTTTTACAAGCGGATGTGTTTATGTGCACAAGAAAATCCAGGTGTATAGTTTTTGAGAGCATCCAAACGAAGGAAGTCGATAATTGAGGTTAGCACATATCAAACACAGGATTAAACGGAAGGGAACGGGTGCACCGCTCGTAACCCCTGGATCCTCTCCACCGTGCCGTCGCTGAGGCTGAAGACGCCAACGTCCCAGTCCCGCTGCCCCGGGCCATGGCCAGTATTGACGGAGAGCTGAAGCAACTCCCAGTCCTGGTACGCCAACCCGAGCTGGTCATTGGTGAAGTAGATGCAGCCGGGCCTGAGCCCCGGGTGCTCCGCCGTGGCCACGCATGCCGAGCTGTTCATGCCGACGAACAACGCCGCCTTGCCTATTACCATGTCGGCCGCGGCGGCCTCCACCTCCTCCCACTGCCCAAGCTCCTCGTCCAGCACCAGAACCCTGAAGCCAACCGTCCTCCTGCCACACTGCTTCAGCACGGCCACCAGCCGCCCGTCCGGCGCCGCCGCGAGGTACTTGCGGTACTCCTGGTGACCCTAGAATTCCAGCGTCGGCGCAACCATCGTGCTCGTGAGCAGGCCGCCGCCGCCGTGCTGATGGTTCCCACGACTCCAGCATGCCGGAGTAGGTTATGGAGTAGAATCGGCCCCTGTGGAAGATGGCGTCCTCGACGGCGTCACGGTTCGGGGACAGCCTCCACTCCGGGTGCTCCGCCGTCGCGAAGGCCGGGGCGCCGTACTGCCGCGCCAGGATGAGCATGGCGGAGTAGCTGCCGCCGGATCGAGGCGAGCCGGAGAGGATGACCTTGCGGTAGAACCAGTTGCGCAGCTGCTCGGCCGACAGCGACGACGTCGTCGTCGCCCCCGCTTGACGGTTGGCCATCTGGCAACGCCTTCCACAATTTGGGACACGAGCAGGGGAGGGGCGCCACCGCCGGAATAACGCATCTGCAGGAAACCATCCACGTCGACGAGGAACGAGTGGGTGGGTTCGCTCCACCGCAGCAAAGGGATGGTGGTGATGGCCGGCAGATCCGCCTGCTCGCCGGTGACGGGGTTGGCCATCCACAGCAGCCCCTGCGCGTCGGCCGTGACGAGCCACCCGCCCGAGGATCCCAGCACGACGACAGGGGCACGCATCGCAGGGTCCGGAGGGTAGCGCGGGGTGTCGCTGCGCCGGTCGGAGAGGGAGAAGAGGCATGTCTTCGCCGTCACCACCGCCACGGTCGATCCAGGGAGGACGAGGCACGGCGCCTCCAGTTTGGTGAGCAGGTGCCGCGCCCGCCACGCGCCACAGGCCGCCGCGAAGGCGAAAAGGTCCACCAAGCCGAGGCGTCCGTGGATCTCCGCCAGAAGCTCCGGCGGCAGGCGGCTGAAGACATCGCCGCGGAGGATGCGGGGGGGTCGTTGGCCATCGACTCGCACTCGCACACGACCAGCGGCGCGCCGTGGTTTTCTTTCCGTTGATGGACAGACAACGATGGCGTGGATTCGGAGTTGTAGGGCCCGTGCGTATTTGGGCTTCCTTCCTGCAGTATTTGGGCGCACGCCCAGACCCAGATTACTAGACCGTCACCGGTTGTGTTTCTTCACGGGCCTGTGAGCCTATGGTCCAAATTTTTTATTTTTAATATTTGATGGGGAAGGTTTTGTTTTTTTCAGGGCAACAGTATAGACTAGATTGCGTCTTTTTCAGCACGGCACAATTATGGTCCGTTCAGAATCCACGTAGATAATGAGAATCTACTCAATTTTAGCTTCGTGGATTCAAACAACCCTAGATAATATTATAAACTTTATCTAAACTCAGATTTCTATTATCTCATTATCTACACCACTAGTAACGACTAATGGAAGGTTTCCTTCTCTCTTCCATGTTTAGCAAATCTATTAGTCATGGATCTAAATACTTACAAGATAAGACACATCAGCTAATGTTTAGCTAGCTAATATTAGAAAAGCAGTTCGTATTATCTTGTATATCACAATATTGTTGGTCGAGAGAAAATTCCTCTTATTCCACAATTTAACTATTCAATGGCGACTTGAGCCTACTCGCTTTAGCTTCTTTTGGGCTGGGCTGCGCAGCCACTATCTTGAAAACAGGTACATAACACAGTGAAAAACGCCAAATAAACAGAATCAGTAGCACAAAATAAGCACAACCACCGATCGGCTGATGGTACAGACAGAAATTAGGAAATTCCAAATTTAGAAACAGTAACGATAACGCTGTTCATGGAAATCATACATTGGTGCAAAGGAGAAATATTAAACATAGCTATATATAAATGAGATTCTCAATTATGATTTTTATCTCTAGTTTAGAGAGCAAATACAATGGTGCATAGATACTTAGACTATCCGCGGTGAGGAGTTGCAAACCCTACCCTAAAAATATACAGCTAGCTAGAGGGTCCAGTGGGCGACTCGGAAGGCTCCCCTATGGTAGGGTGAGCCTTCTCTCACCCCATTTACAGCGTTGTACGGAGCTCACCCTATCCCCTCCCTCTCCTCCGTTGTGGACAACTGCCAAAGGTTCCCGCGCGGTGCCGGATCCAGATGGGAGGCGGCACCGGGCTTAGAGCACGAGGCGGAGGCAAGGAGGGGGCCAGCGGCGAGGAGCACGGCATTGGAGCCATGGCAGGGAGGAGGTGGCGGGCTCCCTCTGGTGGGTGCCCGACGAGCTGGCGGATCTTGGATGGGGAGGGCAGCCGCACCGGTGGATCTTGGACGAACCGGCCACGCAGAGGCCCCGCGCCGACGGATCTTGGACGAGCAGTGCTAGAGAGGAGGCACGGCGGAGGCTGGAGAAGAGGCGCATCGGAGCCCGGTGACCTGCACGGAGAAGGAGGCAGCGACGCGCGGTGCGCCGCCTGGACGAGGCCTCCATGGCTGTGGGCAGGGAGGACGCGGGGCCTCCTTGGCCAGCGCTAATCCACGGATCCATGGCCACCATGGTTGGGGGGAGGAGGCCGTGGGGCCGTGGTGGGGAGGAGGCGAGGCGTCGGGCGGCGAGGAAGAGGGGAGGCGCCGAACGGAGATGAGAAGGAGGGGAGCTGGCCGGGCGGAGGGGACGAGGCGGGCGGTGGAGGGCGGTTGGAATGCAACGGATTAGGGAAGGGGAGAGAAGGACAAGGATGGATGCGCCGATGCGGCAGGTAGGAGAGAGAGGGGTGGAGAAATAAAAATTAGTAAAACAAATGTGATGGTATAGGGTTGGGACATAGAGTATGACCGAGTCCGGCAGTACAAAACGACACTGTTCACAGAGAGAGAGGTAGTTGGAATAGTGGATAGAAATGCATATGCCCTGCCTGCTAGACTCAGTCTAAATATGAATGCGGAGGATTACGGTATAGGGTAGAGAATTTTATTGATTCGGATGTAATATTCCTTTTAAGTAGAAATGAATGAGTGCGAACAGCCTTACAGCTTGAAGAGAGAGAGAGAAAATACGATTCGTCATGTATCACATACACAGGAGCTATATCTTTGGATATTCTTAAATCTCTATTTCCTATGATGATGGTGGGAAGAGCGACGTTCACATCCCGTTGCATACTCTCTCCTTACGTCATGGATTACATTTCCAGTTTTACTGTTCCGAAATCCGTTTTGTTAAACAAAGTTTGATTTTTGTATTTATGAATTTTGAATTGAAATACATCAAAAGTCGGACCAGAAAATGCATTCCATACTGGACCGGAAACAGAAAATTTTTCTGAAATCCGCTGACCCTACGCACGCGCACTCTCCCCGCCCTTTATATGCTAGTACTACACGGTCAACCCCCTCTCTCACACACAATCACTCCCCATGGTGTCACTTGGCGCCAGCAAGTTGCTCTGGAGTAGATAAAATACTCTGGACTAGACAAAATACAGGGCACACACAACGATGGATCTAGAATTAAAATTTAGGGGGCTTCTTCTCCTTTCTTTTCTCCTTTTTCTCTTCTTCTATCTCCATTTTCTCGCCTTTCTCTTCTTTGTTCATCTCTAAAAAAAAATTGGGATGCTTCGGAGGAGAGGGGCTCTATTGTCCACATGCGGGGTAGGGTCGCTGCAGTCCACAGCCCCTCGCTAGATCCACCCTTGCCCACACATATCGCACCCGTCCCCAGGCTGCTAGGTGCATTCGATCCCTGGGCCGGCACGGGCACGACGGCCGTTGTGCTGTGCTGAGCTCAGGCTCTAAAATTTGTGCCAGGCCTTGGGCTGACCCGCTAGGCACGGCCCATCTGGCCATCTAGCGGGCAAGTTGCCTCAGAGTTCTCCGACCCTCGTGGCATTGTATTAGACCTGGGTATGGACCACCCGACCCAAGCCCAAAAGATGATTGCATGTTGATATGCCAGTTCATTGGAATTCTACCTATAAGATGATTGAAACTGCACTTTACTTGCAGCCAGTTTTAAAACACTTATCCGAGAGGGATAGCACATTTAAGTCAAATTTTTATCGATCACGTACATAATGGGCAAAACTTGATGCAATGAAAAAGTTTCTGAAGATATTCTATGATGCCACCTGCATATTCTCTGGGACAAAGTATCCTACTTCTAACTTAACTTGTACTTCAGATCCATTTTTATGGGGCATTCACGTCTTATTGAAGCCGCCAACGAATCCGAAAATTTTATGAGCCCAATGGTGACAGAAATGAAACAAAAGTTTGATAAATATTGGACTGATTATAGTGTCATTCTTTCTTGTGCTGCTGTTCTTGATCCTCGGTACAAATTAGAATTCATATCATATTGTTACATTAAGCTTTATGGTGATGATGGCCAGCGTCGTGTTGATCAACTTAAACAAACAATGCAACAGCTTTTTGAAGGATACCGTGGTAGTTGTGTTACTTCTTTGATCAAGATACTCCAAATAAAAACAGTGGTGGCAGTGGAGATGCTGATATGTTCAGTGATTATGGTACATTCCTGAGTTCTCGCCGGACTCATGAAGAGAAATCACAATTATATCTTTATTTGGCTGAGCCAACTGCCAACCAGAGACATAAATGATAAATTAGATGTGTTGTGCTATTGGAGCAAGGCATCAGCACGATATCCAAAGGTTGCCGCAATGGCTCGTGATATTCTAGCTATCCCAGTGTCTTCGGTTGCTTCAGAGTATGCATTTAGCACAATTCGCAAAGTCATTACCCATACTCGCAGTTCGCTTGGTTTCAAAACTGTTGAAGCTTTGATGTGTCTACAAGATTGGAACCGTGAGAAGATGGATGAAGGTAAATTCACTTACAATAAATTTGTTTGTTGGCTTTTGTTGTTTCTGTTAATTGCTACTAAGTACTAACCACCCGTGTTACCTTTGTGCAGCATCTGTGGCTAGCACAAGCAGACAAGCTGTTGGAGATGAAAAGGGATCTGATTCTGCATGTTAGCATCAAGTGGACTGCATGTTGCTGCTACTATTATCTTATTTATTTATGCCATTTGCTAGGTTATTTTATCACATCCGTGGACTATGGTCGGTGGTGCATGTGTTGTACCGTTGTTTTATGTGAATTGTGATGTTCGAATCATGTAATATTTAAACTATAGTCATGCCTATGTGTTTCTGGTTTGCTTCTGGCTGCTGGTTTCTAGGATGATCTTGGTGACCGTCAGGTCATTGGGCCGGCCCACAGGCTGTCGGGTTGGCTACGAGCGAGCTGGGGCCAACATTTTAGGATTTCCTCCGGGCCACGGGCAGGCTCAGGCCATGAGTTTTTTCTGTCGGGTTTTTTGGCCCGGTCCGAACCTGACCTGACCCGAGAAAAGCACAGGTCTGTCTCGTATTTGTTGCTTGGCCTCGACTCTGGAGGCAGTCTTATAATTCTTGTTGAGAAACTACGTTGCTGCGGATCATCAAATCCGTTCTTCTTCTCTCCCGCAGCAGATCAAACGTGGAGAAGTTGTAGATCCCGTCTCCCATCTCAGATGCACGACAGATAGAATACACGAGAGATAGATGTAGGTGGAGCTTCTGGCCTATTCTCTTATTCATTATAGATGTACAGGGATGTTGCTTATACAGAGGTGGATAACCCTTCTAGGATATATTTGGTATGAGCCCACGTAACCCTAACCAAGGTTTAGCGTTTCTTAACACTCCCCCTTGGACGAATACCGCGACTAACTCATGCCTCATTAAAACTCCAAAAAAAACCAGTGGAAAAATATGGAGAAAGAGTGCATGGCGCTGCAAATTGCATTTACCCTGTTGCCTCATTAAAAACCTGAGAAACTTCAGGAAAACTCATCAAGGAAAAAAAAGTACAACATATTTCTTCATGACAACTTGCAATCTTCAGGATTTAGACTGCAATGGCTAACTTAGGGATGTTCTTCTCCTGTTCCTTGCAGGACTATCTCAATATGACAAACACATTCTTCTGGAAGTAAATACACATACATATTTAGCAAACAAATTTCATATTGTTGCAAGGATTATATCAGAAACTTCACCTCAATTTTTTTCAAGAATTCATGAGGTAACTGCACATAAGTAAGCCACTTTCATTAGTGGTTGTTGATCTACTAGATCATAACAAATGATAGAGCCTTCAACGAAGGTTTGCATACGAATTGACCATCAAGGTAACGCCTTCGAGGCATACAATAGGACATCCAGTGTCTCACAAATGTGATCAATATTGAGCATTCACTCCCTCTAACAATGACATATGTCAAATTCATTATTTCTCATAACTCAAATCAAGATACGTTCCTCATCATTCCTCGAGAATAATGAGTGAGAAATCTTAGGGTATATTTCCATCTCTATCACACACACACCACAATCTTTATAGTTGTGCAATGCAAATAACATGTCTCTCTAAAGTACATAGGGGATAACATAGTTGCATGAGTTCATATCTCACATGTGATTCATCGCTTCAGGCACTCATTCATTGCAACTTTTATGGTAACAAACATTAAATGTCTATCAAAGACGATTGCTAATCCTTCGAGGATAATTATTTATCAGGCACGCTGATATAGTCTGTCATTTTAGCGCAATAGGGATTTTTCACCAGCAACAACATACCTTTTGGGTTTGTGCCTTCTAGGCTTTAGAGGATACCGTCATTCCAAATCTTCAAGTGAAAAATGCATTATAATGAAGATATATCACGAGTGCACGTAAATACACAACTTGTTAAAATCGTGAAATGCACGTGCTTAACTAGTGAACTTCAAATTCTTCGGTTTCTCGTTTCATATCTTTTTGGGTCTTGTATGGGTCTACATCCCTATATCGGGATTATCAAATTTTGATGCTTAACTCAGACTTGTTTTATTTCTTCAAGAAATCCCTTCAAGAAAATATTACCTCTACTGGGAGAAATACTCTCTGCATGAGAGACTTGTCATTCTTCAAGATGACATGCTTCGTTAGTAAAATAATATTGGTATGAGATTTATATGCTGCATATTTATAATTCAATATTCTGAGTCCTATAGGATCTCAACGTGGATTTTCAGAATCCTTTAACTATATAATTTAATTTATGCCATTTGCCAGGTATATTACCCAACAGAACCATGTTTATTCAACACACGTGGGGATGGGTCTCTTCTAGGACCACTTGAACCATCGCATTCACCGCACATTATTTCGATAGTGACCCACAACTGTTCAAACTCCAGATCCGCGACTTTCACATTGCGATTCTTGGTTCAGCCTCAATTGCACCTTTCGTTGACCCGACAAGAGAGCTTCAAGCACTCATGCCTAGGACTTTGTTCCGGATCCAGGTTCTCTCATAGAGAATCATTTGCAATTAGAGAAGCAGGATAGGTGTCGACACAGTCGTCTCCCACGTTTAATTAAGATCTTCGTCATTTTCCAAAACGAATGATCAATTATGTTCCGTGTTCCTAGCATAATGATATCGCACGTATTGCTAGGAATTTTATCTTCAAGATGACCTCTTTATGAGGCATACCACCAGCAGGGTAAGTTCATCGGAGGAGAGTTTCACATACGGCGTGAATCTGCGTCAAGCGCATATGCTTGACTAGGCCGATGGATCATATTCGCAGGCGTCCTGCAAAATTAGATCAAATACCAATAAGTCAAATATGGATATGATATTAATCCTGGGTATATCCATATTTACTTTAGATAGAAACGTTAACAATGTATCACAATAGATACGTTTACTCCTCAACGATTTTCTGCCAGACTCCATAAACACATGAGTATACACTGAACAAATTCAGTTCGACTTTTGATCATTTCATTATTATACAGGAATATCAAGGCATTACACAAGATGTGCTTTTATCTCCCACTAATGCTAAGATATTTCAAAGCATAATATCACGATCCCCAACCACAATCTTCTGTTTGTGGTCAAAGTATGCTATTGTGATGATTTATTTGGAAAATCTTAGGCACATAGATAAGGGGGTTTACATTTAAACATTATATGCAGTGAGCTTGGATTTAAACTAATGCAGTGGCATGAATACTACATTGAATTCTTTCTACTAGAAGGGTTAGTCTCAACTTTCAACGAGACACACAACTACAGGTTGTTCGTTAGTTACAATTCTACAAATTTATTATCTTTGCTATAAATTACATAGATAATCTTCAGTATTAAAAATGTCATTTGCAACATATTAGCCATTTGGAGCACATAGTTGACTTCAGATCAACATGCAAAAATAGTGTCCCCATTTGCAGTGTTCACAAGGACGAGCAAATAGTTGATTTCAGATCAACAAACAAACATGATTTCTCTATTTGCAATGCTCTCAAAAGCATTAATCGGTTGCATTGCGTTTTCAGGCGCGTAGAGAAATGTGTGCATATATTAAGATAGCAAAGTACATGGCATCAGGCCAGTGCTGCCAAGTGATTTTGGTGTGCAGAGTTGTATAGTCCAGCTCGTTTAGTCATTGCCCATGGTTTACCCAATTACTCATACCATTAGAAAATTAGGTATTATTGATTGCAACATTTTAAGGTATAATGGTTATGAGAGAATTAAAATCACACTAAACAAAAGAATATGCCTGCGTATAGCTAAGGCATGATTGAGATTTAAAGAAACGACCTACAAGGTCGATGTACAATGTGCATCTGCAAGTGCACGGTATGACCAAACAAAAACATGTGGCTAGCTTGTGTTCTGCACGAAGCCAAAATGCAATAACAACTTCAGGTGGATTATACCAACACGATTAATGGATTTCCAAATCTGTTATTTGTGGTGTAAAGTACTTACAAGGCAAACTTTTCTTCTCATATTATATACCATTTGTCTCATAAAGCATGATATCAATATCTTTATTTTTCAGCATAGCTTTAGAATAGAATAGACAAGGCCAAGAATTTATATTATCTAAGAAATATCATCCAACTGCAAAGTTTCTGACTAAGCAAAGGATTACAACTGCTTGGCGAGAGCGACACATAACCAATATCCTTCTAGGACAGGTCTCGGTCAACAAACTGTGCTACTCTCATATGAAGACTCAAGAGAATTCAACCGGTCTCCACAAGATCTTTATTGTATCACAAATTATCATCACTAGCAAAGAGTTGGTCAAATTTGTATGACATTTCAGCGTCAAAAATTACAATGACTAGATATGGATTAACATCCAATATAGCTTCTAGCTATGTAGTGATGCGGGATTTCATAACTATCTTTTCAATGTTCTTACTTCTGGTAGATTCTTCGAAGGGGTACAATTTAAAGCAGTTCTGCTACATAAACCCCAACGATATGTGCATCAGAGACTGACCTTTACCATTTAGCATACTCTCCCAAAAGCCTATTCAGTGGCTATGACTGGTTAAAATTCTGAGACTTATATGCTACACGAGCAAACGGGGTCTGAAACAAGACGAACAAGGTGGTTCTTCAAGAGCACACGATTCTTTTCCAAACAATACATAGCGGAAAATTATCTCAGAATAATCTTTTGGTGTATTTGCAACTTCATGTTGCTTGGGGGTTATTGTTTTTTATCTCAGATTATGCTTTATGTCTTTTCAGCGACAACGAGAGCAATATGCCAACTTCAAGTTGAGCAATTAGTGGCTGAGATTACGAGCTACTATTTAATATTTAGAGCATTGGTGGGGTCTTTTAAGCTCTCGACTTGAGCACATAAGGAAGATCCCCATTTGCGATGTGTTATTAGTCAAAGAGACTTTGATGCATTATGTTATATTTCTTCTGGTTATTTCAGGTAAAAATAAATTTATGCATAAGGAGAGAGCGGAGAGACAAAGATGGTCTTGTATGTGTTTCATTAATTTCCCACATTTTCGAGGTATTGCATAACTTGTTTTTAGTTGTTGGCCACTTGGCTATATATGTATATAACATATGATGCTACACAACACAAATCATACAAACAATATACAGGGCAAACAAAAAGATTATTCATGCACATGAAAAATTGCTAAAAACCATATATCTTCGGGGGTTTACATGATCCATCACATCCTTCACGAGCCCAAACTCCAACGTCTAGGACTCCCAGCACGTGTGAGGCCATCGGAACCACAATAGTGTGCAAAGCAGCAGCCACTCACTCATGGCCATCGGGGCAGTGGTTGCGTGCGTGGTTCGCTCGCGGTCATCAAAGTGTCCGCGGCGACAATGGAGGCTCCCCGAAAGCCAGCTTGGTTTGCACCAGCATGTGACATATTATGGCGCGTCCGTGGATAGCAGGACATGCACGCGCGTTTGGCGTGGCAATATATGGCACAACAAAAACAACGTGACGCATAGTGGCGCTACAGGCGCAGCACAATTGTCAGGTATCCACAACTAGCGCGGCATGGAGTGGCTTATGACGACATAATAATGGTGTGACGGATGTGGCAGACACGCAGAGCATGCAGACTCAAATAATGCGTGGCATATGCGATGAACTAAAAAACCTTGTGTAACCCTTCTGGGTGAAAAACAACAACCGGAAAAAATATATATACAACTACAGGTGTAGAGGCCAAATTTTGCCAAAAATCCCAGTTATATGCATTTATAATTTTTTTCTACGAATTATTTGCTACCGGAAATAATTAAAAAACGTAGAACAACAGTATACGATATTAAGTGCATGGGTTGCATCTCAGAGCATTGAAAACGTTTTCTGCAGGAAAACAATCGCGAGATCAAAATAGGCGCTAAAAAAAATCGGCCCAACTGCAGGTTGTGGCGGTGTACTGTGCAGGGCGCGCCACGCCGGATCAGTGGGGCGCGCGGCCCAGCAACGGCCGGGGGTGCACGGCTGGGCGCAGGCAGCAGGCCCAAACGCGCAGCAGGCCAGGAGGACGCAATCGCAGGTAGGCGAGGCGCCCTAGTAGGGTGAAACGGCCTGATACGGAGTACGGAGCTGATTGGGTACGAGCCAAACTTTGGCCGGCCAAAGTTAGGCTAAATTTGACCACATTTGAATTTATATTTAAATTTGACTAAATAATTTTCTTTCATTCACATGAATTATTTTGGGCCTAAATAAGTCATATGAATGAGAAAAATTTTATTTAGTCAAATTTATATTTAAATTTAAATGTGGTCAAATTTGGTCTAATTTTAGCCGGGCAAAGTTTGGTCTGCCAACCCAATTCTGCGGGGAACGGAGCAGCTAGGGCGCGTTACGCAGCAGGCGTGCGGACGATGGAGCGGCTACGAGTCACTGCGTCACCATGTGGAGAGAAAAAAAAAAAGCTCCATCGGCATCCATGCAACTTCAGATTGCATCTGCTCGGTCTGCTTGGTCTACGTTAGGCCTGTACATGGTCTGGTTTACTCTGTTTTTGGTGAAAACCCAACCCAGCCCGAATGAGTTTGACGTATCCGGTTTGGGACCCACCGGGTTAGACGGCTTCGCCGGGTTGCGCTGCTGTGGCGGATTGCGTCGAATCCTATCACACCAGGCGCTGGCCATTGCTTGCTGGGAGCTCGAGTGAGAGGGTATCGCTGTACATATGCAGCACGGCGAGCTTGTCGAACCCGAAAGAGCAAGGGGTTCGTTCTTCTTCGCAGCATGCCAACTATATAGCTCCTCCTGTTACCATGACGAAGAAGAAGAATCGTCAATGGCGCATGGTGTATTTAGCGACCTAGATTAAACTTGGCCATGCCTGCATGCGCAGCGCATGCAGCGAGCAGCGCGTGGGCATGGTTGACGCGGTGACGGGGATAGCCGGAGCGGTAGCAGACATTGGTTCAAGCAGCTGCTGCCACGCCAATCGTCGTCCGCTCGGCCATGGCGGCATCAGGATTTCTCTGTTCTTCAGTTGCTCGCAGAATACGGGTTGCTCGGTTTAGAGCCGGAACCAGCCCAACCCGGCTATGGCATGGAAGGTGGTTTTGCCCGGGCTGGTTTGACGGGTTCAACGGTTTCAAACCGGCCCATGTACAGGACTAGTCTACGTGCATGTGTAGGGTGATCGGGCGCTGTGCAGGCTGCAGCGGGCAGTGCATAGGGTCAACGCGAGGGCGGCAAGGCCAGGTGCCGCATGCGCCACCAGGCGCGCTTGCCGAATTTCAGATCGGAAACAAATTCGCACATATTCAATCTACTAGATTGAAGGGCAGAACAGATCTAGACCATCGAACTGATGTAACCGATCTTCGAGATGCGATTAATTTCGACCATACCTCTCGGTGTGCGGATCGGGGTGATCTGCGGGACACGCAATTGTTCATACCTTCAAAGGAACGAAGCCTGTCGCGTAGAACAGTTTGGCTAGACCATGGACATGCTGGCTTGACGAAGGATTGATGCAGAACTGATCTGATCCGGTCCACAGCAATGTGATTGTCAAAGATACTACGTGCTGATAACGTATTGAGAAACTACGTTCTGTAGATCATCAGATCCGTTCTCCTTTATTCTCACAGCAGATCAGACGTGGATAAGTTGTAGATCCCGTCTCTCATTCTAGATGCACGACGGAATATACGAGACACAGATACAGGTGAAATTTCTAACATCTTCTTTTATTTATTATAGATGTACATAGATGTTGTTTAGACAGAGGTGGATAACCCGAGTATATTTGGTATGAGGTGAGGTAACTCTAACCAAGTAGCGTTTCTTAACGATTCTTAAACAATGCCACTACTCCAGTGATCCAGTCATCTTCCGATTCATTAATTTCGCCGCCCTGCTGCTCCCGCCGCCGTTTGTAGCGGCGCGGCGGCGCACAACAGCACTCCCACCCCCTCTTCCCGTAGGTCTACGAGCGCTTCCGTTCTCCCGGCACTGCTGCCGTCCAAAGCTCTGCCACTTGCCTGGAACTCCAGCGACACCCCGCTGGAGGCTGGATCTGTGGCAGGGTTCCTCGATCCGGTCGTGGGTAGCTCCACGAACAGGAACAGACGGCTCCCGGCGGCGACAAATTCGTCCAACGGAAGAATACGGTACGAACAAAGTCGTCCTTTTGTAGGTGGTAGAGTTTTTTTTTTTTTTGGACCGGCGGAGACGAAATAATCATCTTCTCCACAGCCCGGTTAGTGTAAAAATCAAACCAAACTTCTGTCTCTCATCTACCATGCCTGCCTTTGGGAGCACATCGATTGCGCTCCTTCGATGTGGCTGCCTAGATCTGTTTGGTGGAGCTCGATCTTCCTTTCGGCTCTAGTATACTTTAGTCCCCGTGTTCTTTTTTTTTCCCCGAAAGTTAAATATATTCAACACCACCTAGCAACATTTGCAAGATGAGGCCAAAGCCGTCCCCGTGTGTTCTTTAAAGCGGAATAAAAGAGCAAAGCAATCTTGAATTTCTTTCGCATGGTTCAATCTTTGTCCTATCCTAATCCTAGTGCAATTAATTTGAGACATTTTTTATTAATCCTTCTAGACACGATAGAAAATAGATAATAGAAATTCTCATATAGAAAAGTTAAAACATCTCACCGTCAATATGATAGCCTCTAATAATGACTACCATTGGATCTGTTATGTTTTAGAAAAATTACCAGCTGTATTTTCATTAAAAATGATTTTAAATAACCTCATAAAGTTCTCTTCGAAATATTCTCTCGGACCTTATTAAAGATGATTTCAAATAGTCCCTAATGTTACATTTTGGACGCATACAAAGAGAAAGAGCACAAAGATAAATAATTTGGATTAGTTATACAAACTAAATTTATCCACAAACTTCTAATGCTTGTAACTGATCAAATTTCAACAAAAAAGCTAAAGAGTAACCAGTTGATTTGAGCCATCTCAACAACCGATCTGTGGAACGTTGATTTTTTTTTTAACAAAACATGCGAGCCCTCGGATCTGAACTGATGCTAGGTGCCGTGAAGTTACTGCTATGCTTCAGTGACAACGTGATAGGTAGGTGAATGAAACAGTGTTAAAGTAAAGCAACCGATTCGTTTAGCACTCTTTTGGTTTGAGCATGATGGTACTCTGTTTGGATGTTAGAAGTACAAATCGGTACGCTCTACTCTGTCCAATGCTATCCTTCCTTGTGTTGTTTTTGTAGTTTCCTGGTAATTTGAATTGTTATTTTTCTTCTAAGAACAAATACTAGTGGTTAGAAATGTAGAGTATCTTTTCAAAGCTTCCGAAACTTTTTTGCGTTCACGTAGACAAATTTATCATGTATATGTTTCATTTTCAGTTGCTTATAAGAGTGTATACAAAGTTGGTTTATACTGTACTTACAATAGATTTAACAAGGATTACATAGATTTATACTGGAGTTACAGTAGGATTATAGTAGATTTAACTGAAGTCAGTAGATTTATACTGGAGTTAGGCTATCTCTAATAGAGCGTGGATATGGCCATGCATGTGCAAAATTTCACGTTGTTTTGCATTTTAGATAGAGTGGAGTTTGAAAAATGAGGATGTGGATGTGTAGACCATTGGAGATAGCCTTATAGGATTATAGTATGCTTATACTAAAGTTACAATTGACTTAAAATAAGCTTATACAAGGGCTAGTAGCTATGCACGTGACACGTGCGTATCTAACCAAAAAAAACCAGACAAGACCCTTACTTAAGTATCTAACACAAAATATATCATTCGAACACTGTGACATGTAATTTTGGGAATGCAATCTGCTTTCAGTGGAATACTTACAGTATGTCATGATCTAGATGCTTAACTAGTATGAAAATTAGTTGGCTACTAGTATAAGCATTTGTTACGACGTTGGGGAGTCAGGGGTGGGGGAGTAGATGCAGGACCTCTACTGCATAGGTAATGGTGATCGTCGGCTAGGCGCCTCTGATTAATGGTGACAGCAGGGAGGCGACTAGAGTAGAAGAGGTAGGAGATAATAGATTAATCTTTATTGCTTGAGTATCCTTGATTTACAAGACCATATTTATAGGCATTCTGATTACAGCATATCTCAAAGCTCTCAGGCCAATAAGCCCAATTCAACTCATCCAATCATATCTAAACTAAACTTATCTATGGATACAAAGGGGTTTCTCCCTAATATAACGTGAGATCCCCTGATGCTGGTCTAGCCACTTGGATCGGCTGCCTTCCTGGCCCTTCTGGAGTACTTGCGACCCCACATAACATCACTCCCCCCCTTGAGGAGTAGGTTGTCCTCAAGCTGCCATTGAGGGTAGCGACGCTGAACTCGTCGACATCATCCCAAGCTGCTGCAGACGGCGGTTGATCTGCCCATTGAACCAAGACTTGGCGTACTCCTCGGGCCAGACGCATGCGAATGGTGCAAGATGGAGTTGCTGGACAGCCCAAAGTGCAGGAGGGTAACGCTGGCGGTATCGATGGCAGTTCACCAATGAATTTCTTCAGAACACCCACATGAAACCCATCATGAATGCGGGCTCGTGGAGGCAACTCCAGTTTGTATGCCACATCGTTGATGACAGCAACGACCTTGTAAGGACCATAATACCACGGGCCGCAGCTTGCCCTTGGCAACTTGAAGTAAAGACGGTGCGTGATGGCGTAAGCTAGTAAGCGTAGCCAGACCCAATCACCCACCACAAAGGACAACTCACGGTGGCCACGATCATAGCTCTGTTTGGCCACCTCCTGCGCCTGCAACAAGTGCGCTCGGATATCAATGAGAAACTCATCACGCTCCACCATGGCTTGAGTAACCACAGCGACCCGGCAATCCCCGGCATCGTAGGAATGGATAAGAGGCGACTCCCGGCCATAGATAACTTCAAATGGTGACTCTTTCAGCGCTGAGTGCTATGCCGTATTATACACAAATTCTGCTCATGGAAGCCAACGCAGCCATTGTCGAGGTCTGTCACCTGTCATACACCGTAAGTACATGCCAATTGCCTTGTTCACCACCTCAGACTGACCATCAGACTGAAGAGTGCCGCCGAAAAAGTAGATGTGAAAACTGGGTCTTGATCTGACACAATGGAGGTGGGAACACTGTGAAAGCTTGACCACCTCCCAGAAGAATGCTGCAGCCACTGACTCCACTGAATATGGGTGCGACAAGGCAATAAAATGTGCGTACTTGCTGAACCGGTCGACGACTGTCAAAATCACGGACTTGCCACCGACCTTGGGTAGTCCTTCCACGAAATCCATGGAGATTTCTGAACAAACGGATGTAGGCATAGGCAGCGGCTAAAGAAGACTGGCTAGATGGAGGTGGTCCATCTTATTGCATTGACAGATCATACAATGGCAGACGAACTCCTGCACCACCGCGCGTTCCCGAGGTGTGTGAAAATCGTGCCGAAACCGATGCAGTGATTTCTCAACGCCTTCATGGGCGACATCATGCGCACTGAAAAGGGCTGCTTGCAGCAATGGCCAATCAAGGGGCAGGTAGAACTTCCCATCGTGCAAAACGACCCCCATCCACCACCGACCATGGTGGACCCAATGTCTCGGTGTGCACTTGGTCCATAAGAGCCACCAATGTTGGGTCTGAGGTCACCGCGAACTGAAGATCGCGCACGATGTTGAACTGGGTCCGCTGATGACAAGGACGGAGCGTGCATCCATGTCACTCCGAGAGAGGGCGTCAACAACCACATTGGAGGTGCCTGGTTTATATTCCACCGAGAAATCAAAACCCATTAGTTTACTCAACCAGTGATGCTGCGGAATGGTGGCCAGCCTTTGATCAAGCAGGAACTTCAAGCTGTAGTGATCCATCGTGACCACGAATTGGCGCCCCTAAAGATACGGCCTCCAATGCCGTACAGCCTGTACGAGCTTGATGAGCTTGCATTCATAGGTAGCTAGGCCGTGATGTTGAGGCGCCAAGGGCCGGCTGAAAAACTCCACTGGGCCAGCACCTTGATGGAGGACCGCCCCACACTCGGTCCCAGATGCGTCGCACTCTACGACGAACGGCTTGGAGAAGTCGGGCATGGTGAGGACGGAAGCCATGGTGGCCGTCTTAAGGCACTGAAACGCATACGCGGCCACTGGCGACCATGTGAAGCTGTCTTTGAGGAGGAGCTGCGTCAAGGGAGCCGCTAGCGCCCCGTAGTCTTTGACGTACTTGCGGTAACACCAGGCCAAACCGAGGAACCCGCGGAGTGTGCGCACCGAATGCGGCGGCAGCCAATCGACCACTGCCTGGACCTTGCTTGCATCCATAGCCACACCCTGGCTCGAGATGATGTGACCCAAAAATGCCACATATTGTTCACCAAAGAAACATTTGGACTTCTTGAGCACCAATTCATTAGCGCGGAGGGCCGTGAACACCGAACGCACGTGCTGGAAATGCTCCACCCATGACTTGCTGAAGATGAGGATGTTGCCGAAGAAGACCAACACAAAGCGGCATAGGAAGGGCCGGAGGACCTCGTTCATCAAGGCCTGGAACGTGGTCGGCACGTTCGTCAGCCCAAACGGCATCACCAAGAACTCATAAAGGCCGTTGTGGGTACGGAATGTCGTCTTGTGCACGTCTGCAGGGAACATGTGGACTTGATGATAGCCTGAGCGAAGATCCAGCTTGGTGAAGAATTTAGCCCCATGGACCTCATCCAATAGTACGTCGACCACGGGGACCGGAAAAGTGTCTCAGATCGTGTGGTCATTGAGCGCCCGGTAGTCAACGCAGAACCGCCATGAGTTGTCACTCTTCTTGACAAGCAGCACGGGAGAGGAAAATGCTGATGTGCTGCGTCGAATGATGCCGTGGTCGTGCACGTCGCGGCATGGGTGCTCTAATTCGTCCTTGTGCAGGGCAAGGTAACGGTATGGGCAGACCGCGACTGGTTCTGTCTTTGGAAGCAGGTGGATGTGGGGATTGCATCGGCATGGAGAAGGCAGACCCTGTGGTTCAGCAAAGAGATCACTAAACTCTTGTAAGAGAGCATCCAAAAGATTGCTCGTGGTGTGCACTTGGAGGTGGTGGCGAGCCGGGTCGCCCAACCCTTGCCATTGCATTGTGTGGTCGTGTAGCCAAAACTGCATTGTGAGGCATGCAAAATCCCAGAGGATCGGCCCCAGTGATGCGAGCCATTGCGTTCCCAGGACGACGTCGTATCCGGTGAGTGGCAACACGAAGAAGTCAGCATTGAAGTATTCATCATGGATGGAGAATGGCACGCCCTCCACTGCGCCCAAGGAGGGAACATGTTCGCTGTTGGCCACCGTCGCACGCAGACCGGTGCGTTGCTAGAACGTGACGCCGGTGCGGTCGGCTCAATCAGCTACTATGAAGTTGTGAGAGGAACCCGAATCAAGGAGGGTTGTAGGATCGCCGAGCACCAAGGCACCGGAACTGTCATCGTCCTGCTGGTGTGTACTCCTGAGATGGCATGAAGTGAGATCTTCGGTTGGTCACTAGAAGCGGTGTCCTCCGGCGTGTCGTCGTCGTCGTCGGGGTATGCCATCTCCAAGACGAAGAGCTTTTTCACATGCGATTGTGTCCCTGCACATATTTTTCATCATAATTGAAGCACAAGCCTTGCCGGTGGAGGTTGTCCATCTCTTCAGGTGTGAGGCGGTGGAACGTACGGCCAACGACAATGTTGGTGCGAGTAGTGGATGGGCCCGCTAGGTCCATGCGTGGTGACGGCATCAGCGCCAGTCCTTGTGGTGTTGGCAGGAGCCCGTGGCGAGCAAGCTTGGATGCTTGCACCATGGGCGACATAGGGTTCTGCAGCTGGACATCGATGCTCAAGGGTTCTTGGAGGCCTGCGGTGAATAGCTAAACCTGTTGCCCTTCAGAGAGGGGGCCAGCTCGAGCGAGGAGCTCCAGGAATCGCTCCCCGTACTCCACGACGGAACCAGTGCGATGTAATGCCCAAAACAGATGTTGAGGAGCTCCGCGAACCTGTGCCATGAGGGTGTGCCTTCCTCGCGTTGGAGTCCCGTGTACCACTTCTGCGCTGTTCCATCGATGTTGAAGGAGGCCATCCAAATCTTCTCTCCTCCAAGATGCGCTGCTGGTGGAAGAAGGCTCACACATGTTGATGAACAGCAACGGATCAGTCTTGCCGTCGAATTTGGGGAAGTCCATCTCGTGGAAACGAGGTGGGCGATCCTCATGGCCACCCTAGGGCGGCGGAGGTGGGGGACGCCTCCGATTGGCGTCAGGCACGTGATGCGCCACCTTGTGGTTGTGTTGCTCTATACGGTCGATCGATGCTTGCTGCGCGACCTGCTGGTGCTCCAGGCGTTGAAGAGTGGCAGCCATCGTTGGCAGCTAGCCAATCTACTGCGTGATAGTTGGCAGTTGGCCAATTTGCTGCGTGGTAATTGGCAGTTGGGCGATCTCGTCGAGCTTGTTCGAGTCACATGGCAGAGGCAGTGGGGGTGGAAGAGGACTTGATGACTCGTGATACCAAGATGTTACGACGTTGGGGAGGCAGGGGTGGGGGGGGTAGGGGCAGGACCTCTACTGCGCAAGTAATGGTGATAGTTGGCTGGGCGCCTCTGATCAATGGTGACTGCAGGGGGCGACTAGAGTAGAAGAGAGAAGAGGTAGGAGATAATAGATTGATCTTTATTTCTTGAGTATCCCTGATTTACAAGACCATATTTATAGGCCTTCTGATTACAGCATATCTCAAAGCTCTCAGGCCCATTAAACCCAATTCAACTCATCTAATCATATATAAACTAAACTTATCGATGGATACAAAGGGGTTTCTCCCTAAAATAACGTAATATAACGTGAGATCCCCACTTGGATCGGCTGCCTTCCTGGACCTTCTGGAGTACTTGCGACCCCACATGACAGCATTGTTATACGGCACACTCTACTGTTTCATTGTTAATGTTTCCTGACTTTACGCAATTGAAATAGTGTATTTTGTTTTTTATTCAGTGTGTGGTGTCTACGAAAAAAAATCATGTGTTAGATGCATGAGAAACATTTTATTTATTTATTTTAGACGCAGTTTAGGTGTGTTCCCTGAGCACTGTCTAGTGCTGTTTGATCTTATAATAATAATTTAGTAAGGTTTAAGAAGTCGGTTGTTTGGTGCATGTGTATCACCCGATTGGTTTGGGAGTCAAATTCGTATGTTTGGGAGGTACTAGTAAAAAAACAACCTCACCGGTTGTCGGAAGGCAAACAAACAGATGACACTCCAGTACATAGACAGACTCAATTTTAAGGGAAAGTCCATTTTACACCTTTGTACTGATCAAGTCGTCCGAATTTCAATCTCATGTTACGAAACCGGACAACCCGCACCTCTAAGCTGGCAAGAAAGTCCGAAAATCAACCTTGAAGGCGGTTTTGAAAGCTGTTTTGCTGATGTGGCACGTGGGGCCCATATGTCGGCGTGTTTATTTTTTATTTTCTCTTAATGACATGTGGGGCCCACTGTCACCCTCTCTACGTCATTTCCTCTCTCCCCAATCTCTCTCTCCAAAGACTCCTTCCTCCGCCGCCGGCCATGCTCTACCTGCTTCTCACTCGCTGGCCGCCTACCCTCCTCTGTGCCGGCACCCGCGTGGCGCCGCCTCCCCTCTCCTCGCCGCCCCACATTAGCCTACGCGCCGCTTCTGAGACGGCCTCCTCGCCACCCTGCATGCAGTTTGCCGCGCCGCCTCATTCACGCGCACACCGGCACCGTGCCGCCTCCCCCACGCGCACGCCCGCCGCCGCGCCGCCTCCCGCGAGGTCCCGCACGACCGATGCCCTCATGCCTAGACACGCTCTGCCGCGGCCGGCGTCCTCTTGCCTGGATGCGCTCCTCCTGTGTCCCGCCTGGACGCGCTCCGCCGGCATCCTCCAGCGCGGTCCGCACCTTCGGTGCCCTCCTGCCCGGCCCCTCTCTGAGCTTCGGCAATGCCTGTGGCGGCTCACCCAGGCTCGCGCCCATGCCCCTGACCTCACTCGTCGGCGGAGCCCACATCCACGGAAGCCGAGCCCTCGCCCACGCCGTTGGCAGAGTGTGCGCCCACGTCGTCGCTAGCCTCGCCGGCATCCACGGCGGCTCACGCTCGCTGCGTGCTCCCCCACCCCTACACACCGGCGCCAAGACGCGTAATCTTCCTCTCTTGTCCGAGGTAGAAGAAGAGGTAGGGAGGAAAGGATGACGTGGGGAGGGGTGACGAGTGGGCCCCGCATGTCATTGAGAGAGAATAAAAAATAAACGCGATGACATGTAGGCCCCACATGCCACATCAGCAAACCCGCTTTCAAAACCGCCTTCGGGGTTGAAAATCGGACTCTCTTGATAGTTCGGGGGTGCGGGTTGTCCGGTTTCATAACACGAGGTCGAAATTCGGACAACTTGACTTGTACGAGGGTGTAAAATGGACTTTTCCCCAATTTTAAAGATACACGGGTTTACGTAATGTACAAAGCCAACCGAAATCGCATGTTTT
Source organism: Paspalum vaginatum (assembly GCA_030272315.1). Classification (NCBI taxonomy): domain Eukaryota; kingdom Viridiplantae; phylum Streptophyta; class Magnoliopsida; order Poales; family Poaceae; genus Paspalum; species Paspalum vaginatum. The sequence goes on along the minus strand of CM059020.1, from coordinate 7,172,997 downwards.
GATTGGTTGGAGGTGCTGGTACAAACCCAAAATTAAGTTGCAATCTTTCCGGTACGGTGTGTGTGACAATCAGATGGAGCAGCACTTCTCCGTCCGGAACGCCACCCGCGCCGCCATGGCTTGGTCGGCCAGCCCGGTGGGCCTCCTGGCGCGCGTGGAGGTGCTGGTCACAGTCAGCTGCGCCCTGCTGACGGCGCTCGTCTTCCTGGGCTCTGGCCGCCGCACCAGCCGCAGTGCCGCGTTCCGCTTCGTGGTGTGGCTAGCGCTGATGATGAGCTACCCGGCGGTGTCGTACACCATCGGGCTGATGCAGTCCGGCTCCTTCCACAACGACCTGGTGGCCGTGTGGGCCTGCTTCCTGCTTGGCTGCTCCGACAGCATCGCCACCTGCAGCGTCGACGGCTCCGACAACCAGGCCCGCGCCATGCTCAACCAGGCCACGCAGGTCCTTTACGTCTTCCTCCTCCTGGTCTCCTACATCGCTTCTCTGCACCTGCACCTGAAGATCCTGCTTCTGCTGCTGTGGCTGCTCAACGTGGCCAAGCTCGGGATGCGACTGGCGACCCTTGCGTCGGCTGGCCGCCGGGAAGGCGTCCTCACCGCCGACAACAGGCTCATCTCCAAGTACATGGGCCACGAGTACGTGAGAAGCGTCCACGACTTCGACCCCGAGACCATGGAAGGCTACAAGTACGTGGTCACCGCCGGCAAGAAGAATCCGCAGGACGGCGGCGGGGAGTACAAGCTGGACGTCGCAGACAATGACCTGGTCACGGTGGACAGGGTGTGGCGGTGCAAGGGCGGCCTGCTCAGCGGCGGCGGCCGGCTCAAGAGACCTGTGCCTCTCCTTTGCACTGTTCAAGCTGCTCCGGCGGCGCCTCAACAGGAGCCCGCTCCATGAGTCCGACGACGTTAGGACGCTGGTCTTTGTCCGGAGGGGCCTCGCCGGCGGGGATCTGTGTGACGATCCTGAGAGGATGTTCCGGGTGATAGAGGTGGAGCTGGGCTTTCTCTATGACTTCCACTACGCCAGGTACCCGTCGCCGAAGCAGACTCTGATCCCGGAGACAGCCACGTTTCTGGCCGCCGTGGCGCTGAGCCTCTGCACCCTCTTCTCCTCGCCGTTGCTGCACTACCACCACAGGTACCCTGGGGGCATCGTCACAACAGGCCTCGATATCTGGCTGGCCCGATTGGTGGTGGTCCTGTTCGTGATCCTGGAGCTGTTCCAGTACCTGTCGCTGGTGTTGTCGGACTGGCACAAGGTGAAGGTGCTGTGCCGGTACGTGCGAAGGCCGTCATGGCATGGGCACCGCGTCCTGGAGATGCTCCTATGGCTGATGTGCCGTGCCACGCTGACAACAGGATACTGGAGCAACTCGGTGGGGCAGTACTCCCTTCTGCACGCCTGCCTCGAGGACGAGAGGTCGTGCCTCCTGCGCTGCGTGCCGCCGCTCCACAAATGGAGATGGGTCAAGGCCCGCGTGGTGGAAGCAAGGAGGGTGACACGGCGGAGCCTGCCCGCGACGGTGAAGCGCGCCATCCACGGGCTTCTCCGGTCGGACTGGCTCACCTACATCATGTACGGCGATCGCACGCTGCAGAGGAACAACCTGCTGCACGACTTCGACTGGTCCACCTCAAGGTACAGGTACGGCTACGTGGGAAGCATCCTCATCTGGCATATCGCCACCACCATCTGCGACGCCGCCGACGTGGGCACCACCACCGCAGCAGCAGGCCGCGAGGTGGCCACCACGCTCTCCAACTACTGCGCCTACCTGCTGTTCCGAGCTCCGGAGCTGGTGACGGACGCCATCTACGAGGAACGCCTGCTCATGGACGCCCTGCACCGGAGGATACAGCGGTTCCTCAATCTGAATAATGGCTGCCGCTCTAAGGATGACATGTTCCGCAGGCTCCCCACCTTCGAGCCCAGCGAGGAGGACGCCTTTCATGAGGAGGCCATCCTTGCCGACGGCATCAGGCTCGGCAGCCTGATACCGGCCAAGATGCCTGACGAGGCCCTGCGGTGGGACGTGCTAGCCGAGATGTGGGTGGAGCTGCTGCTCACTGTGACGCCCTCCGATAATGTGTCCGACCACATAAAGAAGCTGGCCACCGGCGGCGAGCTCATCACGCACCTCTGGGCTCTGTTGATGCACGGCGGAATCATCGACAAGCCAACCAAACCGTCCTATGGTCCTGGAACTTAGTTAGACTCTGTCCGCTTTGCTTTGCTGATGGCAACGAATACATGGAGGGGCGATTATTCCAAATTGTTACCAAACAAATATCTCACGGTGATCTCAACCCACGTACGAAAATGGTTCCTCGGAGGCGGTTTTCAGAGGCACCCCTTCGGGAGACGGTTCCTCGCTCGGACTCTCCAAACGGACGGGAACACGTCCGTTCACCATGTATATATGTAAAACATCCGATCAATAAAGATAACAGTTCGACTACTTTGTCGTTCTCGTTCTCGCTCGATCGAGTTCCTCGATCCTACTCTAAACACGTTATCATGCACGCTCTAACCACTGATCTATCGGTTCTTCGAGTTCTTCCGGGAAAACCTCTCCCGGGTGAATAGATCGCGGCGAAGAAACATCGGAAGCGGGAGAAACTCTCCCGACGGCAACATCCGAAGATCCGGCGCCCGAAGGAAGTCTGCGGCGGCGACAGAAACATCGGATCAGAACCCCGGAGAAAACAGATCGGCCGGCTCCCGGAGAGAGTCCTTCCGCGGAGAAAACAAAACGGCCGACTGCCGAAAGTAGAAACTCTTTGGCCGACGGTGAAGGCAACATCGATCCAAAGGAGAAACTCTTCCCCGCAAAACATCGATCTAGAGGAAGGTAACATCGATCTAAAGGTACGACGAAGGACGATGAACGCCAAGCGGCACTGCAGCCCAGCGCAGCGGCGCGCCCGCGAGGCAGCCCAGCACGGCGCCCGCAGCAGTAGCCTACGGCGTCTTAGCGCCCCCACGGCGGCTGGCAGGCGCTGCAGCGCCGGCGCTTGGGAGGCGGCCCCGCGCGGCGTCCAGGCAGCGCCCCTGTGGCGACGCAGCAGCCCGGTGACTGGCGGCGGCGGCGGGGCCATCCCGGCAGCATTCAGGCGTAGAGGATCGGAGCCGCAGCGACGGCGCGCCCAATGCGGTGGCCTCAGCGACGCTGCAGACCGGCGGACTGCGGCGCAATAGACGACGGCCGGCGGAGCGCCACGCGGCGGCGTCAGCGGCTGCGCTCCAGCACCAGCGCCCGCAGCAGTAGCCTACGGCGTCTTAGCGCCCCCACGGCGGCTGGCAACGCCTCCGCGCCCACGCAGCGACTGGAGGCGCCACAGCGCCAGCGCCCGCACGGCGGCGGCGACATGCTGCGACCACGCGGCAGCAGACAGCGGAGCATGGCGGCGCTCCCCCAGTACCTGCGTCCGCGTCCGCAGTGGCGCTCCCCAAGCGCCCAAGCGCGGCGGCGGAGCCTCAGCGTCCGTGAGCGAGCCCGTGGCGGGCGGTGGCGCTTCTCTGCAGCGGTGGCCAGCTGACGCCTAAACCATCGTACATGGCTGCCTTCTGTTGGACTCAAAATCAGCAGCCCAGCACCCCTGATAGTTCTATACTTATGCAATTTAATCATATTCTAAGTATTTGATATGTGGCATTTTCTATAACATGTATTTGCAATACATTATTCAAAATATTTGCCCTGTTCATTTCCAAGAAATATGTATCAATGTTGATTTACTCAACCCATAATTGCACTTTGTAATTTCATTTAATTAAGCCCAATAGCTTACCGCAGTAAGCTCTAAGTGCTTAACACAACAAATCCAAATTAAATATTTTCATATGAAATAACATTATATTTTCAGAAATTTTGATATTGGCCATTCACAAGGTAGTACCTCAGTATTACTATGGGATCTAGACTGTGCTACATATAGCATAATAAATATTCTCAACGTGTGTACCCATTATCATATTTCTGAATACAAGGTCTACATCATATGGTGATTACCAACTATGTTATTTCATTACATGAGAATATAGCAATTTAAGACGCATCTTGATTACATTTTATTTGCATTTCTCATTACAACATTTACCATCAAGAATTTTTTACTAAAATCTTTGGCTCTCTATTATAGGCATGATGGCTGGAAAAGTTTCCTTGCTCTTGCGGACTATACCAAGCCATCATGTGTCTCAATTTTATTTATAGTCTCATAATATATATATATATATATATATATATATATATATATATATATAGTGATTACGTCCGAATTGATTACACAATAAGGTCTACATTGTGTTTTTAGCATGATGATTACCTCCAAAGTAATCAAACTATGCTATTATTGGCACAACACAAGATAGTGGTATAATATCATTTTCCCTACTACAAGGTTACCAATTTTTGGTTCATACCTTCATTGTGTTTGCAAGCTCATACATAACAATTGAGATTATCTTGGCACTGATTCTATCGCCTATCTAGTATAAGGTGAATACTACATGTGACTCAAGACTCATCTTGATTTCACAATATTTTGCATATACCAATTCAAGACTCATCTTGAATTGAGAATTATTTGAACAATAATTTTGCTTAAATAAATAGCAAGAAAATAGTGCATTATTTTGGTGACACCTTCCACTATACACAAAGTCTATGTTTTGACAATGATTCTTGCATCACTCATTCCCACAGGAATGGAGTCCAAAACATTAGTAGTAACTTTGTCACTTGTTTCTTAGAATGGTTAATCCAAAATCAAGTGTCATATTGACACCAAAATGTTACATCATAACATTCTATTGCTTTATTAATCATAACATGGTTAACCCATGTAGAATTTGGCTAATATTTTCAACATGAGCATTGTTCTAACTCAGATTGCATGAGATTGACTCTCCAACATGGACACTAAATATCAAATGATATCATTGGTAACTTCTGGCCTCATTACCATGCTGGCTCATTTCTCCACCGGTGTGCATAGTCCATCTCCCTACAACTGTCACACATGTGCATATGAATTTTTTGTGCATCTCCCGGCAAGAGAGTTATTGGAACAAATTTGAAGTTCACTTTAACAAATGAGATCTCCAAGTCTCTATATTATGCTTGGAAACACTAATAGCCCAATTTAAATACTACCAAATGTAGACAATATCATGTCTTCGGGCATGAAATTCAAGTTCTATATGATTCAAAATTCATACTTAATTTTGAATTAATCCATATAGAAAAATTTGGGATTCAACCAGATGGAAGAAATTTGTTTAGTGGATCATTGAACCACTAACATATGAGAGACTATACACTCTCTAGGGTATTATTCAATCAGATACACACATGTATCCTGATTTTACAAATATTCTACTATATTTTCATTATATGCAGTTACATGATTTCCATATAGAAACCAAATACTAAGAGTAGATGAAAGTCTGCATTCAACTTAGTACAATGGATATAAAAATCAAATATTTATGCAATTTTCTTCCATATTTTGAATGTATTATACATACACCAATCCCAAATTGCATGTTGCGTAAAAATAATTTTCTCTTTTGATCCAATCAAGTTCGGGCATTATTGCTTTTGGTCACTCTGTATTAGGAATGATGAGAAAATTACTATCAATTCTATTGGTCACAAATAGTTTCCCAAATCCACAGATTTGTTATACACAATATGTGCAACAAGGGAATTAACTTTAAGGCCCTCTTACCTTAAAATTCAAATGATCCACTCAAGTTTAAGAACACATGTGTGATCATTCAACCATTCTATTGACCATCCTGGTACTATATAGTGCACATTGATACATATACAACATAGTCCCATCACAAATTTTGCCAAACTCGTTCAAATTCATCAAATTGAGAAAAATTAGTCTGGACACAGAATAAAATCCATTTACATAGAATTGTTTGGCATTGGAGGACTAGAACATTAAGTACCTTGTGCCCATACTTCTGGTGGTATAGTTGAATCTCCTACAAAGAGAATCCTACCATTCGCATAACCAATACAAATAGAATTGGAAATTACTAACCCCTCATCGGTGACATGCAGCCATACACACTGCATGATTTATACAAATTCATAAAACTGCAAGCATACGGCTCCCTCCGTAGCAGTCACTACGTGAAATTTTGGCCTCAGCCAAAAGATTTTCCATCTGCGTATCAGTACATATACTGGTTTCACTACTTGAGTATACATACATTTGTATTTGGGATCCATATGAGGAATCAATATCCGTCAACCACATAATACCTCAGATCTCCCATACGAGATTCACATACAACTTGTATGTTACACTTTGAGGATGATTCCAGGCATTAGGGGGAGATACATACCACATAAAGAATGCCTAGAATCTAAAAGAATGTCACAAACTGACATTCAATCCTTATATTCACGTATTACATGATCTGAACCAAATTGTTCAGAATATCATATGTTTGCACCATTGCAAATAATCTACCAAGTGCATTTACTTGTCATATAGGTATCACAAATTTCGATCCCATCCTTTGTTGTGTTAGAAAGAGTGGAGGTACCAAAACAAAACCACTCAACTCCCATATCAAAATAAGAGGGGGAGAAGTATGATCACATGGGATACAGCTCTTTGCGAGCATACTCAAACAGGGGAGAGCGTCATCCATGTCAGTAAATGCAAATCAACTCCAACTTGATAGACACCTTATGGATATTCGCTATCGAAAAGCCTATGGATCTTTAGCATCCAAAATCCCAGCATAATATGTGCACATATCCAGGCTCTGGGCCATTAGAACACCCTAACTCTGTCATAACGGGAAACAGCATAGAGTTCAATGGGTTAAAATTTTCACAAGCTATATTGGTTCCACTGAATCAATCACACAAAGGCTACAAAATGTTGACATAATTCTCTCGTCAAAATTGCTATACACCTTCTACTGGATCCAGACCAAATGTCCTAGGCAGAGTGTCACAACACTCAAAATTGGGTCAAACCAAATGTGGCAATTTAGAGAATTGCTCTCATTCAAACAAAGAGAAGTATTTACCATAGTAAATCTTCTCCTTACAATGCTTTCTTTATGAAAGTGAGTGGTGAAATAATGAGAGCTTGTAGCACAAGATTTCACGCAGATACCTAGCATATCATATCTATTGATATGAATGGAAATTATGTTCCTATATTTACTCATTGGTAGATCAAATGAATTTGGTTAGTTCAGACATCTTAGTTCTTTATGGACTTTGTATTCTGAATCTAAGCACAAATCGCAACATACACTGCATAAACTCAAGTCACACCATGACTTGAAATAGTCAAGTTGATTGTGGTACAATTGACTAAGTGAGTTCCTTCCTCAGAAGAATTACTCCAACCATGATGGTTGCATATGTGTGTTCATTGTGAAATTCTAGAATTGAATTTCATATCCTCTCTAATCAGCACACAAGTACACAACATAATATGCGATCATCATAAGACGGAATTTAAGATGAAATATTTGGGTAAACCAAATAATGCTTGAGTCTACACTTAAGTATAGATATCAGTCTTCCAGTATCCAATTGATATTGGAAAATAATATCCATCGACACTTATGGTCATTCAATCCCTAAAGATGGATCAATATCCACTTAGACCCTAGGATGACAATCTTAGCGCCATAAAAGCGCTTATGTATCATGCAATTTGCAACAGGCCTGATATTGCATTTGCAGACACCTTGCTAACTAAAAAGGTGCATCTCCAACAACACCGCAAGGTGGGAGTCAAAGAACATATCCATAGGTATCTATATGGCACCATAAGATCTTGATTCATCAATAGATAATTCAAGATATGACCAGAGTGGGATATTAAGATATTGGCTATTTAATCTCCATAATTCCATATCATATACAGATGTCATTGTGGTAAAGTTCTCATGTGAGTAATTGAAATCAACTCTAATGATTACTTACACCTATCATTCTGAAGTGTCATATAAATATGTATGACTTCATTGAATGGCCACAAATGGTTCCATCGAATCACCTAGAATTATCTAGTGGTTCTGCTTGTGTTACACAGATGCAAATAGGTTGCATAGGGGCAATATCATAATATTGCATATATCCTCATCAATTATAACAATACGAGGATATAAAAATCTTGCAGATTTACTCAAAGTGCCTATCAATTTCCACATCTTACATGTGTCCATGAATTTGATATGAGAAGGCTTCGAGATTTGCAAGAATCAGGGGGAGCTATCTCCTAGCTATTAACTTGTCCCACCATTATATTACACTCTTTTCTTTTATGAGTTTTTCTCACAAGGTTTCTCATCGAAAGTTTTTAATGAGGTAATAATAACATAAGTATATGTCATGTTTTTTGTTTTCTCCACTGGGGTTTTTAAGGAAACATCAAACACATGCATTGTCCTCAAGCTTGTTATGGGTTTTTCTTTTTCAAGGTTTTCTCATACAAGCTCACAAGAGACAATCATAAAAATATACTATATCAATTTCTCCTAATTTTCCGATTGGGTTTTAATGGAGTTTTTAATAGTATATCAACATATTCTCCTCATATTTTTCCTACATGGTTTTTAGAGGAGTTAAATAGATTATGTCGTGTCTCCAATTTTTCCCCACGGGGGTTTTTAGAGGAGATACCAAAGACATAGTGGTTTATTAATCACAATAAGATATTTCTCAGATTTTTCCGATAGGGTTTTTCGAGAAATTAACAATGCATTGATCTCAAGATTGGATTCGATCAAGGGGAAGTGTTATGAAACAAATATCTCACGGTGATCTCATCCCACATACGAAGATGGTTCCTCAGAGGCGGTTTCTCAGAAGCGCCCCTTCAGGAGGCGGTTCCTCGCTCGGACTACCCAAACGGACGGGAACACGTCCGTTCACCATTTATGTATGTAAAACATCCGATCAATAAAGATAACAGTTCGACTACTCTATCATTCTCGTTCTCGCTCTCGAATTCCTCGATCCTACTCTAAACACAAATCTTGTGTATAGAGCGAGGGTGCGCTGCAGTGATTACTGTGCTCATGCCTCATGCATGCGGTCTTGGTACAACAAATAGCGAGGAGATGCATTTCCCAAAGGTGACAGCAACCGAAAATAATCCGTTGACAAAAGATAAATAACAAAAGTCTTTCCCAAATCATCTGGTTATGAATTGATACAACAGGCTGCATGCAGGCGTCGAATGGAGGAACAAATTAAATCTGATCGCCTCACACTCCTACATACATACAGTACATTATTGTTGATGAGAAGAACGTACGGGATCAATCCTCCAGACGGCATGAGGAAGATGTGGCTCAGAATCATACACCCCAATGACCGTTCCTTGCTTGACATTTCCACCAAAGCCGTTGAGGGTCATGTAGATGTCCTTGAGCGTTCTTACCTCAGTAAACCCGCCGTCCAGTTGCACGCCCTGCGACCACAGCATTGAAACCGGCACAGCTACATGCCCGTTGTAGGGAAGCAGCTTCACCTTCACGTCGTTGCCCACGTTCACCATGGCTTGTCCCGTGGTTCTATTCACTAGAGCAAATGCCCTGCGGCCCGTGTCATCGGTGAGTTTGCCCACGGCGTCGTAGTACTGGAACCAGTGCTGTTTGTACATTGGTCCATTATTTATTATTAGTCGATCGTCGTAATGCTAGGTAAGATACTCATGGACTATGTATTACATTAGGTTGTGGTTATTTGATTTCCAGCAGACTCAGATTCAAACTCAACACTTTCTACGTACCCGTGTAGCTACCGTACGCACGCTAGCTGTACTTAGACATAGCCTCTAACTAATCAGCAGCAGCAGCCTCCTAGGCTCGCTCAGTGTGCTTGATCAGGAGCCACCCGCCCATGGTGAGCTGAATTAAACTCAGCTCCCTGTGTGACAATATATAGTGCAGATATACGGCCGAGGAGAAGTGCGCGCGCGTGTGGATCGTGGCTGTATCTTACTACCTGAGAAGTGAGAAGTGGGGCCGTTCCGAGCACGAACTATCGCTCCTCTGTTGGTTGGGAGCAGATCCAGAGGACATCGATGCGGCACCCTCCCTCTGGTGTGATGTGGCAGAGGAGGGGAGAAGCTGGTCGACCCAAGGCTGACTACTTTGCTCCCGAATCAAAGCAACCAAACATCTATGTAGTTGCAGTGCCACCCCCCATTCCAGGTGCCAGCAGGCAGCACTTACCTGGGATTTATCGTTGGAGTCAGCGGTTACGAGAACCACCTTGTCGCCACGGACGGCCATGCTCAAAGTCGTGTTCCCCTTGCAGAATATCCTCATCGGAATTGGAGGAGCCTCCTCCCGTTGCATCGTCGACTGAAGATCTAGCTACTCTTTCCAACTCCGGCCGCCCGTGTTTCTTCGCTACCAAATGCCTGCCTGTTGTACTCTCGGCCCTCTATGGGGGGCTCATGCGCCCCTGTGCGCTATAGCTTTCCTTTTTGCATACGGATTCTTATCTCATGGTACTACACCGGAGGAATAACGGCCTTTTTTTTTTCCTTTTCCTGTTTTTCTTTTTGGAGCTGAACGCCACACCAGCTAAGGCATCACGGAAAGGATCGGCCGTGGGCAGTTAAGGAATGTTTGGGACGGCTCTGCTCTAAAAAATTTAAAACGGTGCCAACTCTGCGAACTCTGGCTCCATCTTAATATTAATATTATTAATTAGAGGTTCCAGTTTCTTTCAGAGTCTCCACGTTAGTTCTCACCAGAGACTCTAGAAAAATAGAGAAATTCTACAAATTCCTAAAAAAAACAAAACATCCGGCCATCCATCCATCTGTAACACGTAATCATAAGATCTATTGGATACTAATCTAATCCTCTACGTAAGCCAGCCGCCGTGTCTTACGTAACCACCAAAGCACCAGCCGCCCCCTCGAACCTAATGCATCTCCGTAATCTCCGCGACGTTCTCCTCCCTGCCGAAGAAGGGCAGGATCCACATGCCCATGTACCTGCCCACGTGCTCCCACCGCCGGCTCGCCGTGTCGAAGGTGTAGGTGGTGCCGACGCAGCCTGTGATGGTGGAGATTTAGATGGTGGAGCCGGCCACCGTGTCGGCGCACACATCCGCGGGCGGCTGGTGGGTGCGGTACTGGATGATGGGCGGCAGCGGGTGGCACGTTCATCGGTAGGCGCCCGGCGGCTGAAGGCCGAGGCGATGGTGGTTCTGCGCGCTGTAGTCGAGCTGCTCCAACATCACGTAGCGTGGGATCTCCACCGGGTCAGGGGTCGGGTTCATCACGTAGAGGCTGCCGGTCCTGTCGCTGCCATGCACACGACGTACTGATGAGCAGCTCCACGTACCATCATCATCGGATTCATCACGTCGCCGGATGTTGATGGGGGAAGGGATCCACCGACCGTCCCAATTATGCCCTAGCACAGCAGCCCTTGACATACGAAGCAGCCCTACGTGCCGGCCGCGACAGCAGTCCTTCATAGACGAATACAAAACACATCGGCCACGATAGCAGTCCTTCACTGTTTCATAGTGAACATGTGGAGCACCGCAGCGACGACTACAAAACATCCTTGCAGTCTCCGATTTTATAAAGGTACTCGATCCTAAATTATTTTAAGAGCCCGTTTGGAATGCGAGAATTCTTCTCCGTTCCTGCGTTTTTCCTGTGAAATTGAACTGTTTCTCGTAAAATTCCTACACAATTCCTGTGAAATTCCAGCGTTCCAAACGTGCCCTAGTAAGGAGTTATAGCCTTCCTTTTATCCGTCTACATTCATACATGTGTTGAATAAATGTTGATGAATATAGATACATATTGAACGCATATACATACAGTAATGTATAGGTGACCTAATACCCCCTACAATTTCAGACGGAGAGAGTAATTATTTGCTCTAACATCTCATTAGTAGCCTTGCTTTTTAAAATATTAAAACCCTTAGCATTGCTTTCCTCAGCATGCCGAGCAGTCAAGTAGCAACAACTTGCATTTAGATCCTTGGGCCGATTCATCCTGCTTCAGATACAGCTACTAGAGTTTTGATCCCAATTCAGGCTGAGGAGTCAAACAAAGGTAAAGGCATAATATTATTTATTTAATTATTCCATTCTTCACCGCGCATTAAAGTCTTGCTCATAACGTTATGGAACATCAATTATGCACATCTCAAGACAATCGATCAAAGAGGGAAGAACGATTACTAGAAAAAAGAAGAAATAAGGTAGCAACTTACTTATACTATTTATACGCAGCCATCCTCTCTTTCTAATTTGTCATTGATACTGTAATATATTAAATTTGATTACCTATGTTATTTTCTATATGTTCACAGTACAATCCAAAAAAAGTAACGGTGACTCTTTCTTCAGAATGTATCCACTAAGGCACTAATATGAGTATAGGGCTGCATCAAGTCAAAGTTCACCAAGAAAAAGACATGTATTTAATTGATCGACAACATGGCGTGCTCAAGCATGTGTGATATTAACTAGCTAAATCCAAGGAAATTACTTTTCAAATCCATTAAACATGAAACAACAACTAGAAAAGAAAGAATCTATCAAGCTTGCAAGGTTGGTAACGAGCAAACTTCATCAAGCAAAAAGGTAATGCTGCATAATTTTGTTCTTTCCTTAGTTTACTTTCTTTTACTTGATGCTAAAAGTAGAATGGTAAAAAAATAATTTACCTCCTTTTAGAATGCATCTGACAACCATACGAAGGGACATCAAGGTGCAAATGGGCTACAAAGAGAAATGTAACTAATTAAATATCACTATTGCCTATTCAACTATGATAACATACTACTATGGAATGACAACTAACACATTTTATTATTTCCAGTAATAATCCATCAAAGAGGAAACAAATATTGCCTGGAGAAGAAACAAGCAAACATTCAAGGTTAGTCAGTGAGAGAACAAAATAAAGATATTATTCGATCTTCTTCGGAAGCAGCACCAAGCTGTGTCTCCGCTCCTAGATGAGAGCAATGATGTCACAGTACTTGCGAGTGGCTTAAAAATATCATTAATCAATCTACACATGAGCACTAATAATATTATTTCCATTTTTTGTTAATTCCTGCTATATAGATTCCTCAATACGAAACATCATTTGTTACCTAATTATGTGTTTTTCAATACTATGTTTTCCTAAAACAATTCCATCATATTGAGTGCAACCTAAATACAAAAATGACACAATGGTAATAAAGAATCACAACGGTTGTCTTTTAAAAATTTATATCCTACAAAACCCGTGCAACACACGAGTTGATTGCTTAGTAAAAAAATCGGATCTAGGGACCAATTCTATGTTTTTTCTAGAGTTGTTCAAAGGGAGCTCCAGAAAGCTTTATTTCATACCTCCTCGTGGAGTTGTGGGATATTTACCCACCTTTGCTACTGATTACACACGTCGTACCGGTTCAAAAATAAAAACATCGCGAACCCTTCTTCTTCCTGTCCGTCCGCCGGCCCTTTGTGTACCGCGCTGGCCATCTCGCTCGGACATTCTCCCCACCACGTTCCCTCCCCTCCTCCCCATCCCCGTCCCGCCGCCACATCGCCCGCCCGTCCACCCTGCCGCCGACGATCGAGCAAGTGATGGCAGCCGTCGAGGAGTGCAGGTGCGGCGCCGCGGCCTCCCCCACACGGAGTGCGCAGGTCCGGTGCGAGGACCGGCTCCCCTGCGGGCGGAGGGCTCGACGGCTCCCCCGCTGCCGAGTACGTGTACCCTCTGATCTCCCTCCATGTAGGCAGCATCAAGAGCATGGTGGAGCAGCGGCCCACAGTGATTTGGGACATCAACCTTGTTTGACCTCGGACCTCGACTTGGGACGATGTACACTATTGGAGAAAGGTCCATCAGTACTTGTTGGGACTTGGGAACCGGTTACGCAACTAGGACGAAAGGCGCAAATCTAGTCCCGGTTGCATGGCCTAGTACTAAATATGGACATTTAGCACCGGTCGATTCAACCGGTACTAAGGGGGTGTTTGAATCCACTGGCTAAATTGTAGCCCCCATCTGTAACACCTGGATTTTCAGAACATGAAAATTCCTGGCAAAACAATTTAATTCAATGGGGGTTATGTGTTTTGCATGACATTATTAAATATTTATTCATTTTTCTTTATTAATCAAGTAAAATCAAATCTAGAAAAAAATACCCTGGTTGAGCATACATGCTGCTAAATATTTTATTGGATGACTTCGAGTTGTTTGGTTGAATTCAAATTCATTTAAATCCATGGCAAATATTCTAGAAAATTTCCTTTTTCCTCCCTCTCTTCCTTTTCTTCTCTTTTGACCCAACCCGCAGAGCCACCACCGACCAACCCCACACGTTGCCACTCGCTGTCGCCATGTCTCCGGCCACCCTATCTACACCGGCTAGTTCTTCACGAGGCAAAGAATCTAACTGACCCGGCTCCCTCGTCAATCGCACCCCATAACACCGGCAGTTGCTCGCCGGAGCTCGTCACCGCTCCGCCCTGTCGCCAGCTACCGCCGGTGCGCACGCCGCTGTCCCAAACCCCCGACCCGCCTTGGCGCTTCGCCCGCGCGCTCAAACCCCGCATGCTCAACCTAGGCCACCGGAGCCGCGGATTCGCGCAACTCCGACCGCGTTCCGCAGGCGGCGCCGGCCAAAGCCATCGTCGTCTCCTCTCTCTCCTGATCTAATCCGAATGGTCAGATCTCAATCCAACGACTCACGGCGGCACATACCTTTTTGCTCAAGAGTCCCTGAGCTTTTGGCAAAACAACCAGCAGCCACGTACTTTACTTCTTTTGGTCCCTCTCTCCACATTGAAAGCGGTGTGCTAATCAAACAGCTTACTAACTGGACTCTCGGCAGCCCAAGGATTAGTCCCTTTAATCCTCAAACCAGACAGGCCACTTGCCCACTTCGATTCGGCCAGCCTATGGCGCCAGTAATGGACTCTCGCGAGGTGTCCAGACCGTGTAAACGTCGTCGTATCCTGCCTTGGCCCGCACTCCAAGCTTGGTCGCCCCTATAAAAGCTGAGGCCATCGGCCTCTATGCCCTAGCTGCGCGCGCCTATCGGCGCCCATGTAGCCACCGCCGGCCATCCACCACATGCTCGCCTGCCTGCGCGTGTCCGTTCGTCGATAAGCGCCTGGTCCTGACCCGGTGCCCTGTTGTGCATCGTTCCGCCACTAGCCCGGACCCGGAGGCTGACCGTTCTCCTTCCCTGCTTGATCGCATGAAGCCCCGGGCCGGCTTGCAAACCAAGCCGGGCGACGTGCGGCGTGCAGCATCCGGTCACCGGCCATGCATGAGCATCCGGATGAGTTCACGTGAAGGGTAATCATGTTTCTTTCCTGTTTTCTGTAGTCTATCGATTGTAGTACAAATTTCTTTGCATCTTTCCAAACATCGCATGCAATCTATGTGATTTTATAGCTGGCTAATCCAAGCATCACTCTTTCGATCTAACCTTGAGATTCAGCTTATTCGCAAGTACTATTTATCAAGTCCCATGAATTTTCTCTGTCATCCATGTTCATATCTATCGATCTTAAATCTCATGTACCTAATTCGTTTTAGCTCTATTTTAATCCGTTCTTGTTGCGTCAGACTCATGACAATTTATACTACGCTTTAGTGGTTGTATTTACCATGTTGTGTATTCCTAGATTTCAAATTAAATATTAATATGATTAATGCTATTAACATTGTTTTTCTAAATGAATGCGATCCATGGTCTAACTCAGTTTTTCTTAAGCTCTTGATTAATTTAGACAAATCTTGCTCTAATGCTTTTAATTAAATGATAATTAGGTTTAAACCTTGTTTTATATTAAAGGCATGTTAACATGATTAATTAATTATATAACTGCCTTCTAATTAAAATATGCATAGGTTAATACCTCGTTTTTTATATAAAGTTATGATAATTGGAGTAACACCGATTATCCTAAGTTTTTAATTATAACTTACTTAGTCAAACACGATGCATGCAAGGAAAAAAAGCCCGAATAGCTGATATCACATACTTGCCTTTCTAAAGTTAATTGTTTAAATGGTATAATTAATATCAAGCACTTATAAGTAAAATATGATTAGTTGCGACCACGGTTTTCAGTTCACATATAATTTGGATTAATTCCTAATCTAGCTATTTCCATGAAATGTCCTTTTATATTATTTTGGTATTTAAAATAAATACACCTTAACCAATAATGCAAGCCTTTCGTCAACCTTAGTACCGTTTTTAGTGTTTCTTTCGCTCACGTGACCTTATCGACCAGCCCTCTCTCTTAGAACATTTTACCAAGCTTTTTTTTTAGTGAGGTATTGTTCTTATGCATATGTGTCTGTCTACTTGCATGTTGCTCATCTTGGATGCTTGTTGCGTGTGAAACGAGAGCAGTGCACGACCTTTAGAGATCAGTACACGAGCTACAGTGATCGTGGATTTGTAAAGAGCAAGTCCTGCCAAGTTCCATAGTTGATTCTTTGAGCAGGTATATACTTAGGAGTAAAGTCAAGTATTCTTTGACCTATTCTTTCTATTCACATTAAAAACTTACTTTATCTCACAACTAAGCATGCTCAACCTAAGGATAACTAGCCAATTATTTTCCTGTCAATATTTCATCCTATGGGAGGGCTGTGATGTGTAGCTTAATGCTAGCGCTCAATAAATCTTACTCATGTTGCTACTCTTGATTAATTAATGATGAACTGATGATAAAAGTTTAGTTATTGGCAACATGGGGATTTGAGCATGTTTTGTGGGTTTGCTCGATTGCCTCACCCTAAGGATCGGTTCGCCGAGCGATCACCCAGGAAAACAGTGCAACCACAAGGGATGGAATGGGACATCCTTGACTGATTAATTAGATGAACTAGAGCGGGTGGTTTGCTTGCTTGAAAGATGGCGTAAGGGGGGCGTTGCTGGGTATAAGGACTCGCTCTCCTAAGTGGGTGCAGTTTGGATTTATTTGGTTTTTGTCAGTCACCCTTTCGGGAGGGGACTTTTACGCCTGGTAACGAAACCTGGAACGGGCGGCTACACTCTAGGAATTCTTCGTAAAGGTCTCGTAATGAAACCCTGCCAATTCATCTAAGGTAATGAATATATGGGGTCTGATACACCCTTAGGCATATGGGAATCATGACTCATGAGTAAAGATGTATAACCTCTCGAGAGTGTTAAAACTGATATATCAACCGTGCTCACGGTTAAGAGCGGCCTGGACCCTCACATATTAGTGTTTTTCCAAAAAAAAATGACTCATGGCAATAATGGTAAAGATGGTATGATAATGGGATGACGGTAGTATGATGGTGGTTTATTTTCATATAAGTTATTTGTTAATGTTATTTCAGTTATGGGATGGGTTTAAGCTAATCATTGTTAGTAATTAAAATTTGACTAACTAAAAGCGATTGCTTTGCCTGCCCACTATAAAGCAAGAACACTTTATCCTAAACGGAATAATTGCTGAGTACGATATGTACTTACCCTCGCTATCCTAAAATATAGCTCTGCTCAATTCAAATTGATGATGACATGAAGAATAAGTGGATCTAGAAGTCTCCTCGGTGTTTAGGCGTACGTGTCCTCAGTGAACCTTTCTGTGAAGATGGAGTTCAGCTATGAGATAGAAGTTCCGCTATACTCTGATATGACCTTTGTGTCAAATGTAACTTGTACACGCTTATATAAATCACTGTCTCTTGATACGCACTGATGAAGTCGGCTGTATATGTGGAAAATAGATCCTGAGCACACATATGGTGTCATCTGGTTTTGTTTCTAAAACCGGGTGCGACACCATCACATTGGATGTTTGGACTAGTTAGAAGTATTTAATATAGTCTAATTATAAAACTAATTATATAGACGAGGAGTAAACGGCGAGACGGATTTATTAAGCCTAATTAATCCATGATTAGCAAATGTGGTGCTACCGTGACCATTTGCTAATCATAGATTAATTGGCCTTAATAAATTCGTCTCGCCGTTTACTCCTCATCTGTGTAATTAGTTTTCTAATTAAACTATATTTAATACTTCTAACTAGTATCGAAACATCCGATGTGACGTGGCCACAATTTTAGCCCCTAAATTCAAACACCGCCTAAAGTGGCCCAAGACCAGCCACGAGGGTGCGCCCTCAGGGGGCCTTTTAGTACAGGTGGTGTCCACCAACCGGAACTAAAGGGTGATCTTTAGTACAGGTTGGAGCAACCAACCGGAACTAAAATTCCCAAACATTTTTATTTTTAAATTTACATATTAATATTGATGGATGTTTGATACATATAATATATATATGTATGTATATATGTATGTGTGTGTATAATGATGAGGCCGGGTACCATTAATGTGTATACATCAAAATGAATAGTAATATATGCAAATGTACAAGCAAGTGCTATGAAGTTTACTACTACCTCCATTCATTTTTATTTGATGTTTTTTAATTCAAAATGAACTAAAAAACATCAAATAAAAAAGAATGGAAGGAATATAAAATATTACGGCCATGCACTAAATATTTCTTCATTTATATATTCTCAATATTCATTGTCTACATCTTTGTTGGGACCGGGAGTGGTTGTCCATCATAATGGAACTCTCCGTCTTTGAATACGATCTCGTTATTTATAAACCTTATTAGTTATTCTTGAATTGCATCGATCTTTTCGAAAGGGAGTAGTTCTTCTTTCATCTTCAACAACTGTGATTTGCCAAAAGCATTAATATATTAAATTCAAAGCTAAGACACTCTTTTATCTTGGAATCGACATTATTATTGTTGACATTGTTTACATACCTCGATATCTTTTGCCACTGTCTTGTTACCTATGAAGGTGTGAATAAATTCACAAAAGTAGCATCCACAAAGATTGTTCCCCTCTCCCTGTTTCAAACACTGTAGTCGAGGAAAAATTATGGATTATTATTCCCAAATAACTTGCGAGATGTGCAAGCCTCATGCATACCTGAAAGTTTGGCTTGAGCTTAAGATTATGTTTTAGCCCGGGCACCTTTTTGCATAGCCGCGTCCATGACCTACATCACAAAAATGATCGGTTATAGGTGCATTATCGAATCAGTTAGAGGTTTAGGGAGTTTAGTTTGAAGGGTAGAAATTACCGGTTAAGAATGTCCACAATTTCTTGATACACTGAGGTTGGTTTCGATGGTGTTTAGTACCGGCGGCCCGCCACGGGATGGACCACGTGAGGGTTTTTGAGAACGAGGGGTGCACGAGAAGATCACGAAGGTGTACAACACGAGGAGCACAATGATTTAGACACGTTCGGACAGCTAAATCGCTGAACCCTACGTCCTCGTATTGAGTGCTTAAGCATCAAGATATGCGAGAGAGTTTTCTAGGGCTTCCTTGCTCCTCTTATATAGGCTGAGAAGCTAGGGTTACACGTCAGCTGCATGGGATCTTAGCCGAATTACTATCCCGAGAATGTGGGAATAGATCTTATCGGAGATTCTGCTCTATCTCGCAAGGGAAGCCCCTCGACTCACATGCCAGGGTGCATATAAACTGAGTGTTGGCGGCTCTTAGCCTACCGGATTTTACTCCGCAAGCACACGGAGACTGATGTAGCCTTTCACCCGGGAGTATTCTAAGGTATTGTATTTATTTCCACAGGGAAGCATTGAGATAGAGATATCAAACTATTATTCATTCAGCTGTTACTACTCATTCACGTCAACTGATAGCTAGGAACAATTGACACCAAGCACCGTTGGCAAGAAAATAGGAAAAGATAGGAGGACAACGAGACAGGGACTATGGTACGGTCTTCTATCTCTACTAGCATACAAGAGCTATCTGTGCTAAGGGTCAAAAGGATCTCAACAGAGTTATGAACTTACGTCGAGCGAAATTCTAGCGCTCTCGAGGGACCAGGGGCTAGATAGTTGGCCACCGAAGGATAACCTAGCTAACGCCTATAGGCCACCCAAACACCGGGCCTAGGATACATAGGCACACCACACGCTGTCACCGAGTAGGGCTACCAAGCAAATCTGTGTGGAGAGGATGGAACGCTACAAACGTGTTCAAGCGAAGCTTGAACAACAATAGTTCATCCTTGGCCAAAGAAGAGGAACTAAGCAGAGCCTAGTGTATAGGTTGAATTGTAGCACCGGCAAGCATAACAACGATCAATCAATTCTAATTTAGCACAACTCAGGCCTCAAAATGGTGGACCAAAAGGAAAATGCAACTACATCACTCAAGTCACTAACAAAGACGAAGGTAATAAAATAAGACTTTAAATGCCCTTAAGTCACATATCGGAAAGTAATGCAAAGGAATAGAGATCGAATTATTTCCGAATACTTCCGACCGACTCCGATATAGCAGACCCTTCTCTAACTCCTAACCAAACACTATTTTCAGAGTGGAGGTACCACCCGTGCGGAGCCTCTTAGAGAGGGAGAGAGAGTGTTACATGGTGAAAGGTACATTTTTGGAGTGGGGAGAGTGCCCCTCTACCTATAGGTATGGCCAGGTTGGTGGGGGAGCTAAGACGGTTGGTCGGGCAGCCACATGGGTGGTCGGCTGGCCATCACGGAGGTCGGGTGGCCAAATCCTATGGCCGGCCGGCCATCTCTCGTGGCCGGGCGACCCTCCGATGCACCGACTTGATCAATCAATGTTTGGGATGCCCTCTCGAAGATACACGTGTTGAACATGTCCGAACGCCCAACAGTGGTGAACGTGCAGGCCAAGTAATGGGCAGGGCGGCCATTTGAGGTGGCCGGCCAGCCATCATTCTAGCCTTTCAGCCATTCTTTGGCCCATGTGGTGGCCTTCCGACGTTGGATTTGACTTGGGCTTGTTTCTCCATGTGTATTTGGGCTCTTGGTAACTTTCTTGGATGAATAAGATGAAGGGCAAAGCATTTTGGGAGAGTGCATGGCTGGCTGACCATGCCTTTGGCCGCCCGGCCAAGGTCATGGCCACCCATCCATCTCTCACAGCCCATGCATGTTGTCAATCTTGCGACAGCCATAACTTTAGTGTTTGTACTCCAAATTGAGTGAACCAAAACCTCCATTTTGATTATCTCGACGAGCTCTTTGCAATGGTTTGGTCCATGAGGACATTTGAGATACTTCATAGTGATGTTATTTGTAATTATTTCTCAATGCCCTTTTATGTGCTTATTCTCTCTTGCTCCAAATGATGTTCTTTTGCAAAGAATTTGAGCATCTTCCTATGATACATCAAAAACCACCAAAACTCATAGAATTCGTAAGTGTTAGGTAAGTAATGCATAGAATCTTGTGTATGCCCCATTTATTCACCGAGCACTTGGCGGTCGAAACCATAAAATAATGATCGCCAACACGCCCCCAAGCTTGAACTTTTGCTTGTCCTCGAGCAAAGCTAAGACTTAGGCTCAGCGGATCAAGAGTTGCATCAATGTCAATGTCATGCAAGTATTAAGTGTACAAACCAACACTCTACCTTTATGATTGAACAAACTGGCGTAAGTGTACCTCAACCTTTTTATCCATACCTGTGGGGCTTCTGGCTTTTCTTACCTTGCCTTTGGTGGTTGAGAGATGGAACAATCTTAGTGGAGTATCACTAAACTCTATCTCCTTTCTAGTTTCATGCTCGGAGGGTTTTGAAAATTTTGAAATGAAAGTACTAAGTCCTCAAATGGTACCCTCAATCGCTTAAGTGGTTTTATATTCCTCACCAGGCCATAAGCTAAACTTTTCCCTATCAACTAAAAGGCTTATGTGGAGCTAAAGGTAGGGATAAAGTTAGCTTACCTATGTCATGTATTTTGTTGAGCCAATGATTGGTCCTAGCGAAGTTTGTGATACCCCTCATCCCGATCAAAAGAGAATGGGTTTGTTTTGTGGAAGAATATGGTCTATGGATGAAAACTGTGATGCCCCCGGCATCTCGAAAGTTTTAACACGTGATTAGATTAGCAGTAGTCAAGGATTTGGCTTAATAATGTTTAGAGAAGAGCAACAACTAGGCTAGTAAATCACGAAGTCAAAAATTTTCAGTGAAATATGCAAAACCCCTGAATGCATTTGTGACTATAGTTTAAAATATAATGTGATTGGAACCAAACTCTCTATAACAAACTTGTAGACAATTTTATGTAGATCAACTTTGTTATTGGGTGTGGTAACATGCACAAAGGTTTAGGTGGAGTTTTGAGTCGATTAATGAAAAAGCAGAAATCTGCCTAAACTTGATCGGTAAGGAAAAATTCAAATTTTGAGCAACCAAAAGACATGATCATGCAAAATATCATATATGAAAGTTTTAGATAATTAAAAACTACAAAACATTTGTATAATACTCTTTCTATGAAAATGAGAATAAAATAGACTTTAGGAATTTCTAAGTTTGCATTAAACCTTGGTCAAACTGGAGTCAGCAGGTTAAATTCAAATTTAATCATATTTAAACTTGGAATCTGATATTACTCCTTTTTACAAAGTTGTAGATCTAGAAGATTAGAACAACTTTTGTATTTTGGGTTTTGTCAAATTCGGCCTCTAGGATGTTCAAAAATAATAATTTCTAAAACCTGTCTCAGCAGTCAAACAGTTTTTTTTCAATTTTCCGAATTTATTTTCCACCCTGCAGTCACTGACGAGTGGGGTCCACTCGTCAGCCCGCCTCGGCTCCGCGTGGGGACGACAGCTCTGTGGGTCCCACCTTAATTAGCTTCCACGCACTCGGTCCAGTGGACCGCTTCTCTTCTCTCTCGCTCGGTCCCACCAGTCAGCGTCCCGCAATCCATGGACCCGGTCCACCGCGTGCCTCTCTCTTCCTTCTTCCCTCCCCTGCGCCCACGCGGCGGGCGAAGGGCACTAGCGCGCCACGCCATGGCCGCCCTGCTCGCCACGCCGCGGCCACGCGCCGCCCGCTCTGCGCCCTCGCCCGGCCTGCGCTGCCTGCTCCCTCCCAGCTGGCGTCCCCCAGCTCCGCGCCCTCTTCCTCGTCCCTTTTCCTTGCTCCCCTGCCTCTGCTCCCTGCCCTGGTGCCCGCCCAGAGCGCGAGCCGCCATGGCCACGGAGCTCGAGCTCTATCAAACTCATGCGCCGGCCAACCGAGTCATCCCTCCTCCGTCCGCGACGCGCACCGGCACCGCGGAAGCTTTCCCTTCCGGTCCCCTCCGTCGTTGAAGCCCAAGGCCTCGTCCTTCCCCCTCCCCGCATGCGCCGCTCAAGCGCACCAAGGCCGCCACCGAGCTCGCCGTGGAGAGCCGCCACCGGACCATCCCTGTGCCCCTCGACGCCACCGCCGGATTCCCCTCATCCACGCGCACCCTGTATGCCCAAGCCCGGCCTCCTCCCCCACCGGAGCGGTCGGATTGAGCCGCGCCACGGGCCTCTGTGTGCCGCCGTGGACGCTCCGGCTCACCGCCTCCGCGCCGGCCTTCCCGTCCTCCCCGCGCGACGCGACCTTGGGGGAAAGGAAGCCCGTCGCCGGGAACGCACGGACGGAGCGGCTCGGCTTCAACCCCGCGCCTCCACGCGCCGGCGCACGCGCGTGACTGCGCCCCCTGCGCCGTCCTCCCTGGCCGGCCCAAGGTAGAAGAAGAAGGCCTTTTTGCTGAAAACCCCCTGAGTTTTCCTATTTTGCGCTTTCTGTTTGTGTACTATTCACTGAGTCTTGAATGTCTTCCGCGCAAGTCCCTGAAGTCCATAGTTAATCGTATTAAGGTCCCTGGTCATTAGGTTTTTCGATTTAATATGTTTTTTTAAGCTGAAAACTTTGGAAATTCGTAATAAATCCAATAAAAATCAGAAAAATGCAAACTTTGTTGCATTGTACTCCTATTAAGTAGATCTACAGAATGGGTATGATGGTTGAATGGGAAAAGACCTTTTTGCCCTTGTTATTGTGCATGCATGAAAAACCTTGATAAATAGGAAATGTGGGTAAAATGAGCTTCAAAAATTGAAAAATTTGGGCAGAGGCCTTGTGAACATGTGTAGGCTCTGTATAAATTTTGGTAGCCCTAGCATTAACTGTTTAATTACTATTTTGCCCTTGTCTTATATTTAAGCATATATTAATTTAGGAAAAGGTTGCTATGGAGAAAAATGCTCCATGTGACTTTAGGGGCTTAATATGAGCTCTAGGTTATGAACATGACTCATTGCTAGAGTATGAGGTGGTGCATGTAAGGTTGTGACTCTGATTTGAAAATAGTAGAAATAATGCAATTTTACATAAATAATCAAAAATGTGAGACCAGTATATCCAATAAAAACCCCCACATTTTCTATAGTAATCTTAATGACTAAATAACTATTGCATGTTTTATCGGCTCACATCACCATATTAGCTTTATGATTAACAACTTAATTTTTGTATATGTTCTTGTGAGGTTGCACATACACGATTGCTTCGGGTCCATACAAGTAGTATTAATGCTAGTGTCAGTCGGGATGTTTTAATTGAGCTAGTAATTCATTACATGCGTAACTAGATGTTTGCCTGATATTTTGCTTAACCAGTTGTATGCTTGATAATCGTGCATCTCAATCACTGTGCCATGCATAGCATTCATATAGCAACGCTTATTGCAGATACGTGATTGAGAAACAAGTGCGGGAGCTACTTTAAGCAATGGTAATCCAGGAGATCAAGTAAGCCCCAGACACAACCTGGAGAGCCCATCAGTCGTGTTTGGAAGGAGGAGTTGTCCAAGTGATCAAGGGGTTGCCTGGGGCAAAGCCTCACAACCCGGCAAACTAACCTAGTTTAGTTTGTTGGCTGGATAAGAATAAGCAAAGGTAGGCAGGACCATACTCAACCCAGCAAACAAATTATACTTGATGATTACGCATATGCATTAGGAGTTGCTTGGAAACAATTGCATTAGACTCCCTGGCCGCCCTGGCCCTAGCACCTATATATAGAGTTCGTAGGACGAGTTGCCTAGGCTCTGCTAGGTGCGAGTAGACACGAGTGAAAGGAGTCACTCGTCGCGTAGGTGTTTTCAAAGGTTACAAAACTTTTACTATTGAGGAAGTAATACTATGCTCCTGATTTAAATGGAGACCGGGCGGAGAATAATTTTATTATGTGGTGTGCGTTTGGCTCCGTTCGAGTCGCATAAGGCCCGTCCGCTGTTCGCCTATTGGTCGGCATAACATTGCTAGAGTGCTTAACCGGGAAATGGGACCGGTGAAGTCTTACCTGGGTTTGTCCGAAGTTTTCGAGGCTCCGCTCATCCACTTGCTGGAGGCCGATGGGCCCGGGGGCGCTTGTACTCGAGGGAGGGCTGACCCGGTGCGGCCGTGGTATCGCTCCTAAGGGAGGGCTGACCCGGTGCGGCCGTGGTATCGCTCCTGAGGGGGCACAACCCGGGGGTTAGGTGAGGGCGCTTTGAATCTTGGGACAAGACAGGTGGAGATGGGGGCTATATGTGGGAACGCGATGGCTAGTAAGCATATACCCCTGGCATGATAGTTATCCCCAGGAATTAAAAAAATCGATTCGAATCGCTGATGCCCACCAGGTGTGGGAATGCCAATGCCTTTGACGTTCAGCGTAGTAACTACTTGAATATATTATGTCCGTTACTCATGTTTTCAAATACAACATGTTTGTATTGTATTGCTTACATTTCTACAAGTTGTTATGGAGTTATATGCAAAAGATGAATCTTGATATTTTATATTGATATACCACTGTTTAAAATCAATGGCTAAGGAACCAAAGGTTAGTAAGCAAGCTTTGCGTCAGCCGTAAGCCAATCCACTAAGTCCTACTGAGTAATTAGTACTCAGGGTTTGCCCCCACCTTTTGAGAACAGGTACCGGCGACATCTGGACAACTGCTTGGAGGAGGGTAGTGCCGGTGGGCTCGGTGCTGCTTGCCTCGATCGTCGTTGCATGAAGGCTAATAAAGTATTATGTATCCGCGGTGAGATGTTTTTGAAATTCGCTTCCGCTTTTTGATTCAAACCTGCCTATTGTATGGCATTATATTGAAACCTATATCATATTTCGAACTGGTTTGTAAAATAAGTGTATATATGCTATATTTAACTGCCTGAGATGATGTATCTGTTGTGGCTCTACTGTGGGCTGGATGTGTATGATGTCGGTTCCTCTGGGAAAAGGTAATATCGGGAGTCGAATGACTCTCGACGGACGACCGGGTTTAGTTCGGTCTAATCGCACTGCAAGCCAGAGGTGGCAGGTGTGCTTAGCCCGGATTAAATCGGCGGTTCCGCCACAAAAACTCCTTATTTGAGGAATCCTCTCTTGAAATTTTGAAGCTTTTGAGTGCATGGAGCTATCATTTTCTCATCTTTTTTTTCTATTTTTTCTTTTCCTCTTCTTCTTTCTTCTTTTTCTCTTTTTTCGGTAGCTCAATGTCTCCTCTTGTAAGGGAAATTTGGGGATACATTTGGAATATGACTGGAGTATTTATTTGGAAGACCATATTTGTGGATAGGTAGGTGGATGTTGGATATGGTGGAGAAATGTCTTGTGTAGGAGGATGCTTGAATCCAATGTAGATTTAAGCATAACTAGAAAGAGAAAGGCTAGCAAATAAAGGTGGATGTGATGGATTTTGATCGGGACTTGAAGCGCCACTACATCATATGAACTCAAAATTTAACAAAACTCAACATAACAATAGACATCATAAGTAGAGGTTTCATTATGTAAACATTTGGCCCTAGATAGGTATTTAAACCACTGAGTAACTTTCTCATTTTAATTTTCAAAAAGAAAACTCCGAGAATTCACCTTACTAGGATCAAGATGGGTTAAGCTTAAACTTTGATTATATCACATCTCACAACAACTTAAACTTGGTTTGAAAGCACTTGCTCTCACGAGGTTAAAGATTAAAGGTCGGATCACGACAATTGCCAATAAGTTCAAATTTTTAGGAGAGTGTCAAGTTGTATACGAGATACTTACAAGAAATTAACAGAGCAACTATTCACTATTTCCTTTAAGCAAGGGTATGTATAAACAAAGTTCTAGCGTTATAGGAGTTAGTTTATTCATGGTAAAAGCAAATCTTTTTGTAGTTTTTGAATTATGCAATTTTTTATAGCTTTTCTTTTATTTGGGATAACAAGTAGTAAATGTTTTTTTAGTGTCATGGCAATTTTTAGGATTTAAGATATGGCATTGAAATGCTGAGCATTCGGAGCACCACCTAGTGATCTTTCCCCAAGCTTATTTTTTGCAAGTGATTGCCAAGAAAGTGAGCTTCAATATTACCTGACATTGCCTCCCCCAACTTGCTTGTTCCCTTGGTGATTACGATGCTGCTTGTGTTACTCACCTATGTGAGGCGAATTTCCTTCTCTCTCTCTGCTCTTGTTTTGCCTCCTCTATTTCTAAAATGACTATTTGAGCGGGTTTTTTCAATGCTGCTATTTGGACTGTCTGCAAAGTGTCGGGAGCTTTGATTTGTAGACAAATCTGATTTGATGATACTACTCCCGTGGGTGAATGTATTTTGTTAGATCTCCCACTCCAATATCGTGTTTGCTATAAGTCTAACATTCTTCCCAGGCGATACAATTTTGGTCGCGGCCAGCTGTTTATTCCCAAACAGACTGAGTGGAATGATTGAGGCGGATGTTTGTTGGAGTTGACTCCTTTGCATCCTTGGCAGTTTGCCACCAACCTTAGTTGATGGTTATTTGCCATGCTTCTGATGTCGTAGGTGGCTCATTGGCGTGCTGACTCATGTTACGCCATGCTTGTGATGTCGTAGGTGGCTTGTAGGCGCCGACCTTGTTCATAGGAGCTTTGCCTCCTGGTACCACGGGAGTTTTGCCTCCCGATTCCATGGGAGTTTTACCTCACGGTCGATGGGTAGAGTAGATCAATCTGACCTCTGGTAAACCGCTTTGTCTTGTTGTGTATCCGGCCAGAGGAATGGAATTAAGAAATGCTCACTCGTAGCGTTCCTCCATAGTTGGGTGATGTCTCTACATATATTTTATGCCAATTGCAACCTCATACTATAGAGACATCTGGTCTTATGGTTTTGGAGACAAACTCTTAGTGTGAGAGATGTCTGCTTCCCAAGTGATGCAGAGCATCGTTAATGTCTTGCAGCGATCAACCACTGTTGTAGGTTGAATATTCAGGTCCTTTCTCTTAGGGGTTGGGTTGGAGGTTTACTTGGTATATCCTCCCTCAAGCTTGATTTTTGTGGTGTGATGAAACAACCCCTTTGTTCAAAGTTTTCATGTTCCACCTTGTCCTTCATTTTGATTCTAGTGGAAGATGTTGTCCAATCATGGCACAAAGAGATACTTAAGATCGAGAGTGGATTACGTGATGGCATTTTTGTTCCTCCTTTATGATCTCCGGAAACCTCCTTCTACCTTTCCCTGTATGTTAGGGATCGACACGTGCACTTGTCTACCTAACAAGACTAGGTTGGGCAGAGTAGAACACTAACTAATTCAGGGTAAGCTAGCCTATGATAGCACTAATGGAAGAACTTAAGGGTGTAGAATCTTAGCACGATGAAAGTTTGGTTTCAAGTGCTACCATCATAGCACTACTAGAAGATCCTAGCACGATGAAAGCTTGGATTCAAGTGCTAGCACTAACAGGCATTTGATTTAAAACAACCTCTAAAAAGAGAATGTTGAAAATAGTTGTTAGAGCGGTTACCTTCATCAATGCTGTGGTGGAAGTATCGATGCTAAAAATTCCATCTCGGTAGACAGTAGGTACATCGGGTTCTCGCTCCATGGTTGGTCAATGGAAAGTTAATGTAGCAGACATCCTATAAGTGCTGCTTCGTTGGCTTGGAAATTTTGGTTGTTTCTCTAGAAGCTTGTCAAATGCCAAACAATTTTCTCCCCCAAGCTTGGATTCCGCACTGGATGCTGATTCCAAACTTGCTCCCTATCATGTTTAATTTGTCATCTTGGGCTTGGTACTTGTCAGACATGACGTGTGCCACCAGTCGTGGTCTGCCCATGTACCACACTACCATCAACTGCACGTCATGCCATCGAAGTTCTCACCATGCTACCGTGATAAATCTGAGCATCGGCTACCTATTAAGCCTGGTTTTAGACCTTTTAAGCAAAGACCGCGGCATTTGATTCTGATATCTATCCTCGTATTAAAGATGAGATTCACTGGCTTTTAGAAGCCAATGTTATTAGACCTTGCAGGTATGCAGATTGGGTCTCCACCATTGTGCCGGTGGAAAAGAAAGACTCTAACGAGCTTTGGGTGTGCATCGATTTTCGTAATCTAAACAAGGCTACGCCCAAAGATGAGTATCCTATGCCTATAGCCGACATGTTAATCAATAGTGCTTTTGGTAATAAAGTTATTAGTTTTCTTGATGGTAATGCCAGATATAATCAAATCTTTATGGTCGAAGAAGATACATCTAATACTGCTTTTGTATGTCCTGGTTTTATTGGGCTGTTTGAGTAGGTTGGTATGACGTTGGGTTTAAAGAATGTTGGTGCTACTTATCAAAGGACTATGAGCTTTATTTTTCATGAACTACTAGGGGTTATCCTAGAAGTTTATATTGATGACATAGTCATTAAATTGGCCTCTTTTGACTCTCATTTAGCCAATTTACGAAAGACCTTTGAAAAGATTCGCAAGTATGTTTAAAGATGAACCCACGCAAATGTGCTTTTGGTGTGTCGGCTGGAAAGTTCTTAGGATTTATTATTCATGAAAATGGCATAGAAGTTTATCCTAATCACGTAGAAGCTATTCAGAAAGTAGCAGCTCCGATGTGCAAGCTTGATATGCAGAAGTTTCTCGGCAAGGTGAATTATCTACGGCCGTTTATATCTAATCTTGCTGGGAAGGTTGATGTATTTACTCCTATTATTCAGTTAAAGAATGATGCTAATTTCACTTGGGGGCAGAACAACAAGAGGCATTTGAGCAGATCAAGGAGTATTTGTCTTCGGCACCGGTGCTTAAGGCGAAAAAAATGGAGTTCCTTTCAGATTATACGTTGCTGCTGAAAACAAAGTAATTGGCGCTGTTTTGACTCAAGAAACCGAAGGAAAAGAGCATGTGGTTACATACCTAGTAGGAGACTGATTGACGCCAAGACAAGGTACACTTTTATTGAAAAGTTATACTTATGTCTGTTTTATGCGTGTACCAAGTTAAGGTATTATTTGTTATCTAGTTCTTGTGTAGTTGCTTGCCAAGCCAATGTGATTAAATACATGTTGTATAATCCTATCATGAGTGGTAGAATTGGCAAGTGGGCTTATGCTTTGATAGAATATGATTTGGCTTTTGAACCTTTAAAGTCTATAAAGGGCCAAATTGTAGCTGATTTTGTAGTTGAACATCGGATTAATGATTCTTATGAGCTAGATTTGGCATTATGTCACTTTGACTCCATGCATGCTTTATTTTGATGGATCGGTTTGATTTTTCTAACCGATTGGAATTTCATTATACTAATAACCAAGCTGAATATGAAGCGTTGTTGTTCGGTTTAGAATTATTGCAATTCATGGGGGGCAAAGTGTGTCTTAAGGCTCTTGGGGATTCTCAGTTAGTAGTTTAACAAGTCTGGGGAGAAAGCCATTATTACGATGGGATTTTAAATTCTTATTTAGAGCGATGTTGTGATATTATTCGTTCTTTTGATGAATTTGGCATCTCTCATGTATTCAGATCTGACAACTCCAGGGCTAATAAGTTGGTATGGAAAACATCCGGTTATCGTGTTACAAGAGGCAAATTTCATATTGCTGAAATACCGATGCTTGAAGAAAGATGTGTGCTGAGATAGCGCGTAGCGGACTATCCGATAAGATGCACCGGACTGTCAGGTGGGGTATCGGACTGTCCGGTGATGGACACTGGACTATCCAGTGGGATGGTAATAGGATTGATTTTGGCTTTGGATGATTCGGCGAGTGGCGTAGCCGATCCTAATGATTGGAGGAACCCCTTTAATGCATATCTACGAGATCCAAGTGTCAGAACAGAGAGAAAAATTCGGCGTGCTACTTTTAAGTATGCTTTAATTAATTATGACTTATATTATCGAACTGCTAGTGGTGTTGTGCTCAAATGTTTAGGTCCTGATGATGCTGTGTTGGCTATGGCTGAGGTGCATGAGGGTATTTGTGGTACTCATCAATCGGCTTTAAAGATGAAGTGGCTATTGAGAAGAGCTGGATTTTATTGGCTTACGATGATTGCCGATTGCTTCAAGTACTATAAAGGGTGTAAGGTATGTCAAAAATTTGGAGATATTCAGATAGTACCTGTTGCTAAGTTACATCCTATTATCAAGCATTGGCCGTTCAAAGGATGGGGTTTAGATTTTATTGGAGAGATTCATCCGTCACCTTCTAAAGGGCATCGGTTCCTGTTGATGGCTACTGATTATTTCACTAAGTGGACTGAAGCCGTTGCCTTAAAGAATATGACACATAAATAGGTAATTGAGTTTATTACTATGCATATTATTCATAGATTCGGTGTTCCTCAAACCTTAACTACGGATCAGGGTGCTTCTTTAACGTAAATTTATCGAATCATATAAAATTAAATTGCTCAATTTCTCTCTATATTATGCTCAGACTAATGGTCAAGCTGAATCTAGCAATAAAGTGATTATTAATCTCATCAAGAAAAATATCGCCGATCATCCTCGGTGTTGGCATAAAGTCTTGTTTGAAGCTTTATGGGCTCATAGGATATCTAAACATTCGTGCTACTAAAGTTTCTCCTTTTGAGTTTGTGTATGGTCAGGATGCTATGCTACCTGTAGAGGTAAATTTGGATGCATACAGTTTTGCAAAGCAAAATGACTTGTATGTTGGTGAATATCATGATTTGATGATAGATAATATTGACGAAGTCAGCGATAAACGATTAATGGCTTTGAAAGAGATTGAGAAAGACAAGCTTTATGGTTGCCAAAGCAGGTTTACAGACAGTAAGGTAAAGGTCAAGAACTTCCAGGTTGGAGAGCTCGTGTGGAAGACGGTGTTGCCATTGAAGACAAAAGATAGAAGATTCGGCAAGTGGTCTCCAAGCTAGGAGGGTCCCTATAAAATGAAGCGGATGGTTCCTGGTAATGCATACACGCTAGAAGATCTGTGAGGTAATGACTTGCCCAAAGCATTGAATGGCCGCTTTTTGAAAAAATACTACCCAAGCATGTGGAAGATGCTTGAGAAAACCGATGCGTTGCATCGGGGGTTTGATTTGCTTTGGAGTTATTATTATATTATGATATATATGTTGATTCTCGAAGGCGCAAGTGTTTCTGGTGCTTTTAGTTCATGACCTTCACTAAAAGGTAGGGGGCATGTGTTGAGCACCTAATTGGGCAGGACCGTGCTGACCGGTGTCACCGGCGCACCGGACTATCCGGTGTAGTCGAGTCCGAGATGAATTATCAAATTTGAGCGAGATCTTTCGGGATTCAACTTGTACCAACTTGTACAAGGGTTAAGACCACCCTCCCATGTAAATATAAAGGGGACAGGCCGATTGACACATCCACAATCGAACCAATCTATTATTTTGTCTACTTTTATGCATATCTCTATTCTCAAACCCTAATTCTCTTCTCCAATCCTAATCTTCGCCTCTTTTCGACTCTACGTCGATTTGAGGAGCTTTAGGTGGCCTGCCGATATTAGAGCAAACCCTAGCGCTGATCCTCCCTGATGGGTCCCTCCCAGGTGGATTGGTTTCCAATTGATTCTCCTTATTAATTTATTATATATCTTCTCTCTGTGTAAACTGATTTATGCCCAAAATAATACTTTATTTTGAAACAAGAAGTTATACTATGGAAGTTATACATGGTTTGTGCATTGCATTATCATATGTGTTTTCGTTAGTCCAGATGAAGCCGGTGAAAAAAAAATCTGACTGATGAAAAATGGTCGATTCCCTTGTTTGCAATTCGTAGATGTGGCAAGGTAAAAACCTCGACGGGAGAGCTTTGGTTTCCTCTTTCGGATTGCACAAGCAGTCGGTAACTCGGTACGTAGCAGAGAGCTTGTAAGGGAGGTGTCAAAGGCCAAGTTCAGTAGTGTGGGTTCTTGAACAAGAGGGTCGCTCCGGGTCTGATCGGATCAGCTCATCTTGGCGTGCTACTGTAGTGCTGCAGCCCGGGCAGGGTCAGTAGCTAAAACGGTTTATAAGCCGCAGCTTTAAAGCCTTATTCAGTTTGAGACGACTTAGAGAAGATTATTTTTTTCTAGTTATATTTAAATAAAGAGAAATTAAATTGTCTTCAATCTCGTCTAATCTCCTTCAACCGAACTGTGCCGAAGATGAACTCTAACATGCTTCCTTGCGCGTGTCTGTCTAATGATGTGGCATTCCTTAAGTCTCTGCAGGTGCTGAATAGTCCATTAGTATTTGGTTCTCAACTCTCTCTCTTCCCTCTCCCAGGGAAGGAAGGAATCAGAGGGTACACGCCCATGGCAGCACAAGGACCACCGGGTCCATCATCCACATGTCAGAGCCGAGCCGCCTCTCTCATCGATCCCTCGAGACGATCAGAGTCGGAGAAATCAACATTGTCCGGATCTGTAGAAGCCCGAGCCGTGCATGCCAATCGTTGTGGCACAGATCATTCTAAGATGACGTGACGTTTAGCGCCAAGGTTTTAGATGTCTCGCAGCTCTCTCCGTCCACTTAGACCGAGTTTAGCGGGCGACGGTGCAATCGATGTTTTGGTGCAATCATCGTGCAATTTTACTAAAAAAAATTTCAATAAATTCTAAAAAAAATCATGAATATAAATCTCAGCCTATCCCATTTATAAAAAAATTTTATGATCAAATTCGTCCTACTCTAGCGGTTATAAAAAAAAAAAATTTTCTGACAAACAGTAAAGTTCAAATGCAATCTAAATTTGTCTTTTTTGTAACTGCTAGAGTAAGATGATTTTGATCATGAAATTTTATGTATAGATGGGGAAGGCTGAGATATACATTTATGATTTTTTTCAAAAAATTTTAAAATATTTTTTATTAGGATTGCATAGTGATTGCACGAAAACCTCGATTGCACACGATATGTTCGCGAGTTTAGCAGATTATATAAATAGTGGTGCATGTATATTTTAGATAAATTATTGATTAGACAATGTAATAAATTGTGCAAATATTTTTTTAAGAGTCAATTCTCTCAATGCCACTGGAATTTTTTGTCGTTCCTTCGTTGCCACCGAAAGTTTGGAATTTCTTTCACTGCCATCGAAATATTTACGCCATTCCTTAGATGCCACTATCTTCAACTATCTCTTACTAACAAAATGGACCCACAAACCACTCCTCTGCATCTCCTTCCCACCTCCCGCTGGCGCCGCGCACCGCTCCGCTGGCCCCGACGCGCCTCTGCCGGCCACCTCCGCCACCGCGCCGCTCCTCCCCGGCTCCTCCGCAAGTGCGCGTCGCCTCCTCTCCACCTCCGACATGCCGCAGACGGGCCAGGGCCTCCAGGCGTGCATGGCGCCTGGTGGAGGCGCGGCGGACGCGTCCGCGCTGCCTCGATGGCGCCGCTGGAGGTATGTGCGCGGGAGTGCATGCACCCAGGAGAGGGAGGTGGGGGGTAATGGAGGGGAATTGTGGGCTCAGGCTGTCAACGAGATGAATTTGACAGGTAGTTGATGGTAGTGGTATCTAAGAAATGGCCTAAATTTTCTAATGGCAGTGAAGGAAATTTCAAATTTTCGGTGGCAACGAAAGAATTCCAATGGTATCGAGAAAATTGACTTTTTTTAAGAACCCATGAGAAATGAGGTATCTGTAAAATGCATATGCTGCTGGCCTTAGGGCGGTGACTTGGGTATATTTTGTTGTGTCCGGCGTGTAAGCTTCCTTTCATGTTTTTACGTTTTGCTTGTTTCACGTGGCCTGTTTAAACTATCTTTTTTTAATAGAAAAACGTGTACAGTGCTTGCGTGCACCGCGCACCAATCCAGGATTCCAAGTTGTACGTTCTGAACTTTGTTTTAAATCGGAGGAGCTGATCAAGTGATGATGTAAGCATGGCACTGTGCACCTTTCCGGTTGCCCCCATTTTGGTTGTACAGAGATTGGGGCAAAAAAGAAAAGAATATTACCACTGGGGGCCGGGAGGCAACATATACAAGGAACCAGAGAGCCCATATAACACCAGCTAGTTATACTAGGATCAATATTTTTATAACCTATTGCCCAGCTGCAAACAGAGCAAGTAGTACAAATTGATGCAATACACACTTGGTTCAATTCTACTACCAGTTTCCATCAGAAAGGTCCACCTCTATAGATGATACTACTTGATTTGATCAGGCATCTGTGATAATAGGCATTATGACTCTGTCGATTCAGATGAAGCATCTTTTTGGTTATCTTGCTCTTTGCTCACGACTTGATCGAGCGTCAACATAGTGTTAAAGATTTATTTCCCCCTTATTTTAACTGTAATTTTCTGTCCCTTGACACGTATCGTTTTAGTACAAAAGCATTAAATTAAACCTATAGGGATTACACGATGTTTTCTTACTAGGATAGCATTTGTTTAATCATTTCGGCGTAATATAGGATCTTCCTGTGCTCCATCTCATTCCCTGCTATTTTTCTGGATAGTAAATAGACGTGCTCAATCCGTCCCAACTGCCAGCGGTTCTGAGTTTCAAATATATTCATGTATTATTTCACATATGCGTCATTGTATCTGGATTCATCAATATCCATACAAAAAATGATGGAGAAAGGGATGGCAAAACTCCCTAACTATAATTTGGGAGTGAGAGAAGAGACCGTAATTCTTTTATATATAGAACTGTTGAATTATGAATTGCCACTCCGATTTCTGGTACAAAGTGGGGGAAAAAATCATGAAATAACCAAACAAACAGCCTCTGAATCACATACAACATCATGTACATTCAGCAAGTATTTACAATTCAGTGGTGAAGTCACTGGGCGGTATATGTATATATGCAAACCTATAATAAGATGGATGTTTGGTTTGGTACAGAGTTCCAGGTTAGCCTACAATCAGTTTGTCACCGAGCTCCTTCCGGTACACATGGATGAGACCTGCACTGTCGATCGTGTGCAGTTTCTCCTTCAAGATCTTCCAGTAGTGATCATCATTGTCCTCCAAGCTTCTCATCAATTCAATCTGATAAGCAAAGAATGTACAGGATATCCAATTCATTCCACATGTATAGTTTAAAACTACCTGAAAGCTATTTTCACAATTATGTACTCAATGATCATTGCACATGTATAATTTAAAACTACCTGTCTCTGGAATGAATCAAATTCATCAGAGCTCAAGGAACCATCACTGTTTGCATCGAGAAGATGCATGAGCTCTGTTGCATCTTCACCCCCAGCACCTAGATCCTCCATCACCTCAGTGAGCTCCTCGATGCTGATTCTCCCATCCCCATTCTTGTCAAGTTGACGGAAAGCTGGATTCTTGCCGTCCCCAACTCCCGGATTACTGCCTGGTAGGTCGCGTAGGCGCAGAGCTGCTAACTCCGCTGCAGCTAGCATAATAGTCCTGAGCCTTTTAGCCTGTACAACATAACAAGGAATTCTGGCTCTAAGCAGCAGTAACAACAACAACAACATAACTTTTTAGTCCCAAGCAATGCCCATATAATATCATTTCAGTCTAGTCTAGAGTTTCCATTTCTCTTGACAGAAAAAAAACACACCTTTTATGTCAAATGTTAAATTTCAAAACATTCTAAAGCCCACAATTGAGTGTACGGTAATGGAAAGAGCAGAACTAAAGCTAGGCTAGTTTTTTACCTCTCCAGGATCAGTAAGACCGCCTTTATAGAGAGAATGAGATGCTTCTCCACCAACAGCAAACCTATGCATCTCCTTGGTCCGTATCTGTATCTCCATAAGAGGCCTCATCTTCCCAGGTTCACTGACATCGATGGCCACATGCAAACTCTGGTAACCATTTGCTTTTGGTCGAGTGATATAATCTTTTGTTCTACCCGGAACTTCCTTCCATAGAGCTTGAATAATTTCATGTGTCCT
This sequence comes from Paspalum vaginatum, assembly GCA_030272315.1. NCBI lineage: Eukaryota > Viridiplantae > Streptophyta > Magnoliopsida > Poales > Poaceae > Paspalum > Paspalum vaginatum. The sequence goes on along the minus strand of CM059020.1, from coordinate 7,135,923 downwards.
GTGGCAAGCCCTAGGGCCCCAATCTGAAGAATCGCCATCACATCGAGGTTCCAAGATTACTCGCAAACCTAGTATGTCTTTAACTTCTTCTGGTCTCCGGCCATCTTTTACTAGCTTCTTCATAGTACTGAAACGGCTTTTGTATCTCCCTTGAACTGAGATGTCCTGTACAATCCCCTTCAACTCATTATCGCTTTGCAGTGCTTGAAGCAACTGCTCCTTGTACAAATTAATCAAGGCCTTGCAGTCACTTTCTTGGCTTCTCAACCACTGATCAACATGGTCATATGAATGAGGAAACAAGTAACGAAACGAAAGATCTTCTAATTCTAGAGATAGGTTGCCCGCTCCAACAGCATGTGCAAGTGGAGCATATATCTTCATGACTTCAAGAGACTTCATCAGCTGCAGATACTTAGGGACGTAATCAAGGTGTCTCATCATATCAAGTTTCAGAGCAAGCTCCAATATCACCGCCCTGATGTCATAGTACGAAAGACAAAACCTTCTCAATGCACTTGCACTTTCATCATCCAATACATCAAGCTTCGAAGGAGCATGCTTAAGCCTTAAGCTCTCGTGCAGCAAATGAGCTGTGCTGATCCCAATCTGAGCTTTTACATCTCTCATGCTTATAGCTCCTACATCTAATGCTTCTCTTAGTATACCGGCAGATATAACTTCAGCGTCCATCTGATTTCAGGTATACAAAATGAAAAAGGGCCTGGTTAGCTTTGAGAGCTCAAGGAACTCTTTTCATTCCCAGTTAAGGAAATGCAGGAAACATTAGTTTGTCAAGTTTGCATTTTGGGCCAAGAATTTGTATAGTAATCAGCACTCAGGAGCAGCATGTACTATTCAACAAGCTAATGTAATCGCTCCATCTCCCTCACTGAAATGTCTATGATGATGCCTTTTTTGGATTGATCATTAAGGCGGCACATGAATTCTCCATGAACCCTCTCAAGTCTCAGCACGGAAAAGAAACCTATCCATTTCACTAAATTTGGAAAATTATGCTAACCATCGCTTGTTATATAAGCTATATTCTTGGTCAAAAATGCAAACTTAACAGAATAGAAGAAAAAATAACTAGAGCCTAGATACCCACAAGCAAGGGATCGAGTTCAGAACTTCAGATCATCAGATAACCATTGACCAGTTAACATGTTCTTGTACTCCAAACGCAACCTTCTCCACCAATAGTGGAACAAAGAAGGTTGGACTTGACTCTGTTACATTACATTACCTGGAGGTCGGCGAGGGTTGTGGCGACGGCGAGAGCGCGAGTGAGCGCCCTACCGCCGTCGACGTCGCGGAGGGCGGGGAGCGCCAGCTTCAGCGCGCGGAAGAGCAGGCGCGACGAGGAGGACGTCGCCAGGTCCTCCCCCATCCTCTCCGTTAGCTCGTTGAACGCTCCCACGAGCTCCGCCACCAGCCGGCCGCCGCCCTCCGGCAGTGGCGCCGACGTGGACGGGGCGGGAGGCGACGTCGACGCGGCAGCGGCGGCGGCGGCGGGGACTGGGAGGCGCAGGCGGTGCAGGCGCGGCGGTCCGCAGCGCGGGTGGACGCGGCGGCACGGGCGGCCGCCGGCGGGGACTGTGGCAGCCGCGGCGGTCGCCATGGTTCAGGTGGGCCCTGCTCGCCCCGGCGATGGATTGGGGGAAGTTATTACGTGGCAGTTACGTGGGGTGGTCGTTTATTTGGAAGCCGAACGGATGCCTACTGGCTTGGGGTTTGCCACGTAAGCATTTCCCTCCAAGCTGGTGGCTTCAAAAAAAAACTGACCAGATGAAATTTCGTGGCTTACCGATTTTTGAAGCGTAATATTGTACAGTAGTATGCTAAGTTCGTACGTTTTGCCGAATTTGGCACTCAATTCATAAGGCGTGAAATACGCTAGCGGTCCTCAAAGTTGGCTCGAGTGTCGAGCAGGTCCCCGAACTAAGAAAACCTCAATTCCAAGTCCCTAAAATTGGTCTGTTGTGTTGTGTCATCTAGGTCCATAAAGTTGGTTTTTTTTCATCTAGATCCTAACGGGTACGATCCCAACCCGCTAGGCCTAAGGCCCACATGTCAGCCTCTCCCCTGCCTCCCTCTACCGCATCGGCGGCACATGCACGGGGATGGAGCGGAGCGGTTGCACGGAGACGGCGCGCTGTCCGCGGCTCGCGCGGGGTGGGCGCCGACCGTGTAGGGCGAGGAGTGGCTGCGCAAGCCGCGGTGGGCGGGGAGGGGCCGCGCCGGTCGCAGATGAAGTCCGCATAGGCTGCCTACCGCCTCCACCGCATCGGGTGCGCGACACGCTCCAGGAGAGAGAACGGAAGTGCGCGGCGGAGGTGGCGGTGTCATCGACGAGGTGGCGGAGAAGGGGAGGGGAGGCGACGGCGAGCAGTGGTCTGACGGCCCACGTATCGTCTCGCACGCCAGGAGCAACGGCCACCAAGTTCTACACTGCGCCGTTCAAGGATAGGCTCCCGCTAGTGCTGGACCTCTTCACTGGTGCTGGTGCCCGCTGGTGCTCAAGGATGGACGTCGTCTTCGCGGGCTTGGTGGTGAGAGGAGAGAGGCGGTGCGGAGGCAGCGACCTCCATGGCAAGCTCATCGCCTCGGAGGAGGGCACGCCTGATTGAGCAGGGAGAGGACGAAGATCCCACACGTCTCCATGGCCACACACAGCCCACGGCGGAGGAGGCGCCCGGGCAAGGCAGCAGAGAGGCCCATTGCATGTATGGACTCTAAATATGCCATGTCATCAAAACCACTCACAAAGTACTAAAAGATTGTGCGGTTTTGCTTGGTTTACAGTTAAAACCCCAGTTTTAAAGGTGGGGGAATGGAATTAGAGAGTTCGGTAGACTTTTCCATTTCTTTACCATGTCAAATGCATATCCATTTTGTGGAGCAGGGTAAACTCGGCCGGAACAGCCAAAGGCAACATTACTGAACCTTTGATCAGAATCTGAAACGGTTCACAGTTCACAAGAAAAACGTTGTACGAGAACAATCTTCTGCAACGATCATCAAACAATCAACATTACCAAACGCATGCTACCATGATGTCCAGTCGGTGGCACGCCACCAAAAATTAGACAATCAGCCAACAATGAATCAATGATACAATCAGCTGTCATGAATATGACACGCTTAGTGTGCGCTGCTAATACACCATTCAAATCTCATCTTACGATTGCTTCTAAGATTGAAGAAACTCGGCCAATGTGCCATTTCCTCAAAACAGCAAAAAAAAAAAAAAAGAAACAAACCAAGGAACCAGCTTACACACCATATGTTTAATAAAGCACAGAATGACTGCTTCAAGGGAAAACATCAAATAACCAAGACACCGAATGATCTGCTAGGCCAAAACAAGGCGTGCAAACTATAAGATGACACAAGGATAGACAGCAATTTCAATATAAAGTATGATAAGTGATATCATTCCTAGATGTTTCATAATTCGCTAGCAGGAAACTGATAATTAATCAAGCAAAGCCGAGAACAAGACTCTAATTAATCATTGATCAGAAAATAAATCAGCATTAATTCACTCCACAATCTTGATTCACTCCACGATCACAGCACAATCAAGCAAGAATTCACTCCACGATCACAGTCTTGCTTGATGTTTGTTCTGGCCTGACAGAGAGGCTAGGCAAGTAGGCCACAAAACCAAACAGACTCTAAGATCACAATCCATATGACAAGTTGATCGAGCCCCATAAATTTTATGTAAAAAAACGAATGCATAACTAGTTGAGCTAGTAAGCTCGTCAATAACAAAACCACATCAAAATGGCAAGATCCTTCACACATGAATATTTAGAAACAGCAATATCAACACTACAAAACCACAGAATTGTGATACCGCAATATGTATACTTCAGTATTGACAGACAAATGCCACATTGCTAATTGACCCAATTAAGACCTTCCTAACAGTGAAAGTAATCAAATAACATTTCGAGCAACCAAATGATAAACAAACATGGCAAAGAAATATTACAGACATAAGCACTTTCATGTGATCCGAAACATGAATGGTAATCACAACAAAATGGTAAAATCCTTGCCTACATGCATATTTAAAAGCAGTGATATCAACACTTCAAATAACAGAAACAGGATTCCACCATATGCATCCTTCACCGATGGTTGATGGACATTTATTTAAAAGAAAGGATTTCACCCGGCTTTACTGAAAGCTTAAAGATGTTTTTGGCTGGACTGTTGGTAATCACTTGAATTTAGATAGAAAACAGTATTTAATCATGACTAGTATCTCACAAAACATTAATGGCAAATCATACTAATCAAATCACATTTCCATCAACCAACGTAAGAGGTCACGCCACTTCCCTTGTCAGCTGCGACCCTAGGGTTAATCGAGCAATATAGCAGTAACAAAGATCGTATTCAATCCAACCATGCGATACTACTATACCAGACCTATAAAGGGTATCGAAGTGGCAAAAACAAATGATCAGGAAAGATGGAATATGAAACCAATATTAAACTGACATCGCATCAACTCAGTAACAGGAGTTCCAAGAAGATAGATACTACTCCACTTAAGTCTGAACCTCAGACAGATCTGAATGACATTCAATTCGGGTAACAGCTGAATTCATGATAGGTGGTAGGCAAACGATTTACGCCTTCTGGTTGTAGACGTAGGTGAGGCCGCACTTGCCGCAGTAGTGGCGGTCGAAGTGGTTGGCCATGAAGGTGCCGGCGCCGCAGTCGGCGTTGGGGCACTCCTTGCGGAGGCGGGTGACCTTGCCGGTGGCGTCGTCGACCTTGTAGAACTGCAGCACGGCGAGCTTCACCTTCTTGTGCTTGTGCTTGATCTTCTTGGGCTTGGTGTACGTCTTCTTCTTGCGCTTCTTGGCGCCACCGCGGAGGCGGAGCACCAGGTGCAGCGTCGACTCCTTCTGGATGTTGTAGTCGGCGAGGGTGCGCCCGTCCTCGAGCTGCTTGCCGGCGAAGATGAGGCGCTGCTGGTCCGGCGGGATGCCCTCCTTGTCCTGGATCTTGGCCTTCACGTTGTCGATGGTGTCCGAGGACTCCACCTCCAACGTGATGGTCTTCCCCGTCAGGGTCTTCACGAAGATCTGCATCTTGGCGGCGGTGGGGGGTCGCCTCCGCGCGGGGGCGGCGGCGACGGCGGCGGCTGGGTTGGGACTGGGTGCGGCGGGGTGGGGGTGGAGGCTAGGGTTTCGGGGGCCGTGGCGGCGTTTGCCTATATAGAGGAAGCGGGCGGTGTGGGCTGTTGGATCTAGGGGTTTGGGAATCTGACGGATGGATCTCGCTGGGACTGAGGGTAATGGGCTTGGTCTTATTCGCTTCATCTCGTTCGGCCCATGGGTAAACGAATGGGTTGGACGGAAGGCGGCTGAGCGCTTTACCGTCTTCATCGATGCTCCGACCTCCGAGGCTGTGTTCAGCACCACGGTGGAGTTAAAATTTAAGAAATGGGATGGTCTTCCTGCTAGATGCAGCCTGAGTGTAGGGTTTTTTTAGCAATGGAAGAAGCTTGAAGATCAAAGTCCTTATTATCAGTTGAACTTATCAGACAGTCCAATCCTTCTCCTAATAAATGGACCAGACAATTGATGCGAATGAAACCAAGTCAACCAAAGTTTCTACTTACTGTACTATCCGATGTGCGATGTGCCACTTCACACAGTTGACCAGACATACATATCAAAAAAATGGCTATGAAGTGAAGGCCAAGTCAGATAAAACTGACTGGTCAGTCCGATGTGATGAGCACGCATCGCGATTGCCACAGGTTACCCAAGCTATTTGCTACCTGCATGGCTGCATCTTTCTGTTTATTACATGAAAGAATAGCAAGAGACTTCGTGGTTCAGGATGAAACTTTGTTCAACCTTTTTCTTCGAAATCAGTTTGTTTCTTCAAAGTTGTGACTTGCAGAGGCTTCCCTGTGTTTTAGCAGTACACATAAAGCAAAGTCCTTTTTAATTCCTGTGATCCTAAAAACTAGCATGATAACCCTCATACCTCCACTTTGAATTTTGAATTTCATTTTACTTGGGGCCTGAAGCTTCCCCGTTCAAAACACAGTGATGTGCTGATAAACTCTTTTTTTTTTTTTTTTGCTGTGCTGATCAACTTTGGTAGGCGTTAGAGCATGAGAAAAAAAATCATGTTTCACGGATGCAAAGATCGAGACAGAAGAGGTAGTTTCGACATACAATCAGTTTAGCTTTTCATGTTAACTCAATTAACTTAACAACGAACAATGGGCTGACCATTCTATGTACATTCACCCAGACCCCCAAGTCATACGAATCAGACATGTTCATGACTACGAGATGAAAGCCCTGACGCAATCTGAGAACTCGCAGACATCTCCCGTCCTGGGGCATGTGATCTTCCCATCATTTTTCTTGGACATCTCTTGAAGAGCCTGTGACAAATCTCGGTCAAGTGCTAAGCCAAGATGGTTTGTACTGTCGTGTTACAAAAAAAAAAAGCACAGCTGAGTCCGTACCTTCTCACTGTAGACATGGCCGTTCGGCAGAACCCGTGGTGGGTTCTCGGTGTCCATGAGCTCCTTGGTGATGTAACAGACGAGCTTCGAGTGGTGCTGCTTGGAGACGGGCAGGGGCTCAGCTAGTTTCCTGAAGCCCTCCAGAGACAGGGGGTCGTCTTTGGGGCAGCTACCCTCAGAGCATAATCTTTAGATGGTCAAGGACAACATAATACAAGATACCATAACCACCATAACGCTAACAATATACATTCTGTGGCAAAAGACTGAAGAGAAAATTAAGGGATAATCATGTGAGGGATACGGAGTCTTTAGAGCTGTCAGGCCTGCTTGCAGGTATATGTTCAGCAATGGCTCTAGCGTCATGCCATACAATTTGCAAAAATCTTGCTTGAAGACGTCAACAAGAAAGTCCCAGCGGTTTTGCTCAAACAATATCTGCAAGTAAGAACACCATCAGGTAGTGAGATCTTTGTACCACAGCTGCAGGACTTTACCAGGAGTTATTCGCAGATCAATGATGAAGCAATCGTGACAAACAAGCAACTGTCAGACTCTAGGCATGTACATTTCACAATACATTCTCAAGCCAGGAAACACGATCTGGTTGGTTAAGATGTTAGACTCGAGACGAATGTTTTTGAATCACACCCCAAGCTGACTGTCAGTTACAAACCAGGGCTGTTTCTACCTCCAGGTGTTGTCGAGTTCATGACGAAGTGGCATATCATAAATGAGAAGAGAGAAAAGGCAGCTAACCTTGTAAGGAGTACAATTTGTATTGCTTCTAAAAACCAATGTTGCTGTAACACGCTGCAATTCTTTCATGTGTATAGGACCCCCAGGGAGCAAGGTGTTTTCGAGCATATGCTATAGCCTGTATGAAATTCTTAGCCTTGACAAATTCCACAAACTCTTGAAGCCTCAGTAAAAACTCAAGCTTACTCTGTAGACAACATAACAAAAGTCAATAGGATAATAAAACAAAACAAAGCTACATATATAAAGAAGGATATATATGTACCACTAATGAATTAGTAAGATCTTTCTTTGGAAAATGGCAAGAGATAACAACAGGACTAGTAAAGTCATCCTTCATTGCACATGTTATCAATTTATCCGTTGTGAAGCAAGAAACTACAAATAAACTGAATATTTTCACAAGCAAATTAAAATGTCTAAGAACTACAGAAATATTACTGATCTGAGATTAATGGCCTCACCACAATAAGCCATTTATCATTGTGCTATTGTACATGCAGATTTATTATCTTTTTTAATACGCAGAAGAGCTGTGTACCATTGCATTAAGACTAATATGCTGAATTGCTGATCAAAGAAAATTAATAATAAAGCATAAACAAATCAAGTCAACCTTTGATTTCTTCAATCGGGACTTGTTTTCTGCACACCAAGCTAAAGCAGGAGCGACTTCATTATTCTGAAGAGATCCTATTACTCTTTTTGCATCCAAGAAGATATCGATATCAACGAGGTCCTGCATATCAACAGTTGGCAAGTTAACTGGACAATACAATATCAATGCTAAATGCGACGATAAGACAGAACAATTTATGTCATTGCATCTCACAGCAATAAAGCAAACCAACTAATATAAATGAATAAAAGCAGGAGAAAACTAAACACCAAAATGTGGCAGAAAAGTATTAGTATAATTTAATTGCATTGAAATCCAATATGGGAGGCCATAGAAGTCGCTGGTGGATCATTAGCAAATGTAATCACCTTTGTTTGTAGGAGGGATGCCATACACAGTATGCAGCAAATCAAAGAATATGTGGAACTGAATCATACAGACAATCGAGACACGGCTGAGGCCGAGGCAAGAACCTTTAGCAAGAGTAGAAGTCCCAAACACAAATAGGAAAGGAGCTCCTAGGAAATTTAAATCAATATATTTAAACTTTTGATAATGTGATACAAGCCTTTAACAGACATTTCTTCTTAGCAAGATTACTTAAATAACTTCAATGCTATCTTTGATAGCCAGGGCCAAATCCAGCTGAAGCCAGCTGCAACAATATATTTGCAAAATAGCAGGTGCGTTTAATATCCCCTAATCTCTGTCTGACTTCCTAAAGTATGCTATAGTAGTTGTTGTGGTGTTTTCTTTGTTTGTCTTGACCATTTGACGCTACATTTAGCTTCGACTGTTGTCACATATAATTTTCATAAATATAGGCTAAAGAGGTAACATGGCAACATGTTTAATCTGTGCCCAACTGCACATGGATCACAGAGACTGTTTAGCAAGCAGGATCGGTTCCGATTCTTGCTGGAAATTGAAGAATCTTTGCCAAATAGTTGAAATCGAGAAGCATTTCAACAAGAATCGCTGAGAAATGATTATAAATTTTTGCCTGTGCATGTGAAATGCTCAGACTGGTTTCTACCTTGCCTCCTATCTACTCTAGAGATCACCTTTTTTGGTTTAATCTTTGTTAAATGCAACTAGTTAAAATTATTTGTATTTAAGTTGTTCTTTACACATAAAAAAGTCTAGGCCTTTCTGGAGGTCAGTTCAAAACAGTATGCCAAGCCATATTTATAGGCTCTGAGCCTCTGACTAGTTTAAACTAGATATGTATACTTTGAAAGCTCTCACATCCTCTTGATGTCAGATTTCTACATCAACACTACAACATTCACAAAAACACATATCAACAATTTTTTTCCTCTGAGGTGACAGCCATTCTTGTACCTGAATACCAGAAATCTCAGCGAGCTTGGTGGCGGAATCGTAGTAGGACATCCGAAGCATGTAATCGACCAGGATCCGCTTCAGCCGAATGTCCTCCCACTCAGCGTCGTCGCCGGTGCTTGCGGTCGCCAGCCGGTCCAGCCGTGCCCGACACCTCTGTACCTGGAGCTCCTCCGCCCGCGCACCCTCCTCCATCTGGAAGCATAAAGACACATCTCTCAGGAAACACCACAAAGACACGTTTTTGTTCTTGTTCAGCGAATCCAGAAGCAGGGAAATGGAATAAAAAGGCTAAGATCTTCTCCAGGCCATGTACGATTCGATCCAGGTGAGATAAAGGAGGATGCGGGGGTGGGATTGGGGGGGCAGTACCTTGCGCTTGAGGCCGTGGAGGCGGGAGACGAGGGAGGTGAGGTGATCGACGGCAGCGGCGCTGCTCTCGGAGGGGACCGCGGAGGCGGAGGAGAGGACGGCTGCGATTTCCTTCTCGGCGAGGCGGTGGTTCGAGCGGACGGTGGAGCGGAGGGACTCCAGGGGCACACGCACCAGCTGGTGCTCCAGCCGCACCGACTCGGCCGCGCGCGTCTGCCGCCCCGCCGGCGCCGGCGCGGCCGATGGCGTGTCGATGGCCATCTCCATCGTCTATCTCCTTTCTGGTCTCCTCCTTTCTGGGTGTAGAGGGAGAGAGAGGAGAGGGGAGGAGACAGCGGAGGGGAGAGAGTGTGGATAGTTTGGGAGAAGAAAAAGGATGTGGGTGTACAGAGTGAATTTTTAATGGTATTTTTTATCTAATAAAATCTCACATTTATTTGACTGTATCTTGGAAAATAGTATAAGAATAATGTTTCAATCTCTTTTTTTTCTCAATTTTTATTGCTCGGCTGTCAACTAATTCTTTCCTTCGACGCTTTACACTCTTTACACGATCTGTATAGGCCTGCCAAGTATGCAGCTTGAGATGTGATTCACGCTGCCGTGACGCACATACGTCTCTAGTTTTTCTAATTAACAAGCTCATTGTATTGGTTGTCTTGATTCTAGATAATAGATATGTAATTTTAGATTCCCCTTAATTTCCAACTTTCACATAGTCTTCTATTTGCACTTAAAAAAGAGCAAGTTTTTAAAATATATTTTTATCCAACAAAAATCTTTGTACCCTTCGCATTAGTCCCATTACACAGGTTAAAATTGATCGGAAAGAATTGAAAATATACAGTGTAAAAGAGCAAGTTTTTAATACCAATTTTCACCTAACGAAAACCCTTTACCACTCACACTGCCCCCGCTGCATAGGTTGGAAAGGATTAGAAAGTGTTAAAATGATAAAGGGGAAATATTTTCACCGTTAGGTCTTTTACTTTCTCATCTCATCTTGTACTCACATCCACGGCTACTTTTCTTATTTCGGAATCAACCATATATAAAAGAGCAAGTTTTTCAAATACCATTTTTCACCCAACGAAAATATCTGTACTACTCACACTGGTCCCATTGTACAGATTGAAAAATGATATAAGAAAAATATTTTCATCCTTCAGTCTTTATTTTCTCACCTCATCTTGTACTCACATCCACCGGTTACTTTTTCTTATTTTGGAATTAATGAAAATGGAAGGAATCAAGAAGCATCTTTCCCTATAATTCGTTCTTCCTCTTTCCTTTTCCCACTTCCTTGATTGCTTCAGCAGGACAGCTCATTTCTTTCCCTCGACGCATTCTGCCCTTCAGCCAATATAATCTACGTAGGCCTGTCAAATAGAGTTAGTGAGACTCGGTTCACAGGATGTGTGCCGCACTTGCATCTAAATTCTACACTATAAAAATTGAGATGGCGCGCTAGGATAGGAGGAGACGATATCGACAACATCGCTAGCTCCATGGCTATCGTCTTCAATTTCACTGACATCGTTGGAAACAACATTCAGGCTTCACGTCCCTCAAGTCCGATCATGAGTCAACGTGGAGATCAGATTGGCGCATGCTTCTTTCGTTATGCGCGGGTCAGTCAATGGCTGTCATCATCGAAGATCAGTTTCAACGTTGGATGCAATTGCTCTATTACGTGTCGGTCAAGTCGACGGCTTCATCTCAGTTCAGCGCAAGCTCGAGGCAGAACCCGTCACGGTGTCAATCGTGCATCACGAGACCAGAAATCAAGCTACTGCCATGTAGAAGATCTTGTCGCCGGAATCAAGGAAGGAATATCTATGCACGGAAGATAAAGAAAGCTCCAGCCAAGAAAATCAACGTCTCTGGCAAGCTACGGATGAATATGGAAATTCCAAAATCTAGAATTGGAAGTCAAGATGTGATTACGGGAGTCACATGGATCGATCTGCACTAAGTGTGATGTTGCCAGAGTCCGAATCGATTTATCTCCTTGCGATCGGCACTACCATATCAGCTATGGATCAACGTGCTCTTATATCTAACTACGACCGAAGCACAGTCACACGGGATCAAACATGTTTTTAGTAAAAGCTAACAGTTGGCCGAGTTGGAGTCCTCTACCGATCGATCACTATTTACTACCAGTCTGGAAGCAGTGCAATACCACGCGCAGAGATTATATTCAAGACCTCGAGTCCAAAGCAAGGTCAAAACAGCCTGAATGACGTACGTGCATGCATAGACCTGGTATGCTACAGAAGCAAGAAGAGGTTCGATAGTATCGTGGCGGGCCAATGAACAGAGACATGTCCAGAATTCAGCACGTTGCTATATCAAAGTGCGCGGGTCAGAACAGAATTTCTAGACAATCAATTTTTCAGCTCGGCAAACAGCCTCCTCGAAGGCTAAAAACATCTACTCGCCTCGTGTCAAAAATCTATCGGCGACGCAAACTGCTAAGTTGTTTCAATATTTATTTATGCATTTAATTATGCTAATTATTTCTTTGTCTATCCGGCCGTCTATGCACGGGATATTATTTACACTTCAGTATCTCTTTGCAAAAGATACTACTTAGTTTATTTTTTGATTATTATTTCAGAAAATTTATTCTAGGCCTCTCATAAGCTCATGGTTCATGCTCAGGACCGCCAAATTCTAGTATGACTCAAACAAAAATTAGTCGGCAATTATCGCTGGATCACTCAGTATATCAGATCATTCGGATCACCCAGGATATCGAATGAGTCAGATTACTTTCGTATCTTTCTATTGGGATTACTCATATTATCTTTGGATTATTTCCGAAATAATCCAGTTATTGGATCAATTGAATTATTGGATCACCCGGGGCATTGGATCACTCGGAATTATCTCTAAATCACCCGAGCTATAAATTATTCATATTATTCTTAGATCACTCGGGATTATGGATTATTTATATTACTTTTGGATCACTCGAGCATTGTATCTGCTCAAATTACTTCTGGTCACTCAAACCTGTGCTTTATGCACCTTTTCTGTCAGCATCTCGTGTTTCTCCGAGTCGAATATTTTCTATTGCATCTCGTGTTTCTCCGAATCGAATATTTTCTGTTGTATCTCGTGTTTCACCGAGTCAAATCTTTTCTGTCGCTATCTCGTGTTTCGCCGAGTTAAATCTTTTCTGTCGCATCTCGTATTTTGACAAATCTCAGTATTTTTCGGCAAAATCTGTGCGTGCAACGACAGGGTAACTCTAGACCCACCTATACCGGGCAATCGATCTGGTCTAACAGTGTTACATGCATTCGTGTACTCATAACAGGGTGCAATCTGGCTCTCCTCGCGGAGCAATCAGTCTAGGTCGTAGACTGACAGCTGGTGTTACTATGCCTTACGCAGTTTTTGTCTCGGGGTGCAATCTGGCCCTTCGCACGGCAGCAATCAGCTTAGATCGTAGACATACGGTTGGTGTTACATGCCTACGCATATTCATTTAAGGATACGTCTTGCCCTTCGTACGGAGCAGTCGGTCTGGCCCACCGACACTCTATGCCTTCGATATACTCGGAATTCAAATAAGGAGTTCACTTTATAATGATGATACACTATCGATATGGGGGGCGCCCCACTGTTTCGTCAGCTCGGGAGCTGTGCCATCGCGCGCTTTGCCGACTCACTACTTCGTCGACTCGGGGGACTGGGCTTCTGTCTGCCTCGCCGACTCCTTCGCCGACCCACTGCTTCGTTGATTCAGGGGGCTAGGCTGCCGTCCACCCCACCGACTCGCTACTTCATCGACTCGGGGGCTGGGCTCTTTTCCGCCTTGCCGACTCACCACTTCGTCGACTCGGAGGCCAGGCTCTTGCCCGCTTTGCCGACTCGCTACTTCGTCAACTCGGAGGCTGGGCTGTTGTCTGCCTTGCCGACTCACCGCTCGCTACTTCGTCGACTCGGGGGATGGGTTGTCGCCCGCCTTGCCGACTCACGCTTCGTCGACTCGGGGGCTGGGCTGTTGTCCGCCTCGCCGACTCAATGTTTCATCGACTCGGGGGCTGGGCTGTTGTCCGCCTCGCCGACTCGTTACTTCGTCGACTCGGGGGGCTGGGCTTCTGTCCGCCTCGCCGACTCACTACTTCGTCGACTCGGGGGGCTGGGCTTCTGTCCGCCTCGCCGACTCATTCGCTGACTCGCTGCTTCATCGACTCAAGAGGCTACGCCACTGTACTCGCCGACTCGGGAGGCTACGCCACCGTACTCGTTGACTCAGAAGGCTACGTTACCGTCCCCGCTTCACCAAGATCACTCGGAGGAATAAGTTGCTTGATACTCAACCTGATTATGCTAATCAGCTTGAGGTTCAAGGCTGCATGGAGGATACCATCAAAAAAATTTCGAAGACTACAAGGCAAGACATTCAGAAAGCAAATTTTGGACCTTCAAGCCGGCAAGACATTCAGAAAGCAAAATTTGGACCTTCAAGCCGATTGTTGCCCAAGTCGACTTGAAGCTCGGAGGCTTGTGGGGGATAGATATCCCCTGGTTACTCATGCAATGGATTCGGCACGTGGGCCTGAGGCGTAGAGCAACTTGACGTGCAAGACAAGGACTCGACGTATACAGAGAAGAGTTAAGAGAAATCATAATAGGAGATGAAACCAATCCTAGTAGGACTAGAACTCCTTATAATCTAGGTCACGCCGAACTATATAAGGCAAGCTATGGGCTCCTCCCAAGCATATCTCTCCACCTCAAGATCCAACTCATGACACAACTCCCTCGACCTCATATGCCCTCATTGTAACCTCGAGAGCTCAAATCAATACAACTCGCCCCAAACAGGACGTAGGGTATTACGCATATCGCGGCCCGAACCTGTATAAATCGTGTGCTCTTGTCTCCCATCGCGTTACACGCGAACCATCGAGCTACGGCCGATCTCGCCAACCACAAAAAGCACTGCGTGATACATCCTGTGGTGCACTACCGGTACTAAACCCCGACAACAAGCAAGTGCTTTCTTTCTCCTTTTGTGGCACTTAGTAGGCCTGGGCAGAATACTCGATACCCAATACCCGAATCCGAAATGCCCTGGACCCGGATTACACGAGCACGAATTACCCAAACACTATTTCGGATCCTACCTCTGGAAACCCGATTTTATTTTGGGTAATTCGGATCCTAGGCTCCGGTATCCGATTTACCTAGATTACCCGATGTATCTTGTACCAGGTGGGCCCAACATTCCAACTTGTAGTTTGCACTGCATGGCCTAGCCAATTATATGTCCTGTCTAAGTGTCTAATCCTAGATCATACACTTCCACTTCCCTGCACCCTCGCTTGTCGCCATTTTATGTGGCTTTTCCATTGAATATGATTGTCAACTATGTCTTTCACTAACATTTATCGCCTGATAATTGTGGATTTTGCATATTGTTTTGGAATTGCACTGTACTTGATTTTTACAGGTTTTAAGGCACATTTTTGCATATTCACAATTGATCCACTTTGAGAGAGGAAGAGCCCAGAGAAAGATGAAGCCCAAAAAGCCTTCAAAATAGCATGGGTCGGCCGACCCTAGTCCCCTAGGTCGGCTGAGCCACCCCCTTCTTGAAGCTTCTGGAGGAGATCTTCGGGCAAATTCTTTGATTCAATATTATAAGGAAAGATGTGGAAGGGTTTTGCCTAAAAGATCTCGAAAAATCGTAAGACATGGCTCAAACATGAAAGATTTGGCACAAACCGACTTATATCGAAGATTCCTAGAGATCTAGGGCCCATATGCAGTAGCCATTTATCTATGAAATCAAGCAACAACCTACCTCGGAAAAGATGAGCACAAGAGGAGCCAAAAAAGGCAAGGGTCGGCTGAGCTTGACCCCTAGCTCGGCCGACTAGGCATGTTCCTACTTCGGTTTCGTGGTTTCCTTTTTACAGCAGCTTCCCCAGGGTATAAATAGCGAGGCTAGTCCCCGAGGTTGGGCATCCAATTCATTATCAAGAAGAGAAGATGTAGAGAAAACGGACATCAATCAGAGGAGAGCTGAGGGTCGAGTTCTAGGCTAGGGATTATATGCTCTTCTAATTCCTGAGGTAATTAGAAGCCTTGCGTGGCTCTCTAATTATCTTATTCATAGAGGCTCTTCATATCATTGTGGGAGGTATGATCATGGTTGTAACTTTGATATGATTATTAATGAAGGATTGATCTTGCTCTAATTATCATATTCTTGGTTCTAATTCTTCATTTTCTAGTTCTTCATATTCTTGATCTAGATGCATGAGTATTTGAATCATGTTCTTAAGGGTTATGTTCTTATAGTGATCTTGGTCTTTTATCTTGCTTACTAGTGATATGGTTGCATAGCTTGTTCTCGTGACCATGGTGATTAAAAAGTCTAGTTATGTTGATCATGTTATTAGACTATACGTAAGTGTAAGCCTTATGAGAGTTTTTCGTCGATTACCCTGACTTATGTGACAAGTGGTTGGAGGAAAAGATTAAGCTCAATTGAGGGGATTTGGTTAATGACCTTGGTTTAATTATGCTATAAGGAGCAGGCTTGATCATGCTTGTTTATCTGCCTTGAACACCTAGTTATCTCGAATGCTGTAATCTCTTGGTTGTACCTATCATGCTTATTTTGGATCCAATTAGAGCTTGATTAGACTCTGTTTAGTTCCTCCTAATCAGATGTTCTAATTATGTTCTAGTTACTTATCTTCTAACTCTGACTTAGATGTAGTTTATACAAAGATTAGAGGTAGATTAGATAGCTTCTAATACCTTTGTTTACCTTAATCTTGAGATAGTTAATTCTCTATTAATCGTTTCTACGGATTAGCTCCTGGGAAAAATCTACACCGATAATGTCAGGTTGCAGTATAAGGTTTGGCGTGCTTAAGTGCCGTCAATAGCTCCCAAACCCAAAACGTATCCAAATCTTCTCCAAACTTCACGATATTTCACACATGCTATCCTAGCTCCATTCCAAAGCTATTCCCAAAAGATCCATGGAAAAAGATCACGAGATTGGCGGAAATTTCAGATCTCGTAGAGAGAGAAATACTTGGGCAAGAAAGGAGAAAACTTAAGAACGACTTGCTCATGGCAATCCTATGAGATTGAGATATTCTAAGATATAATCTCCATGTCCTTGCAAGTCCAAAACACCAAAAAAAGCGGATTAACTCACGAGCAATCACAAATCACCAAAAGACTTTGAGTTTCATACAAAATCCAAAGAGAAAGGGAGAGCGAGAACGGGCTGCATACAAGCACTCAAAATTTGGATGAATCTTGCTTGGATTAAAGTGGGAAATTAGTTCATACAAGATCCCCATAGCCTACCACCCTTCACCCTCCCTCTTGATGCAAAGGATTAGAACTAAGCTCTGAAAACCTAGCTCTAATCTCCGATGTCCTCTCTAAGCTCTTGGCTGCATGGAAGTGCTAAGCCTAGGGTTTGTAACCAACCAAATGACCTTTCTAAGTCAACCCACTAGTCTATGTGTACCCTAGCCCTAACGACGTTGTTTTACACTACGACCCCTAGTCTAGAAATGCCTGGGAGCTGAAATGAAAAGATACACTCGGACGACTACGATGACGCTTCGATCTTCTTCTTCTCCATGCCTCGCTTGGATGTATGCCACGTAGCCCATAGTCCAGAAGCTTCCTTCGGTTTTGAAGTCAGAAACCGGAAAACTTTATTCTGCGGGCATTCTGGGCCAGGTCTTGGCCCAATCTTCTATCTTGATGAGTTTTGACCCACTCGCCAAGTCTAGGTAGCTTGGGTGGCGATTTTGAGCCAAAGCCGCCAAATCATCGCTCGCACGTCCTCGCAACACTGCACTCGGGTTTGGAGCACCACGGTGGCACCTAGCTTCTCTAGTCCATTGAAGTTGCCTCACAGTCCATCAGAGGACTTACAACGCCGTTGTCCAGCCGCCCTTCTGTGTACTGAGCTCTCGTGACCGACCCACGCTTGAGTCTTTTCGGGTCTTCATCTTCTACCTCCAGTCCATCGGAGGGCTTGAGCTCGTTGACAATCACTCATCACACCAGGAGAGCAATGAGTCCGGTCCATTGGCTCTCACCGCCAAGCCGCCTCCGCCTCTACAACATCGAGGCCACCGTCCAGTGCCCCTATGGCCCTGCCTACCCAATGCCCCCGTGCTGCCCTCGCACTCGCAAGTGAAGGACGACTAGTCCATCAGTTGATTCAGTTCATCTAACTTAAAAGAATCATGTTCTAATTTGTAACTATGTTTTTTTTTTCATTGCCTGCATTTTCTGCTGAAGCTATTGATAAACCTCGGGTAATTCGGGCATTACCCAAACCCAAAATGTCAGGTACCCGAAATTCCGGGTTAAGAGCTACTTTGGGTGATGTTCAGGTGTCATTTTTGGAAACCCAAAATTCTCAAAACCCGAATTACCCGACCCAAAAAATCGGGTAACTCAAACGCCCAGGCCTAGCACTTAGAGCTCGAATCATAAAATCCTATGAATCCTTGATAGCCTGAATTTTGAATGTAAGTATTGAGAGGTCTTTTAATGAATAGAGAATGAACAACTATTTGATTTATCCTTTAAAGAATAAATCCATCAGTATGAGGACTAAAATTATCATTAATCCCTAAGAACATTGCCTTAGGAGATTCTTTCATTCTACCTCTAATCATTGCTATAGGATACTGCTCCTCACTATCACACCCCTCCTTAGGCTCTAAGATCCTATTGATATCCAACACTTCGAATCAGACTCCATCATCCTAAATGTGGTTGCAGCTCAGGTGTATTTGCATGCACCACAAGAGGTTTGCCATACCATGACAATTCATTTATGGCACAAAAGCTGAAAAATACATCACTATTAAGAAGTTATGACAATCACGTGACAAAAAATCATTTGTCACTGATTTGCTGTCTTTATTCCAAACAATGACGAAAACAAACATATTCGTCATTAACATAGTGACAATCGTAATTTCGTCATAGATTTTATGACACTCAATTTCGTCATTATTGAGTCCATAAATCTTCATAACTTGGTGAGCATCGATGACTAGGATACTACCATATAGGACTATAATCGTCATAAATCGTTGGAACAGATGACATGGAGAAAACTTGGCGCAGAGATATTGTGACAATTTAATTTGTCAAAATATAATATGGCCTACCGAGGCCCACACAGAGGGAGGCCTGCTTATGGCCTAAGCAACCCAAAGCTTCTAGCCCATTTTAAATAGTTTAAAAAATATACATTATCGTAACGCACATCATTATTACATTAATTAATTACAGAACTAATGCAGACGACACAGAAAGCAGAGAACTGAGGTTATTTCTATTAGTATCCACTAGTAAAATGCTCGTACGTTGCAACGAAAGAAAAAAAAATCCTTAACCACCTCTGGATCAATGCATATAAGAATATACCCTGCGAATAAATTCTACATCATATTTTTTTCATTGATTGCGAGTGAAATTTAAGGTGGTTTATTTGCAATTAGAAAGATTATCCTTTTAGTTTTCTAGCAATATATAGGACGGTGAAAACGGAGTCCGTATGCGACCTGGGCTTCCATTTTCGCGTGGGATGCTCCTGTAGTCCGAATCGGGTTCACGAATAAATTCCACATTATATTATTTCGACGATTCACATTGACTGCGAGCGAAATTTAAGGTGGTCTCAGTTGAGTTATGAAGATTATCTTTTTAGCTTTTCTGCAACATGTAAACGTCCAAAACGGAATCCGTATGCGACCTAGGACGTCCGTTTTCGTGTGGGCTGTTTCTGCAGTCTGAATCGGGCACGCGAATAAATTCTGCGTCATATTATTTCGATGATTCTCATTTACGGCGAGCGAATTTTGGAGTAATGTCAATTGGGTTGGAAAGATTATCCTTTTAGTTTTCCGGCGATATGTATAACGTCGAAAACGGAGTCCGTATGCGATCTGGGTATCCATTTTTACGTGGGCTGTTCCTGCAGTCCGAAAATTCACGAATAAATTTCACGTCATGTGATTTCGACGATTCTCAATGACTGCGAGCGAATTTTGAGTGATGTCAGTTCAGTTGGAAAGACAATCTTTTTAGTTTTCCGGCAATATATAGAACGGCGAAAACGGTGTTTGTATGCGACTCTGGGTGTCCGTTTTTCGCATAGGTTGTTTCTGCGGTCCGAATCGGGATCGTGAATAAATTTCACGTCATATTGTTTTGACGATTCCTATTGAATGCATGCGAATTTTGGAGTGATCTCAAGTGCATTGAAAATGTTATCGTTTTAGCTTTCCGTCAATATATAAAACATCGAAAACGGTATCCGTATTCAACCTAAGCGTCCGTTTCCGCGTAGGCTCCTCATGGAGTTCGTATTTAGTTCGCAAATAAATTAAATTTCAGACAAACGGAACCCTACGTGTAAGGTTTGTGAGGTTGGACCACATAATCCTTCCGTTTTTTATTATTACGTATAGATAACTTTTCTACTATTTGATTTTTTAATCAAGAGACCTCTGTATATTTGAACTTTTCTACACTGCAAAAGAGTGGATTTTTTAAAAATCTTTTTTACCTAAAATGATCCTACCATATCATTTACATTGATCCCACGGTGCAGTTCAAAAAAAAAAAAATTGAAAAGTGATAAAGAAAGTAAAAAACGATAGAAAAAAACGTTTTCACCGTTTTGTTCTTACTTTTTTTCACCAGGGAGACCTACCCGCCCGCCGTACCCACCGAGTCCTGCCCGTCAATCACGCCCCCACGCGAGGGAGGCACCGTCGATCGGAAGCCAATCCCCTGACTTTGGTCCTCTTGGAGTTGAGTCATGCACGTGGACCCCACGTTCGGCGGGGCCCACGTGCAGTGACTCAACTGCACTAGCGTCAAAGTCAGGCGAGTCTCATCCCCGTCCCGTCAATCACCTCGCATACCTTCCTTCGCTTCTTCCTCCCCGCTCCCCTCCGGGCCCGCGGCCGCTCGCCTCCACACCACGGTGCCGCTGTCGATGCACTACGCCGCTGGACAACCACTCGGATGACAAATCTACGAGTCGCTCGACCGCATCCTCTCCTCCTCGGCCTCCTCCACATTAGCCTCGGACGACGACGACGGCGCCGACCGCCCGCGTTGGGCTCGCCGGGAACCCACCCGTCGCCCGATTCGAGATGGGCCGGTCCGCCTCCGCGGTGTCGGAGCCGCCGCCGCCGTCGCGCCTCCCTCGCGGTCGGAGCCGCCACCGCCACTCCTCCCCCGCGGTCAGAGCCGCCGGGCCAGGTGCGTGCCGGATCCACCCGTCCCCACCCCACCATCCTTGCACAGGCGCGCGTCGCGCCCTCCATCACGCCCCGTCCGTTCCGCCTGCGATCCCCGCCGCCCGGAGCACCCACCCGCCCTCGATGTTGCCCCCGCGAGCACCCGCCCCCGCCCCCCTGCGCACGCGTCCAGTCCCCGACTGCCACCCCGCTCGCCTCCCGGCCGCGTCCCCCGGCCCGCTCACGCCCCACCTCCGCCAGGGCCCCTGACCCATCCCCCACCCCCGCCATCACCGCCCCCTCTGCGCCTTCTTCGTCGCTCCGCCTCCCCAAATCGCATCGCCGATGTGTGGGCCCTCCACGGCACCTGCGGCCGCGTCCAGCTCTGCACTCCTGCATGCGCGCCGCCGCTAGCCCCCAGCATCGCGCCGGCACCCGCGCGCCACACCCAGCCCCGCGAAGCTGCGTGTCCTGCCCGTGTCCCAAGCCCCGAGCCCCGCGCAACCCACCCCGTGCACCACCAGCCTTGCACGCCCCCCACCTCCACACCCGCGCGCCGCGCCCCTAACACAACCAGATCGGAAGTTCGTCAAGGTTCTACAGAATAAGGATGGCTCAGTGTTATTGTTGTTAGTAAAGGAGGGGGGGATCTCTGAACTTGTTCTCTTCTGCAGCCTGTAGGTACCGCGCAAGTATCAAATCGAGTGCAGGTACGGACACAAGCTGCAGATAGTTGCAGCGGAGACCGTCGCCCGAGCTAAGCGGCAATATAACATGCCACTATAAATATTCATCTACCTCTCAAGTGAGTTTTAGTTACCATTCTCTTTCTGAACTTTGCTGATGTCAGATAATACACATGTTTATGTGATCGTAGAAGTTGGTCAGCTCATGTAAATGTAGTTCTTACATATTTCAGGTGCAGTGGAAACTTGTTTGAATGCTTCACAAAAGTATAGTTCAATATTCATGGTCATGTGCAGAATCTGGTCGTCCATGAAGGGATTATCACAAGAAAGCCAACCACTGAGTGAGATGGTTATGAACAGCCAAGGGCAGTTACTAAAACAATCGTAAGGTAATAGCTCCTACCCATATTTCCCCACAAATATAGCTTTAATAAGTGGTTTGATTAGTGAATCAGTGAGGTAGAATAATCACTTTCACATATTCATACATTCAGTATTTTGTTCTTCACATCTCTGTTGATTCGAGCATTAGCTGAATGTGAGCTATCAATTACTACCTAAAAATGCTGTGTTTGGTGTGTCCTTGACCACATTTTCTATTTGTGTAGCACCCCATCCTGATATCCATCTTTAGATGGAAATTGTTCTTTGCTTTGTAATATGTTAGTTAAGATCGAAGGCCGCATCAGATAAGGCTAGGTTTCTTCTTCGTTAGGCAGTGAGAGATGTGGTCACCAGTATCTGGTTGACTGAATTCAGGGTGGAATCGAACTGCTTACATGCTGATCGAAGGAGAAGAATGTGGGTTCGGCTCAGACGCCTGTTGCTCCTGGGTCAATGGTAAAGATCCTTCCTTGAGTGATCTGTTACCTGAAATTGACATTGCTTTGTCTATTTTTCTTTGCATTGTTGAGAAACTATTCTGACATGGCCCTTCAAGTTTGTACCTGATTAGATTGAATGATCGATCACATTTGTCTTGCAAAGATAACAATGGTTGGAAACTATCATAGAGGTGAACTTACATGAACTTTGTTGTTGTAGCAATTGAAGGCTTATGATTGCCTTGCTACCGCCATTTTGGGCATAACAAAATTGATGAACCCTCCTTCACACAACTAGGCCCCGTTTGGTTCACGGTTTTTTCATAGGAAAACCAAAACTAAGGAAAGGGAAGTAAAAATGGTGTTTGGAACATGGGGAAACATCCATTCCTTTCCTTTGGAATACTATAGCTCCTTCATGATTTCAAAGGAATGGAAAAATCCACTTTTTTGCTCTTGTTTTGTCTAGCTGGTGGAAGCGTGAGGCACAGAACCTTCAATTCCCATGTTACTGTTACCAAACATGTCTTTCAATTCCTTTCCTGTGTTTTTTCTTTCCTCTGTTTTGCTACCACACGCATATCTCTTTCCTGTGTTCTTTCCTATTCCTCTGTTTTGCAATACTTCGTTCCAAACCCACTACTGGTGGTTCATATTGTTTTTCATATGTTGTTGACCATTTCTCCATAAGTTTGTAGTCGATACATTTTACAGTTTTTGTTTGTTCCTTCTTTTAATATGGCTGTGAGCTCACGCATCATTGTAAATGATATATTAATGTAATTTTAGAATTAATATATAGGTGTGGTTTTTGAGTTTTGTTGTTTCTATTTCTACGTGTGTACAGCATCAAAACCAATGAATTTGATGATCTTTTAAATGCCAGATTTTTTCTTTATATTTGAAAATCAGATTTTTTTTCCCCCTTCGTGCGTGCCACACGTGCATCTATACTAGTCTAACTAAAGAACAACTTCTCTAGGTTCCCCACAAAAACAGATCTACAAGTTGCCATCCATCTGGCTTCCAAATTGGTTAAACTGAATATCAATTGGTATCGGTGGAACCTGAATCAAATGGGAAGCATTAGGGCATGTCTAAAAAACAATAAGAAAAAATTGGAGATAGTATCCCTCACCGTAATCCACGACGAAACGCTCTAGCGCTTCCCGCTATCGAAGAGAGGGCTGCGGCGCCAAAGGTTCTAAGTTGGGCGAACCTTGGCCAAGGAGGAGGTTGGGTAGAACTCCACTAGGCAGCGGAATCAGAACGATGTTCTATCGGGGCGCCTGCTGGGACGCGGTAGGCCACCCCTAGATATTTTGATCGAGTGCGTGAGGTCGTCCTGAAGCTACTGGACCCTCTGGCAACGCAACATGATTTGCCTTTGCATGGAATTAGAAAGATGTGACGATGCGCACGGTTGTTCCAAGGATAATGAAATGGTGGCGTGGCCGGTATAGTCCGGAGGGGCAACAGAAAAGTCCAGTTTTCACGTTATGGGAGAAGGGATAGGGGATGCCGGGATGGATAATAGGGATACATGTGGTTATATTTCTCTTTCATTAATTATTATTTTACCAATGCTAAAATTCGATGGCTATGATTTATTTGAGCTCTTACTTCCGATGAGGTAATTGGTAGTACCAGGCGAACTGAGAGTACAATTCGCTGATGATCTGCTCCCCAAAAATTGAGTTGCCCTCATGTTTATGTTACGGTGCAGTAGACCACAAATCCACAATAATACACGTAAGTGAAAATGTCTAAATAACGACTCCCCGTACCTAAATGATCTGATTTAGCAGAGTCCCATTAAACCTCTATGCTATGCATGAGGTCACGTTCTTACTAAGGGCAGGATGTAGGTGGCGGTGGCGTGTCGCCGGACTATTGTTGTCGCCTTGTCGGAGAAGAGATCGACTAGTATAATCTAGGGCTCCATCATGCTTGCATCGGATAGGGCCACGGTGGAAACTCGTTAGAGACCAAGAACAGTATGGGGGGAATCGGGGTGAATATGTGTAGGCGATGGTTGGCCCAGGCAACTTGTTCCTTGCCGTGATCTCATCGGCTTGGTCTGGTGGGTCCCTCGCGCGATAAGTCGGACGGAGACGATTGAGCAAAAAGCGTGTTTTAAGTTTTCATGAGCGTGGTAATAAATAAAAAAAGCCGTAGGAGACAACGAGAGGAGCCCGTTTCTCATTCTTATTCAGCTCCGTACGCCCGCGTTTCTACGTACGCGTCCCAGCGCTCGCCTTTTCCTAGCTGGTAATAATAATAGTAAGTATGCAGCAGAAGAGCGCCGAGAAAGGAGGCACGGACGTCACCTTTTCCTACCTGGTAATAGTAAGTATGCAGAAGGTCACACTGGTCAGAAGTACCGGCCGTGGAAACGTCAAATGCTGCGAGGACGCGGGAAAATGACGCGCTCCAGCGCGACGGCACGCCGCTGGCAGGTTGAGCGGCACGTTGGCCTGGGCCGAGACGGGTCAAAAGCAAAGTTTGCTCGCAACTAGGCCATGGGTCGCCCGGTGGATACGAGTATACGACCCATATAGACATCTGTACTCACAGCTCATCCAGGTCTGTAGGCGAGGTTTGCAGGGTAGACAATATACAGGTTCGCCTCGGACACCAGTGTTGCCTCTGCCTCGATCGATATCCTCGTGGAAGCCGGCGTGCTCGCGCGACATCGCCGTGCTTTCTTTTTTCCTCCCCTTTTGGCCGGTGGCCGTACTCAACCCAGAAACCGGCTGCCTTGTTACATTTTCTCGAGTTGAACCCGGACACCAGTCCGTCAGCACACCTGCGCTTTCTGTGAAACTTCTCTTTGGCTCGCTCCGGCAGCCCGCCGCATGCTCCTATAAAATGTACGCACGGCTCCCCACCCCAGCAGCTCATATTGCAACGCAACAAAGGAACACCTGCGACAGCAGTCAGCGGCACTCCAGCTCCAGCTCTCTGAACACCCCCGCCATCGCCGCTCACCATTCAGCGCCTATCTCCACGTACGGTCGCCTGTGTCCCCATGGAGCCCGCCGTGTTCGCCGTCGTGCATGAGGACACACCACCAGTGCAGCCGGCGCCGCCGCCGCCGCCGCAGGTCCAGGGTGGCGGGGGATGGCGCGTCGGCGCACGGCGCGTGCTCTCCCTGGTCTTCTTCCTCGCCACGACCGCCGCCTTCGTGGTCTCGGCCTACCGCTCGCGCCACAGCGCGCGCGACCTCGCGTTGGCGATCGCCACCCAGTTCCTCGGCACCGTGCTCTGGTTCTGCTTCGTGAAGCTCAAGCAGCTGCGGGGCGACCACACGCGGGACGCCGCGGAGGTGGCCGTGGAGCTCCGGCGGGCCAGGATCGCCGTGTGGGTCCTCTTGGTGGCGCTGGGCTGCACGATCGCGGTGCAAGTGACCGTCGCGAAGCATGGGCTGGCGCTGAAGCTGGTCGCGTGGGGGGTCACCCTCGTGGTCCTCGGCCTCCTGTTCTACTTGCTTTTCTTCCGCAAGGACGCCGCCGAGCGCGCGGATCTCGGCCGTGGCCAAGACGCCGCCGCCGGCCGGCCGGCGACGCAGTTGCACAAGCTTTTCCCGGAGGAGGTCTGATGAATCCTGTGCATAAGGGCGCCGCGTGTATCGAAACATCCTGGGCTGGGATACTATCATATCATTATTCCTTTATTTATCTATTTTGGGCTTAGCTATCATGCAAATAAAATGTAATATCATACTGTGGAATTAACAATAACAGACAGTTGTTGGAGGACCTATCTAGCAATCGTGCAGAGGATGATCAGACTAACCCCAAGATCATCTGATCAGTGTTTTTCTCTTGGAAAATTAATCAGGCACATTTTCTAGCAATAATATTTCTTTGCACTGTTCCCAATATCGTAAAAACCACTGATAAAAAATGCAACTCTAACTTCATCATAAGTCAAACCATATTAAACCAACTAGCCAGTGACCAAACAAGATACAACAATTGCATCTCTGCAGCAAGCAACAGCTGATAGAACTGTTCATGCAAAAGAAACACCTAATAAGCTGCTGCTACTCAACAAGAAGCAAGCCAACTCACCAGCTCACATGATCAGCTACTACATTGTTGTCGCTATGGTTGTGTTGATAACTTGGCTCTGCAAACCAGAGAGGGACACTTGTAATTTGCATATTCAATGAACAAACAATTAGAGATCAACCGCACTATTTATCACAGACGTACTGCAAAAAGCATTGCATTGAACCATGCAACTAAAAAGAAATCTTCAGATAAATGGAATTACAGCATACAGAGTAATTCATGTCCTCTGGCAATCAAATCCATCTGCTGCCACCATATATTGACCTAACCAAATCAAGTATATTCCCGGAGGTAGATTTAAGGAAATTGACACTACTGCGTATAGGATTAAACTAAGTTGAAACGATCTATTCTTGAAAAAAAAAATGAATGGCAATGTAGAAAGTGATTAAACTAAACATGTGTATTGCAGTACAAGAAAACATGTTGTATTTGGCCCAGATTAGCCGTCTTCCTGGCCTCCTCGGCCTTTGTCACCGATCTCCATTCTCCGGACTCCAGGGTGCATGGGCCACGGCCCACCCCAGTCCCCACCAGCCCACCTTGTAGTAGCAGCACGCCAGGACCAGCACAGATATCTATAAAAAAGATTATAACAAATGTTTACTAGTATAAAAGAGTGATGCGCGCAGCGGTTGAGTTTGTTGGTGCACGGCAAGGTCTCGGGTTTGATTCCAAGCGACGCACTCTTTACGTCTAATCTTTTCTATTTTTTTCTTTCTTTTCTCTACAATTCTTTTCTAAGAAAACTGACATCCGTTTCAGGCCACTATTGGGTTTTGCGACGCACATAAGTTTATAAACTTATGGCGTTCAACTTTTATCATAAACTAACAAATAGGCCCCGCATTGCAACGGGACAAAGAAAAAAAAAATCCTCTCACACCTCTAGCCTAATAAACAATGTTCCAAAATTTAGGTGATGCTTGATTTGTGACACACATTAGCCACGTTAGTGGCATTTCCAATGGACATTTGTTAGTATCAATAAAAATGCACGTGCGTTCTGCACGTGACGAGAATTCATTTTTTAAACTGAAAAATATTCTAATGGATAAACAATGGAATAATGTAAAAAAGTTGTGACTAAAAATAAATAAGATTTAGAATTTAAGATTGAAACCATTTGTTTGGCCTAGAAGCTGCTAGGTCCCTCAATCCCACTTAAGAAAGGCCTGCTTGCCATCCACACCAAAATAGATAGAGTTTCCGATTGTATCGTATCACTCTTGATCGATAAGATAATATTGTGATTCGACGGCTATGTCCCCTCAAACCCTAGATTTTTCCTTTTCTTTCTACCTTCGTCTTTTACGGCTCCACATCCTTTGTTTTGCATAAACATGTGTGTTACCATGGTAAAACATGCCAAAAAATCCCTACTTTTTTAAGGGTTCAAAAAATGTCTTTAACTATAATACCTTTCATTACACTATTTGCAATACATATTTGGTATTCTTTCTAGCTGTGTCCTCCTTGCATGCACGTCCCACACGTGGCTAGCAATGCATTGCTCAATTTTATTAATGACAATATGTGACTAAAAAATAATGTGAAAAAGGACATATTTCCCTTGGGCTGAAATTAAGTTTTGATCTTTATTTTCATGCCTAAAACTTTTTATATTATTGTATGTATTATTTTTAAGGTTTAGTATTGCTAAGGTGATCCAATTAATCTTCAGATTAATTATTTCCCACTGCAATAAAGATTAATTTAGTAACTTTTAATGTTATTTTTAAAATACTAATTCGTGTAGCGTAATCTATTTTAAATGTCTGGGTTCATATTTAAGCTACTAATTTTAGTGCTTAGGCCCTGTTTGGAACGCGGGAAATTTCCCCCATTCCTACATTTTTTCTGTAAAATTGAACTGTTTTCTGTGAAATTCCTTCACAATTTTTGTGAAATTTCTGCATTCCAAAGAGACCCTTAACATTATTACGCAACAAGTATAAAAATATTAAAACAATACAAAAGAATTACTACAAAATATTAAAAAACAGGTAATGTTCAGCGGCCACATCATGGCTGATCGACCATGATGTCCAGCGGCCCAAACCAGTGTTCCGTATTCGATGGTCGGCGACGAAACCTTTCTTTATGGAGAAAAACGAAATTTTCCCATCGTTAAACATGGACTTCGTCCGAATGCTATCCCATATCCTGGGCATTCGCTAGAATACCATTGTGAAACCACATCTACATGCTAAAATGCCATTTGCCCACATTACCACCAATTTCTGCCAAAATTGCCCCTCGTTGCGCTCTCTCCGCCGCCACCGCTGCGCAGGGGAGGCCTCACCGCGGCGTGCCACCGCCTGGAAGCCACCCACCCGCCGTCGAGCCTGTATGCGGCCCTCCCGCTACCTGGAGTGGCTCCACCGCCGCGCACGTCGCTGATAGGCCGCTTGCATCGCCGGCATCCGCTTGCATCGTCGGCCGCCTCCACCCAAGGGCGGCCTCGCCACGCCTCCGCCTACATCACCAACTGCCTCCGCCCCCGCAGGGGCCGTGCCGGCGGCCTCCGCTAGGCCTCCACCCGCCCGAGGTCCTGCCGCCGGCCTCCGCCATGCCTCTGCCGTGGGCGCGGCCCGTGGCGCCCCTGCCGCCCGAGCGTCGGCGTCCAGGCGCGGTAGGGGAGGGAGAGTGGCGGCATCTAGGTGTGGACGGGAGCGGGGAGGTCGGCGTAATTGCGGTGGCCGGATCTGCAGAGTGGCGCCATGGAGTGAGCCGGCGGGAGAAGGAAGGCAAGGGTAAGAGAGTCATTTTTGGCGTCCAAATGACATTTCGGCTGTGTGGGTATGGTTTTACAATGACATTGTAGCGAAGCCAAAGTGTAGGAATGACATTCGGGCGAAGCCTGACGATGGCAAAATTCCGTTTTTCTCTTCTTCATGTACGTCCAGCGTCCAGGCCTTCGTCAACAAATTCAACACCAACAACCTCTCTCATCCACTGTGGCACTAGCACGGTAGCAAGCCATACCGACGCCAGGCAGTGAAGCAATCATATACACTCTAGTGATGTATCTAGTTCCACATGTAGAACGTAGGATGACAGCTCTATAGTGAGGTTAGTTATCTTAGTTCCAAACACCACTGATGCCTGTGGCACCCAAACTCGGCAATTTGGGTATGGTGTTAGCTTCATCGATGGATTCGACAGGCACAGCGATGATGAGCCTTCATTGCTTGGTGTTATGAGTTCTTCATTGTTTTTGTGTTCTCAGTTCTCTTCTTAGTGCTAATGTAAATGTAATAAAGCCTTCCCTAGGAGGATAATTGTAAAACTGCTCCTCTACACTGTCCTCTCTCTCTACATGTGTGTACCAAATCATAAATAGTACTCCCTCCATATTTAAATATAAATCGTATTTGTTTTTTTCACAACTTTAATCGTTCGTCTTATTTAAAAATTATAAATTATTATGTATTTTATTGTGATTCGTTGTATCATTGTAGAGAGTTTGAACATGACTTGTTTCTTATATGTTTACTCAAAATTTTTGAATAAGGCGAACTGATTGAAATTGTGAAAAAACCAACCGTGACTTATATATTTAAATACAGAGGGAGTATTCAACCATGGTAATATATAAGTAATTTTGTTTTCATCTTTGGTTCATTAGTCTAACTTGTAAGAGTCTAACTTGTTACATGTCATAGACTATATCTCTAGGCTAACTTTACACAAGGTTACATTTTCATAAAAAAAGGATAAAACTAAACTTAACCATCCTCTTTGGCAACCAAAGCACCGGCTCTAGCTTCTTCCACGAAACTATTACACCTATAGCACAGAGCTCTAATAGGGTTCAGTGTCAAAATAACCTAGAAAGAAGGAGCCCGTGGGGGCAAGGAACGTCAATTTCTAGGCTCAGTTACCAACCTAACATACAATTCTTTAACATTTAGTATGACTTGAAACCAAACAAGTTTTAAAATATTATAGTTTTTTTAGAGAGAAGAAATACTTATGGTTATAGTCACGACCGATATATACCATGTTATTTAAAACAATGGTATTGAATAACTTTGCTCCTAAGCAGGCCCTCAGCTATTTCCGTGCTTTGCTAGGAAAAATAAAGACATGCATAATTAATAGATAATCTTTCAAAAAAGGAAACAATTGAAGTCTTTTAGGAAAAAAAAAGCCTATCAGCGCCAGTCCCCCACACGCAATGGTCACCGTGAGCAAATCCACGTCCGCAAACAATCCTAAGCCCTCCGTCGTACTCCCCGTATATAGCATGTCGCCCCGCGCCACGTTTCCTATTTCTTCGCCCTCCACTCAGATCCTCTGCGCCGTCCAAGTTCGCAAACCATTTCGCACTGCCCCTCCCCCGTTTGATCCAATCCAACCGCCCAAATAAACAAAGACAGAGGCGCCACCCCGTCGGCCATGGACGTTCTGAGATTCGTGCGCGGCGTCACGCCGCCGTTGCCAGCCGCCGTCGCTCCGGCGTCCGCGGCGCCTACGCCCTCGCCGCCGCCGCACGCCGCCGCGGCGTCCGCTGCTTCCCCGGGCCCCGGGTTCCACTCGCCGCTGCTGGGGCTGTGGCCGCGCCGCGGAGGCGTCGGCGCGCCGCGCGAGAACGCCCTGTGCGCCACGGCGGCCCAGGCGGCGGGCGTCGAGGAGGCGAGGGCGAGGGATCGGCGTCGCGGGCGGGAGGCGGAGGTGGATGCGGAGGCGGAGGGTGACGGGAGGGGCGGCAACTGGGTGCTGCAGATACTGCGCGTGCAGTCGGCGTCGCCGCGCGACGAGGGCCGCGGCGGCGTGGACGGCGCGGCGCCCGGTCCGGCCGAGCGGGACGGGAGTGGAGGACGGTGCGGCGACGGAGCGGGCAGCGAGGAAGGATGCTGCTCGGTGGCTGACGCGGAGGAGTTCGATCGGGCGGCGTTCTCGAGGCTGCTGCGGAAGGTGTCGCTCTCGGAGGCCAAGTTGTACGCCAAGATGGCCTGCCTCTGCAACTTCGCCTACATGGTGCCCCGGATCAAGGTAGCAGCCCCCGATAGAAGCGGGAAATGGATCTTCCCTTCTCTTTTAATCTACCTGGATAGCATAGCTGGTCTTTTGTTCGGATTCGTGGGCTGTTCTGTTAATTTGTCTCTGATCACCTTCTGATTCAACAATCACTTCGCGGTTGATTTATCTGAAACGGGGTTTGTTAGCGTTTGATTATTTTGTTACCAAATAATTAGTAACGCTGCATTTCTGAAATGGAGAATTCGTAAAATTCTTAGGTATTTTGGGATCTGATTTTTTGTTTAGCGTGATCGTCCTTTACTCGAAGAAATATATAAACTCGGACTCAGTTTTCTTCTTTCGCTTGAGGGACAAAAGTAAGATCATCTCTGACATACTACATACTGTTCAACGAAAAGGTGCTCAGCTCTAGAGCCTAGAGGAATCCTATAGAAAGGAGTGCTATTGGCCTTTTTGACTTTTCCATGATCCCCTTAATCCCTCCGATCGGCACAATCCGTGCCTCTGCTTTCTGGTATTGCAACAACAATTCTCTTGATTATGGTTACAAATTGCAATTCTTAGCTGATTCTCCTAATAGCGATTTGAAAATATTTTGGATTTTGTTGTAGTAATACTCAGGATGCATTCATGTCTAATTTGCATCACATATATAAATAATCCATCGTCCTGGTTCTCATATTTTTATCTGTCACTCTTCACCTTCTCAGCCAAGGTATCTCCAGAGGTACAACATGAGGTTTGTGACATCTTCAGTTGAAGAGAGGGCAAAAGTTCTAAACCCTCGAGATCAGGAGGACCAAAAGCTCCATGACAGGAAGAACCCGAATATAGGCACACTGTCTAGACATTCCGATGAACTAGAATTGACATTTGCGGCTGCTTCTGAACATGAGAGGATGCAGGAGAACCAGTCTGGCCAAGGTATAAATCCTTTTGCAGCCTACCGAATTGCTGCATCTGCCGCTTCCTATCTGCAATCTCGAGCCATGGAAGTTCTCCCCTTTGGTTCTCAGAGTGAAGGTAGGCCAGATCGAACAATCCAGGCCATTGTAAATGCGCAAACCGAAGGCTTGACTATGGACGAGGCTTCGTTTGTGGCCACAACAAATTCAATGACCTCAATGGTTGCTGCAAAGGAGGAAACAAAGCAAGCAGTTGCAGATGACCTGAACTCTTCAAGGTCTTGCCCATGTGAATGGTTCGTTTGTGATGACAATCTAAGCAGCACAAGATATTTTGTGGTTCAGGTAAAGCAAATAATGCTCACTGTTTGTGCGAGGCTCAGAGAAAACTGTTTAGTCATTGTTTGCTTTTTTATGTAAAATTAGTACATACCTGATTGCTCATTGTTCTCGTATTTGAATTTGAAGGGCTCAGAGACAATCGCTTCATGGCAGGCAAACCTTCTATTTGAACCGATTAAATTTGAGGTATGTTGCAAGCCATCTTAATCATTCAAAATTGCTGGTTAAATTGGTTTACAATTTCATTTGTCTTACATTCTGCAAGTTATCTCAAGTATATGATGGAACATTTATCAAAATAAATATTTTATGTATCCTGTCCTGCCCAATTGTCCAATAATCAATATTAAATGGAGATTTTTATAAATTCATATAGTAATGTGATGTTAGATTCTAGGTTGTGGAAGCTCACACTGGACATCCCTTCTTGCTTTTCCATCTCCTTAAATTCTTACTACACATCAACATTCTTATGTCTTTACCTAATGCCGATCAGTTGTTAAATTTCCACAAAATTTCCATGTTTGTACTTGCCGTGGTGGCCTCTTCCCTTGTACCATTTATAGTAGATAAGCAATGATAGGAATTCATGTAATCTTCATGGAAGGGTCCCATAAGTACACTAGTTCATGCAGCATATCTTGTGGTACCAGAAGGAACTCTTTCCTTGCGTAATTCCATATGTTTCTTTTTGTTTCGAACAGGGTCTTGATGTTCTTGTTCACAGGGGAATTTACTGAGGCTGCCAAAGGAATATACCGCCAAATGCTACCATATGTCAAATCTCACTTAAGACGTCATGGTAAATCTGCAAGGTTACAGTTCACTGGCCATTCTCTTGGTGGAAGCCTGGCTTTGCTTGTCAATCTGATGTTACTGATGAGAGGAGTAGCTCCAGCTGCCTCTTTGTTACCTGCCATAACGTTTGGTTCACCATCCATTATGTGTGGTGGTGATTACTTGCTTCAAAAGCTTGGCTTGCCAAAAAGTCACGTACAATCCATTACATTGCACCGGGACATTGTTCCTCGAGCATTTTCCTGCCACTACCCGGACCATATTGCTAGCATTCTGAAGCTTGTCAATGGAAACTTGCGCAGTCACCCTTGCCTCGCGAACCAGGTAAGACTGTATGTATATTTGGTTGCCAAATTTCATTGCTATCCCTGCATCACAGAATGTTGCTATCTGAGTTTCGTATCGAATGTTTATAGAACCTGAGTCATAGAATGTTCGCTATCTGAACTCCGCATGCAATGTTACTATATAAAATTAGCCATCATTATAGATGAAATTATGGATGACATGTTGAATATATTATAGTGGTGAACTTTCTCCAAGACAGAGTGAAACTGTATTTATAGATCACTGATCGAGCTGTTGCATTTTTTTTTTACGTAAAGAGCTATTATATGCTATTATAACCCATTTTCCTGTGACTGGATTGCAGAAGCTGTTGTATGCTCCCATGGGTGAGGTGCTTATACTGCAACCAGATGAGAAGTTGTCTCCCCACCACCACCTCCTTCCAGCAGGCATTGGCCTGTACCTCTTCGGCGCACAGACCAAGGATTCAGACACCTCGTCCACAAGCATTGCAATCTGCACTGTCCGCGTTCTTCAACTCCCCACACCCCCTCGAGATCCTCCGGGACGCTGGCGCCTACGGTCCCAAGGGCACCGTCCACAGAGACCACGACGTGCACTCGTACCTAAGGTCGGTCCGAGCTGTGCTACGGAAGGAGACGCGCGCGGAGAAGGAGAGGCGCCGGCTCCTGCGGTGGCCCATCGCGGTGTACGGCGCGCTCGCCAGGGTGGACCGGGGGCGGCTGCTGAGGCAGCTCCGGAGGCATGCGCACCTGCTGGTCGTCTTCTTGCTGCCGGCCAAGCTGCTCGTCCTGGGCGTCCTGTCAGTCATCCGACCCAATTGAACTGACCAATCTGTTTGTCTGTACATTCCATTCATTCATTCGTTCGTTCTTGCATTGTTCTGGAGGTTGCCAAGGCTGATTGGCTTAAGTTCCAGCTTCCAGGGAGATGAAAGAGCATTGCTCATTGTAGAGTTGCTCACTGTGCATAGTTGAGATGAGTACGGAACTAGGAGCTGTTTGGTTTGTGGCCAAAATTGTGGCCAAACTTTGGCTATAGCCAATGTAGTTCACTTTTGAACTATATTGGCCATTTGGCCATGAACCAAACACACCCTACGGACATGGCATATATGGTCAACTGTTCAACATGGGTTGCTTAGAAGCAACTGACTGGTCGACGTTACACATGGACATGGTGGTTCTGTGTTGTTGGGGGAGAGATTTGTCGACTGTCGCTCTGTCGCAGTCGCGCGCGAGTGTATCCACGTAATTCAAAGCAAGGTAGGCAAGGCACGGAACTTTCGCGCTGCTTGCTTTGCTTCACGGCGACGCGTCTACTGTTGGCTGCCGCTGTCTTGGCACTTGGCAGTAGCTGGTTGCGTGTGTTTGCTTCGGTGGGCCTTTTGGGAGATGACACGCGAAGTATGACCGTCGGAGTAACGACGAGGAAAGGAGCTGGGACAAATTGAAATACTCCCTCTCTCTCTCGGCCATTCGGGTTACTGGGTCAAAGACGACGTGCACTTAAAAACAAACTTAAAGAGGGTGTATCCAATGACGAAACCTCTTGCATACAATAGGGTAAACTTTTAGATAGCTTTGCGTTCGTGAGTTTTCTGAAACAAAAGAAAATCCACTTACATATCCATTAGCATTGTTTAAATAATTTGGCTCGACTCAGATCCAGATATATATATTGCTCATAGCGCTCCAAGTTATTGTCCACTTTCACTTTGTATGAAGCCTTTTTTACAAAAAAAAAAATTCCTATGACTAAGTTTATAGAAAACTACACCAACATCTATAGCATTATAACATCAAAATAGTCCCATTAATCCCTTTGTGAAGTATGTTTTGATAATGTATTGATATTACGGATACTAATATATTTTCTAAAAAAATTAAAATTAGAGAAATTTGGTTTAATAAAATTAAACTAGACTATAATTTGAAATGGAGGGAGTACTTGCTAAAAAATTAATCGTGCCCTGGTTTTTACAAGGGACAAATATTGGCTTGTACATTTGGCGCTAACCAAAATGACCCTAAAACACATGTAACATCGGGGGTCCTAGAAGAGCCGTTAGTGCACTATCTTGCTAGGCTAGTTTTGGGAAAGTCTTATGGTTGCCTAAACTTATGTTTTAGCGTGTGTTGTACCAGTTGGTTACTCCACTGATTAAAGCCATACCAATATGTACCTACATGCGCAGTTAACGTAAAACTTTGGGTTGCTGTACTCAGGAAAAAGTCTGTATAACCCCCTAATATTTATAGGGTGAAACCAGATGTTTGACACCTCAAAGTTTAAAAAACCGGACAAATAAACCTCTCTGATGGTTTTGTGGGCAGGTATTGGTGACGTGGCAGTAGGGCCCAAATGTTAGTTTTCCTTTTTTTTTTCTCCTTACCCACTATTTCTCTGTCTTCCTCCCCTCCCTGCATTCCTCTCCGCCCGCCGGAGTTCGCACGCACGCCGCCGGAGCTTCCACGGCGTCGGCCCCGCCTGTCCCATCTTTTCTCTAGCAACCCGTCACTAGCCACCTTCACTCTCTCCCCTCCCTGCGTTCCACTCCTCTCGCCACCGCACCTTCGACTGTGTCGCACCCAGCAGCTGGTCCTGTAGGCCGCGATGAGGTGCGTGGCGGCGAGAGCTAGGGAGAGCAGGAGCATGGGCCTCGGGCCCCACCGCGGCCTTGGCGGACACGTAGGACATGGACGCGGCCACGGCCACACATTCCGCCACCACCCACGTGTATGCGCTGCTTCCGCCACAGCCGAGGTTGAATATACAGGATGAGCGTCGCATGCATGGTGGCGACGGCGGGTAGGTCAACGAGCGAATATTGGAAGTCGAAGGCGTGCCTGTGTCAGTGCGGCGGCCGCGAAGGATGCGTCGGCATGGGGGCACACGAAGCGTGGCGGAGAGGAACGTGGGTGGGAGGGCGAGGTTGAGGAGCACGACGACGAGTAGTGGTGCGCAGACGAGCAGCAACGACACGAGCATGGCCACGACGAAGAAGGACGTATTGGCCCACCGCCACGGCCGTCGCCAGGTGCGCGGCCGCAAGCGCTAGAGGGAGTAGGAGCATGCCCTCAGGCCCCGCCGTGGGCCCCCACAGCCTCGGCATTGGCCAACACGTAGGACACAGACGCGCATGCCGCCTCCACCCACAGGTATGCGATATCGATGCTTCCGCCGCACTTGAGGGTGAATATACTGACAGGATGAGCATCACGTGCGTGGCAGAGACGGCGAGCAGGTTGACGAGCGAGGATCGGAAGTCGAAGGCGCGCACCTGCGCTAGCGCGACAGCCACCAAGGATGCGTTGGCATGGGGCGGGCGGAACTTGGGCGGGAGGGCGAGGTAGAGGAGCACCACCAGGAGCGATGGTGCGCAGACGAGAAACGACGCGAGCATGGCCGCGACGAAGAAAGCTGTATTGGCCCACTGCCACGGCCACGCCCACACCCGCTTGACATGCATGTGCGTGTGCTGCGCCACCGCCAGCGGCAACAGTGGCGGCTTCTTCTCCATGGCCAGCAGGGGGCGCGTCGGAGCTCGCAAGCGAGGGGGCGGGTAGAGGGACTGGCAACAGGCGGCATTGAACTCCGGCACGGAGAGGAACGCGGGGAGGCGAGGAAGAGAGAGACAGAGCGAGTAAAGAGAAAAAAAGCTGAAATGCGAGCCCTATACTGGCACTCCACGTCACCAATACCGTCTACAAAACTCCTCCCACTAATACCGCCTACAAAACTACCCCGAAGGGGTTATTTGTCCGGTTTTGCAAACTTTACAGTGTTAAACATCCTGTTTCATAGATCAAGGACGATGTAGATCACCTTATAAATGTAAAGGGTGATGTAGACTTTTTTCCGCCCTGCGACCCATTTTTCACGCTAAACGTATCGTATGGACTCATGTTATTTTAAAAACTCATGATCGGATCCATCTCAGAATTCTAGTCCAAAAGAGTATGCACCAGGGACGTAGGAGTAAGATCGAGTGTGAAAATAGCCCCAGCGCCCTCGTGGAAAAAGCAACGTACAACATTTTTAGAAGCCAGAGACGCATGCTCCATCTCTCTAGATAAAGTACGCTAGAGATGCTCTCTTCTGCTCCTATCTATTTATATGGTTTAGTCAATGAATTAATCAAACGTTTAACATGTGTATAGGGACGAGATCACGAGATATAAAGATCTTGTTAAAAGAGGCAAGCATTTAGAGGGACTGTAAATCTATGTCACAAGGCGAGAAAGATTAGAGTAGCATAACCGGTCCCGTACAATAAACATGTCCGGTTCTCTCCGTTTTTGTGTGTGTGAACTCATATTTTAGAAGCCTGATCGCTCCCATCCTTAAATGAAGTAGTAAGTTTTTTTTTAAAAGCCTGATCGCTGAACTCATAAATGTACGATTTTATCGCCGGGCATTCAAGCGAGCAACGATACTTCGTGCCTTTTTGCAGAGATCACTGATCCCAGACACACCATGGTTGCCGCAATACTACTCTCCACTTTCAACTGCACCCGGGTCCCACCAGGCGGACCCCACTTGCCAGCGACACGTAAAGGAGCAGAAATGCACTGCACACCCACCGGCGCGAACACAACCGTACGCCCCGTGTCGATCGGCCGCATCGCATCCTCGTCCAGAACCCCTTCCTCTCCCCTCTCCCTCCGTTTCCCGCTTTTTGCCTCCCCTCGTCGTCTCCTCCGCCTCCCCCCCTCCGGCCCCGCTAGGGTTCCCACCACCGGCGACGAGGCGCGGAAGGGCCGATCGCGCCGCCGCTGCGTGCTGGTGAGCTCTACCCCTCCATCCCCGACCGCCGATCCTCACTCTACGTCGCTGTTCGCGCTCGCGGGGGTTTGGTGCGCGCTGGTCGCTTGCGGGGCTGCGGTTCTGCGGTTCGGGGTTTTGGGTGGGCGCTTGGGGTCCGCGGAGGCGTGTTTGGTTCGTGGGTTGCGGGGCTGAGGCTCTCGCGGTTGCATCGAATCTGTCTAGGGGTTCCGTGCTTCGGCGCGGTGTTTTGGGTTGGGGTTTTGGGCGGTTTTTTGCTACCGAAATCGAGGTGCATTGCTGGTGATCGGAGTGATTGTGTCTTGTGTCGCGGTTCTGAGCGACTGCGTAGGGGTATGCGAGTTATTCGGGTGGGAATTTGTGGGAAACGAAGCGATTTCCTTGTTGATTGGTCCGATTGCTGGAACTGGAATGGTGGTCCACTGGTCCGACCAATGCTTGTTGGGTGTTTTCAGATCAGAGGAGCATCGGTAGTTATGCTGCCCTTTATCGTGCTGCTGGTGTTGGCGTATGTTTTGGTAACATGGTGTTTCTTTGCCCTTCATCAGTAGTTACACTAGTTAATTACACTGTTTCCTGTCACATTTCTGACGGATGGATTATGATTCCTGATATCAGTAGTTAGTCTGTGATGCCAGATTTCCAAAATTTTCTGGTTGTTTTATTCGTCCAATGGTCCTGCTGCTTGGCCCCTAGTTTTTCCGCAAATGTAATTGTAGAACATTTAGGGGATCATGAGTAATTTAAAACAGGCGCTGTCTTCATTGTAGTTTTTTCCCCTAATGTTTGGTTCAATGGATTTCTTTTTTTTTTTGACTATCTGGATTTCTTTTAACACTTGCGCATGCTGCTGCATGCCTGAATGCAGTGATAAACTGATGCTATTCTGCTTGCGGTTGTGGATTAAATCAGCGCTCTTTTTTTTCAGAGTGTCTGCACTCCATGGATCTTCAGGAGCATCATGATCTCATATTTGGAGAGGAGTTCTGCTTTCCTGTCACCACAAGTTACTATCCACCTCTTTGTGCCCCAACTGGTATATCGCTGTCTTGAATCTTGATGCCGTCTTCATTAAGTGATGTATGTTGCTGGTGAAGTTCGATTAATTAATGTGTTTCCTACTTGTAATTTATCTTATGAGTGCAGGAATTAATGTGCCCGCCCAGTTGTATCAGCATCAGACAATTTCAACATGTGACAACCAAGCTCTAAACTATGCGGTTTGTTCCACAGAATGCTATTTTCTTTCTTGACTCTTGGTATTTCCTATTGTTCGGCTTTTAATCAGACGGTCCTAATCTTTGGACAGGGCCACCAGGGTCAAGGCACATCATGCATGTATTATGTTGTCCCTGACGCTGACTATGGTATCACATTCTCTCCCCATGGACCTCAACCGTTGCACCCTTGTGCCATAGGCGATGGTAGGTTTGTCAGAAACCAAGATTACTGTGCTGAAACTGTCAAGCATACGTATCAGCAACCAGTTCCTACATCCTACCATGCTGCCCTTCCATCTGTGGCAGAGAGGACCCCAGATAGCACTGCCCATTCTCTTGCATACACCAATGGCTTGTTTGTCCCTGATGGATTTCGGCAAAATGCGTCTGCTGCCTCAGAAAGGGGTGCTGCATGGAATCATTCTCAACAACAAGTTAGTACTTCTTCAATAAATTTCAAGGCAATACTGTGGTACCAAGGGAACAACCACATAGGCCAGCTCCATGGAAGCGACAATTCTCAGGTGGGGCCGTGGAGCCAGCTAGACTTCATCGTGCTCGACAGGTATGTTGTTGTGCTCACTTTTGCTGAGGTCTACTGCTCTTCTATACCACTGTTGCATTGAAACAGCATGATCCTATCAGCAACTTTATTCCTGTAGTTCTTTCTACTGTACATTATTTTCTTCTTTTTCCCTTGCATTGGTAGATAGAACCAGAGAACTACTTAGATGGATGATAAGAGAATATTTTGTATTGTTGCTGAACTGAAATTAGTGGCTTTTCCATATCTGTGATGGCATATGTAGAGGTCCAATTACTACTGCTTGCATATTGTGATGGTGATGGGGACTGTTGGTTGCCAACAGCTGACAGAGATCGTAGTTATGCAGCGTGGATGGCCAGGGACCTTGTCCTTGAGGCCGTTGCTTGGGCGTCAGCTATGGTGCAGAGCACATAGGAATAACTCAGGGAGAGGAGGCTGGGAATAATAGATTGATTATTGCTTAACCCCTTGATTACAACCTCAGGTGCCTTTAGGCAAGCCAGAAGTTATCTAATCCTTGAGTAACACAACTCAACTAAAATGATCTCAACTCCTAAGCAAACTGCTAATACATTGCCAACAAACGACCTGAAACCATGCAGCCTAACCTGATATTCAGCTCCTGCCTGTCTGGCTTGCCCTTGCGCCTTCTTCTATAGGTTTTCCTGTACATGACACACATATTATTTTTCATCCTTTATTACACATCTTATGCCATGGTGTTCTTCCATTTACTGCAGTTCCTACAATATGCTTCAATCTTATTATGATCATATTATGTTTTGTTGCAGTGACATGAGCCAATGGACAACCTGTTGGCTTAAATTGTTTATTTATTTATTTCTGTAATGGTGGTAGTGTTCCTAGAGTATGTCTCCTGGGAAATAAGTTTCAGACCTCAAGGATTAGCCTTTTATGCTCTTGCCCTTTTCTTCTTTTTTGTCCTGTTTACTAATATCAAGTCAGGCAGTCAGCAGAGCTCCTGCAATCCTGAGAAAAGAAGTTTTTGCTTGTTATGTTGTCTTTTATGTATCCTGTTGATACATCTTCTTACTATGGTTAGGCATCACAGCAGTCTCCACAAGTTGCGGTTCCTTCTGTTCGGTCTTCACCACGGACTAATCTGTCATATAAAAATCAAGTTTCAAATGTTGGATCTGGCATTTGTAAGATGTTGCCAGCTGAGAGGTCCCAACAATATGCAAGAACCAGCAGTCATGCCAATCGAAGGTGCAGTTCTGTGAATCAGCACAGCTTGAGTAAAGCAAAAACTCCAATAGGTTCGATGTCCTCAGAAATAATTGCAAAATCCTATACATCAAAGTTCCTTATTGGCAGTCCAGATGGTAAAATAGTCATTAGGACTGATCGATATAACAGAGATGGTTTCAAGGTGGTGTATCCAAATGCAAAGTTCTTTGTTATAAAGTCATTTGATGAGTCAGATATTCACAAATCTATCAAGTATGGTGTGTGGTCATCTTCCTTTATTGGAAACCAGAAGCTGGATATTGCATTCAGAGAGGCTCAAGCAATAGCTGCAAGTAGTTGTACCTTGTGCCCAGTTTTCCTGTTCTTTTCGGTGAGTTGATCTCAATTTAATGTGTTTGCGCTCTTTCATTTGATTCCATGTTCTTGAACTTGAATTATTGACTATTGAGTCCAACATTATGGTTAACAGGTCAACGGAAGTTCCCATTTCTGTGGCGTTGCTGAGATGGTTGGCCCTGTCGACTACCAAAATGACATGGACTTTTGGTGCAAGGATAGATGGGTTGGCAGCTTTCCTGTAAAGTGGCATATCATAAAAAACGTACCTAACTCTACCTTCCGAAGTATCTTGCTGCAGAACAATGAAGATAAGCCTGTGACCACTAGCAGAGATACACAAGAGGCAAGCTCTCTTTGATACTTCATTGATTTTTTAGTTGGGATCATTTGCAAATATTGCCATTTCACTGTTTATGCTTGGTTCATAAGAAAAAGAAAGAAACTGTTTACGCCCAATTCTCTGATTCTATAGTATTTTGGTATAGACCCTAAATACTGTTTTCACATAAAAAAGCACTGGCAAGATTTGTTTCTTTAGATGGAGTTTGGATAGGTAAAGGTTTTATCCATTTAATTGCATTTACACTACGGCAACTTTGACACTACATTAGTCTGCTGTTTATTTTGGTCTCATCCTGCACCAACTTCATGATGTGTTTGGTGTTCCATTGGCAGATATACTACACTCCTGGAACAACTATGCTCAAACTCTTCAAATATACCAGAGCAGAGGGATGTTTGCTTGATGACTTCATGATGCATGAGGAGGAGGAAGCAAGGAGCAGACAACACCAGAGCTCCAAGCTGCGCCGGGCTGCTCCACATTTTATACCTACATGGCATGGCCCTCGTACCAACAAACCTGTGCTTCCCAAATCAGACAGCATAGTGATCGAACGAAGTACCAGTGAGACAAACAACCTGACTGACAAGCTACATAATCTGAACTTGGATAGGCACCATGGTTCGTGGCAAGACTTTGGGAACCTGACTTTTGTAGCTTCCACCACAAACACACAGAAAGAAAGCTACGGCTATGGAATCCAGGAATCTAGGAATACTGTGAAGGCTATACCATCTCCAAGTCCAACATACCAGCCCGTGACTTCAAACAGGGGATCTGCTTCTGGTGGAGAACAAAGATGGTGGAAGAAGGCTGAGGTAACCCCAAATGGAAAATCACGACCAGAAACCGCGGCCAGCGTCTCCTTGAACGCACCACCTGAGAAGCAACAAAAAGAAGGTAACTGTACATTGGTGCACAGTGCATCAGGAGCTCCTGAGATGACTTGTGAAGAACAAAAGATCGTCAGGAAACC
Source organism: Paspalum vaginatum (assembly GCA_030272315.1). Classification (NCBI taxonomy): domain Eukaryota; kingdom Viridiplantae; phylum Streptophyta; class Magnoliopsida; order Poales; family Poaceae; genus Paspalum; species Paspalum vaginatum. The sequence goes on along the minus strand of CM059020.1, from coordinate 7,092,670 downwards.
GTGTTCGCCTGCAGTCTATTCAACAAGTAAAGCCTGCTCAAAACCCCCGCCTGGTGTTGTTGCCATTGGCTCAATGCTGGTCCCGATTACGATGTCCAGTTAGTAGATCTAAAGATACCTCTTGTTAATCCGCTCAAATTTGGGTATGTCTAGTAAATAGCACGGGTCCAAGGCTTCTGACTTTATGGGTTCGTGATAACATGGAGTAGCGGTGTTCAGTTTAATCTGGCAAGCCAAGAATCTTAGGATCTTGAAGTTTCAGCTTTTCTTTTCGACCTTTGCAGCATCGTTCTTCCATTGGTGAATGTTCAGTTACTCTGCTTGGACCGTTTGGTTAAGGTAGTCTCTGTAAAGTGGGGTGGGGGGGGGGGGGCAAGGTGTGGTGATGTCGAAGTGGATTGTGGAATAACACGCATGTTCTGTTGAAATATTTCGTTTACTTGAATGGTATGCTGTTTATCGAGTGTCTCCTCGCTGCTGCTGCTGCTGTTTTTCTTAGGAAAAGGGAGCAACTCTCCATCAGAATTCGGAGCTCTGATTTTGAAACAAAGGTTGGAGATTGTCCCTGGATTGCGGGAACACATTTTATAACGCAAAGCACCCGTTGCAATTAAGAGAGCAAATCTATAGAAACCTTTATTTGAACGTGTGCACTGTATGTCATCTTCCTGTATCTCAACAGTGCCAGGCCCACAACAAAACTCAGCCCCAGCGGAAGCGGCCGGCTGTGACCGAATTCTGGCAGACGGAGCGGGCCGGTTGGGAGCGTGGTGGCTGGTCTGGCCAAAAAAAAGGTACGTAGTAGGGCTAGATTAGGCTTTATTGGTTTGAGTTGGATTGGAGGAACACAGATCGCGAGCAGGTACAAAATAACAATGCAAAAGTTACGTAAACAGGGTGAAGAAGTGACTGAAACAGTGATATAAAGCCTGTCTCCAGCGGACTGGCCGCTTATAATACAAAATAACACTGTAAAATTACTGTAAACAGAAAGAGAAGTGGCTGGAATAGTGATAAACGATTTTTGTTAGTCAACCGGTTGAAGATGGTCTAAAGAGGCCTTTTACGGCGGCGACATATGTACAGCAGTGGCAGCATTTAAGCCATCCAGCAATCAACGCTGAGACGAGAACCTTTTCCTCATTTCTTCAGGCACCTTTTGCTGCCTGCTTTGGCGTCTGGGCGCAGCACCATCTGCTATCAGGCAACGTCGACTGAACATGACGTAGTAATTTTGATCGTATGATGCATGGACAATGTTAATGGCACGTTGAGTAATTTATATGCAAATTTTGATTTATTTAATTTATATTTTATAATGGTATGGAGGATAATTTTTATATATGTTTAGGAGTTATTTTATTTTATCTTTTATAATAGCATGGTGGATAATTATTATATAAATTTAGGAGATTATTTTATTTCATTTCTCATAATGGCATGTTGGGTAATTTTTTAGAAAATATAATAGACCTAATGGCTATTATTATTAGAGCTACATGATGGATGGCCACATGTTTTTATTTTTTGTGAGAATTTCTAAGATTTATTTTTTCCCTAGCGCGTCTGGTGAGGAATTAATATAGATGACACCAAAAGGAGTCTCCATTTAATAATATTAAGATATGAATATGTATGAACTATGAATGAAATGAAAGGACTGCTTTGCTATCTTTTATGCATTTTGTATGATGATCATTTGGTATTTAAAACAAATTAAATTTGGAGCTAAAATTTCACGCTGGAGTGAACATTTTGATGGGGTTGGCTTCTTCGATACTGATTGGTGGCCACAGGAAATGAAAAGGGGTTGTTAGCACTTACACAGGTGGAGATACATTATTACCATTAGAGGCCAACAACCGGTTCTGAAGGCTTCCCTTTGCTACCGGATCATGCAACCGGTACTAATGAACCGATGGCAATAGTCCCGATTAAGTAGTATTTGATGTGGATCAACCGGTACTAAGCCCAGTCCAGTCCCCAGTTCTCCAGTAGTGTTATAACCAATTAACAAACGCCCGCTAATAAAAGGGCCTTTAGGATTTATTAGAACTAGCCAATTGCACGGGTTTTTAGGATATAAATTTTTAGAAGGAAATGCAATATGTATAATTTCAATTTGTTTGTTCCCTTACAATTTTGGATGTTTGTCCTCTCTTCTTCAAGCAATATTTGTTTTCTCTTTGAAGATTTATTACTGGAACAAAATAAACGTTTTAGTTAATATTCCATAGTAGTATTATCTTGACCGAATATGACATGCATAATGATGTTTAATTAGTTACCTTCCTCTTTGTTCATCATTTACACACCGTGATGTTCATCTGTATTTTGGTCATTGGACACAATCTAAATGGAGGTACGTGTTAATTTATTTTCATAGACATTCTAATTTCGGCATGGAGTACTAAAAATAAACTTAACTAAGGAAAAAAATAAAATCCTGCAGCATTATCTTTTCTTCATGGAGTTTGCTTGTTGGCCAACCTTGCAAGTCTGATAGTCTCTTTCTTTTCAGGTTGTTGTTTCGTGTTTGAATGTATTTAAAAAGGAATTTTCTTGGATTTGGTTAGTCCATATCATACGTGATTGGGTTGGCTATGTTGTTGATCAATTAAGTAACTATGTCTCTGGGTGAACTTTGATCTGATGTAGCTTAGTACCCTGGTTACTGGATACATCCTAAAGAAAGTTCTATGTACTTCTCTTGTATAGCATTGTCAACATCTACGAAGCATTGCATGATTACCTTCTTGCTTGATGCCATAGGGATCCCCCTCTTGGATTTAGATATTTCTATAAATGGCCTATAACATCTGCTATTAGTCAATATCATTTCTTTTTTTTTCAGTAATATTCCTTTCCTCTTTGATCTATTGTCTTGAGCTTTCCATAATTGGTATTCCAAACTATAATGAGCACTAATTTAATGTGTGTCGAACTGTTGAAGAATTGAATAATTAAGACTTAGTTTGCCAACTGTCGAATAGTGGGTCTTTAGAAGGACTGAGGTAGATTTAAATGGACAATACATCAAAGTCTTCCTCAATCCCTTCCAATCTACTCCAACCCACTTCAATGTAAGAGTTGCCAAACTAACCCTAAATAAATAGAACCACAATACTAATTAAATGTAACAGTGGGCCTTTACCTTTTCTAATTCATCGGCCTAAATCAAGGTTCCGAGGTGTTGTATCTCAAGCATCACACTGAGCAAGGCAGCGGGAAGAAGAAAAGCAAGCAGTTGCTGCACCAAACGCTGGCAGATGAAAGCAAGGTCGACAATTTTACTCTTTAAAAAAAAGAAGGGAAACTAATATGAGGTTTGAGCTTGCATGTACACCATGTGATGGTGCAAAGTTGGGAGAAAACAATATAGATGGTTTCGTACCATAGCAGATGCTTACCTTTGTGCCCGTCCTGTTCGTGGATGCGGCTGCGGTATGATCTTTTGCTTGATGTTCTTGCCATCGTGGCCGGCGGCAATAGCCAATACCGGCACGACGCGATGATACGGCAGCACGACGGCGATTACGATTGGTCTTTCGTAATGATATGATAGATAATTTATATATAAATTTAAGGGATTATTTTAATAGCTTTTTATAAAGATATGGTAGGTAATTTTTTAGAAAATATAATATATATGATGGCTATTATTATTATAGCTACTATGATGGACGGCCGGATGTTTCTGATTTTTTGAGAATTTCTAGGATTTATCTTTTTTCTTAGCAGCGTCTGGTGAGGATTAACGTAGGAGGCTTTCAAAAGGAGCCTTCAATTAGTAATAGTAAGATCGCTGGCCCACATACATCGTAAGCAAAGGAGACGAGGGTATACATTATGGACCAGTGGCGTTTCTCGTGACGCTAGTATTTTGCTGATGGAAAAATTCAAAAATATTTCCACAAAAATCAATGATAATCACCTCTTAGTCTCTCACTTTTTGTCAGCTTGTGTTTGTGACGAGAGAGGCGAGAGATGGGTGAGTGCTGTATGTACTGTTGGGACCAATCACAGATGCTGTATGCGTGTCCTTGTTCTCAGCATGCAGCCTTGTGTCGAATTGCTTCTCTTTTTTTAATCTTTTGAGCATATTGCTTCGAGCATGATTAAAGCCAAGCACATGTATACTTTAAGCGCTAGTTTGGATACCTCAATTCCCATGGGATTAGATGAAAATAATGAGAAAAAAATTAGTTCATTTTCCTTTAATCCTCAATCCCCTTTCATAGATTGAGTGTTTCCAAACATACTCTAAGTGAATAATATGGAAGTGTTTGAGCATTTCAAGTGGTATGCTTTAACCAACCTTCGTTGTACTTGGAGGGCCAGTGTCTCATGAGCCATGACCATCGCTTGATCATTTACTAATACTTCTAGCTCACGTGCATTGCAACACGAAATACACTTAGTAATGGGCGATCTATGACGTTTCTCCTGATCCTAGTTTTTCATGATAGAAAAATATTCTGAACAAAATCAAAAGTAATAACTTTTTGTTACCTGTGTTTGTTGTAATGAGAGAGACGATCGAGATATGGGGTTTGATGAGTGTTGTGTGTACTGGTGGGAGAAATCACAGATGGTTGCGTGTTCACAGATGGGTTGCGTGTCCTCATCCTTAGCAGCATTTGCCCTCGAATTCCTTCTCTTTTTTCCTCTGAGCTTACTTTAAGCATAATGATTAAAGCATAAAATGTACACGTCGTAGTACCTTACGTGAAGAACATATGGAAGTATCTGAGCATTTTAAAGTAGTATGATCTAGCCAACGTTCCACTTGGTGGGCCTGAGTGTCGTGACCAACTCTTGGTCATTCGTAAAACTTGCACGCTTAAGGTTGAGTCATTGTCCTATATTTTAAACTTTACTTTGTTTATACTGTATCTTCAGTGTTATGCATGTCTATATATATAGTTTGATGACCTTAGCCTAATCTTGTACTAATTTATTGTTTCCTCACTACTTTGCATCTGCGTGTGTTTGTGAGAGAGACAAGATGAGATGAGGGGGCTCGCGAGTCATAGATGTGCATCCTCATTCTGAGATATGTGTAGTTTTTATATAATTTTAAATAAATTAGGAGTGTTATTGGTACGTGTTTTGTTAAAGATATCTTCTTCATGATGCATGCTCTCTATTATTTATCTAATTTTCTGTAGTAATAATAAATGTTAGAAGTAATTTAGATATATACTTGAGAGATATTTTTTGCTTCTAATAATAAGATAGATGAGTAATTCACATGCATACTTAAGTTGTTATATTACTTAGATTAGCCATTATATAAAGAGGAAAGTGGGGAATTTAGATTTAATTTTGAGGATTATGTTAAAGTAATGGCATAATTGGGTAAGGGGGGTTAGTCCCAAAGGCAAAGTCGTCCAAAATAATATGCTCTAAAACTTTAGTATAAAAAATCTTCAAATTATGTTTGATTTGTATTTTAAACATGGATCAGTGGCTATGTTTTTTTAACAATAAATGAAAACTCTGTTCAGGTTTAAACTCCTAACTGGATCAATACCTAATTCAAAATATGTAAAGTTTTGGATCAGGTCCAAATAGAAAAGTTGCTCCAAACTACTTTATCTACAATATTGGTATTCAAGGTATCTTAGACTTCAAACTCGAAAACCCTTTGAACGTCAGTTTTTTATGAAAGTCCATTTTAAGCTTCAAATCCGACATAAACAAACACTAGTTTGCAAATAAAAAGCTGAGCGTCCCAGCCAAAGGTATAAATAAGTAAAAATAACAAAGTTGTTTGCTACATTATTCCCTACAGAGTTTGTGTTCACACACTTCAGTCAGAGTCAACTTAGATTTCGTTTTAAATAGAATGGAAAGTTTAGGGCTTTACAACACTTTGACATTTGGACTTCTACACGTACGGTTTGTACTTGGATGAATCTATATAAAAATCGCTTGTTTATACAACATTTTTTTGAATGTCACCAGGGAATCCCCACCTGAATTTTGTATTATGTGTATAGCCCAAAACGGCTAGACAGAATTCACGGCAGCGCCGGGGTGAGCCCAGCAAGTATTAGGTGAGAGGGTAAAACATATTCAAAAAGTATTACATTGTGGGAACTGAGAACAGAGCGAGTCAAGCCCTGTGCCGGGCCCATAGCTTGGCTTCTGTTGCACAAGTGTGAATCAGCTGGGGATGGAAGCCTCCTCTCGACAGAAGACGAAATTGTTATTCCGCTTCCAGAGCTGCCAGCAACACAATTGAACAAATGAAACTGATGCTTATACATCAGTAATGCACATGAATTTGCATAGTAAAACTGATGCTTATGAGAAGCCATACATGATGGAGATGAAATGCACATGTGATGAAATCTACGATGTTAGGTTTAGTCTCGTATCGGTAATTGATGGTGGAAAAGTACGACATATAAGACGGGACAGTCCTCACCTAACGGACTAGTCTTTTGGGCTGAGTTAGGCTCGTGGGATTTATGTGTCAGAGACTCTGTGTATATGGGCCTAGTGGGCCGCGGCTCGTGGGCGCCAAGCGAGCCCGGCCGGAATGCCGTTGCGCCACAATAACAAGTGGTATCAGAGCCCATAGGTCGTAAATCTGAAAAAATTTCGATGAGTCACAGGTGAAAGGGGAGTCTGTGGAGTTCGCCGAGGAGGAAATATTGACTTATGTCAGCGGACTGGAGACATTATTATGTTTAGTCCCACATCGGTAATTAATGATGAGGGAAGCACGACATATAAGACGAGGCAACTCTCACTTAACGGACTAGTCTTTTGGACTGAGTTAGACTTGTAGACTCTATGTGTCGGGGTGCACTCGGGAATGGCGATCAATGACATGCGCTACTTTTGGTGATTACCTCTCAGTCTCATGTCTATCATCTCTGCTTGCCTGTCTGCATGTGATAAGAGAGACGAGATATGGTTATGCACTGGGGGGACGTAATCATAGATGCTTGTCCTCGTCCCCAGCAGCATAGCTTCTCGTCTAATTCCTTCCTCTCTTTGTCCTTTGAGCACACTTTAACTGAAGCATATATATATATATATACCTTTAATAAATCAATAAGGGTACGTTCGCATATTCCTTTATCAGTTTGAATATGTTCAAATACTCATTTTAAGATACTTTAAAGGTCACCATGCGAAAAAATTGCAAAATAGCCCCTGATTTTTAATATATTATTATAATATCTTCATATTAGTACATATAATGAGGTATGTCAACATACTTTGGGTATACTCGCATACCTTATGCATATACCACCGCAAATAGTTTAGTATCATTATATGCTCCATGTACCTACCTTTCGTTTTAACGGATACAGTCTAAATCTTGAGATACACAGATGAGTGTAGCTACATGCGCATGTAGAAATGAATTTTCATATATATATATATATATATATATATATATATATATATATATAAAAGTCAAGAAGAGCATGCGTGCATGGAAGTATGTGAGCATTCCAAGTAGTATGTATTAGCCAGCCTGCTTCCATCTTATTCTCGTCACCAACTCAGGCCTGGTGATCATTTGTAAGGTCGCAGGCTTAATCGCCTGCTTGTGTTGGTGAGAGAGACGAGCGATGATGGGCGTCACGAGTGCCGCTGTGCAATGGTGGGAAGAGTCACAGATGCGTGTCCTCGTCATCGGCAGCGTGGCCGTCCAGTTCCTTCTCTGTGCTATTTCCTATTCGCGCAGGTTATCCATTTCTAGGTTGTTCATGTACCTAACGTGGCTGGCGTACCTTGGTGGCGATGCACCGGCGATCTACGCCCTCGCCACGCTCTTCAACCGCCACCAGCTGGATGACCAAGGCCATGGGGAGGAGGAGGAGGAGGAGGAGGAGGAGGCGGCCGCGCCCTAGAGGCTATGATACACCGATACTTCACTGAACCACAGTATCAGTATCTCGATACGTATGCGATACTTCGATACACCGATACTCCTCCGATACCGTATCGGCAAAGTATCAGAAAATAAGGACAGAAAAATAACTAAAATTTATCTCGATACTTATTCGATACACTTCGATACCTCTTCGATTCTTATGGCCCAAACCAACCTTAGTCTCGAAGTATCATTTAATTTGTTATATGCTAAATGTTACTTGCTATCTCGTATTATCAGTTATTTCTCTTTAGAACTTTATTGCAAGAACAAACTAATATGTTGTCTGAAATATGTTATTGAACTATGATTTTTTTAATTATCTTCATTGTTATTTTTATTTATTATTTTTTTATATACTCGGAGTATCGGCGTATCCTTATTTTTGGGCTGGTGCTGTATCGCCGTATCGCAGTGTTAGTATCGGCGTATCAGTATCCAGTATCGGTGCATCATAGCCTAGAGGTGGTCTGGGCGCCCATCCTCTTAATCCACCTTGGTGGACATGACGGCATCACCGCCTACAACATCGAAGACAACGAGCTGTGGAGCTGGCACTTGCTCACCGCGGTGTCCCAGGTCACGGTTGCCATCTACGTGTTCTACAAATCATGGCCAGGCGGCGACAAGAGGCTGCTGCAGGCAGCAATTCTGCTGTTCATTGTCGGGGCTCTCACATGCTTCATGAAACCAGTGGCTCTCAAGAGGGCGAGCATCAATAGCCTTGTCAGCCCACCTGCTGCGGAGAGATCAGCGAAACAAAATGAAGGAAATAGTTACAAGATGCATCCGCTGGAGGAGTACGTGAAAGAAGTGCAAGAACAAAAGGGCGAAGGCAAGGCGCAACTAGGTGCTGATCATCATCCGGTATCACAACACGGCGACGACGATATTGGTCCAAGAAGACATCAAAGGCGGCGATGATCTCTGACAGCGAACTTGCAGAGGAATTCTGGAACTTAGTTGGATTTCCTAAAGGCACGAGATGGTGGGAACAAAATGGTTTCACTCCAGAGAAATCAACGGGCAATGTTTCAGGTGACAATCAAATGGGAGTGACGGATTTAGGCTCAGGCCAAATCATCGACACTCTTAGCAGTCCTAGCCCATTGATTCACCACACTGGAACGACCCAGAGTCGGCCTCTTGGGCGGTCTGTTCCCCGCAGAGGTCTCGTATTACGTCCTTGGAAAGGACCTTTGCCCAGGCCGAAACGATCGCCGTTGACATTATCAGCGTTTCTTCCACCGGAGCTCACCCAAGATCGAACGTCATCGAACAAATATTCAGTGTTTCCACCGGCGTGCAACAGTGCTGAACACGCCGATCATGTTTCGATGCCGCCCGATCCAGAGACGCGGATTTCACGGACGATTCGAAAATCGAATTCTGTTGACGTGTGTCTCGCGTCTCAGGCGGAGTTGATTGCGCGGGCGAGATTGTTTGGACGCGTTAGAACGGTTTTGGAGATTAACGGAGTTTTGCCCGGGGCAAGAGGGTCCACAGGCTGGTGGGACAGCTCGTCTAGGGCAGGTTCTGTGCCAATCCTGCAACCTATCGCTCAGGAAATCAACGCCGCCCCTCGCACGCAACCTTCAACCACCACCATCTCAGCCCACGGTCGTCCAAGCTACGCCGACATGGCGGGGTGACCTCCACCGCAACAATTCCGTAACAATGGTCCTCCACACCCTCGTCAAGATCTGCCCGCTCGGAACAATTCTCGACACTACCAGTATGATGGACGGGGACAGGGCCCTGGCCGGGGGCGAGTTGATGGCCGCGCGGGGACTGACCGCGGTCGTGGCGAGGCCTTGGATCGTGGTCGTGCTCCAACACATCAAGCCTGAGAGCAGCGCTACCAAGCAGTGCCGCCACGCGCCCAGCAGATTGGACCAAATGGTCTTCAATTTGGTGCAGGTGCTTCTGTGGCCGAGAGCAGCGCCAGCAGGGTGCTGTGCGTGGAAAATTGCAGCAGCAGCAGCGGCAGACTACCCAAGTCCAGGATGCAGGTGTGGCCAAGGTAAAAAAACGACCTTTTTGTTGGAGATGCAAGTGTGGTGGGCACTCAAATGAAGAGTGCCAGGCTGATCTTGACTGCTTCATCTGCAACAAGAAGAACATACATGTGCCCTTCAAATGTCCAATTCTTAAGAAGCCCAAGCCTACTGCTACCTTCTTTGGCTCAGGTAAAAGAGAATTTGGATTCCTGCGGATCATGGATGATGATTATATGTCAGAGACTCCAGAACCAACCCCTACAGCTTTGGTTAAAATTTCCGGAGGGACAATCTCAGCTGAGGTGATACAATCCGAGCTTGCTAGGATTACTAGGGTGGATTGGAAATGGGAGGCCCTTCCACATGGCGAGGACTCATTCCTTGTTGCGTTTCCATCGGAGGATGAAATGCAGCGGATGACAGATATTGATTTCCGACTTAAAAGCCACGGTGGTGTTACCCTTACGATCTCAGAATGGAAAAATGCTAGTTCTGTTCCTCACTCATATAAGCTAGACGAGGTTTGGGTGCATATCTCAAGTGTTCCTCACGCCTGGAGACACTACCTTATTTTTTGGGCCTTAGGCACGGTTATTGGAGCTACGCTTGATGTCGATATGTTGACGTACAGGAAAAAAGGAGTAATCCGTGTACTGGTTGGTGTGTTGGACAAAACACAATTGCCTTTCACTACTGACCTAGTTTTCGGAAAAGATGGCTATGGCATTACCTATACATTGGAGGATGAATCTTTTGTGCCAGCAACATTAATTGCTTCTGGTCACCCTCCTTCAGATCGTGATGGAAAGAAGAAAGACGAGGATGGTTCCACCGACAAAGACCCTGAGAACATGTCTAAGAAGCAGAAGAACTTGACCGGTGGCGGTGCATCTTTGCCTACTAGTGAGTCTCCTGAGACTGGTACGGGTCCGACACCTATGCAGACAAAGCTCTCGTCTTTGATGGTCGACATTACAAAATTACCTCCGATGTGGTTGACACATTTTTGCAAAAAGGGCCGAAGAAGTTCTGATGCAACTGTTAGAGGGGGTTCGACTTCTTCTCAGCATACAGCCACACCAATTTCAGCCCAGGTTCTAGGCCAGTCTCCTACCATGGGTGTTGAGAGATCAACTCAGACCTGCTCCCAAACAACAGCACCTGGAGACATGGCACCTAGGTGTGCAGATGTTGCTATGAACGTGGTCCCACCTGTCATGTACGCTCCTGCTCGCTCCACATCAACACCAGATGTGGATTTGAGGCCCAATCGAGCTGCTGCTGCTGATGTACATGGGACAGGTTCTATTGTATGTGCTGGTGGCCCGAGTCATGTGCGGCATGAACATGAAAACATGTTGATGCATGATCCTTCAGCCACAATGCAAGCTGCACCCCATAAATTGATCCCAGGTGTGGATAATATATCTGTTTCCGGTTCAATTTTTTTGGAGGGTAAACGACGCAGTGTTCGTGCTAATATTGTCTCTTCTACCGAGGATTGCGCTTCAGCTGATGAGGACTCTACGCTGAAGGCAATGAGGAGAGCAGCGGTTCGAAACCTTGACGGCCCAAAAGAAAACAAGAAGATGGCTGATGACACGGCGTCACCACTTTCATCTTCTGTTCCTTACAACATGGCGTCAGGTACCTTATCGTCCTCCTCCGTTAAAATTACGTCTATGCCTAATGTTCGATGTATTTCAAACCTAAGCAACATAGGCTTTTCTTTGGGTAGTAACAAGGAGTTAATTAATTGTTCTGTTAATGCTCTTAAGAAGATAGATGTAGATAGAACAACCTTCACCTCAAAACCAAAAGAGACAGCAATATTAAACTCAGCTGAACATTGTACCGTTTTGGATCCTTTTGCACCAAGTGATGATGAGGATACTGTGCATGATAGTAATCTTCTTGCACACTTGGTAAAGGAAGTTTCAGATGTTGGTTTGGATGACTTTGACCTGGACACAAAAATTTGTGATCTTATGGCCGTTAGTCGAAAGTCTAAATCAGATTCCAAAAAGAGAAGAACATGCATAAGAGGCACTAAACATAGTAGACGAGTTTCCCCATGAAAGGCTTTTATTGGAACATCAAAGGTCTATCAAACTTGGCTAAATACCGATATGTAGCAGAGGTTATTCGAGATCATAATCTTGATTTCGTGGCTGTCATGGAGACAGGAAAACAGGATATGTCAAAATCCAATCTTGCTCGTCTCTTTGGAGGAGTAGATTTTGTTTGGCATTGTCTTCCCCCACGAGGAAGGTCTGGTGGCATTTTTCTCGGGATAAACGCTAGTGTGCTTGACTTAAATTCTATTGTAGATGGGGAATTTTATATTAAGTTCAATCTCTGCAATAAGTCGGATAAATTTAAGTGGATCCTTATGGCTGTATATGGTCCTGCACCAGAGGAGTTTAAATCTCCTTTCTTGTCCGAACTTGTGCGTGCATGCCAGCAGAATCCACTGCCTACACTTATTGGAGGTGACTTCAATATCATGAGAAATAGCAAGGAAAAAAATAACAACAGATATAGCGACCGTTGGCTATTTCTGTTCAATGCTGTAATTGACAGTTTTGATCTTAGAGAAATTGACTTAATGGGTCGACAATTCACGTGGGCAAACTCCCTCCCTCAACCAACATATGAAAAACTTGACCGATTTTTAATGACGATTGAATGGGAATTTAAATATCCTCTGGTTACTGTACAGGCTCTAGATAGAGGTGTTTCTGACCATACACCATTGTTACTAGACACAGAAACCCAGCTTTCACGGGAACAACAAAAAAGTTTAAAATGGAACTTAGCTGGTTCTCTCGTGAAGGTTTTTACGATACAGTGGCACAAATTTGGAGTAAACCTGTGCATAGACAAAACTCTGTTGAGAGATGGAATAAAAAAATGGTTGCTTTGCGCAAACATCTACGAGGATGGGCTATACACACTGATGGTTTATATCAAAAGCAAAAAAAATCCCTTCAGTCCATTATTACAACACTTGATATTTCAGCAGAAAGTCACCTCTTAACTGAGTTAGAGCGGAATCAACTTGATCAAGCACGTTGTGAATTATCAAAACTTCTGAGGGAGGAAGAAATCAAATACTTCCAACGGGCAAAGGTCTCAGATGTTCTGCTTGGCGACAATAACACCAGGTATTTTCAGATGGTAGCAAATGGTAAACATAGGAAGAAAAGAATTTTCTCACTAGGTGATGAAGTTGGAACCGTCGAGGGTCAAGCTAATCTAAAGGCTTACATTACCCGTTTTTATAAAGGTCTTTTTGGGGATCCTGACAGTATATCAATTAATCTGGATAATTCCAGGAAGGATGATATTCCTCAAGTCACCCAATCCGAAAACGAATTTCTTATGGCTCCTTTCATAGAAAAGGAGATTCGAGATGCTGTTTTCGCAATGGAACATAATAAGGCTCCCTGGCCCAGATGGATTCTCTGCTGAGTTCTATCAAAAGTTTTGGGAAATCATCAAAGACGACCTAATGCAGATGTTTTTAGACCTTCATGCTGGAGATCTGCCTCTTTTCAGCCTCAATTTTGGAGTAATAACATTAGTCCCCAAGGTCCTTGAAGCAAACAGAATCCAACGGTACAGACCAATTTGCCTTCTTAATGTCAGCTTTAAGATTTTTTACTAGAGTGGCCACAATTAGAGTCAATTCAATTGCGGATCATTTAGTTAGCCCAACTCAAACAGTTTTTATGGGAGGACGAAACATCTTAGAAAGTGTTGTTATCTTGCATGAGACTATACATGAACTTCATAGTAAAAAACAAAGTGGGGTTATTCTAAAAATTGATTTTGAAAAGGCTTATGATAAAGTTCGATGGCCATTACTAGTACAAGCACTCCGGATGAAAGGTTTTTCGTCCCAGTGGATATTTTGGGTACAAAGCTGTCTCAGGTGGTAGTGTTGCCGTCAATGTTAATGATGAGATCGAACCTTATTTTCAAACTAAGAAAGGTCTTCAACAAGGTGATCCATTATCGCCCATTTTTTCAACATTGTAGCTGATATGTTGGCTATTTTAATCAACAGAGCCAAGGTAGATGGACAGATAAGTGGTGTGGTGCCTCATCTAGTAGATGGTGGTTTATCTATACTACAATATGACTGATGACACTGTTATATTTATAGACAATGACCTAGAGCATGCTCGTAACATGAAGCTTTTGCTTTGTGCTTTTGAACAAGTATCAGGTCTCAAAATCAACTTCCATAAAAGTGAATTATTTTGCTTTGGAGCGGCGCAACAGAACTTAACAGAATACATGCAATTGTTTGGTTGTAATTTGGGTGACTTCCCAATGATATATTTGGGTATTCCTATACATTATAGGAGACTATCAAATACAGATTGGAGAAAAGTTGAGTAGCGCTTTGAAAAAAGGCCCAGTAGTTGGAAAAGCAAACATCTTTCAACTGGTGGGAGGTTAACACTGATTAATTCAGTGCTTAGTAGTCTGCCCATGTATATGATGTCATTTTTTGCTAGATGTTCTTAGAAAATTGGACTATTTTAGATCAATGTTCTTTTGGCAATGCGATGAAGGAAAACACAAATACCGCCTTGCCAAATGGGATATACTGTGCCAACTTAAAGATCAAGGAGGGCTAGGAATCCACAACCTTGATATCAAGAACACAGCTTTGCTTAGCAAATGGCTTTATAATCTGCTTACATTAGATGGAACTTGGCAACAAATGTTACGTAATAAATACTCAAGATCTAAACCTCTTTCTCAAGCACAATGGAAAAATGAAGACTCACATTTTTAGACATGCCTTACGAAGGTGAAGCATGATTTTCTACGATTTGGAACAGTCTTAATTAAGAATAGGTTTCCAACTTAGGTTTTGGGAAGATAGATGGTTGGGACTAGTCAACACTACGTGAACAGTATCCTTGCCTCTATAACATAGCTCGATTATAAGCAAGCCACTGTAGCAGAAGTGCTTGGCATCTCATTACCTAATATCCCATGGCGTAGAGATCTCATTGGAAACAAGTCAGCTGCGTGGAATAATCTATTACCACGCCTAGCTAATGTTGTGTTATGCCAAGATGATGATATTTTTCATTGGAACTTACACCCAAACGGAAAAGTTTTCGGACAAGTTCCATTATCTAGCTCTGATTCACACAGATGTTCCAAACATCAACAAACGCCTTTGGAGTTTGAAAGCTCCTTTAAAAATTAAGATCTTCCTTTGGTATCTACGTAAGGGCGTAATACTAACGAAGGATAACCTAGCGAAGCGAAATTGGCAGGGTAGTAAGCAATGTTGCTTTTGCCACAAAGATGAGACAATAAAGCACCTCTTCTTTGAGTGCCGGTTTGCTCGTGCGGTTTGGGCTATTATCTAGGCGGCTTTTGGTTTAGCACAACCACGTAGTGTATCTAACATGTTTGGGAATTGATTTAGGAATTTTAAAAAAGAGTTTGAACCACTTGTTCTGCTAGGAGCTGCTGCAATGTGTTGGTCGTTGTGGCTATCTAGAAATAATTTGGTATTTGAAAAGAAACAATGTCATTCTCCTTTGCAGGTTATTTTCTCGATATACATTGGCTTCGCAGTTGGGCTATTCTCCAGAAGCCGTCTTTCCAGGATTTGGTTATAGCGGCGTCTCATTGTTTGGCACAGGTGGCCAAGGAGTTTTTTTACCTAGGCACATGGGTGGCAGTCTAGTCTACTGGATTGGGTGTCACTAGTGTGTTGGTATTTTTAATGCGCTTTTTGTAAGGCTGTGTGCATCTCAAACATGCAGAGGTCAGAAGTGTTTTAGGATCTTTGTATCTTCTGGATGTATTGATCTTAAAATCAATAAAGCTTCCATTATCGAAAAAAAGACAGTCCAATACGAAGACAAAGCAAAAGTGATGCGCAGCACGGTGAGTACTTGACTGTTGACTCCTTGTATATATACTACGACACTAGCTGTTTTTAGACCTTCCAACTCAGTATGTACCTGTATGGCTGTATCTCGACTTGCATGGACAGCAAAACAAAATGAAAGCAACATGAATCTGCTGGACGAGTACTCCTACGTGGAAGGAGCAAAGGCTTTCTTCCGACAACGACAAAAGGATGATGGTGAGGCACCCAAAGCAAGTGCTACCAAGGAGACATCCTCCCTATACATGCCACGCAAACGACGACGGAGGGACGAGATAATGTGTGGTGAGGTCCATAATCTATTTGTAGACCTTCCTTCTCCGTATCATCATCGGCTTAGTATCCTTAAATACTTCTGGGTGCTTGGCGAAGAGAGAGCATATGGCTATGTGCAACGAGGGCTCGCCAGTGCGTTCTTGCTCATTTGCACCAGAAAGAAGACTGCATTCACTGACGGGTGGGATGTCACGGGGTGTGAATCGCTAATTTTTTTCTGCTGTCGCAACTGTGTTAAGTTATTCCGTATGGTGCTACCATGGGCAGCCATCGGTCTCTTCCACTACAGCCACAGAAAAGCCTATAACGATACCGATGTGAAGATTACATATGCCATATTCTGTTGCACTGCTGTTCTAGAATATTTTTCCTACAACCCTATTATTTTTGAATGGCACAAGGCATCATCTCTGAATATGGAACTTTGGCCCGAGGTGGTCGCTCAATATAGCCTCATAGGATATGTTGCCCGCAACAAAGTTCACAGAAAGAAGATGCGGATTGCCAGCATGTTTGGATGCAAGGACTTCCTCGACCAACGCTGGTGGGGCGGATCCACGTACAAGACGTGCTGTCCTGGGGCAGCAATGGTTTCTGTTCTGGCCGAGTACCTCCATTTCTACCGTGAGTGACACCATTGCGCCATGCGCTGTGACAGCAGAAGACCATGAAAGCAGCCACTATTTGCACAGCACATCAAGGTCTATTTTCTCTAGATTAATCAGCTAGCTAGCACATGTAAAGAGCAGGGCGAACTGCTAAAGCCCCTCTCTGCTCTTGGCACCGTTTTCTTCTTGACTTGACACGGCTTCACAAAATGATGCACGCTGCACCATCGGCAAAGTGAGGATCTTTACTGTTATAGCCTCAATAATTTTTCCGATCCATTTTGCATGATTTTGATCTAGCCTTGTGCCATGATAATCAATCGATTATATTGATTATTCTGTAGTAATTTTTTAGGTTTGGAACTTGATTTCTATAAATTATTTTCTTATTGGTGAATCATGATATAGTTACTCTCTTCGTCCACAAAACAATAAAATTTTGACTTTGATCTAAATCAAACCATCGTAAGTTTAATATAATCTTACTATTACTAATTGTAGGCTGCTTTTGGAGCCTCCACATTAGTTCTTGCGAGATGCTCTAGAAAAATAGAAAAATCATAAAAATTCTAAAAAAAAAAACAAAACATCCGACCATCTATTTATGACAAATAATCATCGTAGCCATTGGATAGAAACTTCTTAATAACCCTACGTAACCGTGCAGCCCATCAGCCGCCGCCCAAGCACCCCCCCATTCGTCACGCTAATCGGTTAATCTACATCTACTTCATTAATCGGTTCGTGGCCTCTATCTAATGATCTCTCCAGCAGCCTTTCGTTGCTGCAATTGCATCTCCCCGTCACCGGCTCCTTGGGCACGGACGTCCGTACGGAACTGTGGGCAAGTTCATGACAACGCATGGCACCGGGGGCAGCGAGCAGCGGTCGTGCAGGTGAGGTCGCGAGGAAGCAGAGCCACGGAGGATATGGCAGGGGCAGGGCTGACGTCCAGGTACCAGGTGTACAGAGCGGCGCCCGGCGGGTGCCGTGCCGTGCCGTGCCGGCAGGGCGGAGATTCACCGGCGGCGCCCGCGCGCTCCTTGGCCCTGTGCTCTGTATGAGTGAATGAACCATCGGCCCTATCTCTGGCACTCGCATGGCTGCGCCTCCCAGTGTGATCGTGGTGGACGGCCTCTTCTCCGGTCGTAAGAGTGAACGTGCTCCACCGTACCATCTGGGCAACCCAACGAACTGATCCAGCATCGACACTCGCATGCAGAAGGAGGCGTACGGGGGCAATGCCAACCCCATCGATCGGCATCCTCAACAGCTACGACGATCACCGCCTCACCGTACTACGTACCCCACCGCGGCGTAAACCTAGAAGGTCAGCACGTTTGCAGCTGCTAAGTCGACGAAGGCAAGGGCGGCAAGCGCATGGCGGAGACGCTCACCGTACCACCACAGCGGCGGATGGATATTCAACGCTTGCGTGTGAATCGACGACGGCCACATACGTCATCAGCAACTTCGTCGCACAAGTACAATACATATGTTCGTTAGTGATTGTTACCGATTTTCTCATGCCATGCATGCGTGTATTGAGATATGCGTTGAATTATTTGCCAAAAGTAATTAGATGCATTGAATGATTTGCCAAAAGTAATAAGAGTAGTAATTTAGAGAGACCACGAGTGGATAAGTTACGACCTCACATCCTGTTGCTACAAATAAGGTTTTTTGTGGTGCTTCTGGGAACCCAAGATAGTTTTCATCCATCCCTTTGTCTATCCACGTAAGCCTCCTTTGTTGCCATACTATAAGTACATCAATC
Source organism: Paspalum vaginatum (assembly GCA_030272315.1). Lineage (NCBI taxonomy): Eukaryota > Viridiplantae > Streptophyta > Magnoliopsida > Poales > Poaceae > Paspalum > Paspalum vaginatum. The sequence continues at coordinate 7,074,174 of CM059020.1, read as the reverse complement.
ATGTCTCTTGCCGAATAATGCCAAAATCTACCAAAGTAATCGTGTTCTTCTTTCTTAACTAATTGCGAAAGCTATATTTGCACACAGTAACTTATATATATAAAAAAATAGCAAAATTAGTTCACGATTTAATCACGAAACGTGCTACTTCTAATGCCAGGACTGTTAAAACGAAAAATTGGGAAAAAAAACCCATTGTATGAGAAATACTTCGAGATGTTATGTACGGACATCATGTACAGTTGAACAGAGCACCTGCGTAGATTAGTTATACAAGCTTTCCACCTACTTTAGTACGTACTATTTGTTTACATACATGAGTGTGGAGGGGTTTCAATGCAGACTTTCACGTAGATCAAATGACTGTTCATCTACCTTTGTCCTAAGAAGCTCAAGCAGAACCCAGTTTACCTCTGTTTTCTCACTCATATGAATCTCATATCTCCCGCTATTGGAGATGTATTTTGCGTTCCAACCCAAAACATGCTTATCGGACTTTATGTATTAATCATTAGAAACCATCAAGGTATGTGTGCAAATATATATTATAGTTGTAACGCCCCAAAATTTAGCACCCGGAATTTTCTTTTGATCCCTCCCCAATTCAAAATCAAATTTTCGAAAACTTTGAATGTTGCTTATTTGTTTTGGGTGTGTTAACATGAGCTCAAGAAATTCCAAATATCACAAATACTCTCCACCAAAATTCTTTCCAAAATTTCTTTCCAAAAATTCAATTCAAAAAAAAAAAAATCCCCGCGCCACTTGGAATCTCCATCTCCGCGCCACTTGGACCCTCCATCTCCGTGACAGTTGGAACCCCATCTCCGCGCCATGTGGACTTCCCATCTCCGCGACACTTGGACCTCCCATTTCCGCGCCACGTGGACCTTCCATCTCCGCGACACATCATCAGCCTCCTCCTCCATCGGCGATAAATAGCCCCCACCCCAATGCCTCAATCCACACCAAGCTCACCACCGCCGCAATATTAGCCCCCGGTTCAACCCGGGCATTGTGCGCCGCGAATGCCATCCCCCTCCTCCTCCCTTGCTGTGTTCATGCACAGACCATAGCTCGATTGCTCCGATTGTGAGCACCTCGCCACATTCCTCCACCATCCCCAAGCCGCGCTCCCCCTTCTCCCTGCCTGTATCGAGCTCCCCACGAGCTCCTAGACCGCCACCAATGGCTGCCCGCGGCGAGCACCTCCGCGTCCACCACCTCCACCACGCTAACAACCATCAGAGCTGAACGCCGGTGAGCCCCTGCCCGTTGCTCACGGCGGCACTAGGCAAGCAGCCGAGCAGAGACGTTGTTCGGGCCTGCTCGTACCTCTCTGCCTGTTATAACAGCCCCCTTCTCCTATGAAAGACAGGTGGATCCACTAATTATTCTTTTCACGCCAACCACCAGCCACCGGTGATTAGCCAATCACTAATCACGTGTCATTCGAGCCGGCGGGTCCAATCCCATACCATTCTGTTCTTCTATTCATTTATTTCTGAATTAATCTCTCGACCATACAAGCTCCGATTCCATCTATTCTTCTTTCTAAATTCATCAAAAATCAATATCTACCATCCACATTAATTTCATGATTTTAGGAGTTTCGAGAGCCGCCTACAAACCGGTGCCACATTCGACACTATAGGCGTGGACCGTTGACACCACCCTGAAACTCTGTTCGCAAGCAGTCTAGAAATATTTCCTGTTCCTCATAAAAATCCAAAAACACGATTTTATTCTCCAGTTTCCAAATATTCGGATTTTGGAATATTCCAGGAATGTCCCTTTTTCCTTTTCTTTTCCGAAATATACAAAATTTGCATCTTCTCCGTTCCGACTTCGATTTGGGTGATTATTTCACCTAAATTTCATCTAAAATCAAGCTCTACCTACCCATACACTCCACATAATCTTTTATCCTGGCCGGAAGCCGCCGTCATGCCACCATGACGCCGTCATACGCCCAGTCAGTGCTTCACACCGGTCGCAGAAACATTGTGAGCCTGGTGATCGATGCCGTTAATCTCATATTCCACATAAATCCTAAAGGTTCCTGTCTTAGCCTGTCCGAGTCCTGAATTCAAATGATGACGATACCGAAAATCATATGAACATCATTGCTCTCTCCACCAGTCCACAAAAAGATCTTCTCCAAAACACCAACATGGGACCATCACCCCTTCGGTGTGTTGACCCCGCATCTCGCGTCCACCACCCCTGCCTTGGTATCTCCGTAACTGTCGTTACCGAGCCTGCCAACTCGCCCGAAAACTCATTACACCCCAACCACTTGCAGTAATACCACCAATAAGAACCCAGTAGACTCTCATCTCCGCAATCCAAGATCTACACCACCAAACCCGTTGAGCTCATATTATGCTTCGGTTTGTGTGTTTTCCTTGTTTGTACACTAGCCTTTACCGGAGAGTCCGTTCAGCCTGCCCCTCGTGTTATACTACGCGATGGTCTGCACCAAATACGTCCAACAACTAAGTAAAAGGCAAGCCCACTGGAATCCTGTTGATGCCAAGATTTGGCCGATCCATATAATGGGCTTAGATCGGCTATGGACCAAGTAAAGCCGCCCAAGGAAGAGGCGGTGTATTCATTTCAAATGGGCTAACGAGCCATGTATCGTAGGAAGATTAATTGCGTAGGGAAAGAGTCCGATCGGGACTCTATAAAGAATAGATTCGGTTAGGGTTTGTTAGCAAATTAGGAAAGGGTCGGATTGACGTCCAAGTCTACGGACTATAAATATGTATCCATACCCTCGAAATAAAGGAGACGACTTTCGTTCCACGCAACACAGGTTGTCCCATCATCTCTTGGCGCATCGCCACCTCTAGCAACTAGAGTTCAAGGTAATCATCATGCTGCTCTAATGATTTACTTCGTTAGGGCAATAGGCGTTAGTTGCCTGGTAGACCGCGTACTGAAGCGTTTTTGATGGTGCGATGTATTAGTTACCATGATGAATCCCGTGTCAAGCCTGGCTTGGCACGAGATCCATTAGTTACCCTAGATGAAGCTCAGACCAAGCTTTGCTTGGTGTGAGATCCATCTATTTACCCTGTGCATCTGCCGATCTATCATGATCTTTGTGCCTCGCGACTCAGATTGGCTCATGCACGATCTATCATCATGCTACCTTATCATGATCCCATGTCCTACGGTATATGTTTATAACTTTCATATGGTTATATATAGCTGGATTAGCATGATGTCTTGTCTCGTGTGTTCCATGTTTAGACAAATCTAGTTTATCTTTGCAAGTCAAAGATCGGCCCATGACAGAAAGTTCTTGCTATACTCGTGTGTTATGTGTTATGCATGATCGCTTATTCATACATATGGCCAATCTAGATTAACCAGATCGTCTTGAGATAATTTATGCTTTTCATTACTTAACGTATGCTTTGAGCAATATCAAAAGGAGCACGAGAAGATCGGCAAAGCATGTGCCGATGTCCAGACCCGATGCGATGAGAGCCGATCCATGCGATCTGGCTGGAACGCTAACATTTATCCTGTTTTCTTTTGTTTGTTCTTCAGAGAGAACAGGTGCCAACCGCCATCGCCGCAATCACCTTCCTAGCTGTAAGGTCAAGCCAGGTGGCACGCCCAAACACCGGTGCCAAGCAACCTCTAGCAGCCCGCTGCCTAGCTGGTTGCGAGCCGCTCTAGGAGGAGCGACCGCTAAAGTCCACATACACCTCCCGGCTGTCATTGTGCTGCTCGTCAGAACGCTGCTCACCGGTTTCCCGCAACAACACATTTTTGGCACGCCCAGTGGGACATAAAGATCATGGCAGAAGATAACGCTACTCACGGTGAAGACGAAGAATTCGCGCCCGTCGAGAAAGTGGAAGACCTGCCTGAAACCCATCAGCGTCAATTCATCAAGATTCTCGAAGATCTCAAAAAGAAGATTCTCACCATGTACACCAAGTCCCGCCACGGGAGAGTCAGGATGCATGGGGTCCCTACATCCCTCCTGGACAAAATCGACCTCACGCCCCCTTCCCGCGAGCGCACCGAGGTGCTTCGTGAGGAGATTCAGAGGATCACGGCGCACGCTCTCATACGACAGTCACAGGCAACCATCAACCGCATGGACAATATCGTCGTCAAGACTGTCAGAGCTGCCTTGGCCGGTGAGCCCCTCCATATCACCGGTCCCTCATTGAACCGACATGTGGGGGAAGCCATGTTCTACTCCAGGCCGATCAATCCCATTCAGATCGAGGTCCAAGGAGATAATGTCGTCGAATTTGTCATGCATCCTCCACGTGACGGCATTCTACACTTGGAGCCTCGTGTTTACTCCTGTCCTCCTCTGGTCATCCCAGAGGGGTACTTCTGTCAGCTCAGATATCGGCAGTTGCAAGAAGGAGAGAAGCGCCCAGAACCATACCCCAACGCCGTGATGGTCGAGCCCAAGCCAAGTCAAGCACAGGGTGCACCTGAGCCCCGGTCACCTCGCAAGCCAACTAAATCAGCCGACCAGGAGATGGCTGAGTGGGAGCGCTTTTATGGTACCGGGCCGATTCAGCATAATCAGGCCACATCGAGGAACAAGATCGAGGCCATGGTGCGGTCATAGATCGCCGAAATAATGCGAAATCAGTACGGGTTTGCGCCAAAGCAAGGGGTAATTAGCTATGCCAAGCCTTATCCCGAGGTGTATGATTTACTGGAGGCCCCTCCAAAGTTCAAGATCCCTAACTTTTCCAAGTTCAATGGTAATGAAGGTGCCAGCACTATTGAGCATATCAGCCGATATTTGGCACAGCTTGGCGTCGCGTCTCGAGCCGAACACGTGAAAATTCGGCTGTTTTCGTTGTCGCTTACTGGGCTAGCCTTTGGTTGGTACACCACTCTTCCTTCGGGGTTAGTTACTACATGGAAGCAGATGGAGGAGAAGTTCCATGTACAATTCTTTTTGGGGACTAATGAAGTAACGATTTCTGACCTGACCGAAGCTTGTCAGCACCCAGGCGAGTCAGTTCATCAGTACATCCAACGGTTTCGCGAGATCAGGAACAGATGTTTCTCCCTGCAGCTTCCAGAAAAGGCTTTGGCAGAGCTGGCCTTCAAAGGCCTGAATAAGGTTTTCAAGGGTGTTTATGGGCCGAACAATTTCGAATCCGTCGCCCGCTTGGTCTCCAAGGTAGCTGCTTACGAAAGGAGCCATCCAGAGCTATTCCAAGAGAAGCACCGATGGAACATCGGCTATGTCGAAGCCGATCAAGAGGACACAACTGACGATGCCGATGCTTACCTTGTGCAGTAGACTCGAACGAACCAGCCGCTACAATGCCAGTGGGTGAAGCAGTCCGAACCAACCCCTGGTTTCGACTTCGATGTCACCAAGACAGAGCAGATCTTTGACCTACTGCTCAAAGAGAAGCGCCTCGTACCCATGGCCGGGCATCAAACACCCTCGGCCGAAGAAATGCGTGGACGTAAATACTGCAAATGGCATAATAGGTTGGACGGACACGACACGAACGATTGCAGAGTGTTACGGATCGAGATACAGAGGGCTATTGAGCAAGAAAAGTTGGTTTATGCTAGGCCCTCATTGAAGATCGACAAAGAACCTTTCCCAGTCAACGCAGTATATGCAGTCCCTCATCCGTTGGAGCCCAGTATGCCAGCTAGGATGGCTAGATCGGCTTTTCGTGGGCGGGTCAAGGAGCCGATCACCGCAGGCAGGGTCTTACGCCGTGGCACAGAAGAATCTGACATGATAGCAGCCTTCTCGATCAACATGGTCCAGCCTTCCAAAGAGGATAAAGGGAAGGCCAAGGCTGATGCACGTGATGATCTCCCACTCGAATTCAGGGCCGAAGAACACACTTAGACAATTGAGAGGAACCGACGGTGCCGCCCCAATTCTGGAGCACTGATCGGCATGTACGCTCGGCATTACCGTCACAATGAAGAGCGTCTCCGACTTGACGAAGAACAAGCATACTGCCGCGAGCAGCGGCACTATCACGAGGAACTTCACCGAGACCGCTCACGACCATCTAGGCATGATGAACAGCGCCAGGCAAGCCGATGGGACTACAACGGACATCGCGACGCCGCCGACTGTAGAGAGCATTGGAGATGTCCCTACTTCCACTACTGCTGGAGCCAAGGTATGGATAGGTTACCCACCCCTGATAATTGCCCCGAATGCTCCACTCACAGGGCCAGGCGTGGCGAGCCGTCGGTGTTCGAACGCCTGGAACGCCTTCCATCACCGCCTCGCCGCCGTGCGTCATCTTCACGGTGCAACCATACACCTCCGCCTCGAATGCCAAGATATGTATCAAGGGATCGACATGCGTCTCCATCGTGTAAGCCGACACCATCCTTGGCAGCTCGCCCTGATCAGCCACCACGATCTGAAGAGGACGAGGCTAGCCGATGGCGAGAAGAGTGTCACCTACCGAGGTGGTGTCCAGAAGGTCTATCCAGATCGCAGAAGCGGAGGGTGCAACGCCTGCGTAGCCTCGAGCAAGCCGAAGCAGAGTATCTTCGGCAGTTGAAGAAGGTCGTGGGGATCTCACAGATTCCCAGCTTGCAGCCGGAGCGTAACCTCGTATGGAAGTGCAAACCTCAGGAGGAGGTAGCCGAGACATCCATTAGGCCGGTGCCTGACTAGTTGGCTAAAGAAGCCAGCAGGGGCGAGCCCTCGGACGTGGATGGTGAAAGCTAGTCGGCCGATGATGTGGATTTCCAAGAGAAGGTTGGGGCACTGTTCGGCAGGCCAGCGGCGGGTACTAACATGTTTTTTGTCTTACCGGAGGAATTTCGCCCACCCTCTAAGCAACAGATGGCCGAGTCAACGGCGCAGCTCAGCCTCGGCCCCGCAGCTGGCATTTTCGAGAAGCCAGGATACAAGAAGTATTGACATCTCAAGCCTCTTCACATAAGAGGCTTTATAAATGGCAAACCAGTCGGGAGGATGCTCGTTGACACAGGGGCAACGGTCAACGTCATGCCGTACTGTATGTGTCGCAAGTTGGGCCACTCCACTGAAGATCTCATCAAAACCAACGTCACTCTTCACTACTTCAAGGGAAACTCGTCGCAGGTTAAGGGTGTGCTCAATGCAGATCTCACGGTCGGCCACAAGACGTTGAATACGTCCTTCTTCGTTGTGGACAATTAGGGTCCTACTCAGGGTCCTTACTCGGTCCTACTTGGCCGAGATTGGATTCATGCTAACTGTTGCGTCCCATCCTCCATGCACCAATGTCTCATCCAGTGGGATGGAGATGACATCGAGGTAGTTCCTGCTGATGAATCCTGCAACATCTCGATGACAGAAGTACTGTTTTGGAGTTCAGATGAAGCGGAGTGTCTCTCAGGAAGGCCAGAGCCAGACTGGAGCTTCGTCGATCTCGCAAAAAATGGGATTACGCCAGTGTGGGCAGCCGGCGGCAAGTCTTAAACGACCATCGATCTTTGCGACATGTATCGGCCGATCGCATAGATCGGCTCACGACTAATTGTAAAAACTCTACGGCCACGAAGGCCGTAGTGGCCGATCTTTGCGATCGGCCCCAAAAAATTTGTAATTGAATGATCAATAAAACTTTTGAGGTGGCCGAGCTCCATCCTCGGCCCCAATATGTTGGCATGATTCATGTGTCTCCTGATATAAATGATCTCTCATGCGATGATCAACCTGTTGACTATATGAAGGAGGAAGAATCAGCTCGTTCGCATCCTACGCCAGCATCATCTAGCTCCACGAAGGAATTTGCAGAGGAAGGCAAGCTTGGGTTCGGCTTCACTACATCTGACGAACTAGAGCAGGTCGACATCGGCCTAGGTGATCGACCTAGACCAACGTGGATCAGTAAAAAGCTCGACCAAGAATTTAAGGCCAAACTAGTAGAGCTGTTAAGAGAATTTCCAAACTGCTTCGCATAGGAGTACCATGAGATGCTTGGCCTCGATCGGTCTATTGTTGAGCATCGGCTCCCCATCAAGCCAGGTTACCGCCCATATGCCTAGCATCCTAGGAAGATTGATGCAAAAATTCTTGATACAGTCAAAGAGGAAATAGAGAGGATGATTAAGGCTGGTTTCATCCGTCCTTGCCGATATGCAACTTGGATATCGAGCATCGTCCTAGTATGGAAGAAAAGCGGGAAGCTCAGGATATGAATCGACTTCAGGGACCTAAACAGGGCTACTCCCAAAGACGAATACCCGATGCCCATTGCCGAGTCGCTCATAGATGCTGCAGGTGGCCATAAAATGATGAGTTTCCTCGACGGTAATGCTGGATATAACCAGATCTTCATGGCTGAAGAGGATGTATACAAGACCGCTTTTCGATGCCCTCAGGGATTATTCGAGTTCTTGGTCATGACCTTCGGCCTACGTAACGCCAGAACAACGTACCAGCGAGCCATGAATTACATTTTTCATGATCTCATAGGCCGGCTCGTCGAGGTATACATTGATGACGTGGTGGTCAAGTCAATCCTGCAGGAGAATCACTTAGCTGATCTTCGCCAAGTTCTTGAGCGTACGCGGAAGCACGGTATGCGGATGAATCCTGACAAATGCGCGTTCGGGGTCACTGCTGGACAGTTCCTGGGGTTCATGATACATGAGCGTGGAATAGAGATCGGCTCAAAGAGCAGGGACGCCATCAAAACGATGGTCCCCCCAAAATGCAAGAAAGAGCTCCAGCAGTTGATCGGAAAGATCAACTATATTAGGCGGTTTATCCCAAATCTGTCGGCAAAACTTGGAGCCTTCATGCCACTAATTCGAACTCAAAAAAGTGATGAGTTCATGTGGGGGCCTGATCAACAGTTGGCGTTCGACAACCTGAAGGCGTATTTAACTGCGCCACCAATGATGGCTCCACCTCGTCTTGACCTCCCCTTCATAGTTTATCTATCGGCCGATGAAGTTTCCATCGGCTCGGTGCTGATTCAAGAAGTCGATGGCAAGGAGCGTGTCGTCTACTACCTCAGTCGGCGCCTGCTCGACACGGAAACCAGGTACTCTGAGATGGAGAATTTATGTTTATGCTTATATTTTACATGTACAAAACTTCGTCACTACCTGCTCAATGCCGAGACACTGGTCGTTTGCAAAGCCGATGTCATAAAGCATATGTTGTCAGCACCAATCCTTAAAGGGAGGCTTGGAAAATGGATGTTTTCCTTGTCAAAAATTGATATCAAATACAGACCAGCGAAGGCTGTCAAGGGGCAAGCACTAGCCGATCTTATCATAGAACGATCGGCTCCAACTCCCTGTTTCGTTATTATAGCATCTTGGGCTCTGTTTTTCGATGGTTCGGCATGCGATGCTGGTTGTGGTGTCGGGCTCTTTGTTGTTTCCCCTCGGGGGGCACAGTATGAGTTTGCTTTTCGGCTCAGCCGGCGGTACACAAATAATCAAACAGAGTATGAGGCTCTATGTAAAGGCCTTGAGTTGCTACTAGAGGTAGGAGTCGAAGCAGTGGAGGTATTTGGTGACTCCCAAGTAGCCATCAACCAATCTACGGAGGAGTTCAACTGTGCAAGCGACTTGCTCTATCCGTATTTCCTTCGAGCTCAGGAGTTGATGGCTAAATTTTGTTATATTCAGCTCAAGTGGATCCCAAGGAACGAGAATGCAGAAGCCACCAAGCACGCACAGATGACCTCTGGATACACAGAATTAGCCGGCGACGTTTGTATCGACACTATGCAATTGGCAACAGCCGATTGGAGAGCTGATCTCCTCAATTACTTGAAGGATCTGGCTCGGGGGGCAGACAAGAAGATAAGACAGCGAGACTTGAGGCATGTGCTCATTGGTGATGAACTTTACTTCAGGACCATGGAAGGGCTGCTGTTAAAATGCCTCGGACCGAATGAGGTGTTACAGGTCATGCACGACGTCCATGAAGGGGTGTGCGGAACACATCAATCGGCCCATAAAATGAAATGGCTGATTAGAAGGATAGGTTATTACTGGCCTACTCTATTGGAGGATTGCTTCAAGTACTACAAAGGTTGCCAGGAGTGTCAAAGGTTCGGTGCTGTCCAGATGGCTTCGGCGGGGCCACTAAATCCCATTGTCAAGCCCTGGCCGTTCATAGGCTGGGGCATGGACATGATTGGGCAAGTAAACCCTCCAACCAGCAAAGGCCACAAATGGATTTTAGTGGCCACAGATTATTTTACTAAATGGGTAGAGGCTGTGCCGATGAAGAACGTCACGGCTAAGATGTGGTGAACTTCGTTAAGGAGCCTATCGTTCACCGATTCGGTATTCCGCAGACTATCACCACAGACCAAGGGATAGTCTTTTTGGCTGCGGAATTCAATAATTTTGCCAAAGAAATGGGCATCACATTACTGCAGTCGTCGCCCTATTACGCTCAGGCCAATGGACAGGCTATGGCATCCAACAAGAGTCTCATCAAGCTGATCAAGCGGAAGATAGACGAATATCCTAAGCAGTGGCACGATCAGCTCTCTGAGGCATTATGGGCATACAGAATGTCATGTCACGGGGCGACCAAATGCACCCCATATCAGCTGGTGTACGGCCAAGAGGCCGTCACGCCGTGGGAGATTAACATCGGCTCTCGGAGGGTCCAGTTTCAGAATGACCTATCTGCCGATGAATATTCCTCCCTCATGAATATCAACATGGACGATCTCACGGAACTTCGGTTATGGTCCTTGGAAAAGATTAAAGATAACAAAGCAAAAATAGCAAGGGCTTATAACAAAAAGGTGAAGCCGAAGAATTTCCAGGTCGGTGATCTCGTATGGGAGCTAGTTTTGCCAGTTGGGACAAAAGACCCGGCGTTTAGAAAATGGTCACCCAATTGGCATGGACCTTATCGCATAATAGAAACTGCGCCGGGAAATTCATATAGATGGAAACATTAGAAGGAGCCCGTTTCAGCAGGAACGTTAATGGCAAATACTTGAAGAAGTATTACCCTAGTCTATGGATCGGGTCATAGGTTCGCCGTACGAGGAGCCGATGTGATGACATTCGGCCCTAAAAATAGCCGATGCGAGGAGCATCGCCTTGAATATATATATATATACATATATATATATATAAAACCTTGGCCAACGTGCGCCATTGGCCACAAATAGAGCCGATGTAAGTTGAAGCATCGACTTTAGTTCAAAAAACATACAAAATACTTGCTTTTCATGGTGAGCGACATGCTTGGGGGGCATGCTTCAGGAGCATGATGATCAATTGTCAAAGTTCAAGGAAGAGATCCACTATGAAGCAGAGGGAGTAGTCAACTTTGCTAGATACTGATGAGCGGATGGCATCGGCATTGCTAATTGTCTGGCGATCAGGCTCGTTGGAGCCTGTGACTAGCCTCTTGTTCAGCGTGCGGATGCGTGCCAGGTTTGTCTTGTGCTTTGTCGATAGCTGCCCTCTCTCTTCAGTAATCTTTTCCACCTCGGCATTGTTCATTTTGATGGATTCTTCGACGTCAGCCAAATCCTGAAGAAGGCGCGCTTTCTTGGCATCGAGCTCTTTTCTGGCAGCAAGTAGACTTGCTTCAGTCTTCTGATCTTGGGCTGCCTTTAGTTGATTGACAGTAGAGCATTCTTTGGCAATCTCTTCTTTAGCGCTGGTTGGCTAATGCGTGATGTGATACGAGATGCGGCCGTTAGGACATCTTCGCGAAAGAAAACCAAGTGAGCCGATGGACAAAGTGCTTGCTTCAGATCAGAGGGAAGCTTATCAATGACTGAGTCCAGAGCCGATCGAATGCCTTCACAGTTCGTCACTAGTTGCTCGATCGGGGCTTCCAATTGCTTGATGATATCTTTATGTTTGGAAATAATCCCAGCAGCGGTTGTAGGCGATACAGGAGGACTGTCCATTGTAAGTTGCTTGCCAAGGGAGGAAGGATCAAAGTTCAGCAGGTTCGCCACATCAAAATTCTGACGGCCAAAAATAGAAGAAGTTCCTATGGGCTGTCTTGAGGTGAAATTGATGTGGTAACAAAGAAAGAGGCTTACCCCAGATTGCTCGGTGTTCATGCTGTCATCTGTGCCTGTATGGCCAGATGCGTCCTTGGGAGAAGCGTCTTGATGATCAGGGGAGATTACTTCTTCATTTGCTACCTGCTCTTGACCATGGGCCTCTTCTGCAGCTCCTGACCATTGGCTTCTTCTTCATCCCGCTCTTGACCATGGGAGTGGTTGCCCTGTGCAGCAAGGAAAATTATTCAGAAGGGACTGTCAAAGGAAACGCAAAATTACGGCGGGAGCAAGCTTTACTGAGAACTGGGGAAAAGTTGGACTGGGGAAGCGCGGCGAATTTTGGTAGCAGTCTTCTTGCTTCTTGGTTGATGAAACCCCTTGCCTTCTCGTTGCTGTTTGGACCCTAGGGGCAGCAAAGATCACTTTATCAAGGGAGGGCGCGTTTGCCTGATATATGGGCATGGGGGCCTTTTGCAAGTATTTAAAAGGCCGGCTTGCTTCGTTAGCTGGGACGGAACCTTCCTGCAACTGATCACGAACACAATGAGAGAGCATAGTCACCAGAGCAAACAAGGGAATAAGTAGTGGCTAGAATGGACTTACTTCTTCAGGCGTGGCTTCATGCTCCGGGTCGATAGCAATAAGAGCCGATGCTACTGCACCCTGGAAAAGATGGGGTCTCCAATAATCCCACCAGGTGTTAAAACCATCGGCTGTACATGTGAATTCTATGTCTTCAGGCACAGATAGCTCCAGATCTGAGAACAGGGAGTACGCTTTGGAAGCTACCAGGTGTTTCAGTTAGATCGGCTCGGCTTTGGATGCGCTCATGAACAATGAGGTGAGGGAAAGTTTGGTTTAGGCCGAGTTGACGAGCGGCTAGAACAGGTTGGTATGATTCATACCTTGGTTTGTTAATCCTGTTGCTAGTACTCATGCTGACTGGGAGGAGACATGGGGTGATCATGACGCCAAATATGGCACGAGTTTCTTCATCAGATGCAAAATTATCTAGTCTGAAGAAAGATGGATTCTCGAAACTTCCTAATTCAGCGTAGGCATCGTATGAAGGAATGGTCTGAGAGCTGTAGAAGCGCTTATACCATTTGGCCATCTCTCCTGCATCGGTATTGGATATAGTAGCTGATGCAGAGCTTGGCCAAATGAGGTACAACGTATTTTCTTGCCAGAGGAGTCTAGGAAGGACTGAGATACTAGCTGGGGGAAATCTGCAATTTCTGTACGATAATAAAGGTTGCACCACAGCTGAATGAACCACCAGGGTCCTCCGGTCTTTACGCGCTGATTATTTAAGATACGCTGGGTATTCAGAGAAAGGTGTCGGTACAAAATACCCAGGAACAGTTTGCCCAAAGCAAGATTTCTGCCATTAGCTAGAGCATTGGCCAAGTGTATATAATTCTTGGTTGGGGCCAAAGAGGGACCATTAAAAAGAAAATGGTCAAGCCAAGGATTCAGGAAGGCAACATGCTCCTTTGGTGAAACAGGGCCGGTTTGTCTATTGTGTTGGGCGATGTACTGACCCAGTTACGAGTACTACTCTTCTCCACTATGTTCTTGAAAGAGCACTCAGTTAAGGAAAAAGGGGAAGGGCAGGATGATTGTACATCTAGACCCAAGATCATGGTGACATGCATCAGTGTGGGAGTCATGGGCCCTGAACTAAACAGGAAGAAGTTCAGGCTGTCTGACCAAAAATAGCTGATGGATCTGAGCAAGTTGTCATCTTTCTCCATGGGAGAGAGGGAAAGAGACAGAGCATCGGCTATGCGGGTGATTTGCCATGTGGAGCCATGTGCTTGTTCAACGCGCTTATACCAGTTAACCCATCCCTCCATAGGAAATGGCTAGGCGCGCAATTGGTCGGCCCACAAATCCAAGTCAGGGATGGTATGAACAAAAGGCAGGCGTTTGGTCTCAAGTTCTAACAAGTTCATGCGGAGGCTCATAGGATTTGGGTCCTAAGCTAAAAGTTTTGGAATTGGCTGATGTTGGTATGAGAATGTCATTGGCCTAATCATAAGAGATAGCAAATTCAGAATAAGGACCAAGAGGTGATAGCGACTGTGCAAGAAGAGATCCAGGTTTATTACCTTTAAGCCAAAAACTCGTTCGCAGAGGGTCTATGTCGTTGTCGCGCTGCTGGAGCCTGCCATGTCGCAAAAGCAGAGTGTTCTGATGTGGCGGCGAGGACCCTCTGTGGTCTGAGGTCGCTATGAGGAAAGACCCACGATCAGGAAGCTAGCGCGGGGATTGAAATTTGACCAAGGGCTAGATGGCCGTTTATAGATTCATCGGTTGGTTGGCTGAGAGCCGATGGATAGCTCTAGGGTGTTGCGCAGAGTTAGTTGAGCCAGATCGGCTGTTGACAACATCATATCTTGTGGCGTTTTTGGAGAGCCGATTCTTCGGGCATCGGCTTAGCGCGGTGCTGCTAGAGCTGATATTCAGAGATTTGACCCGTAAAGACTGAAATGAATGGAAGGAATCGGCAAGATACAAAAGCAATATTTTGTGAAAGGAATTTCCATTAATTTACATATTCCCATTAGGGAGTATGGATATGGGTGGCAAAAGACAAATCCCAAAGAGCCGAGATCTCACGGCTGACAGTTGCCAAAATCTGGGATTCTTCTTGGGCCGATGCAGCGGCTAAGACTAAACTAGTTCTATTCTATTCTATACTAAGATAGAATGCTTTAAGCATCACTATCATCAGCCGATTCTTCATCGGCTTCTTCATCGCCATCGCCAATGTCGCCGCCGGCGTCTTCACTCTCGGAGAAGCCATAGTCGGATGAGCTCTCCTCAAGCTAGGCAGCAAGGTCTTCATCCTCGCCCAGTTTTTCTGGCTCGACTCCATCGGAGGAGTCCTCCGGCTCTTCGTCGTCTTCGTCCTCATCGCTGTCCTCCTCCGCGTCGTCCTCCTCTGCGGTGTCAGCGGGTGGCGCTCCCAGCCGCCTTCTCTTGGTGGGACGCGAAGGTGATGGTGGTTGCTCCTGTGGGGGAGGGTTCCACTGAAGGAGATGCCACCGCATCCTCCGGGTCCTTGGCGCAGCCAAGGTTAACCTGTATCCCGGACGGCGGGTTTCGGGATGTCTGGGCCAAAGACCTTTAACCAAGCCCTGGTGGCTTGGTTTGGAGATCCTTGTTCGTCGGCCACCGGTGCGGCTTGGTCGGCTCTTGCCGCCGGCAATGGAGCAAAGCCCGGCGGAGCGTCAGGGCAAGGCGGCAGTTGGGTTTGCGCATTGACCCCTACGGATGCCGCCGTGTCCTCAGCGGAAGCGATGGAGGGCGAGGATGGTGAAGTGGGCACGCGAGGTCCCATCACAGAAGGAGACGAGGGCGGAGACGGCGATTTGTTGCTGCCGATGGAAGACATGGCAGGGAGAAGGCTTTGCTCGGCTCTTTGCTTGGCTTGAGGAAAGGGGAGAGAGCTGATGCCGATGGGAGAGAACAGAGGAGCCCTGCTTTTATTAAGTGTGAGGCGACGGGAGGTGAAGAGGTGCTGTACGGGAAGCCGCAGGGTCATGCAGGTCATCATGATGGTTTCCATGGAAGACCGTGTGGAGGTGCAGGTTGATGAGTCGTGCGCGGTTAGGTTTCCCAGTTATCTGGTTTTATGAAATAAACAATCTTTATTTGCCAAAACCAGGGGGCATGTGTTGACTCCAAGATTTGGCCGGTCTATATAATGGGCTTAGATCGGCTATGGGCCAAGTAAAGCCGCCCAAGGAAGAGGCGGTGTATTCATTTCAAATGGGCTAATGAGCCATGTATCGTAGGAAGATTAATTGCGTAGGGAAAGAGTCCGATCGGGACTCTATAAGGAATAGATTCGGTTAGGGTTTGTTAGCAAATTAGGAAAGGGTCGGATTGACGTCCAAGTCTACGGACTATAAATATGTATCCATACCCTCGAAATAAAGGAGACGACTTTCGTTCCACGCAACACAGGTTGTCCCATCATCTCTCGGTGCATCGCCATCTCTAGCAACTAGAGTTCAAGGTAATCGTCATGCTGCTCTAATGATTTACTTCGTTAGGGCACTAGGCGTTAGTTGCCTGGTAGACCGCGTACTGAACTGTTTTTGATGGCACGATCTATTAGTTACCATGATGAATCCCATGTCAAGCCTGGCTTGGCATGAGATTAGTTACCCAGATGAAGCTCAGACCAAGCTTTGCTTGGTGTGAGATCTATCTATTTACCCTGCGCATCAGCCGATCTATCATGATCTTTGTGCCTCGCGACACAATATCGGCTCATGCACGATCTATCATCATGCTACCTTATCATGATCCCACGTCCTACGGTATATGTTTATAACTTTCATATGGTTATATATCGCTGGATTAGCATGATGTCTTGTCTCGTTTGCTCCATGTTTAGACATATCAGTTTATCTTTGCAAGTCATAGATCAGGCCCATGACAGAAAGTTCTTGCTATACTCGTGTGTTATGTGTTATGCATGATCGCTTATTCATACATATGGCCAGTCTAGATTAACCAGATCATCTTGAGATAATTTATGCTTTTCATTACTTAACGTATGCTTTGAGCAATATCAAAAGGAGCACGAGAAGATCGGCAAAGCATATGCCGATGTCCAGACCCGATGCAACGAGAGCCGATCCATGCGATCTGGCTGGAACGCTAACGTTTATCCTGTTTTCTTTTGTTTGTTATGCAGAGAGAACAGGTGCCAACCGCCATCGCCGCAATCACCTTCCTTGCTGTAAGGTCAAGCCAGGTGGCACGCCCAAACACCGGCGCCAAGCAACCTCTAGCAGCCCGCTGCCTAGCTGGTTGCTAGCCGCTCTAGGAGGAGCGCCCGGTAAAGTCCACATACACCTCTCGGCTCTCATTGTGCTGCTCGTCAGAACGCTGCTCATCGGTTTCCCGCGACAATAAATCCCCACTTGATGCATAAATTTTCTATGTTTTGCAAACACAACCCTTGGCCTGTTAATCACAGTAAAAACTTGCATGTTTTGCTTGCTAAGGTAACTCAAGCAAATATACAGTCACCTAAGCTATTTTAGATACAAGCGCGCATAGCTGGGATCGCTCATTGAATTATCTATTATAATCTTGACGTTATGTTGGATTATGGATGTGGAACATGTTGGGTGTGGGAAATTGGATGTGTGTGTGGTTTTTGAAATAAAATGGAGAAGAACCCCTGGCAACCGACTTTGTCGGAATACGGCTACGCGCTGAAACAGCGAATAAGGGCAGGGTATGAACGAGTAATTTAGATACCTGCGGTTACTCCTTGTCTCGGGATTCGTGGAGAATACCAGGTAGATAGATTGCTCGCGCTGTCGAGCATTGAAAAGTTAGAATGGTTCTACCGGAGCTCTTCGTAAGGACCGTTATGATTTTAATCTTTCCTAACTCTTTTAGTACAACCACTCGCTCTGTATGAGGTATTGGCCAGGCCCGAGCCGGAGTGGATAACCTAGTACCTTCTGTGATGGCACACAAGATGATAGGGGATGGGTGGTGTGCCAACGGGAGTACCGCGGGGTACTGGAGTGGCTCGGATGCCCGAACCCCTAAAGTTCTGCTAGGCGATGAAACAAAGACAACGGCTTGGTTTGGAATTCGGGCAGTTACGACGGTAACGTACCGCTGAGTCTAACTTGTGGGAATGAGTACAACCTCTGATCAGAGTAGAACCTATTCGAATAGTCCGTGTCCACTGGTATGCATGAGTTACGGCTTGGTTCTTCAGGTTAGCGGTTTTCATAAAATAAAATGGAATTAGTTTGGGATTGGATAAAAATGGATTTTGGTTCAGCAGTGGAAAATGTGTTGGCTGGAAAGCCATGGCTCACTTTGGACCAGAAAGTCCAGTGGCGAACCTTTTTGGAAAAAACTCAGTTTTCAGAAAGATTAAAACTTGACAACTACATCAAACCCTGCATACAAATATTTTTTTCTGCAAAAGTATCCTAAGCTACAGATATATCTTACATATAGTGTTACCTTTCCCCAAATTCTTTTGGAGGAAGGTGGGTTGCTGAGTACGTATGTGTTCACCCTTTCTTTGCTTTTGTTTTTCTTAGTGCTATGGACATATATTGGTCCGAGAACCAGTAAGGGTTATGACCTGCTTTCTAACTGTGGCGTGAGGATGATGGGACTACGTTTTATATTCCGCTGCTTAGATTTTCACGGCTGCGCCCCTTGTTGTCCGACCCGTTTAGGGCTGATCTGTATCACTCTGATTTAAAAACATGATTAACAAATACTGGGATGGTAATAAAGCACATTTTAGTCCCATTATGAAAACTGAGGCGCTTCAATAATTACGAAAATGCTCCACGTTAATCTTCACCAAACCGCTAGGAATAAAGTTAAATCTTATAAACTTCCACAAAAATCAGAAACATTTTGCCATAAATCATGTAGCTCTAATAATAGAACCCATCTATTGGATTTTCTAAAAAAAATTACTCACCGTACCATTATAAAAAATAAATTAAAATAAGCATTCTAAATTTATATATAAATTGGCCACTATACCATTATGAATGATGAACTAAAATAACCTTCTAAATTTGCATATAAATTACTCACCATGCCACTATAAAATATAAATTAAATAACCCCATAAATTTGCATATATTACCCAGCATGCCATTATAAAAGATGAATTAAAGTAACATCTAAATTTATATATAAATTACCCATCATAATATCATGAATGACGAATTAAAATAAACACATCTAATATTACTAAATATTAAATACATTAACACATATGTTGTTATAAAAATTTAGATAACAAAAATAGACATATATATGTTTCAAAAGTATTAATTGTTGCTATTATTAGAGTTGTCCATATACTTTTAATATATATGACTCCTAGAACTCTAGCCCGTGCGACAGCACGGGTTGGTAGACTAGTTTATATAGTGATAAAATAATATTTATGATATCAAAGATATATAATATGAAAATATATTTTAACATAAATCTAATGACATTAATTCGGTCACAACTCTAAATATATTCTAATATAGACTTAGTTAAAATCATGATGGTTTGATTTTGAACAAAGCTAGAATTTCATTGTTTTGTGGACGGAAAGAGTAGGAGTTTACGGTGACCCATAAGTGTTCAAGTTTTCACTTACACACCAAAAAAATCAAAGGGGCTGATATATATAACTGATAGAAAAAAATCAATATGAGTTTTTAGCTTGTTTTTATTTATTTTTTTGAAAATTTTACTAAAATTTGAGATTTTGAACAAATTTCATTCGAACAAAATCATTTTTGTGTATATATATTTAGCGGAGGCGACTAGTAGATCCCCTATTTCAATTGAAGTTTGGCCGTATATTAGAACCCTACGACATAGGGACATCATTGACCAAAAATCCTGGATCCGCCCCCGGCTGGTGCATGAGGCCATGCCTCTCGTCCCGCGAAATTACATATTTGGTTCTCGAACATGTGAAAACGGGATGGAAGGAAAGAATACAGGATCCTGCTAGCTACCGTAGGTTCAGCGACAACAGGGGCCACCGGGCGCTTGAGGGCAGCGATGAAGAACCACTGCGCTGGAGCATAAAGGGACCATTCGATGAGAGTGTCGTCCTCTGGCACATCGCCACGGATTTATGCTTCTTCTCAGAGCCTAGATGTGAAGGGACTATGAGATGTGGAAATTTGGTAGAATATAAAGCTGTCCAATGCAGACAGATGTCCAACTACATGATGTACCTATTGTTCGTTAATCCTGAGATGCTGTTGCCTGGCACTAGATGGACTCTCTTGACATACTCCTACAATGAGTTCCAAGGGATCCTCAAGTCAAGTCTGTTCAAAGCCACCTATGAAGAGCTCAGGGACAAGAAGAAGCATAGCCCACTCTGCTGCTGTCAGTCGAGCCATGAGGAAGAGGAACGGCTTATGGGGAGAGTAATCGCTGCCACACTGAACAAGTTGAAGAATCCTTCTCAAGAGTCGAACGGCCAAGGTCCTGAAGAGGAGTCAAAGGAAGGTCTTCTTAAAGAAAAGTTCATTGACGCCGCCTGGACTCTTGCCCAGAAGTTATTGGGTTTGGGTGATGAGAAGATGTGGCAAGTGATCGAGGGCGTCTGGGTGGAGATGCTCTGCTTCTCCGCCAGTAGATGCCGAGGATACCTACACGCCAAGGCTTTGGGCTCAGGCGGGGAGTTCCTCTCCTACATCTGGCTCCTGTTGTTCTACATGGGGACAGAGACCTTGACGGAGAGGCTGCAGAGGGAGGAGCTTATTCCAAGCCCCCCTCGGAGGGAGGAGGGGCTTGCTGTGGTCCTTCCAAGCTGGCAAGGGAACAACACCATCTCTGCTCCATCGACCTCTAGCACTCATGCCGCTTCATCCACTTCCGAGATTCACGCCGCTGGAGAAGACATGGTTTGACAACTGGCGGTCATTATATCGATGATGTTTCTATATATTCGTAATCTTTATTTATTTTTTTGTTTTCCCATGGAATCGTTTGCTTTGCTCCTCATCTCGATGAAAGGCTACTTGGTGGTTCCTTCGCTGTTATATTGTGTTCTGCCCATGTAATGCTTGCTAGTTTTTACTCTGTTTCTTCCAAGTTAAGTGTAATGCTGACATTTGAATAATGGTCGATCGCCTACGGGCCAACAATTTCAGTACTGCCTATTTTGTTCACATCCTATCAAATGTGTCAACGATAGTATTGTTCCTGCTGCATCTAAATAGAGTGTTCTGCATGCGGTGGCAGCTAGGTTGGAGAGATCCTCAGGATCAAGCTCTGCATAGTCTGCCACTATATATATATATATATATAGTGGCCAAGTGCCAGCGTGCGAGATCTCTTCACGCTGAGGATCAACCTGCTGACTAAATTGTACGCATATAGATGGTTGTAGTGCAGATGCTGGCTCCTTCGTTGCTTATGCTTGCTGTCAGCCTGTCACTATGTACCGGACTAGCTAGCAGAACAAAATCATCGGAGATGCCAAGGCTGTCTGCAATGGTTTACGTGGAAAATCATCGAATTGGTCTGCTGCCCACCGCAGCGGCGGCCTGAAAACGGCCCGGTAAAATCCCGGATGGAGTCCACGCCCCCTGAATCTCCCGGATGAAGCTTCAGCTTGAGCCTGGATCTTCTCCCTCCTCGGCGTCCCCACAAACTATTCCTTCCTTCACGCGGCCGGAGTGCCGGCGCAGCCGCGGCCGCGGGCGGCGGCCAGCTCCAGCTCGCGCACGCCGGCGTTGGAGCGAGCGAGGCGCGGGGCGAGTAGGCAGGCACAGCCCGAGGCACGCGGCGGAGGGCGAGATGGGAGCAGGGCGCGGAGGTTCCAGGTCGCGTGAGCCGATGACCGGCTCTAGCTCAGGCCGGAGCAGGAATGGGGGAGCGCGCTCCGACGTGTGGAACGGCGGAGCAAGGCAGTGATGGACCGGTGGAGGGGCACGAGCTCGCCTAGCTGGACGCTGTGAGGGCCGGAGGCCTTGGGGGCAAGCACGGAGGCGAGCAGGAGGCCGGGAAGCTGGACCGAGGCGGCGAGGCCATGCCAGCACAGTGAAGGACGAGAAATTTCAATACGCACGCTTTCGGTTAAGGGATCTAATTCGCGAGGCCATTGCCGTTTGCGTTTGATAGAAATGTCGTTAAAAACTGTTAACGTGTTCGGCTATGCCCCCGCTCAGTCTCCTATGAACTATGCACCTACGGCTCTAATAACTACTGTCGCCGATCATGCCTTCATGGATCATGCCTTCGTGCATCTGCGTGTGGCTGCTCTCTCTGTCACGTGATGCCTCCTGTCCATCTGTGCCCAGCCCACGACGACCACAGCGCTGCCTAGGAGCGCCTCGCCGACGGCGGTTCTCTGAACGCATACATACCACCGGACAGCTGTGCGTGACGATGGATAGATGATCATGACGGCCTCATGGATGTGGTTCTACAAGTACGGCAGCGTCGAGACCAAAACACAGATACGCGAGCTATATGTGCATTGTAGACGTGAACAAGGCTGAAAACGCCAACAATTTTAACAGCATTTCCTCAAAACTAACTGTTAGTAGCAAATCAAGCGATTAAAAATCTAAACCAACAATGGCATTAAAGTGAAGGTATAATTTCTAATGGTATGGAAGGGATCGGTATTGGATGGAATTTGCTTTAGAAACTTTAGGAAACTAAAATCGGGGTTACATAAACATAGTTGCGGCGCCAAATTTTTCTTTGTTAATAATGTCATTTTCAATGACGAGACTCAACAAACATGTCAAGGACCATTTCCATTGGAATTGAAAGGGAACGGAGGTGATTATTAACTACCACTTTGTATTGCATTAGAAGCCACATTTTTTTCCGCTGATGTTTTCACATTCCACATACAAGGATCACTTTTGACAATATAGAAGAACCACATCTACCCTACAAAAAGCGAATTTTAGAAATTCCCTTTTACCTACGATGGTCTCAGTATACCCTTTACGTCGGTCCCACTGCGCATGTTGAAAAGGGTGGGAAAGGATCTAAAACCGATAGAAGGAAAATGTTTCCACTCTTTAGTCTTTTATTTTCTCACATTATTTTGTGCTCATGCCCAGCGAGTAATTTCGTTGAAATTAATGAGAAAGGTAAGGACATCAATTACCATTCCTTTTAATTCATTCATTAATTCTTTCTCCTTTCTATTACCCGGCCGGTCATCTCGTGACACGTGCATGTTGCATGTACATCTACGCTAGCATTTATTAAAGCATGAGAGATTATGATTAATATTCAATACCAATCCAATCACAATAATTGAATATTGAGACATACAAAAATATAAAGTTTGATTGGTTTAACATCCGGCTTTGAAGTCCAGGAGTGAAGTAGACTACCTTCCATAATCCAAAGAAAAGAGGTTACGTAGACTTTTTCTTCCATAAAAACGCCTGCATCAAAAATTTAGTTTGCAGTTATTGAAAATGTTATCATTTTATTTTGTTCTAGTGATCCAAATTTCCCATAAAATTGCTAACGCTCCTGCTTCCTACCAATAATGATGCATTATGTTTCCTCATTCTCAGCCTTGATCTAATGGAACATGTGGCGGAACCGCCCAAATTAATCTAGTCTTGGTACTTTAATTAGACTAAAGCACTAATCCAAAGTTAATCCCAGTAGTCCGTCAAGTTCCTCAAAGGTTCCTGACGATGCCATTACTTACAGGAATCAAATATACACTGGTTGACCCACAGTGAGTCACTGGATTACTTCAACACAAGCAGTTGTACAAAATAAACTTTAGTTATTATGACCAATTTTGATGGAGCAGAGATACAAACTTAAGAAATCTCCAACAGTTGTGAAATCCTAAGTTTAAAACTTACAACGAGAGTGAGTACATCACCTGGAGCCCTACTAATCATGATAAAAAACAACGTGTGAAACCAACATCGAGCCCACCGATATTGCTTCACATCAAACAACTTCTGGAATGCTTCAGGAATACACAATGGAACTTCAACATCAAGCTTCTTTATTTCTTCAACTTTAAGAGGTGGCATTTCATCCACGAGAACATTATCTCAAGCACCTTCTCAAGCAACAGAGATAAGCTCGAGATTCTACCTCCGAAAGAAAAACATAAACAACAAATCCCGAGTACTAGGTACTCCGCAAGACTTACCCGACCACTGGGTCAAACCTGACCTTCTAGCCTATGGCCGATCTGGTTAGATCAACTCACATGGCAGCAGGCCTATTTGTGGATCCTTAGCATTTACGGATTTGACTTCTTTTAGTTATTACCTGGTCAGTCTAGGTTATACATATTCTATTATCAAACAAGAGCAAACACTCTGCGAAATCATGAGTTATCCAGAACATTATTCTTCTCAACCACGATGTTGGTCGTGATCAGGCTGCTTACACCTGGTAAGTTTAGCGATTTGAATCGATTTTACACTCCTAGGAGCTAGACCCACACAAGCGCCATATGCGTGTACGTCAACTCCGCATATGACATTCTAACATCCCAACTACCACCTAGCCTGAACTGTCCGTGCATATAACCCAGGAGGACGTCTCCTCCCACCAAACCTCCACCTTCCAGTTGGCAAGCGACGGTTCAGCCCTAGGTATAAGGGATGGAAGATTACCGGAGCCCAATTCAGGACGGCACATGCATGGTACGCGTTCAAAGCCACAACCAGGCCAAACATCGGGTGGCCTTACGCGACACAGGTGGGTTAGGATCCCAATCCAGTTCAAATCACTAGGATTATTAGTTATTCATACAGAAAGCGTAACTGCCCCCACCCGTTGTCTCCAATTCAATATCTCATAAACTTTGCTTAGTCATGATTAAGCTTTTGAAGGAAAATACGTCCTACTACTAATTATGGCTAAGCATGCTACTCCATAGCATATGGGATTAGTCATGATGGGTTACGGAATTAATCATGCACTAGGGTTCCAATCAACTCATAACTTTAATAGCACAAACATAACTCATTGATTAGGACTCAAAGTAAAATAGGTGATGCACTGGAGCTTGCCTAGATACTCAGAGAATATCAGTAGTCAGAATAATTAAAACTTGATGCTTCTGATAATCAATCCTCCAAGAATACCAAGACTTCAGGATAATATAATTCAAAGCTTCTTTTCGTACGATGTCTCGCTCCAATGGACTTCATGATAATATATTCCTGAGACTTCTCCTTATGGACATCTCACTTTCAACTATCGTACCTAGGTATGTATGCAATGGGTAATATGCATGAGCTTGAGATGATGAGGATGATCAACCTAGTTAGAAAGAACTACAAAAGTTTTTAAAAGAAAAGATGGTGCACTCAAATAATTACCCAGGCCTCACCATATGCTTACATATTTTCCAAGGTTTTTTCTTTTTTTTCTTTTTTTTAAAAAAATATTTTTTCTAGCATTTTTAATAATTTTAAAAGTCTTAGTTGAATTATTAAGAATGAATAAGCATTTGACAAAGATTAAACATTTATTAAATATTAGTTATTCTTTTGTCATTAGTTAAAATGATTAAATTAATAAAAAAGATATAAAATTAACATAATTAAACTAACAGGTTAATTAAACAAATAACTAGCCTTTTAAATTAAATAAAAAATATAGAAAGTTGAAATAAGAAAATATCTAAATTAGAAAATTCTGAAGTTGAAAGAAGCCCAAAGCATAAAATTCACTTTTATACCAAAGTTCTATTTTCCTCCATGGATTATGCGGAAGTCCCACTTTCTTCCCTCCCTTGGCTCAGCCTAGTCGGAACCGGACTGGCCCACTCTCCCTTCTTTCTTTTGCGCGGCCCAACCTGACCAGGCCGGCCTGATTCCCCTCCTCCCTTCGGCCCAACGGAGCTTTGCCCAGTGCGTGGCCCAGCCTTGACCAAACCGCATGACGTCACTCGTCCTCCCCTCTCTCTCTTTTCGTTCCCTTCTTTTCCTCTCCCTTCTCTTCCTCTCCTCCCTCTGCTTGCGTTGGACGGGCGAACGTGACGTTCACCGCGCCATGCGCCCGATGGCGAGGCCCTCGCCCGATGGTGCTAGGACGTGCCGGTGCCGGAGAGCACCCGCGCGAAGTGCGCGCTGGTGTTCCACACCTGGCATGCGTGACAGGGAGCCCGGGCAGGGCTCGTGCGTGTGGGGAAACATGGGCGGCACAACAGCTATGTTCGCCGGCACCATGGGTGCGCACAGATCTCGATTCGAGCTTGGGCCGGCCCAATCCTCGACGAGGATAGGGAGGAGGATGGTGGAGATGGGGAACAATAGGTCTCACCCTCTGGTGGCGAGAAGAGGCGGCGGGGAAGGCAAACTGCGGTGAGTGTGACCAGCGGGATTGGGTGAGTGGTTCTGGGGCTAAGGAAGGACAGAGCGGGAATGGCAAGGTAGGGGTTCGGGTCAGCGACGGCGGAGCGCAGCTCCGGCAGCGGTGGGGTTGAAGCGGGGCGGCGCGGGCGGGTGAGGAGCTCTGTCCCCTCGCTCCCCAGCCAGGAGGAGGAAGATGCCGGGCGGCCCCCACCTGGCAGGCACCGCTATTCAGCGGGCTGCCCCGGTGGCGAGAGCGGGCTAGCTGGGTCGGCGCGTGGCACTGGGCCACTGCCGCTCCTTTTCTTTTTCTTTTTCTTTTTCTTTTAACTTTATCCAAACACTTTTGCAATTTTAACCCCAAATAACAGTAGAATTTCACCTAGGTCCCAATACAATAGTCAAAGGGTATATTTTAAACTACAATTTTGCACTTTTGCCCTTGAAAATAAAATTACATTTAGAAAGAATTTGAATTCAACTTAGATTTGGAGAAAATTTAAATTTAAAGCTCCAAAATTTGAATTTGAAGAAATTTAAACTTTTAAGCCCTAAAATTTTTTTGTAACCATGCATATGATGGCATGATTAAAATGCACTTAAAGCCTGATTAAGATACGGAGTATCACAGAACAGGCGTTATGATAACAATGAATAGATACCGGTGATCCATCATAAACCAAAGAGAATATGGTTGGCTTAATTGTTGTCAGTGACTAGTCCAGTCCTAATAAACTATGTAGGGTATTTGGTTGAGTTGATCCATCATATGTTGACCTTATAAATTTTGATGGGATGACACTATTGCTAATATTGTACTACCTCCATTCTTTTTTATTTGACATGGTTGACTTTTTCTTAAAGCTTATTCAAAAAATCTGTGCAAAGATATAAAAGTACAATACATGTTCAAACTAATCTTAACGATAAACAAATAACAAAAAAGTAGATGATAACTTAGGAATTTTTTAAATAAGATGAGTGATTGAAGTTTTGAAAAAAGACAACCGCTTCGAAATAAAAAAGAACGGAGGGAGTACTAATAATTCTTAGCTAATGAGAATCGAAATAATATGATGAACGGATGAACATATTCTATTTTATAAACCAAGTCAACTGCAAACCAAACACACTGTATTGGGTCCGGTTGATATACCTAAGTTTGGGTGTTGTTTATGCTGTTCTTAGCTGGGCCTTAGAGCGCATAGCATGACCAAGGAAGCGAGGAACAGTCAGGAAAAACATGAAACAAGACCAAGGAACAGTCAAGAAAAATATGCTTCTTCTGCCATCGCTTGGTCAATTATTTGAATCCTGCAGGCTTGATATAAGGAATCGAGGCTGCACATGACAATGCCACATGCATCACTTGTCATCTTTTGCCAGTTGATATTGCTAGTATTAGTCATTGAAATTTACCAAGTAACAGTTGATATTGGTAGTATTACTCGTATAATTTCAAAAACCACACAAATGTCATCTATTTAGCACACGGATACGCGAGCTATATGTGCATTGTAGACGTGAACAAGACTGAAAACGCCCACAGTTTTAACGCCGTTTCCTCAAAATTAACGGTAGCGGCAATCAAGCGATTAAAAATCTAAACCAATGACATTAAATGTAAGGTATAATTTCTGATGACATTAAAAGGATCGGTATAAATTTGAATGGCATGCAAAGAAGAGTTTGCTTTAGATACTTTAGGGAGTTAAAATCAGGGTGTTACAAATACTTAGTTGCAGCGCCAAAATTTTCTTTGCTAAATATTATTTTCAATGAAGAGACAATATGTAATCGTTGATACTGTATTATTAACGACCACATTAATAGTTTCAACGATCACACACATGCCGTCTATTTAGCATCAACGGCCAGATTTTTTTATTATCTTTTGTAAGTATTATATGCGATTAACTACCACTTTGTATTATTGCATTAGCAGCCACCTTTTTTCGCTGATGTTTTCACATTCCACATACAGGGATCACTTTTGACAATATAGAAGAACCCGTCTCACCAGTCACCAAAAAGGCGGAAGCCAATGCTGTTCCCCCAGACCCACGTGTCGTCCCCGACAGGCGACTCGGGGGGCGATCCCCACCGTCACCCACCTCCACTTTGCGCCCTCGCTGGCGGCCGCGGTGCCAAATGGCGTCTGCTTGCACCCGTCCTTCTCTCCTCCCTTCCTCCTCCCCCGCCCCAACCCCCCACTCTCTCATGCCTCCGGCGTCCGCCGGTCCTCGTTGTCTGGCTCCGGATCCGCGCCCCCTGTGGTCGGATTTGGTGTCCCTCGGCCGGGTGCGCACCCTTCCTCGGTGCTGGCCCTTGCCGACGCCTTGGGGCTCAGCCTCCTACTGCCATGTTCGGCTCCCGCGAGGGGGCTCCCTAATGGCGGCGGCTCGCCGTCGCCCCCGCCTGGGGGCTCCTCGCTGGGGGCGTCCGGGGGCTGCTGGCGGCCGGATCCGGTGGTGCAGCTTGGTTCCGTGGCGGCGACGGCTCAGCTTGGGCGTGCTTGGACCTGTCGCTTTCGCTTGGATGCTCCTCATCAGTGGCGTCTGCTAGAGGCTGCTGCTGACCGAATCCGGTGGTGCAACACCTGATCCTTCGGCCCCGACCCTACTTCCTTGGTTCCATCTTAGGTGCTCACGTCCCCGACCAGGTATGCTCGTGGGCCTTTCCTGCTTCAAGGTTGGGTCGAATCCTTCGTCGTAGTCTTCAAGTGGCCGTCGCGCCGTGTGGTGGAGGTGCTAGGCAAAAGCTGAAACTGGCTACTGCCAGAGCCGACGACGCCGCCACTAGAGGTGTTGCATTCTTCCTTGAGAGCGTCGTCGTAAGCACCTCCCCGTCACCGTGGGGATTCTCCAAGGGAAACCCTGCCTAGGTCAGCCTGGGCTGGCGGCGACAGTGTGCAACTTCATTTTCCTCCATGGAGGCATCGCTTTGGAACCCCACGGTGCCCCTCATGGTGTTCGACTTCCGCTGTTTGGGCTGGGGTGGTGCCTCTTTGGAACTGCTGCCTTCCTCGCGCACACTGCTCCCCCTACCTTGAGTTTCTCGGTCAAAGTCGAAGCTGCTCACCATAGGGTCGGTGATGTTGGGCAACGATGCCATGCTACGGCTCTCTGGTTTTGGATGGGGTGGTGATCGTTGTGCGTTGGTGTGGATGCCTTTGAGGTTCTAGCCGAGGTTCGCAGTGAGTTCGGATGCCCCGTTGACGGTGTCTGGCTTGCTTGGAGGTGGGCGCTATGGTGAAGTCGGAGCTGCTGCGTTGCGGGGGTGCAACCTAACTCGGCAACGATGACACATTTTGCGCTCCTTTGGTTGTTGCTGATTTGTGGCAGATGGTGGAGGTCCAGTGGAGAAAGTCGGAGCTGCTTGCCTTGTGGTTGAGCTCAGCAACGATGACTTGCGCCGGACTGCAGGGTCCATTGTCGTGTTTTGTGTGAGGTGTATGTGTGGTGCGGCATGTGTTGAAGCCCCAATCTAACTTGCCGGTGTTGCGTGTTGTGCGGTGCGCGTTGATGACCCAATCCAACCACCCATTGTGTAAGGGTTTTCGGCCCGTTTTTTCTTAAAAGCTGGATCAACTCTTCTTCTTAATTGAAAGGCAGAGCTCCTGCCATTACGTTCAAAAAAATATAAAAGAACCCCATATTTATTAAAGCATGAGAGATTACGATTAATATTCAATACCAATCCAATCACAATACTTGAATATCGTTCACCGAGACATACAAAAATATAAAGTTTAATTGGTTAAACATCTAGCTTTGAAGTCCAGAGTGAAGTAGACTACGTTCCAAAGATAAGGATGCTATGTAGACTTTTTCTTCCATAAAAACACCTGCATAAAAAAATAGTTTGCAGTTGTTAAAAATGGTATTTTATTTTGTTCTAGTGAGCCAAATTTCCCATAAAATTGCTAACGTTCCTACTTCCTAATAATTATGATGCATTATGTTTCCTCGTTCTCAGCCTTGATCTTTCTCAGCCTTGATATAATGGAACAGGCATTTTGATAACAATGAACTGATACTGTGATACTAATGCCAGGCTGATGAGAGAATATGGTTGGCTTAATTGTTGTCTTGTGACTAGCCCAGTCCTAATAAACTATATAGGGTATTTGCAGGGGCGGATCCAGGACTAGAGCTAGGGGGCTGCAGACCCGGTCCAGCGCTAAGCCGCTAAGTGAAGGTCGCCATGTATATCTCATGTTAGCCAATAGAAGCTAGGAAGGAACGCTGCATGATACAGCACGGACACCGCGTGCTCGGTGGCTTTGTTTCGTGACCCTTCCGCATTGCGGCCTCCTGGCACTGCCACCTTCTCTGTCTCTCTAATCCTCAGTTAGACTCTACACACCTGCACATCCTCTTGCAGTAGGCTATTCATTGCAACCCGTATTTGGTGTTTTGGACAGGTGCTTAACATGTCTAGACAGTGTTGTTCAAGATCGTATATCTAGCCGTATTTGTGCTGTATAGATCATTATATCTATAATATCAGTTGGTTTAAACCCTAGTATCGCTTTTAGCCTTTCATTATTTAGCCCCCCGTTGTCACAGTTTTTGGATCCGCCACTAGGTATTTGGTTTGAGGAGTCATATTATTTAATATGAGTTGTTCCATCATGTGTTGACCCTATAAATTTTGATGGCATGACTCTATTTCTCATATTATACGTACTAATAATTCTTAGCTAGTGAGAATCGAAATAAGATGATGAATGGATCAACATAATCTATTTTATAAACAAAGTCAACTGCAAACCAAACACACTGTATCGGGTCTGGTTGATATACCTGAGTCGGGTGTTGTTTATGCTGTTCTTAGCTGGGCCCTAGGGCGCATAGCATACTTTAAACAAGACCAAGGAAGTGAGTTACAGTCAAGAAAAATATGAAACAAGACCAAGGAACAGTCAAGAAAAATATACTTCTTCTGCCATCGCTTGGTCAACTATTGGAATCCTGCAGGCTTGATATAAGAAATCGAGGCTGCACATGACAATGCCACATGCATCACTTGTCATCTTTTGCCAGTTGATATTGGTAGTATTAGTCATTGAAATTTACCAAGTAACATATCTCCCAAACGTATCGCACTTGGCATCCGCCGTTCTAATAACTATATCTTGTTTATACAACATCTGAGATCCCAATAATTGGGTGTTGTTTAAGCTGGTTAGTTGTATCTTGGTGCGGATACCACTCTAAGACAAGACCACTTGTTTGAGCATGTCAAGGAAAGTATGAAAGCCAACCTGCAACTTGTAGGGCCTGAGTTGACCATCGCTCGGTCAATTGTAATCCTGAAGGCTTAATATGAGGACTCGAGGCTGCACCCGCACATGACAATACCGCGTGAACAAATGAACCATAGTAACCAGGGCTTAAGGGCCAGAAGTGATCATCTTGATGAAATTGACTATGATTGATAAAGCTTCCAATATCGAAAAATTGGCTCTAATTGCCAAATGTACTCAGTTAGAGCCAACTAGCAATGGGTTTGTCCTAGTGAAACATGGTGTTTTTTTTCTTCAAGATCATTTTTTTCAAATCGAACTATTACCTAGCAATGTGATTTGTGGAGGAAAGAAATTATAAAAATCATGTTTTCTATATATCTAGGATAGGAATGAGTATTGTCATTTTAAAATACTTGTTAAGACGGCAAGATATTTCTAGAAACCTTTTACCTTTGAAGCGTTTTATAAGGTGTGAGGTGAGGCAAATTATACACTTAAGTAAGGCAACTAAATGTATCTAATTCCAATCTAAAGGTGAATGGAAATGCCAAATCATAATGCATAGTTAACAAAAAACATGTAGTTAACAAAACGACAAGTCCAGAAATTAACACAAGAAAACACTAAATCTCAAATCTTCTTCACCTAGGGTTATTGGTCTAGGGTCCAATAGAATGGCAACTACTATAGCGAAAATGGCCTCATGCCATGTTTCACAAAGTGTTTTGATAATTTGATGACAACTCAAGCCACTAGGACTAACAAAGTTGCCAAGCTTATGGTTATAGGGTTTTAGGTTCCAAGGGTGAAGTATAAAGAGAAGAAACAATACAAATTCTATACAAGTATGATGATCAAGAAAGATGACTTTTTCCATAACATTGTAGAGCTCTTAACAAGATTTTCAAAAAATCTAAAATCATCAAAATCGGAGTTCGGAGTGAAAATTTATGACCAAAATACAAAGATCCAATCTGCTGAAATGAACAGAGCGGACAATCCAGTCCTCATAGGATACAGGCGGATAAAAACATCAAATTCTGTACAAATCTACAAATCCAATCAAATGGGTCTTCATACAACATTGTAGAACTCCTGACAAGCTTTCCAAAAAATCCAAGATCATCGAAATCGGAGTTCGGAGCAAAGAGTTATGACCAAAATACAAAAGTGTCTTTGCCCAGCTCAAAAATGTCCGGTCCATTCATTTTCTTAAGACCAGACAATCCAATGTATGGACCGAACAAACCTAAGGACAAAGAAATCTGAAGCTATGCACTTTGGAAAAATCTGAGGAAGAATGAACCGGACAATACTCTTTTGAAGACCGGACAAACCTAAGGACAAAGAAGCCCAAGGCTACCAAACTTGAGGAAAGATCAATGGATAATGGATTGGACAGTCCTCTTTCACAGACCGGATAATACATCGGACAAAGTTGGCAGGACCAAGCAATGGCTAGTTTATGGACGTCAAGCATTAAAATGGACCGGACAATCCGCTCTCACAGACCGGACAATACATCGGACAAAGTTGGCAGTACCAAGTAACGATTAGTTTTGTGACCGTTGGAAAAGTGAATGGACCGGATTGTCGGAAGTTAGGAAAAAACATGGACCGGACAATCTAAAGTACACAGCGTTAGCACCTCTTTCTTTCCCATAGATAGCTTGTGTTTGGGGCCTATATAAGCAACCCCACCCGGCCATTTCGAGTGAGTTAGAGTCACTGAAGTTTAGAGAAGTGTAAAGGAGGATTCCAAGTATATCTACCACTTGAACGACTATATGAGAGCTTAGTGCATCATCCAAGCTAGTGAGAGCTTAGAGAGAGTGAGCTTGCGAGCTCTTCTTGAGAGTAGCTCCTATGTGAGTTAGAAAAGCTTTGGCTATGGTCAAGCCACTTGTACTCATTGATAGACCCTCCAAGCGGCGGCGACAGCTTGTGCGGAGATGAGGAGACCCTTCAAACTCCATAGTGAAGAATCTGGCACCTTGTGACCGAGAGACGGTGGCGGTGGCTAAGCTTTGGTGGCATTGTGGCATTTAGCCTTTGCTTGTCGTGAGCCATTTAGTGGCGAGCGCAGGACGATGATAAGAAGAGTCTTGGTGCTTAGCTTGGATATTGCTTTTGGTGACGAGCCCGTAAACGTAGCCCTTTGCGATGAACCACGTTAAATCTCCTCGTCTCTCTGGGAGTTTGCATGCTCTTGTTCTTATCTCTTTACTTACCACATTTACGTTTTCACATTTATTTGTTTGTGTGTCTTTAGCTTTTCTAGTTAGTTTGATTAGGTTTGGCTCTAGG
Source organism: Paspalum vaginatum (assembly GCA_030272315.1). Classification (NCBI taxonomy): domain Eukaryota; kingdom Viridiplantae; phylum Streptophyta; class Magnoliopsida; order Poales; family Poaceae; genus Paspalum; species Paspalum vaginatum. The sequence continues at coordinate 7,040,761 of CM059020.1, read as the reverse complement.
TCGCAAGTCTTTTGGGTAAGTTAGAGAGCGCATAGATAAACTTTAGACCTTACTAGTATGTGTAGGACGCGATAGGTTTACCTTTGTGCACGAGAAAGCTCTAGGTTTTAGAAAAGCGATTAGCGACCCAATTCACCATATTCCCTTCTTGGATCGGATACGCCGACACGTTCCTTACAACTACAAAATAAGGCACATGGGTTCATCGGAGCATGGGTTAGAGTTTTAGGGATATAGATTTAATCCGTAATAATATTAGAGATGATGGTTTTAATTAATCTTTTGTAATGTCATTGTAGGGTAATGTATATGCAAATTTAGAAATTATTTTAATTTATATTTTATGATAACATATTGAGTAATTTATATGCAGATTTAGGACTTGTTTTAATTTATTTTTTATAATGGCATGTTGAGTAATTTATATGCAAATTTAAAGGTTATTTTAATTCATATTTTATAATGGCACTAGTGGTTAATTTTATGTAAATTTAAGAGGTTATTTAATTCATATTTCATAATTGCATGATGGACAATTTTTATACAAATTTAGAGAATTATTTTATTTTATCTTTCATAATGTCATGGGTAATTTTATAGAAACTATAATAGATCTAATGACTACTTTTATTTTATTAGAGCTACGTGATGGATGACAGGATCTTTCTGATTTTGTGAGAATTTCTATGATTTATTTTTTTAGTAACAGATTTATTATTAGAGCTACATGATGTATAATGGGATGTTAATTACATAGCAAATATATCTAATGACTATTAATATTTCAACAATCGATGATAGAATATTGTTTCTAATTATACTGAGAATTTCTATGATTCTATCTTTTATTTAGCACATCTTGTGAGGATTAAAAAGGAAATTATAAAAAGAGTCTCCAATTAGTAATAGCAAGATTTGGCACGACATATCTGTTTCACGGAAAGATTTCTAGCACTTTTGTGAAAAAAGGTGCGAGATCATTTAGCAGTGTAAATTTGTAAATGGAAAAAAATAATAAAAAACTGAAAATAATTTTAAAAATGAAAAAAAAAACCTATCAAAAAAGAAAAAATTTGCTTTCATTGAGTCTTGAACTCAAGACCTCTCGTAATGCTAGAGGTGGGTAATTACTTAAAAATAAATTGAAAATGGGAAAGATCTGCTAAGAAAAAAAATTGCTTTCGTTGAGCAGCTGAACTGAAAACCTTTCAAAATGGTAGAGGTGGATAATTACTTAGAAAACAGATCTAATGGCTATTAATATTTCAATCTGCCAATCGATGGTTGGATGTTTCTGATTTTTGTAAGAATTTCTAGAATTTATCATTTTTCTAGTGTGTTTCGTAAGGATTAACGTGGAGACTCATGGTGGGTAATTTTTTATAAACTATAATAGATCTAACGACTACTTTTATTTGATTAGAGCTATATGATGAATGGCACGGATGTTTCTGAATTTGTGAGAATTTTTATGATTTATCTTTTTTTTTAAGAAAACAGATCTATTATTAGAGCTACGCGATATGATTGGATGTTGTTTCTGATTATATGAGAATTTATATGATTTTATTTTTTATTTAGCGCATCCTGTGAGGGTTAAAAAGAAGGCTCCAAAAATAATTTCCAATTAGTAATAGCAAGATTCGGCACGAAATTTCTGTTTCATAAAAAGATTTCTAAGATTTTTATGAAAAAAGGTTACAGGATCATTTAGTAGTGTAAATTTCTAAACGGGAGAAAATGATAAAAAACCGAGAGTAAATTTGAAAATAAAAAATTCACGAAAAAAAAATTTGCTTTCATTGAGAGTTGAACTCAAATCTCTCGTGATGGTAGATGTGGGTAATTAATTAGAAAATAAATTAAAAATAGAAAAAATATGCTGAAGAAGAAGAAATTTAGTTTCGTTGAGAGTTGAACTTAAAACCTTTCATAATGGCAGAGGTGGATCTAATGGCTATTAATATTCCAATCTGCCAATCAAAGGTTGGATGTTTCTGATTTTTGTGAAAAATTTTAGGAATTTATTTTTTTTCTAGTAAGTTTCGTGAGGATTAACTGTGGAGACTTTGGAACCTCTAATTAATAATAGTAAGATATCTTGTGGATTCCATGGAGATATCTTATGAATGCCGGCTCATGGTAAGGCATCATCGGCATCCGTTCTAAACAATAAACATTTTTAGCGCCTAATGAACACATATAAGGCAACCCTTTTAACAACCATGCATTTTATATAAAGAAGCAAAATTGCTATGAAAATTTCTAGTAACATTTTCACATGACGTTCCTACACACACAACCATTGTTCCAATTAATATGAACTAATTCTGGTCATCTATTTGTGAGCCAGGTTTTCATGTAAATTTAATAGGACATAGTCTGACTTGAAAAAAAGCTAGAACCAATGCCTAATCCGGCCTTATTCACTTAGATGATCAGCTATGCACTACGGAAAGAAACATGGTTTTGTGTGAAATGCTAAAAAACAATGCACCACATAATCACATATGCTGGCGTGTAGTTTTTAGATAATGGATAAAAAAACCAGGCTTCATACCTCTCAAGAGACCAAATTGTTACAGACCAACCATTGTTCTTAGCACACGAGACAAAAGATACCATAATCCAATCTGAAAATAAAAAAATCATAAAAAATAAGGAATTGTAAAGGATATGTGACACCACCATCTATCTGGCACGCCTTGAATATTTTGTAATCAATTCGTTGTAATAGAGCCAATGTGTTCTCCTTAAAAGTATCTTCAACAAATTTTCTATTTGTATTTGTTATAAAACTATATCATTTCTCATGAGCCAAATTAAATTGCCTAGAAAGTTACTGATGCTCGCGGTAATAACAACAGCACATGATGTTTCCTCATCCCTGTATTGAACTAATTGAGTCCAATCCTAACAACCATGAACGGATACCGATGAGAAGATGCCAGGCTGATGAGGGAGTATGTCTGGTTCTCGATCGTTGTCTAGTCCAGCGTTAATAGCCTAATAAGCTACGTTCAGAGTCACAATCGGGATCTTGTTTATGCTGCATAGCTGGATCATGGAGCGCATGGCGTACTTTAAATCAAGACCAAAGAATGGTCAGGAAAAATATGACGATGTAGCCATCGGTTGGTCAACTGGAACCCTACAAGCTTAATACAAGAAACTGAGAGACTCTCATCATGACAATAATGCAGCGTTTATCGCCACTCTAATCAGCTATATAAGTAGGATTAGTGGGTGAGCCTTACAGAATCACCTCGCTCACAGTTTCTCACTTGGCATCCGCGTGTGTTTGTGAGAGAGACGAGAACAACTGAGTTCAAAAAAAAAAAAAAGAGAGAGAGACGAGAGAGATGGGGCTCACGAGTGCTGTGCACTGGTGGGAGGATTCGCAGATGCGTATCCTCGTCCTCAGCAGCCTGATCGTCCAATTCCTTCTCTTAATATTTTCCTATTTGCGTAGATCCGCCTTTCCTGGGTGGTCCAGATTCATCATGTGGCTGGCATACCTAGCCGGCGATGCACTGGCGATCTACGCCCTAGCCACGCTCTTCAACCGCCACAAGGATCAAGATCATGGAGGCCGCAGCACCCTCGAGGTGGTCTGGGCGCCCGTCCTCCTGATCCACCTTGGTGGACTACAACATCGAAGACAACGAGCTGTGGAGCCGGCACTTGCTCACTGCGGTGTCTCAGATCACGGTGGCCATCTATGTGTTCAGCAAATCATGGCCAGGTGGCGACAAAAGGCTATTCCAGGCAGCAATCGTGTTGTTTGTCCCTGGGATTATCAAATGCTTGATGAAGCCATGGGCTCTCAAGAATGCGAGCATAAATAGCCTCGTCAGCTCACATGCTGCTGAGAGGACAGCAAATCAAAAGGAAGGCAAGGCCCATCCACTCGAGGAGTACGTGGAACAAGCAAGGGCAGCTTCTATGGAGAAAGGCAGCAACAACAAAAATAAAACCAAAGATGAAAAGAGAATTTTCGCAGTGAGGCAGATAAGCTATTTGTAGACATTTCATCTCCGTATCCTTCTCGGGTTAGTATTCTTAAATTATTCTACATGGTCAGCGAAGAGGAAGCATATGGATCCGTGAAAGAAGGGCTTGGTAGCGCGTTCGTCCAACTTTACACCAAATTGAAGAGTGGAGGATTTATGGGGCGCCGTGACATATTTGGAAGCTGGGAAGATGATGATGATGCAGCGGGACTTATTATAGGCCTAGCTCAGTCATCACGTCTGTGGCTACCGTGGGCAGCCATCGCTCTGTTCCACTACAGTCACAGAGAAGCTTACAATGATACTGATGTCAAGATTACATATGCTCTATTTTGCTGCACTGCTGTGCTAGAAGCTTATTCCAACTTTGCTATTATGTCTTCGGGGTTCATTGCTTCCCAATCACAGATTGCTCAATACAGCCTCATAGGATATGTTGCCCGCAACAAAGTTCATATAAAGAAGATGCGGATTGCCAGCATGTTTGGATGCAAGGACTTCCTCGACCAACGCTGGTGCATGACATCGTGCTTCTCGTCCAATAGAATTACAATGTTGATTCTTCAATATCTGAAAGATGGATGGAAGGAGAAAATAGAAGACGTTGCTAGCTACTGGAGGTTCAACGACAACAGGGGCCAGCAGTCGCTTGAGGGAAAAGGAGACATGCTAGGCTGGAGCATAAAGGGGCCGTTCGATGAGAGCGTTCTCCTAGGATTTCTGCTTCTACTTGAGCCAGTTTTCAGAGCATGAATGTGACTTTGCCAAGATCCCATCAATATGGTCGGCCTTGGACTCCGAGTCGGAAGGGGATACCCCTCTACCAACTCAGGTGGCTAGACCTAAATGTGGAGAATCGACCGCATGTAAAGCTGTCCAATGCAGACAGATCTCCAACTATATGGTGTATCTGTTGTTTGTCAATCCTGAAATGCTATTGCCTGGCACTAGGCGGAACCTCTTCACAACTGCATACAATGAGCTCCAGGATATCCTCAAACTTAGTATGTTCACAACCACCTATAAACAGCTCAAGGATCCGAATCCACCAAGCTGCTGCCAGTTGTGGCCTGCACCAGAGAAAGAGGAACGGCTTATGGGCAGAGTGATCACTGAAGTGCTGGGAAAGTTAAAAGATCCTTCCAAAGATCAGATGAAGAAAGATTCTAAGGAGGAGGTGATGGAGGGTCCTAAAGAAGAAACAAAGGAAAGTTCTTTCATCCACGATGCCTGGCTTCTTGCCCAAGGGCTAATGGATGTGGGGACTGGGGAAGCGTTTGGGTGATGAGGAGATGTGGAAGGTGATCGAGGGCGTTTGGGTGGAGATGCTCTGCTTCTCCGCCAGTAGATCCAAAGGATACCTACATGCCAAGGCTCTGGGGACAGCTGGGGAGTACCTCTCCTGTGTATGGCTCCTGATGTTCTATATGGGGGCAGTGACCTTGACAGAGAGGCTACAGAGAGAAAGGCTTCCAAACTTTGAAGGGAACAATACCGCTGCTGCTCCACTAACTTTTGGCACCGCTTCATACACGAGTCCGTTTCCTTCTGAGATTCACAACGCCGGAGATGAAATGGTTTAACAACCGGCACTCGTGGAGGCTAGCTATTTCGACTTGTTCTTAATCTTTTCTCCTGTTGTCCTGTGGAAGTGTTGATCTTCATTCCTTGTGGAGGCTCTGGGGTCTTAATCTTTTACTTGCTCTTGTCTAAATAAAATCTGTGCAATGATTTTCATTCCTTGTTATAGTGACGTCTGCCCATGTAATGTTTGCATTTTATACTATTTTCCTTTCAAATTGGTGTAGTGTTGTCGGCGTCATTTGAATGGTTGATCGCCTGCAAGCAAATTTCAGAACTACCTCTTTTGTTTACATTCTACAAGTAGTAAATGCACATGCGACACACAAACACATATCTATAAAATAATTTACTTCTTAGCACAGAATCTTACTATTACTAATTGGAGCCTCTTTTAGAACATCCACGTTAATTTTCACGATACCTTCTAGAAAAATAGAAAAATCTTAAAAATTCTCAGAAAAAAAACAAAATATCTATCCATCCATTTATACCATGTAATCATCGTCATTATTGGATTAACCATCCCTTGTGGCTAGATTTCTACGTACACCTGCCTACCCAGCCGCCAAACCTGCATAACCTACGTACAACCGACCCCAGCCGCCGTAATCCCATCACAAGGTAGTATAGACGATGACGATGTCGCCGACCTTGCTCATCAGCTGCTTGCTCATTGCCGCCGCTGTGATCCCACCTGTCCCGGCAGCCATCTGCGTCGATCAGCCCTTGCATACCGTTCCTTCCCAAGCTCTCCTTCCTCCCCTGCTACCAGCCACCGCCAGGACCCGCCGGTGAAGCAGTTGACGCCGTGACGGAGTGCTGGACGCCGCTGATGAAGATGATGCCCTGCGCGGGCTTCCTCACCGATGCCAGTGTCTCCGAGCCGTCGCCCGCGTGCTGTACAGGCTTCAGCTCTGTCGCCGACGACGGAGGAGCCATCTGCTTTTGCCATGTCGGCAACGGCGACGTCGCTAAGCTGCTGCCGGCGCTGATGAACTCCACGCGCATGTTCTCCCTCCCCGTGTTCTGCGATTTCAATCTGCGACTTGAGCCGTTTGCTCACTGCAACCGTAAGCCATCTAATTAAGCTAGCTTAGCTACTCTGCTGTGGACATTACTCCATTATATATGTTGTATATTATTATATTGATTCGATGGAGCGACTCTAATTAAGCATCATGAATGACTGTTTTGTATTGAACAGTGGAGAAGAACGGTGTGCCACCGATTACGCCTCCATACCATGCACCTTCATCAGCACCTTAATTAAGGAGAACGATTTTTTTATTTTGCATTCCTTTCTTCTCAATTATATTCCGGTGAGCAATAATTTAGCATTGTGGTCTATTTCTTTCCCTTTCTGCAGCAGTTACGTCCGTAGTAGAAGCCTCCACGTTAATTCTCAAGTGCTAAAAAAATAAATTTTAAAAATTCTCACAAACATCAAAAGTATCTAGCTGTCCATCATGTAGCTCTAATAACAGTAACCATTAGATATATTGTATTTTGTAAAAAATTACAAATCATAATATTATGAAAGATGAATTAAAATGATCCCTAAATTTATATAAAAACTACACATCGTGTCATTATAAAATATGTTTAAAATAACACACTAAAATTGCATAAAAATTACCCAACATGCCATTATAAAATATAAATTAAATAACCTCTAAATTTGCACATAAATTACTCACTATGGCATTGTAAAAATGTGAATTTAAATAATCCCTAAATATGAATATAAATTACCGAATCTGCCATCCTTAAAGATAAATTAAAATGTTCTTAAAATTGTATGTAAATTACCCACAATCCACCATGTCATTATGAACCACCAAAGTTTGCATAAAATTTACTTACCATGCTATTATAAAATATAAGTTGAATAACCTCTAAATTTGAACACAAATTACTCATCATGGCATTATAAAAGGTGAATTCAAACAAGCCTTGAATCTGTATATAAATTACCCAATTTGCCATCGTGGAAGATAAATTAAAATGTTCTTAAATTTGTATGTAAATTGCCCACAATCTACCATGCCATTATGAAATAAGAATTAAAATAACCCCATAAGTTTGCATGAAAATTACCCACCATGCCATTATAAAATATAAATTAAATAACATCTAAATTCACACATAAATTACTCATCATGGCATTATAAAAGGTGAATTAAAATAAGCCCTATTTATGCATGTAAATCACCCAATCTGCCATTGTGGAAGATAAATTAAAATGTTCTTAAATTTGTATGTTATGAAAGATGAATTTAACCAATCACCTCTAATATTACTAAGAATTAAATCTATATCTCTACTAAAACCTCTGACCCATGCGAGAGCACGGGTTGATGGACTAGTAATAATAATAATGATAAATTATTTGAGTATAGTCAACTTATATGTATCGTATATAAATAATATGATATTTGTGAAATCCAGTTTAACCAAGTTGGTGTTAATTAATCTCATGAATTAGTATTTTTCCTATTTCGTTGGAGGATTCTACCGATGCTAACACACCAGCATTCCTGAGCCACGAACTATGGCCGGAGATGGTCGATCGCTTAATACAGCCTCATAGGATACTTTGCCCGCAACAAAAGCACCGCGTGATGATGTGGATCGTAAGTAAGTTTGGATGCAAGGACTTTTTTGACCAACATTGGTGGTGCATGAGGCCTTGCTTCTCGTCTGGCAGAATCACAGATTTAGTTCTTCAATATCTGGAAGCTGGATGGGAGGGAATAATACGAGACGCTGCTAGCTACCAAAGACTCAACAAGAACAGGGGCCACTTGGAGCTAAAGGACCATCAAGGCCAATCAAGAGCATGGACTACTGGCCATTCGATCAGAGTGTCCTGGGCTCCTGGCCACGGAATTCCTCTTCTTCTCTTTAGCTGGACCATCAACGCATAGATGTTCAGAGTCGCTAATCTTGTCATCTTTTGCCAGTTAATATTAGTAGGACTAATCGTTGAGATTTACCAAAAGTAACATATCTCCAAGACGTACTCACACTTGGTGTCCGCGTGTTTGTGAGACAGACTTAGAGATGGGAGGGGAAAGAGTCTTGTCCCACTCTAATAACTATATCTTGTTTATACAACATCGATCCCAATAGCTGAGTGTTGTTTAATCTGGTTATTAGTTGTATCTTGGTGCGGATAGCATACTCTAAGACAAGACCGTTGAGCATGTCAAGAAAAATATGAGCCAACCTGCAACTTGGGCCTGAGTCTCGTGACCATCGCTCGGTCAATTGTAATCCTGCAGCTTAATACAAGGACTCGAGGCTGCACCTGCACATGACAATGCCGCATGAGCCATAGTTACCGGCCGGCTTAGGCTTCATGTTTGTTTTCTCTTTTGCTAGCTGTGTACATTTTAGTTGTGTAGAGGCAAGGAGTGATCTTAGTACCTTTATAAAAAAATGCTCTAATTGCTAAAATGTAGCCAGTTAGAGCCCACTGGCCATGGGCTTGTCCTAGTGAAACATGGTTCTATTCTTCGAGATCAAACATACCTATGCGGATGATTGAAAGCTGACTACTATTCATGTTTTCCAAAACGAACTACTACATAGCACTTGTAATTTGTGGAGGAAAAAAATAGAAACAAAATGTTTTCTATATACCTAGGGTAGGAATGAGTATTATCATTTTACCATAGTTGTTAAGGCTACAAGATGTCTATAAACCTTTGGCCCTTGAAGTGCCTTATAAGGTGCGAGGTGAGACAACTTAATTATACACTTAAGTAAGGCAACTAAAAGCATCTAGTTGCAATATAATAGATAAATGCATGGCAACACCAAATCACAATGCATAGTTAACAGAATAATGTAGTTTTGCACCACAATGCAGAGTTCACAAAACAACCAATCCACAAATTAATACATGAAAACACTAAATCCTGAAATCATGCACCTAGGGTTATTGGTCTAGGGTCCTATAGTATGGCAACTACAAAATAAGGCACATGATGCATCGATGTCACAGCCCAAATTTTCAGTTTTGAATGTGACTCTTTTAGCCTAAGTTAATGCAATGAATTTCTCTACTTTTAAATTTTTTTCTAACCATTGTATATTTATGTTCAAAATCATTCTTTTATATTTATGTTCAAAATAATTCTTTTATATGGCAAACAACATGACATATGCTATAATATTACATGTGTTGCATTCATGCTGGCTTTGCATTGTGTTTAGGAGTGTGAAATTTTTTTAAAATATGGTTGTGTGCCAATAAATGTTTTCTGAGAACTTTCCGCAGCATACCGAACACAACGATCTTCCTTCAAGCTGACAGCAACACCTGACCACACATTTGGTCTCCACGGCCCAGCATATGATTTATGTCCTTCTGTAAACAAGGAGAGCGCCGACGGATTAGAGGTGCCAAAGGCGGGCACTGGTCAAACCATGCAAAGGTAGAAGGTCGGTGCTAAGCTCAGGGGCACCAAGAGACCTGCAAAGAACTAACTCCAAGCACCATTCATAAAAACTAAAAACAATATATGCTTCCTTCATAAAAATTACCAGTTGAACTCTTCATTGGCGCTTGTATTATGCGGTGGGAAGAAATTAAAAACATCATGGTTTCGATATAGCTAAGATAGGAAAGGATATTATTATCTTACATAAACGAGCGGAATTGATACGAATATTTCTATTGCCATTTTCATCAGCACACGCAGACCTAACTGGCAATAGAAATTGATATTAACCTTACATATTTGCTTGATACTGGCAAGTGAATCTATGTTTAGAAGATCAGTTATGCACTGAACCAAAAGAAACCCGGTCAAAACTGGTTTTCTGGAAAACCAGGCATTTTTTTTACTGCAGAACTGCTAAAAACCGGCGCGCCGCATATGCGCTGTTGTGATAGAAGTATAAGAACTAATCGAACAGGCCGGTTAATTTTCTAGTCCGGTACGTAATAACCGTGAACTGATACTGATGAGAAGATGCCAGGCAGGCTGATGAGAGTATGCCCGGTTCCTTCGTTTTCCTGTCCAGTACTACTAATTAACAATGTTTCCAACGTGCAACTGGGGTAGGTGCCTTGCTTATGTACCCAAGTGTGGTGTTGTCTTATGCTGGTCAGTTGGGTCCTTGTGCGCATAGCATACTTTAAGACAAGACCATGGAACGGTCCAGAAAAATATGGTTTAAGCCATCCTGCCAGTTGGAGGGACAGAGTGGCCGAGAGTGTCGTGAGTGGCGGTCAACACTTGGTTATTCGTAATCCTGCAGGCTTAATATATGTAATCAAGGCTGCACATATGACAATGTCACATGTATCGCTAATTTTGTGCCAGTTAAAGCACCAGGATTCGTGGGTGAGCCATTACTGAATCACCTATCGCTCTGGCTCAGTGATCGCTCACTTGCCTTTCACGTGTGTTGTGGGAGAGAAGAGAGATGGGCGGCCTCACGGGTGCAGTACACTGGTGGGAGGAGTGGCAGATGCGCGTCCTCGTCCTTAGCAGTCTGGTTGTTCAATTCCTTCTCTTAATCTCATCCTATGCGCGTAGGTTTGCCATTCACAGGTGGCTCAGGTTCATAATGTGGCTGGCATACCTTGCCGGCGATGCATTGGCGATCTATGCCCTCGCCACGCTCTTCAATCGCCACAAGGCGGAACAACAAGATAGTGGTGGCGGCGGCGGCGGCAGCACCACCCTAGAGGTGGTCTGGGCGCCCATCCTCCTGATCCACCTTGGTGGACATGATGGCATCACTGCCTACAACATCGAAGACAACGAGCTGTGGAGCCGGCACCTGGTCACCGCGGTGTCTCAGGTCACGGTGGCCATCTACGTGTTCTGCAAATCATGGCCAGGCGGCGACAAGAGGCTGTTCCAGGCAGCAATCGTGTTGTTCGTCCCTGGGGTTCTCAAATGCTTGGCGAAGCCATTGGCTCTCAAGATGGCGAGCATTAACAGCCTCGTCAGCTCACACGCTGCTGAGAGGATAGCAAAACAAAATGGAATTGAAGGCACGCTCGAGGAGTATGTGAAACAAGCAAAGGATTTTGTCCGAGGACAAAATGAGCAAGGACCAACGGCTTCTGGGGATGGCGCTCATCCTCCATCACACCAACAAGGAGGTAGCGGCAGCAGTCAGACCCAAGACCTTGGAAGAGGAAGACAAAGCAAAGAGGCTGCGCAGCGCGGTGAGACCAACAAACCAATCTGTCAAATCAGTAAACCTCTCAAGATCAGCTTACTAACTAACCTTAACTAAATATTTCTGGACTTGCTCAATGAACAGCGAAACGAAATGAACGTGACATGGCTCTGCTCGAGGAGTACGTGAAGAAAGCAAAGGTTTTTGCCAAGGATGAAGGTGATGCGCAACAAGTCGTTGATGATACCACCACCAGTTCCTCGCCATACCATTTACGGAGAGGCATACGGCGCATTCTGCGCGGTGAGGCCCATAAGCTATTCGTAGACCTTTCATCTCCGTACCCTCGTCGGCTTGGAATCCTTAAATGTTTCTGGGTGCTTAGTGAAGAGAAAGGAGAGAATGCATATGGCCACGTGCGACATGGGCTCGCTTCCGCGTTCTTCCTCCTTTACACCAAAGTGAAGACTGCATCGCTCAACCCATCGGTAATAATGAATCATAGCTTTGAATCGGTCAGTGAAGTATTGCCATACCTGTTTGGCCAAATGACACTGTTGTCACGTTTTTACCTGTCATGGGCAGCCATCGGTCTGTTCCATCATAGTCACAGAGAAGCTTATAGTAATATTGATGTCAATATTACCTATGCCATATTCTGTTGCACTGCTGTGATAGAATTATACTCCATTGCGGCTATGAAGGTGGAAGACTGATAAATCATCACCATTGGTGAGCGATGAACAATGGCCAGAGATGGTCGCTCAATACAGCTTCATAGGATATGCTGCCCGCAACATAAAGCCCAGCAAGATGATGAGGATTGCAAGCTTCTTTGGATGCAAGGACTTCCTCGACCAACATTTCTGGCGCATGAGCCCTTGCCAGTCATCCAGCAGAATTACGCAGTTAGTTCTTCAATATCTGAAAGCTGGATGGATGACAAAAATACAGGACGTTGCAAGCTACCGCAGGTTCAACAACAACAGGGGCCATTCTGCAATTGAGGGAAATGAACACCTGCTGGGCTGGAGCATAAAGGGGCCATTCGATGAGAGTGTCCTCCTCTGGCACATCGCCACTGATCTCTGCTTCTCCTCTTCGAATGAAACTTCAGATCATAGATGTCGCTTTGCTGAGGTCCCAACACTAACATCGGTGTTTGGCAGAAGTTCTAGAAAGCCAAGTTCTTTTCAAGGTTTCATTATAGAAAAACTTCATATCAAAGCAATGGTTCAGAATATTGCTCCTGCAGTGTGGGGAATTGTGCAATGTATAAGAAGGGCAGACAGAAAAGGGGAGGGGGGAAGATCTGGATGTGGAAAACTGTCAGTTTGTAAAGCAATACAATGCAGACAGATGTCCAACTACATGATGTACTTGTTGTTCGTTAATCCTGAGATGCTACTGCCTGGAACTAGACAGAGTCTCTTGACAACCGCCTATGATGAGCTCGAGGATATCCTCGAGCCTAGCCTGTTTACAGCCACCTACAAGGAGTTTAAAGATATCCTCAAGGACAACGAACCAAGTCAGCTCCAAAGTGCCTATCAAGAGCTCAAGGATATCCTCAAGGACACCAAGCGGAATGTGTACAAAAGAGTTACAGCCGCCATTATAGAGCTCCGAGACATCCTTAGGGACAAGGAGCGGAATCCGCTAGCCTGGAGTCGGTTGAGGTATGCACCAGGGAAAGAGGAACGGCTTGTGGGGAGAGTAATCACTACCATGCTGAGCAAGTCAAAGAGAACTTCTGAAGAGGAATCAAAAAAGATGTTTTGAAGGGGAGCCAAAAGAAGGTTCTAAAGAAGAATCAAAGCGAGGTTCTAAAGAAAATTTCATTGATGATGCTTGGGCTCTTTCCCAGGAGTTATTAGATCTAGGGAAGCATTTGGGTCAAGAGAAGATGTGGGACGTGATACAGGGCGTCTGGGTGGAGATGCTCTGCTTCTCCGCCAGTAGATGCAGAGGATACCTACACGCCAAGGCTTTAGGCTCAGGTGGGGAGTTCCTCTCCTATGTCTGGCTCCTGTTGTTCTGCATGGGGGCAGAGACCCTGACAGAGAGGCTGCAGAGGGAGGAGCTTCCAAGCCGGGAAGGAAACAACGCCGCCGCTGCTCCACCGGCTTCCGACGCCCGCAATGGCTCCGGCTCTGCTTCATCCACTTCCAAGGTCCACACCGGTGCGTCTCCATCCACCGTCGAGATCGACATCGATTGATAAAAATATGGTTTCACAATTGGTGTTCGTGGAGGCTACGTATTTGGTACCTGTTCGTAATCATTTCTTTGCTTTCCTATGGAAATGTTGTTAATTACTCTTCCTCCTCATCTCAACTAAATCTATGTACCACTGGCACGTGTTGGTTTCTTGTCATCCTTCCGCTCGTGTAATGTCGTTATTTTTGAACTTTGTACGAATTTCCTTCCGGATTAACTTTTTACTAACATTTATTTTGAACTGTTGATCTCACCTAGGGCCTAGGGGCCCATTTCAGTATTTAGTTTACATCCTACCAGTGGGACATCAACCCCATGCGGCCTAGACCCAGTGTTGTTAGCAGACATAAACATTAGAAATTTAATTGATCTTCTTTAATGTCTCTCATATATATTTATACTCTAATATAATACAAATATAAATACTTTTAATCTATGTTTATATACGACAGAATATGTTAACATTACTGTTTCGGTGTAGTTTTTATAACATATACTACCATAATAATTGTTATCTAATTTTCTACATAAGTACATGTTGGTGATTTAAACATAGATGTGAGAGCATTTTTTTTTCTTTTAATAATTTCAAAGGTAGATAGTTGACATGCAAACTCAAATCATTATATACAGTATATTTTATGTTATAAAGCAACCATGAGTAATTTGGATTCAAGTTTTAGAAATTTTACTATATAGATTTGAGTGCTATTTTTAAGTCAATATCTAATATTGTTTAAGCTATTGGATGGATAGCTAAATGTTTCTTATTTTATAAGAATTTTTAGATTTTTTTATTAAAAAGAAATGTTTGAACCATCTGCCATTTTTGAGTCAAATGCACGCCGCGTCCTTAAACTTATCCCGCATTCCCACCCAGGTCCATGATTTTCCAAAGTGCACATCCGGATCCATCATTTTTTCCCCTCCTAAGCCGCTATCCCAACAGCCACGTAGGCTAATTTCGTCAACGTGGACATGCCACGATGGCACGTTGGCTGCTGCCGCTGCCCCGCCCCTAGCGTGGTCCTGCCTCGCCGCTACCATCCCCGACGTCGGTCCGCCCAGTCCTCGGCACCTCCCCGGCTCGGCCCCACCCGCCTCATCCCAAGGCTGCTCCGCCTTGCCGCCAACTCCTCCAGCGCCGCCGCACCCCGGCGCTCGTCCCCGACGCGCCTTCCTTGCCGTCGCTCACCACCGGCGCCGCCTTGCTCTCGGCGCGGCCTCGCCTCGCCTCCACACTCGAGGCGGAAGCCACCTCAGCGCTCGCCGTGCTGCGCCTTGAGGGACTCAAGTGTACCGAGTCGGGTCTTTCGTCCTAGCTGTGATGAGCGCTTGTCAACACTGAAGACTTGCTGAAGGATGAGCGAGCACATCCTAAGCGTGACCTAGAGGAAAGTCCACCTAAGCATGACCCGGTGACGGCGTCCAAGTGCTACCGTGGCGTGACAAAATCCCTGCTGAGCGGACTGCAGGTGGCTTGTGTTGCGGCCCAAGTCAGGCTCAGCCCATAATTGAGACCTTGGGTGCGGGACGGTGTTATGAGCTGTAAAATCACTCAACACTAAAGGCCCAACAAGCGTTTACTGGTTCGAGCGTCAAAACTGGGCCCATCTATCGTTTCCTGGTTCGAGCGTCAAAACCAGGGGTTTGGTTGCCGGTATCCCAAAACTGGAGTTATGTGGAGGACATCAGGACAAGGCGGAGAAACCGAAGTTGCAAGGACTCCATCGTGGCCGTTCATCCGAGTTATTGCGGTCTTTTCTAGGCCCTACGGGCCTTCTTAGTGTAAGAGTCTATAATATAGGAGGTCAAGTGCAAAACTGCCTTAGAGCTTAGTCAGTAGTATAAATAAGGAGGTGGCTGCCATTAGCCATTCCTTTTAGCTAGTTTAGGGCTGCTTAGACTTAGGTTTATGCTGCCATTTTCGTTCCCAAGCAAGAGCAACATGTTTAGTGGGTTTTAAAGTGATCTAGCCCCATAGAAAGAGTGTAGGAAGTGGGAGGCTGCGTGGATATCGAGTTCCGCCATGTAATCTGACCTTGTGACCTGTTCTAAAGTGCAATAGAGTGGATTTCATGGCCAAGTCTTGAGTGCTTGTGTGCAGCAATCTCTTCCCCCTTTCCCTTTGGTTTTTGGGTGAAATCTCAAGGGCTTTTGGTGCTTTGGTTTGCCTACGAGATTTTTCCTTCTGTTTTGTTGTTTTGGACTTGCAAGGATGTGGAGATTATGTCTTAGAACATCTCAATCCCACTGGATTGCCACGAGCAAGTCAATCTTGAGTTTTCCCCTTTCTTGCAAAAGTATTCTCCTTTTAATGAGATATGAAATTCCTGCTAATCCTGTAATCTTTTCCAATATATCTTTTGGGAATAGCTTTGGAATGGAGCTAGGATAGCTAGTGCCGAATTTCGTGAAGTTTGGAGAAGATTTGGTCAAGTTTTGGGTTTGAAAGCTCAAGAACAGGGGATGTTTCAGGGTCCACCGGATAGTCCGGCGAGGCTTACCGGACAGTCCTATGACACCGGACTTTCCCACCGGATAGTCCGATGTCACTGGACTTTGCTACCGGATAGTCCTATGACACCGGGCACTTCTACCGGACACTGCTCAGTGCTAGGCAGCTTTCTTCTTTTTGGTGTTTTTCGCTTCCAGATTTTTGTTTCAACCTCGCTTTGGTGTTCCTTGGTGTATGCCCATACTCTTAGCTCATTGTGTATCAATGGGGCACATTTCAGTGTGTTGTATGGCTGGCAAGACACTTGTGCGTGAGTCATTGCTTCACTTGTCTTACAATCTTTCTTTTGATCGTTGAGCCAAGTTTCTTCTGCTGTGTCGCTTGCTCTTCGTGCCATAGGGTCAGTAGCTTTTCGATGGCTACGTGATCTTGCATGTTTAAGAAGAGAGGGTTTTGGGGTTCATGTTTTAGGCGTTGACCTATTCACCCCACCTCTAAGTCGTTCTTTCGGTCCTCAATTGGTATCAGAGCCAAGTTAGGGTTTTCTATACCTTAACCGGTTCTAGATCCACAGAGAGGCAACCATGGATTCAGCCGTTGGCAAGATCCCAGGGTTCGATGGCTCAGATTTCTCATATTGGAAGCAGCGCATGTATGCGTTCCTTCAGAGCCAACATTCGTCCATCTGGCATATTTGTCAGGATGATGGTTACCAAGTGATAGAGAACCATGTTACCCAACAGCAACAATGGGAACACAAAGCAAACAACAAGGCAAGGAACTTTTTGCTTACTGCCTTGTGCCGTCCTAAGTTTGATAGAGTTGTGCACTTGATGACGGCACAAGAGTTCTGGACTACCCTCAATAACTTCCATGAGGGGACTAGTCAGGTCAAGGCTAGGTTGTTTGAGGTGCACAAGAGAGAATATGAGAACTTCTCCTAGCAACCTGGTGAGAGCATTGACGGAATATTCAGTTGTTTTCAATCAATTGTGAACAAGATCCGTGCGAATGCAAGAAATGGGGTGTTGCCTTACGATGACCATGAGCAAGCTTGCAAGCTTCTCTATGCTCTGGATCGGAGTATTTGGCAACTGAAGAAAGAATCTATAGTTGAGTCAGCTGGCTATGAGACTCTTTCCATAGACGAGCTTTATAGCAAGTTGAAGGCTTCGGAGGTTGACACTCAGGCGTATGCCAAGATGAGTGGAACAACTCCCAACAGCCGAGCTCTTATGTCTGGCCCCAACTATGGTGGTGCTGCTAACCCTAACCCTTTTGTTGGTTATGCTTTGTCTCTGATTTTAGCTACAGAGGAGGAGCTTGAAGGACTAGATGATGAGAAGTTGTGCCTGCATCCAACAAGTTCTAATGCCTCTGCTCCAACAGGATGAGCCGCAGAAGAGGTGACAAGCTCAAGTGCTATGAGTGTGGGAAGATGGACCACTTCATCACCGATTGCCCCTAGAGGAGAACTCAGGAGAAGTACTCCGCCGGCAAGCACAAGGGCGAGTACATCTCCGACAAGAAGAGGGGCAAGTACAAGGGCGACAAGAAGAAGTGGTCATTCTTCAACAAGAAGGAGTTTGTCAAGATGTACCAAAAGCACGCCCAAGAGTGCGACCGTGCTTTCCTCGCTAGCCTCAGCGACTGTGACGGCAGCTCCAGCGACTCCAGCTCTAACAGTGACAATGATGATGAGAAGAATATCGTTGGCACGCTAGACTTTGCTTCTTCGATGATGAGATCGGCTACTGCACCATGGCGCTTGCAGGAGATCAAGCCGGCTCTACCGACTCGGACGTCTGCAACAAGTCCAACGTCAAGCTTTAGGTAAGTGATGGTGATGAGGAAGCTATGCTCACTACTTTGAAGAACTAGGATCGCTTGCTTAGAGTAGCTACTAAGGATCTTAGGCTTGCAAATGCTAAGGTTGCTACTCTAGAGGCTGAGCTTGAGACTGTGAAGTCTAAACTTGCATGTGCTTTGGATGATCTTGCTATGGCTAAACAAGCTTGTGTTGTTGCTGATGAGATAGAATGCAGTGATTGTCAGGTCCTTGCTGTTGAGTTGACTGAATTACGCTCTAAGCATGCTAGTAACGTAGATATGCTTTTCTCTACAACTACAGCGTTAGAGGAGTTGAAGGCTAGACCGACTTTGCTTGCTACTTGTGTTGTTTGCCCAACCCTTAGGAAGGAGTTGGAAGAGACTAGGGCTGCTTTGAGGAAGTCTGAAAAGACCGCTAGCCCTATTAGTGCTGATTGTCCCAAGTGTGAAGGCCTAAGAGGTAGGCTTGATGATTTGGCCATTGAGAAGGTCCAATTGGAAGATGAAAATACCTATCTTAGGACCATTCTCAGTTGGATTTTGACTAACGAGCCGCAACTTGGCATGATTGTTTCCTCTTTCAAGTTGAGTGATAAGTTGGGGGTTGGCTACCACTACACCCAAGCAGATTTTGATCAGTTGTATGGGGACTTAGGTGACTTGAGTGAGATTTCCATTAGTGAGAAGTTCCCTGTTACCCATGACAAGCCCTACTTTGAGCATGGAATCCCTAAGAATGGTGTATGGTTAGAGAATCCAAGGGAGCCACCAAAGAAACAAGTGTTGACTCCTAAGCCAAACTTGGCTAAGAACCCTCTTGACACTCTACCTATGAGGAACTTAGTTGACTCACCTCCTGAGAGCTCTAAGCAAGGGGCTAAGAGGAATGCTCCTCCAGTCAACCCAAGGCTGCTCCAACCAAGAGGTATGTTTGTGACTACTGCCATAGGAAGGGTCACTTGGTGGAGTTTTGCTACCGCAGGATGAGAGCTGAGCGTAGAGAGGCTGAAGGGAGGAACGAGGATAGGTACTACCAGGGTGGTAGGCTTGATGTGGAACCTCGGTGTGGGGATAGGCGAGACCGCTGGCCACGTCATGTAGGTGGAGGTGGAGGAGACCATTTTCCTCGCGGTGCTCCAGGTGCTGGATGCTTTGCCGGCAGGGCACCGGATCGTGAGCAGTACGACTTTGGTCCTTCTTGCCGAGGCTTTGAGAGCTACGACGAACCACGATTTGCTATACGTGGTGACCGGCAATCTCAGTTTGCGCGGGACAGGGGTTTTGGGATGTATGGTTGTGATATTGCTAACCCTTCTCTTGAGCAGATGGCTCGATACTGGTTTGCTTTTTTTTCAGACTAACCCCAGTGTTGGACCAAATGCTCACCCTATGAACCACTATTGATGCAGGACGGAAGCCTGAAGGACATATGGCTCATGGTTGTTCAGCCACATGACCGGCAATCACAGATGGTTCTCCAGTATCACCCCAGTGAGTTCCAGCGAGAACATTATTTTTGGAGATAAGGGTACAGTTAAAGTGAAAGGTGTTGTTGATGTTCCTGTTTCTGATTAGTTTGTCCTAAGATGTTGCTTTGGTTGCTAACCTTGGTTACAACCTTCTCTCTGTTTTGCAACTTCTCGATGAACCAGGGCTTTGGTTTGCCTACGAGATTTACCCTTTTCCTTTGCTGTTTTGGACTTGCAAGGACGTGGAGATTATGTCTTAGAACATCTCAATCCCGCTGGATTGTCACGAGAAAGTCAATCTTCAGTTTTCCCCTTTCTTGCTCAAGTTTTCCCCTTTTCATGAGATCTGAAATCCCCGTTAATCCCATGATCTTTTCCAATAGATCTTTTGGGAATAGCTTTGGAATGGAGGTAGGATAACCTGTGCCGAATTTCGTGAAGTTTTGAGAAGATTTGGTCAAGTTTTGGGTTTGGAAGCTCAAGAACCGGGGCTGTTTCAGGGTACACCGGAAAGTCCGGCGAGGCTTACCGGACAATCCTATGACACCAGATTCCCACCGCATAGTCCGATGTCATCAGACTTTGCTACCGGATAGTCCTACGACACCGGACACTTCTACCGGACATTGCTACAGTGCTAGGCAGCTTTCTTCTTTTTGGTGTTTTTCGCTTCTGGACTTTTGTTTCGACCTCGCTTTGGTGTTCCTTATTGTATGCCCATACTCTTAGCTCATTGTGTATCAATGGAGCACATTTCGGTGTGTTGAGTGGCTGGCAAGATACTTGTGCGTGAATCATTGCTTCACTTGTCTTGCGATCTTTCTTTTGATCGTTAAGCCAAGTTTCTTCTGCTGTGTCACTTCCTCTTTGTGTCCTAGGGTAAATAGCTTTTTGGTGGCTACGTGATCTTACACGTTTGAGAAGAGAGGGTTTTGGGGTTTGTGTTTTAGGCGTCGACCTATTCACCTCCTCTCTAGGTTTCTCTTTCGGTCCTCACGCCTGTCCATTCGCAAGGGCTAAGTCACGCTCATCCTCTCCCCCGACTCCGTCCAGTTCCCTATCGTCGCGCTCACCGCCATGTCACTCGGCGTCATACTCACCACCGCCAACCCGCTCAACACCCTCGCAGAGATCACCAAGCAGGTGGCCGACATGTGCACCGTTGTCGCCTTCACCACCCGCGGCCTGCTCCCCAAGCTCTGATGTGGCTCCCACCTCCGTGTCGTGCTCCTCGTGGCCACCCGCCTCCCCTCCGACAACCCGACACGCCACATCACGAAGGATGACCCAGCCACGCTGCTCTACTCCTCGGGGACCACAGGGCCAGTAAGGGCATCGCCTCCATGCACTGGAGCTCCCTGAGATGCTGTGTGCCATTAATGAGTATGAGGTCACCTACCTGATGCTCGTGCCGCCGATCCTCGTTGCCGTGCTTGCGCACCCAAAGCCGATGTCACACTGTTCCCGCGGCGCTCTAGCTCGGACACGTCCTGCCATGTCCTCGGCGCCCGTGACCTATGGCCCGGCATGGCAAGGCCTCGAGCGGGCGAGCAGCGGCCCCGCGTGTCCACTGGGTCGGCGGACGATGCGCGTGGGGGATGGGCAAGCGACGGCAAGGCGGGCACGCCGGAGATGAGCTCAAGTGGCGGGGCGGCACCGGGGGAGGCGGTGGGAGTCAGGGCCGTGCTAGTGGCGAAATGGGGCGGCGGCAGCCACCAACGCCACGGTGGCACGTACACGTAGTCGAAATAGCCCATGTGGCTCCATTTGGATGGCGGCTTAGTAGGGGAAAAAGATGATGGATCTAAATATATACTTTGGAAGATCATGGACCTGAATGGGAACGTGGGATAATTTTAATAACCCGGCGTGCATTTTACTCGCCAGTTTTTATAGAGGCCGTTGCCGACCATAAAAACTACAACAACTAGGTGAATTCCCCGAGCGTTGCTACGAGGATTTAGGAGAAAAAATTCTTATGGGCCATGTATTGATGCATAAATGTAGAGGAACGTCGCATGGCTATGTCTTGAAGCAGAGAGCAAAAGAATATTAAAAGATACCCTGTCTGGTTCCTGTGGCGCATATTAGTTCATTTTTGAACTAAAATATGGCATCTATTTAAAATCAAAGGGAGTAATAAGTTATCTTAATATTAATATTAAGGAGCATCCACGTTAATCCTCGCCAAACGTGCTACGAAAAAAAACAAATCCTAGAAATTCTCAAAAAATCATAAACATCCGGACATCTATCACGTAGCTCTAATAATAATAGCCACTGGATCTATTATATTTTCTAAAAAAATTATCCACCATGCCATTATGAAAGATGAGATAAAATAACCTCCTAAATTTATATAAAAATTATCCACCATGCCATTTTGAATATGAATTAAAATAACACTCTAAATTTTCATACAAATTACCCACATGTCATTATAAAAATATGAATTAAATGACCTCCTAAATTTGCATAAAATTCACTCACCATACCATTATATAATATGAATTAAAATAAGCACTAATTCTGGATGTAAATTATCCATATGCCATATGAAAGATAAATTAAAATAATTTCTAAATTTGCATATAAATTATGCATAATATAGTGCCATTACAAAAGAGATGACTAAAATAATCATCTCTAAAATTACTAAGGATTAAATCTATATCTTCTAAAATTCTAACCCGTGCGAGAGCATGGCTTGATGGACCGGTGAATATAAAAAGACATCTGTATGTGTAGTAAGATGTATTTATGCTCTTGCACACCTGTTTAGCCGGACTTCTCTGTATTGACCGCGTGCCCAACGTTTATAGAATTGCAAGCTAGCAGCTTGATTTTCATCCACCTTTTTATAATCAGAGGAAAGCACCAAACTGGGCTCTTGCGCCACATCCATTATTGGAAAGAAACCGACCCTGCTCCCCACCAAAATAGTCAATGTTGGCTGCATGCATATTGGGCCAAGAACAACAACAAAGATCGAAAAGTTAGTTGCTTTGCTGGGGGACTATAGGTCTGTAGCTGTACCTGCTGGCATATCATTGGAAGATCTTTGATAGTTTCCTATCAGCATACAGGTGCAGTCTTCTCCCGAATATCATCAGAGCCAGCAGGGTATGGCGGGTTGTGGCTGGGTCCGGACGAAGATGAGATTCAGGAGCCAGCGCGCCTTTGCCGTCCACCAAGCAGCTCACCTCGACCACCACCTCCCTGACATTAGCGATGGGCTGGGGAACAGCCCCACCCAAGGTCTGGCTCATCGACCTGTTGACGCCAGGTCCTCACGCAGACATGCTCATGAGACCTCAACATGGCCGCCGTTCACGTACATGGCGAAGGCGGCAAGCGGCTGGAGGTTCTGTGGCACGCGCCTAGGCTTAATGGAGGCGAGGATCAGCATATCGGTGCGGCGAGCCTGCTCCAGTGCTCGTAGTGCCGATTCGAATGCTTCTGGTACTTGGAAGCTTGCGGATAGACGGGATCAAAAAGGAGCAGTGGGAGAGATGAGGAAGGAACAACTGCTTCTCTATGCCTGTTTGGTTCCTTTTCAAGGGCACTACGGAGGAGTGGGTGACCTTTGGTGATCCGTTTGACGGCTTGACTGCTCCGCCTGTTTGGCTCCTCAAGCGGTTCACATGGGAAGTCACGGTAGGATCAAGGAAATATGAGATGAATCAACGGTGTGACGTGGATAGATTGCATGCTGAGAGAAATAGAGTTAACGACCTTTAATAGGCTTCACTTATATAGGTTCATCAAGCAGCAGCCTCTGCTGCCCACCGTTCCCTGGCCTTGACAGAGGACGACGACCTACTCTACACCGATGATGAGCCGTTGGTCAGCCTGCTATTGGGGCTCATCATCAACTCTACCCTAGTCGGCAGGACGACCAGCTGGTGCAGCTCGAAGCCGAGGGGCTCACGCCGACTCAACGTCCCCTAACTGCTCCGCCTGCACCACCTCCTTTGCTAGTTCATGACCCTTCCAGGGAAGAGTTCATGACAAGGCTTGGAGACGAAGAAGATCCGATCTCCAACAACTCAGTCTCCTTTGAGGGGGAAAATGCCAAAGCCCAGGAGTCTCGCTGGGCCCGCAAGGATGACAAGCAGAGAAAGAGGGACCAGAGGGCTGATGAAGCCGCTCGCTTCCCCCCGGTCTCCGCAGACGAGAGATCGGTGCCTAATGAGACTCGAAGCCAGCACCAGGGCCGTCTCGACCGCAACAACCTTCGTGAGCAAGATCGCTGAGCAAGAGCAGTGGCCATAGAGAAGGACCGCCGCACTCGGCACCGAGCCAATGATGAGTTGGGCTGGCCTTGAAGAAGGATTCGACACGGCGGCAAGCGACTACACCATCTCAAATCAAAACGACTACCTCGCCGCAATGGACCCGATCATCGCCAGGCTTCCCCCTTCTGCTCAGAAAGATCAGCTGGGTTGCCTAGCCTTCAAAGGAGTCTCCTTAGGGGACGGTACTAGCTATGGGCGAATACACTACTTCCTCCGCTCCCGATTCAAGTGTTGGGACCGACCTATGACAAAAGATCGAGAAAAATAAAGACCTTCACAACCGCATCAACGAGAGAAGACAGCAAGTGGCGGAGGCAGGACTCAAGCCCCGTGAGAAGTGGGAGTGCAAACATGGACCACTCGGCTCAGGCAATGCACTACACCCCAAGCCGGGTGCCGGAGGACAACGCCGCCACGAACCGAGAGGGGGACAGGCCGAGTCCCCACCACCAGCTGCCGCGACCACTTGGCGCCGATACAACCTGACCTACGATGATCCACCCATTAGCGCATATGTTGGGATGTGGGCCTTCACCGACCCATCAGATCAATCGAGTGGCCTTCCTCCTTCAAGATGATCAACATCGAGAAGTACGATCCAAAGGATAACCTGGACGAGTGGGTACGACTCTATGCACTCGGCGTTCGGGCGGCAAGAGGCACCTCTGACATGATGCTGGCATACGTCACAATCATGCTGGGGTCGCAAGCACTCCGGTGGCTCCAGAACCTTCCTTCCCGCTCCATTGGGACCTGGGACCATTTCGCGAAAAGTTCATCGCCAACTTCCGCTGAAAATACCACTAGCTGGCCACGGGGCGTGACCTAGCCCAGCTGTGTCAAGGGCAGCACGAATCCTTGAAAGACTACATCAGGCGCTTCACTGAGCTGAAGAACCAAGTTGTCGACGTCCCCAACCACACTGTCATCAACTCCTTCGAGGAAGGACTCTTGGATAAGAAGCTGCTCGTCAAGCTCGCAAGGAAGCCACCGAGCAGCGTGACAAGTACGCATACGCTTGGGAAGAACCATACAACATCCTGAAGTGCAACAAGAAAGACACCAATGCGCAATGGGACAACGACTACCGATGTGACATGGTGCGACAAGCGCCAAAGCAACGACAACTTTAAGTGGCCGTGGAAGCGAAGCTATGACAACACCGTCAACACCGCCAGCTAACAGGGCAAGCGCCCCTGGCAGATAATGATTCCCTCTAACTAATCGTCTGGCCCAGATTGTAGGAAAATGATTCCCTCTAACTAATCGTCTGGCCCAGATTGTAGGAAGGAAGGATTGCGTATAATAGATCCCCGGTTCTCCAAACGCCACCTTAGCAAGTAGGTGCAGGAAGAAGCAACCCAACAATATTATACGATTAATTAACAAAGAGAAGAAACTCCTGGTCTTGAAAATCTCCAGTTCTCCGTTGATTTTTTTTAGATTATAAGGATCGATCCACTAGCAGGAGTAACAAAAAGGCTCAAATGAAATATAAAAAATCCAATCCCCGTCGACATGATCTTTTGAGCAAGAACAGTCATCACCGCCACCTTGCGGCCCTTGCTCACGTTTTTGAAGTTGTAGTCATCTCAACCATCAAACGCAGGCATTTTTCATTTTGGAGGTGGACAGCCGAAGGAGCCCATTAACAATTGATTTCATTTTGTTGCTACTTCTGCATAAGCATTTTTGTTTCATTTTGGATAGTAAAACTTTTACAATGATTAGGTTTTGAAGAAGTGATTAACACGACTTAACTTGATTGCTAGTGTTTGATTACAATATATAGGCAAGCTAAGCACCCGTTTATAGAAGCAGAATCGGGTGGGAAGCCAAAAGAAGCAGTTTGAACGTCGGTGGAACAAACATTCAAACTGGACCGAAACTCGAGGAAGACAGTTGATGGAAGGCCTTTAGTGAATATATCGGCAAACTGAGAGGAGGTTGGCACACGAAGGACACGGACAGCACCAGTAGCCACACGTTCACGAACGAAGTGAAGATCAATCTCGATATGCATGGCACGCTGGTGCTGCACTGGATTACTCGAGAGATAGACGACACTCACACTATCACAGTAAACGAGCAACGTCCGCGACAGTGGGTGTTGTAGCTCCTGGAGAAGTTGGCGAAGCCAGGTGACCTCAGTAACACCATTTGCAACAGCATGATACTCAGCTTCGGCATTGGAGCATGAGACGGTTTGCTGGCGCTTGCTTGACTACGAGGCAAGGTTATCACCCAGGAACACGACATAGCCCGAGGTGGACTGGCATGTGTCGGGACAGCTGGCCCAATCTGCATCGGTGTAGACAGTGAGCGCAGTAGGTGAAGTGCGGCCAAGGAAGAGACCAAGATCAACGGCGCCCCTGGTAGCAAAGAATACACTTCACGGCAGTGAGGGGAGGCTCCTTGTGATATACTGTATTTTTAAACCCATTTAAGCACTTTAATCATGTCATCATTTACTTTTCAAAATTGTTTTG
Organism: Paspalum vaginatum; assembly: GCA_030272315.1. Taxonomy (NCBI): domain Eukaryota; kingdom Viridiplantae; phylum Streptophyta; class Magnoliopsida; order Poales; family Poaceae; genus Paspalum; species Paspalum vaginatum. The sequence goes on along the minus strand of CM059020.1, from coordinate 7,014,253 downwards.
AGTTAAATTTGAGATATAACCATTTCAAAATATTCTAATCCAAGGATAAATTCAAGATAAAGGAATAAAATACACTCCTTATTTTGACCTTGGGTGAAAATTATTTTTGAGGAATAGATGATTGCATAAATACATACATATATATATACATTTTTAAAGGGCAAAAGATAAAAAAAAATAAAAAAGGAAATAGAAAACAGGGGGAAAACGGCGGCCCACAAGCCGCTGCAGCCCACCTGGCTCTTTGGCCCGTGGGCGCCGCGTGCCTCATGCGGGCTGCCCGGCTGAAAGCTGTGGGCCAGTGCTGGCATCATGCCCGGTCGCCACCTGGGCCGGCCCACAGGCACGCCCTCCCCGCCGCCGGTCTTCTTCCCTACGGCGCCAGGGCGAGGAGTCCACCGTCGTCGCCGGCCGCTCCTATCCACCATCCTAACCTGCCGGGCTCATCCGCCACTGCCTTTGAGCTCTATTTAAGCCCCGCCACACCTTCCCCAGCCATCACCACCTCAAGCCCTAACCCCATCGCTGTCTCAGCCTTGCACTGCTCCCACGCCACCACCCGCGCCCTCCTCACCGTCGCCCCTTGCTTCGCTGCCACTGCTCACCACCGGAAGGTGGGAAACCCTCCGCTTACTTCTCCCCTCCCTCTCAAGCTAGTCCTCGTCGAGGGTTAGTCCGAGGCGAGCACGAATCGAGCTCGCACCCGTCCATGGCGATGACGGCAATGCCGTCGCCCGCCTCTTCAATTCCCCACCAGCACAAGCTCTTGGAGCTCCCTACCTTGCGCATTCGACACCTAAGTCCCACGCGCGCTTCGCAAAGGCATTTCCAGCCACCGGCATGGCTTGAAGCCATCAGGAACACGGGTCACCGCTGTGTTCCACGCGGTGCGCCCGACGCACCGCCGTTCTTGCTCCACCGCCGCACGCATCTAACCACAGAGGGGAGAGGGAGAGAGGATGAGAGAGAAGGAGGAGCGCCGTGCGCGCTAGGTCGCCGCCGGCGAGGGCTGCGCCCTCCAACGTGTGGTTGGCCGCTGGCATCGCCCCTGGGCAAAGGCCCCAATGGGCCAAGCCGGCTGGGCCAAGAAATGGCTAAGGCAGGCAGGCCGCTAGCCTACCTTTTGGGCTGAAATGAAAAGAAAAGAAAATGAGCTGTTGGCCCATTTCTTTTAAATTTTGAGCTTCTTTGATTTTCTATTTTTATTTATTTTATAATTATATTTATGTCTTTTAAAATTTATTAATTATTTCTTTTAATTAATTAGAAAGGATAATTAATATATTTCAATTATTTAAAGAAACTTTTCATCAATTGTATTAATTAATTAATGCTTTTAAATTAAATCCAGTTCTTACATATGATTGAATAATATTTCCTTATTCAAAAATAATTACTTTTATTCTTCATTTAATTCCTACAAGTCTTATTCATTTCTTTTTTAACTTTTAAATCATTAAAATTTCATCTTATTTTAAATAAATATTTTATTAATAATTCATCTTTGAATTATCAAATATTAAATCACTTTGAACATTTAGAGAAATTCCATACTTTAGATTGAGGCCTGAACTATAATTCCAGTGCCCCACCTTCTTTTTTGAAGAAAATTCTATGATTCTTTTATTCAACGGGTTGATCATCCTCATACAAAAAAACTCTTGCATATCATCCATTTAGGTACAATAACCTCTTCGTCTCCTATTAGCGAATCTTCTGAAACCCCTATCTCTAAAAACCCCGAAGCCAGAATTCAAGAGCCGTCTGCGGTCTCTGAAGAGGAGACCTTTGAAATCACTTTTGATTCCAACTCTCTTAACCCAGGCAAGCCCTGGTGCATCCCCTTCTTTACTTATTCATTTTAATCTGACTGTTATGTATGTGCATTAGATCTAGGAGTTGAATGAAGCCTTAGTGCATGAGTTATCCTTATTCCAGCATTTAATCCAATACAAGATAGTTAGAATGCTTAATTAGCTTAAATCATAGGTTACGTCTCTTTTAAAACAAGGATCTGGAAAGCAAAATTTCTTAAGATGTTAATTGGAGATATTGGATAGAATCAGTTATGCTTTTAAATATTGACAATTGTGGATAGTTAATGAACATGGACTGGATCCTGAACCTACCTGTGTCGCATAAGGCTGTTCGATGTTTGGCCATGCTTTCGGCCTTTGAACGCGTCTCATTCACTTATGATCCTCGTCACGGGCTTCGATAAATCTCTCATACATTGTACCTAAAAGTTGGAACTATACGAGACCAACTGGAAGGAGGGAGACGGGCAGGTATCGACGGAATGTATACCTGGGTTTGGTGAGGTGGTTCCAACTAGGTGACAATAAATATGTAGACTATCATATGTGGGGTCATCGTACACACGTATGATTGGTGTTTGAGTATTATTCTCGAGAGTATAAAATCGATTCGAATCGCTGGGCTTACCAGGTGTAAGAGCTTGATTGCGACCAACATCTTAGTTAAGAAGAATAACGTTTTGATAAGAAATGATTTCTACAAAGTGTTTGTTATGTTTGTTAATAGGATAGACATAATCTAGAATAATAGGTAATAATTAAAAGAAGTTAACACCCTAAAAACTAAGGGCTATTTATAGGCTTGCCGCAGTGTGAGTAGACCTAACCAAAAAGTTTCAACTTGAAAGTCAGGTGTATACTTAGTAGTCGGGTAAGATTTGCCGAGTAATTAGTACTCAATTCTCTTCTTTCTTATCTTCTTCAGGTGCTGAGTACATCCTCTTCGAGTTCGACCCTACTCCTCCTCCTCAGTAGTCTTACATTGATGGGCAGAATGTAAGGCTCTTTAAAGAACACTTTTACTTGAGTAGAACATCTTTTTCTGTATTTGAGATTATTCTACTCTGTTTTGTACTAAAATATAAGACTTGAGTTGTAAAAACTTTTGCTCTTCTAATAAATGGTTGTAAATATGGTAATCTCTGGACTTTATTAAGAGTTATCCTTGAGCTTGATTCAGATGGGAAGGCTTATCAACATTAGGTAAGTCTTGATAAACCACTGAGGTTAACTAAGATTTAGTATTCATTTACTCAACTTGGTTAATTTCGGCGGTTCTGCCACAGCTGGTATCAGAGCCGACCTCATTGGGAGAGATTACCACACTTTTAACATTTTCTTCCTGCGTTAGTATGCCCAATTTATCCTTTTCTCAATTGGTATAGTAGCAAAAAGGGATTTCTATAGAATTCGTTAGACTAACTAATGCATTTTATGCATCATTCTTGCATTAGATCTATTTGATTAAACTATTCAAGTAATTGATGTATTCTTGTTCTGGTTCAGATGTTGCACACCTTTGTTCCTCAACGGGACGCCAGAGGTGAGTGGCATACTGAGTGTCCTGAGGATTGCCCTTTTGCTATGAACCTTCACTACCGTCTTAAGAAATTAGGATATCATACTTGTCCGAGATATATCATTAGCACTGTTGATCTCCTTTTTGATACACACTTCAAGGTGCAGGTTTTCATGCCTCGACACCCTAATATTCTGGAAGAAGATTCTTTTGAAATAGAAGGTGGTGGAGCAACCGAAGAGGAGGCGATCTCATATGCAGCTTTCAGGGCCTTGGCTAGGCTCTGTACTCTGCATTCTGATGATTTAGATGGATCTGATGCAATGTATTTGCCTCCACCTAATCATACCCAATCTGAGTGGAGACATCGAATCCATAGGCTTGATAATAGTGCAAGAGGCCTTCGGAAGCGTCAGATGAAAGAAGAAGTACATTGTGCGACCGATCTTGCTTCTCTTTATGAACAGTATCATGAGTCCTATTTGGATACTCGTGATAACATTCTAGAAGTTTCCTGGCAAAACCAACACTTTAGACAACAACATCAAGATGACAACAAGGGAATCATTAATCTTGGTTGTCATCCATACCAAACAACAAGAAATAAGAGAGCTTCGAGACCAGCTTCAAACTGCTAGTGCTACTGTAGAAACCTAAGCCCTTCTTCTAGATCATATTCATCAAGTGATTGATAATCTCAATGAGCAGATAGCCGCTATGCATTTACAGATTGATCAACTTCAAGAGGATTTTTCTTAAGAAGACCCAGAAGAAATAATTCTTAAGTACCCAAGGATCTTCTGGGGTATATTCCGGCTCTACACCTCTAAATCCTGCTCTTGATAGGGTTTATGATTCTGAAGGGTCTATAGAAGAGTATTCAGTGAACCAGAGTGGTGTTTAAAATAGTTGTAGACTTTTTGTAAAATGTTTTGTAATCCTTCTTTTATCTTCTTCTTTTTGAAATTTTGTAAAAATTTAATGTAAATATGAAGGGCTAGTTGGTGTACAATCTATATGTATAACTTTTGGTATTTTAATACCATCTGTTAAATAATATAATGGTAGAGTGATTTTAAAAAATCCTAAGTGTTTAATGTTCTATTGTAGATGGCGGACGTTGGAGGTTCAGAAACACCCCCTCCACCTCCTCCTCCTCCTCCACTCTCTTTACCCAATCCTACTATACCTGAAATGATTCAACGTCAAGATCGGCTTATTGAGTTATTGGCTCAAAATCAACTTCAACAATGTCAAGATCATCCACATCATGATAGAAATGCGGAAGTGACCTTTCTAGACTTCGAAGCGCTTCATCCTCCAGTATTTCAAACAGCACCTGACCCAATGGAAGCTAAACATTGGGTAAGAACAATTGAGGGAATGTTTGACTTACTGCCAAATATCTCAGATCGGTAGGAGGTGTTGTATGCTGCACGCAAACTCCAAGGCCCCGCTGGATCTTGGTGGGTTACATATCAAGCTTCTCTTGAAAAAGATCAACAACTCACATGGGTGGAATTTAAAAAGGCTTTTGAAGACCAACATATACCAAAAGGATTGGTTGAGATGAAACTTCAGCAATTCTTGAGCCTCCAACAGGGTGATAGGACTGTATTGGAATATGTTAATATTTTTAATGACCTAGCTCAATATGCCCCAGCGCAAGTGGCTTCAGATGATTCCAAAAAAATGTATTTTTCTAGGGGTTTATCTCCGAAGATGAGGGCAAAGATGAGTATAAATTACCCCAACTTCTATCAAATGGTTAACGACGCCATACAATTGGAAGACAGGTTGAGGGTGTATAGTGAAGATAAGAAGCATAAGCGTGCTGCTGAAAGTTCTACATCACGCTTTCGGGCACAACAGGCACCCAGATTTAATCAACAAGTAGTTCACCCGTCGTGGGGAGTACGTTTAGCCGCTCAACCTAATCAAAACCTCCGGTGATGGGCTATGAAGCCTCAGCAACAATCATATCGTCCTCCAGTCCCAATGACACAGAATCTTCGAGCCCCAGTGCCTTCTAATGCGTGCTATAATTGTGGGCAAACAACTCATTTTGTAAAAGATTTCCCACACCCACATCAGAATATGGGTTTCCGTCCCTCTGTTCCTACAACAGGAGGAAATTTGACTTATATTCCTAAGAAGAAAGGGGTTGCCCCTAAAGTAGGCAAGGCTCACCTTGTTCAAATGGAAGAGCTTCCGGAAAGGGAGAACATTATGGCTGGTATGTTTCCGATCAACAACCAACTTGCTCTTGTTCTATTTGATTCTGGAGCCTCCCATACTTTTATCAGCCAAGAGTATGTCATTAGTCGAGGTTTTCCTTTAACAAGGATTAAAACTGGATACCTCATTACTGCTCCTGGAACCAGGATTTTAACTGAGCATATAATTCAAGATTTGCATTTACAAATTGGAGGGAAATCTTTCCTCACTCATCCTTTAGTCTTGCCTGGATGGAAGATTCCACTCATCTTAGGAATGGATTGGCTAAAGAAACATTCAGTAATTATGAATTTAGAAAATCGTACCATTCAGTTGACTAGTAAAGATGGCGCTTCTATACAAGTGTCTCTTCCTCGCATAAAGAAGGATTCACCTATAACCTATACCCTAGGAGATGTGAAGTTTGAATCAATTCCAGTAGTATGTGAGTTCCCGGACGTATTTCCAGAAGATCTTCCGGGACTTCCACCGGACAGAGAAATTGAGTTCGCTATTGAATTGGTACCCAGTACAACTCCCATTTATCGAAAACCTTATAAGATCGCCCCTCGGGAAATGGTTGAAATGAAAAGGCAGATAGAAGATCTACTAAAGAAAGGGCTTATTCGCCCTAGTTCTTCTCCATGGGGTTGTCCGATAACCTTTGCAGAAATGAAAAAGGATAAGTCACTAAGGATGTGTATCGACTACCGGCCTCTCGATGCAGTCACTATCAAGAATAAATATCCCTTGCCTCGGATTGACATTTTGTTTGATCAATTACGTGGTGCAAAAGTTTTCTCCAAACTTGATCTTCGGTCTGGTTATCATCAGATAAAGATCAAAAAGGAAGATATACCTAAAACTGCTTTCACTACCCGGTATGTCCTATATGAATTTTTGGTGATGTCTTTTGGATTAACTAATGCTCCAGCCTTCTTCATGTATCTGATGAATTCTATATTCATGCCGGAATTGGATAAATTTGTGGTAGTCTTCATCGATGACATCTTGGTCTATTCAAAAACAGAGGCTGAACATGCAGAACACTTGCGTATAGTATTGTCTCGATTACAAGAACATAAATTATACGCTAAGTTTTCTGAATGTGCATTTTGGTTGAAGAAGATCTCTTTCTTGGGCCATATTCTTTCCGCTAATGGAATAGAAGTGGATCCAGAAAAGGTGCAAGAAGTTTTGGATTGGGAAATTCCTCAAACTGTAACTGAAGTCAGAAGCTTCTTAGGTTTAACTGGATATTACTGTCGATTTATCCAAGATTTCTCAAGAATATCAAAGCCAATGACCAAGTTGCTTCAGAAAAATGTCAAATTTTCTTGGAGTCCCGAATCTGATCAAGCATTTCAAGTTTTAAAGAAGTTACTCACTACTGCACCAGTACTAATTCAACCTGATGTTACGAAACTCTTTGATATATATTGTGATGCTTCGGGTACCGGACTTGGGTGTGTCTCAATGCAAGAGGGAAAGGTGATAGCTTATGCTTCCCAGCAGTTAAAGAAACATGAGGAACACTATCCTACTCATGATCTGGAGCCGGCAGCTGTAGTGCATCATTTAAAGATTTGGCGTCACTATCTACTTGGTAGTACTTGTCATATTTACTCTGACCACAAAAGTTTGAAGTATATTTTCACACAAAGTGAATTAAATATGAGACAAAGAAGATGGTTAGAGTTGATAAAGGATTATAAGTTAGAAATTCATTATCACCCAGGAAAAGCCAATGTGGTTACTGATGCTTTAAGCCGGAAATCCCATTGCAATTGTATTACCTTATATCCTTTTGAAGAATCACTTTGCAATGAGATGGAAAAGATGAATCTAGTAATGGTACTATAAATACCCTTCAGTTGGATTTAGGTATTCGAAATCAAATCATCAAAGCCCAACAAACTGATAAAGGAATGGAACATCTCCGAAGAAAACTATCTAAAGGAGAAGAATTACCTTTTAAGTTGGATGAAGATAATGTGTTATGGTTTAAAAACAGTTTAGTTGTACCTAAAAACCATGCACTCCGAAGGAAAATTATGGAAGAAGCTCATACTTCTCGGTTTACTATACATCCGGGGAGTACTAAGATGTACCAGGATCTTAAACAACGATTCTGGTGGACTCGTGTGAAAAGGGAAATTGGAAAGTTTGTATCGGAATGTGATATTTGTCAAAGAATCAAAGCTGATCACTTGAAACCAACAGGATTACTTCAGTCACTTCCTATTCCCAATTGGAAATGGGAAGATATCCATATGGACTTTATTGTCGAATTACCTAGAACCCCAAAAGGCAATGATTCAATCTGGGTAATTATTGACAGGTTGACTAAAACTGCTCATTTTATCCCAGTAAAAGTAAAATATCCCATGCAAAAGTATGTGGAACTATATATACAACGAATTGTTACATTACATAGGATACCAAAGACCATAGTATCTAATCGGGGACCTCAATTTGTTTCTCGTTTCTGGGAACAATTTCACATTGCTTTGGGTACTACCCTTATCCATAGCTCTGCTTATCATCCACAAACCAGTGGACAAGTGGAACGAGTGAACCAAATATTGGAGGATATGCTCCGAGCTTATATTTTAACTTATGACAAAAATTGGGAAGCTTGCTTACCGTTAGCTGAATTCTCTTATAATAACAGTTATCA